>MQVO02000004.1:0-1200000 GCA_001986395.2 Irpex lacteus | reverse complement strand
TTCGCAGTGTACCCTCGAGTCAGACTTCAACGCTTACCGCGCACGAGTTTCTCGAATACGCTTCTGTATACTGGCTTTCCAGGTCTAATTGAGGAAGGGCGGCCTATGCACTCTTATTAAGATAAGGAATAACAGACCGAGGGCAGGGAATTTACCGTTGTGCATGTTGATAGCAATCAGCTCCGAGTGTTCCAGTTGCCTTAAAGGTGTCTCATCGCCTTTGAACGGGAAATCTGCCAGTACTTGGTGGTAAGAAACCTGGGAAACAAAAGGTCAGACACGAGATCAACTCAGTGTGACATGAACATCCGACCTCTGGCTTCTTCGCAAGCTGCTTCATCAGAATCCATGCCTGCTCACGCGTCCAGGCCAGGTTCTTCGCGTCTTCAGCATCATCACCAAACGCTCTCTTCCTCAGTTCGCTGACGCCCCTGGCAATGATATCGTCGACGGCTTCTTGAATAGTCATGCCGCTGCGAACCTTATGTATGATCTATTGCGCGGCACAATAGCATGAATTTGAAGAATCGGAAGGGCAGATGTGTGGTAGATGACTTACACTCTCAAGATCGCTTGCACGGCCTCCGACACGCTCAAGGTACGATGTCTGCTCCTTACTGAGTGTTACGTCCACGCCGGCGTCTTGGAGCTTGTTCTGTACAAACTTGAGTGCGCTACTGGCGTCTGCGTCAGACAATGCGACTGTGTTGAGGGGTTTCGACGGCAGTGCTACAAACAGAGCTGATTTAGTAACGAAGCGCAGCAGGTGTACTGAGAAAACGATCCCACCTCGCGCGAGCTGTTTCGCGTTCTCGCGATTGTCGCTCACCACAATGACATGCGCGACTTGGTTCTCGGCAAGCGCTGCTACCCACGTTGCTAACGCATTCAAAAGCTCCTCCCTCCTCGCACTGCCTCCCTTTGATTCAAAGCCCTTCAGAATGACGATAGGCATGGCCTCGATCGCATGTACATCCTCTTCGCTTCTCTGTTTCTTCCTCGTGTCCTCCGCTTCCTCATTCTTCCTCTTCTCATGCTGGGCATCATCCGTCTTCTCGTCAATGTGGCCCTCATCCGAAGCGAGTTCAACCACTCTTGGCGCATCTTTGTCCGCTTCTCCCAGAACCTCGTCGCCCAGACCCAACTCACTCATCACTCCATTACCTGCTACGCAATCCAGCCTTCCATCGTGCCATGTACCATCCTTGATCCTCTGTCTAATCTTGGCGTTCTCAGCTTCTTGTAGCTGATTGAGCCGCTCACGCTCGAGCTGCTTCTTGTGGTTCTTGCGGTAGGTGGTGTTCACACCTTTAAGGCCTGTACCGACGACATCAAGGACTTGTTTAAGTTGCTCGGCGAGGGACGAGCTTAGGCCAGCTAGGAATGGACAGAGGGTTAAGTTTCATTTTCCCGGTATGGAAGGACGTTACGTACCCTTTTGCCCAATGAGACCAACGCTCGCGAGGTCGATGAGGTTATTCATTGAGTTGAGGAAGGAGAACACGGGCCAATAGCCAGTTTGCTGGGCGAGCCCACTAACCAACGCTGCGTCGGACCCTGCATTCCCAAGCGCAGCAACGTCGATAATCAAGGCTTTCCTATTTTATAATTTGATGATTGAAACCCAATTCCTATACGGCCACGGACAAGCCTAGCATCAACACACCTTTTGGTGTCGTTCAGCAGCGAAGTGATTAAACGGGTCTTTCCACTGCCTTGAGGGCCGTGCACAAACATTATAGTACCTTTCCCCAACGCTTTAGGTACACATCAGGGAGAATTGCATTACGACATTACTCACTGGGCAGGTCAGATAGATAACGTCCAAGGGAGCCTTCAGCGTCTTGGCGCTCTTTCCACGCACCCGTGCCAGAAGCATCTGAGTGAGCTTCCTCTTTAGGATGTTCGTCATAAAATCGATCGATCGTATTTGAGCGAAGCCATTGGTATGCATGGTACTCTATCAAATGGAGAGAGTGCCGTTAGAGATAAGTTATCATTTCAGGAGGTCTGCTATTGCTCACGGCGGAAGTCAAACCAGTCTTCCAGCTTGCCTTCAACCATGAAGACGCGGATCGGGTCGAAAACCTATTCCATTGGGTGTCAGAATGTCTCCAGACATATACAGGTTATAGAAGGTACGTACAGTGTAGGTGAGCGACCCTAAAAGGAAGATGAATACTGGCAAGAATATCCTGGGATGACTCTGGATGTAATCTCGGACTACATGGGCCTGAATAGGCTGTTGATATGATGTTCGTATTCGGGTTACGCCTGAACCTGAGTCGGCGGGTATGGCTAGGCCATGAAGCGTGTTGCGGGCAATGGCAGCATACTGAACACTTCTGAAGCCTACAACGGCTGATCGAAGGGTACCAGCAGGAACTGGTGATGGTGGGGTGATAGTGACAATTCGGCCATAGGGCTGGGAAAGCGTCATCAACAATGGTGAGAGGAAGACTGGGGCGGTGAATTACCCTCATTAGATTGTATAGCGTTTCATCACGTAAATCAGGCCCGTCAAACGAGACTCTGAGTAGAGGTGAAGCATAGTGGCTCATATCCTGATAAAACAATTAAGTGAGAATGATGTATTGAAACGATATCCTACGCACCTCTTTCCATGGCTTCCCTTTCACTAGCCACGCATCTCCTCGCAGCCAACCTGTCCAGGATGGTATGCCTCCACGTTTCGCGCTTGTCTCCTTGATGTCGTGTAGAATAGCATTCAGGCTGGAGTCCGAGTCCTCTGTGGCAGTGTAGTTAAACCTGACAAACACACCACCGTCTTTGGGATGGGGTTCTAGCGAGACAACGTGAAAGCCCTGCGACTTGACAGAGTTGAGGATATCGGAGAGCCTAGATAATAGAGTTTCTTCACGAGCAGAGCCAACGTGGTATCGGATGCTAATGATGAATTCAATTAGCAACAATAAAGCTTATTGCGCACGCACACGACTTACTCCCAAGTACCAAGTCTTATGGGAAATATTGAACTAACGTAGAGCCACCCTTCCGACGCTTGAGGCTATGGGCATATTTAGGCCATGTCGTACGTGAGAGCCATGAATAGTTACCTGTGTAGATATTTGTTGGGCTTCCTCTACAGCATTCACGTCTGCTGTTCCAGCCGCGACATCAGAGCGTCTTGAGGATGTGGAGAATGGCAGGCGAGAGGTTGTCGAAGATCGAGAAATAGATTTTAGTATCCGTCTCCTGACTGTGGGAGTAATAGAGGCCATTATTTGTAAAGCATAGAAATGTGGTCGTTGTTGTAAAGTCAGGAGTTAGAGAGGTGCTGGTCGTGGTTCTCCGCCACAGTACTCAGAGGAGCGCTCGTCGGGATAGACACGAGCGTGCACGGCGGTGACGTCAAAATCACGTCCAAATATGGGCAACAACGGCTTGTGATCCTAACAGCTGCAAATAAGTGTGTCTTGAACCGTTACACTGCGCCTCAGGCTACACCTGTATCCGGGTCGCCTTGATCACAGTGACTGTCTCAGGCTGCTGACCTTTATACCCCTCGTCAAACTCTCACAGCGCCGCCAAAGTCAAGATGGCAGAGGCACCAGCACAGCTGCTGTCTCTGAAAGTAATGAGGGTCTCGGTACGTAGGCTGATCATACGCTCTGCTTGTTCGTTAGTAGCTGAACCAATACGCATAACCCTAGAGACCCGCATTAGCGACTGCATGGGAACCATTCTACTCCAGCTCTTCTTCATTCTCAGCACATTCAACTGCCTCGGTAACTTCGCTGCAGGGCAAGAATCCATTACCTGGTCACCCGAAGACCCTTCGCGATTTAACACATATCACGGAATTGCTCACATTGCCATCGGCGTTCGGCAACATTCAATTGGGGGAGACCTTTTCAAGTTGTCTGTCTGTTAACAACGAGACCTCACATGCCGTTGGTGGCGTGTCTTTGCGTGTTGAGATGCAGACTGCTACTGCCAAGACCGTGCTCGCAGACTTTGGAGGGCCAGACTTTGAGTTACAAGCTGGCGAGACACTCGAGAGAGTCGTGGAGCATGAAATCAAAGAGTTAGGCCAGCATGTTCTAGCATGCACCGTGTCATACAAGCTTCCACCAGGACATCGCTCCGTTCACGACGCGGAAGTACCAGCAGTGCAGTCGTTCCGTAAGTTCTACAAATTTTCTGTGAGTAAATCATGCTATGCAATGCCCTCGCCTCATATTCACTTCACAAGGTCACAAATCCGCTCTCCGTAAAAACGAAAGTACACACTCCTCGTTCGCCCTCTGCACTAGTCTCCCCTGCCGAGCGCGACAAGGTATTCCTTGAGGTGCATATACAGAACCTGACCCCGGATGCCCTCTGGTTGCAGCGGACGAAGTTCGAGTGTGCAGAGGGATGGGATGCCTTGGACGCCAATATCGCTCAAGACCCGTCTACATCAGACACAACAAGCATCTTCACTGGATCAATGGCACTTCTACAACCACAAGACACTCGGCAGTACATCTACATCCTCTCCCCGAAGGTAGTCCCACCGTTTCCGGTGACGCATGCTCCCGGGAATATCATTGCTCTTGGAAGATTGGATATCTCGTGGCGCTCGTCTTTTGGAGAACCCGGTCGATTATTGACATCTGTACGCACGGTCCTAAATATCAGCTCTCTGTCTACTGAACGAACACTGTTGTAGATGCTTTCCCGACGCATACCTTTGGTTCAAGTACAACAAGGACCTAACCCGTCGCTGCCTCCTGTTCCCCCTCCCAAGCCCGCACTACCAATCCACCTGCAGAGGTCCAATACCGTTGGCTCTACTTCCTCCTCGCGCGGAGGCTCACCACGTATGGCACAACGCCCGTTGAGTCCGCCGATACAGGGTGGCGCGCCCGTCCCATACCGACCAGATTCGCCGTTTCGTCGGGCCACTGGGTTTTCATTGTCTTCAACCCCGCAGTCTCCTAATCCCATTCCACTCCCACCTGTTCCTAACAATGCCATCCGCAGACCAGAGGAAACTATTGACGCTGACTTAGTAGTCCGGTATCTTCCAAGGGATGAGCTCCTGGTAGAGAAGCCTTTCAAGATAGATTTCACTGTTACGCTCTCCGCGCCGATCCCACTCGGGCTTGCTGGCCAGCCTCGAAAGGATAGAATAGTGACTTTGGCTATACAGCATGTCCTTCCTGCGAGGCAACAAGCCGTCAGTGTAGGTTCCCCTGCTACATCCGCAGTCCCACAGGACCTGGTATGGTCACCCAAGCTCCCCTCTTCGGGTTTTTCCACCCCATCGCCATATGGAACACCCGTACGAGGAGACTTCCCAGAGACCCTCTCTCAACGGTTATTGCACGCATCCCCAAGACAATCGGCGCCAGATATCGACAGCGATGGTGGATTGCAAGGCGGAGATGGACACGAGACAGGCCAGGTTACGCCAGCACCTCCAGGACGCAGCAACACCATATCGTCATTGTCAACTGTTGTGCTTCCCCCTCCGTTCGCTGTGGCGGAGACGACCACTAAGTCTCAGAATATCGTCTTCCTTGGATCCTCCTCGACCATCCTTCCACCGATCCGCGTTCCCGTACCCACGATCGACTTTCCTTCGGCATCAGGGGAGCGTGGCCATGAACGCAATCTCAGCGAAGTCACAGTTACTACGGATAGCGAGGCTGACAGTGATCTGCACGAAACCATCGGTGGACGTTCTGTTCCTAAGATGCTTATGTCACAGGAGTTCTCGTTGGAGTTCTTGCCCGTAAAAGCAGGGTTCGGAACAGTGGGTGGTCTCAGGGTGTTGTTGGTAGAAGATAGACTTGTCGAAGCGGAGGGAGGTGAAGAGCAGAGGTCGAGGAGACCAGCTGAAGCTCGGACGCTGAAGGAGTGGGACATTGTTGCAGAGGTTTGGGTGAAGAGTTAGGCAGGCAGCGAGCGTGAAGAATCACTCGGGTGTGGATTGAGAGTCAAACATGAATACAAGTTATCGTTTAGTACGTATTTATTTGTTGTAGACTATCGAACAGGAGGTAATCTAATACCAGAACAGACAGCAAGTTGTTTAAGGCGCATGTTGGTTTCCCCACCGCCTGTCCCGAGAGACAGATGGAGGGTACTCGTCCTGAAGACCACGAAGAGGTCTGCGCCAGGATGACTTGATCACCCTCCCTCAGGAAAGAATCGGCCGGTTGGATGTATTCTGCGAACAATTGTCAGCCTCACGTCGATGCGCATTGAGAAAAGTAGAAACTTACTCAATCCAAGCGAAACCGAGCTGCCGGGAGGCTGACATCCGCGAGTTGATCAGACTCAATGCCAGCCAGCCAGCCATCCTTCGAGTGTACGTCTTCAGTCGCGTGGCTATCGGCATATCGTCTCTGTATCTGTAAAAGGAACAAAAAAAGAAACAATGTCAGCGAAAACAACAGAGCCCGCCGTCGCCGAGGATGCCGTCGCCGAAAGAGTCGCCTCCAGTATTGTCGCCTAGCACTCAGTCTCGAAAACCTCAGGCCGGAAACGAATGTCGGGGCGCAGGAAAGCCGTCTCCAGCGGAAGAAGGATATCCTCCATCCGAACATTGCGCCTCTGAGGAGCAGGCACGACAGCAGGAACTTCCTCAGTCTCCAGATCCTCAGTGTCGTCCAAGTCGATCGTGACCATGTCGTCCATGTTGTCGGAGTCGTCAGTCCAGCAAGCCTCAGAGAAGTCGCCGTCGATAGAGAAGTCACCAGAGTCTTCGTTGTCGTCCACGATCGTCGGCTCAACAGGCGCTGCCCGCTTGTGGCAGACATAGTAGTCGAAGACCTCAGGAATCAGAGAGCAGTCGGCGTCCCAGGTGTCGACAGAGTCGGTTGTCGCCGTAGAGGAACCAGAGACCGAACGTTTTTGAACGTGCGGCTGTCGGCTGAGTGTCGAGGGCTTGCGGTCGTCGGCATCTTCATCCCAGTGTTCGGCGGCACCGAGGGAGGGAGTGTCGAGGTCGGGGATGACCGTGCGGAACTTGATGGCCTTAGACCTCTGGGCCTGAGCTAGGGGGATAAGGGTGATACGGTTCTCCAAGTCGGCAGGAGTGCAACGCTCGACGAAGGGACCGATCGTGATTAGCTTCTTCTCGACGACCTGCGTGCGAGAGGACTTTGCAAAGGAGAAGAAAGGCATGGTAGCAATAAAAGTAGGGAATGCGGTAAGGCAAGGGGGTATGCGGTATGTACGTAGTACTGGAGGGAGGAAAAGTACGCGAATGTAACCTGCTTATATACCTTTCTAGTGGTATCTCGTCTTTTGTCGATTATAGAACAGGGGCCAACAGGGGCCAGCTTGCTGGCTCCTGTACGTCAACCTATCCTTTGGCAGTCAGGCTGAGCGTGGTTCGTATAGGCAAACCGAAATCAAAATGATTGGCTGGACTGGAAGGAAGGGGGGTTCTTTTGCTTCTACCGACCTCGGTTACCAGGGGTTCAGGAGAGATTCAAGCTATATGACCCAAAGGTACGTTTGTGGTGTCAATCCAAATCCGTTTCGGGAGTCAGCCGTTCACCTTCGCGACTTCGAACGGCCTTCTGGAATCTTTACTACCTCCTAACTGTCTCGAGTTTCCATCTAGTAAGTACGCCGTATTATTCCCTCGAATAACACTTGTTCATCTGCGTATGTGACATTGGTGACGGCCATGTTTAGATAATTCTGGCATTTCTATCGACGCCGACCCAATTTGGAGGATCCATACCCAAATCGAGGGCTGGTGGTGCCAGCCTCCATGTAGAAGCTGACTCACAAGAGTTGTATGCTGTAGAATACGCTTCGTGCTATACTAGAATAACTACGCTAAGTATAACACTGTTTTAGTAACAACAATCTAACTCCTTTCCTGGTCCTTGAGTTTTAGCAACGACAATCTAACTCCTTCCCAGATCCTTCAGTCTACCATCGATGACAGGGTGAATGAGAACTAGATCCTCCTCGCTCTGGTCATTACTGTCCCCTGCTTCGTCTCCAACTTGAGCTGGGCCAGTGCCTGTTCGCGCCTGTGAACCGTCAAAACAATCTACACCGCTCATGTGCTCCTTAGACGTGACGTGAATCAAATCCTTGTAATGCGCGCGGGAATATCGAACGGCCAATTGTAGGGCATGTTTCCATTTGCTGACTATGTCTATCTTGGCACTCCTGTTGTAACGCTGTTGCCTCGCTTGTTCTCTCTCGATGACGCCCTTGGTCGCGGAGTTGAGCAGAGTTTCTATCCGCTGCTGGGGTTGCATGCGGGACATGCGGTTCACGAATCGGCTCCCTAAAACGCAAATGTACGAGATCAGACAGGCTCCAACAATAGCAAACTGACACTCACCAAGAAGGTATTTGCGCACGATAGTACTCATCAGTTCACCGCTCTCATCGTCCACCAGGTATTTCGCGCCTTTGAACGCCTCGAATCCGTCGTGACCTTCAGCCATGTACTCTCGAGTGACAAGCCTGTACTTGCGGCCTCCTTTGATGCGCTTGACCTCCTCGAGATCGTGAAGCTCTGGCGGAGTCTGTGTCTGCCTCTGGTCCTGTACTACAAGGCTCGTCGCTGATATCGCTGCGGGAGACGTTGTACCACTGTGGTATGGCGTCAATGCGCGACTGGCAGAGGGTTCTTCAACAAGCCATACACCAAGTACCCGTTGTCCAGCGGGACGACGTGAATCCCAGGATACGCGGAAGCCAGATACAACAGGGAAGCGGCTAGTGTAGACTACCGTCAGCTGAGTGATGCGGCGAGCAAGGTGCAGATACGAACCCTTCTTGAGCAGGCCATGTCGCCAGAGAAGACTCTAGCGCGGCCCATAGAGTTTCACCGTCTACTTCAAGCACAACTATCGGGTCCTCAAATGGTAGGATCTCCATGATGTCTCCAAGTGATATGACACCTTAACGGTTGGTTCAGTAAACGAGAGATCTGGGCTATATCGGAGATACTTACCTGGACCATAAGTGGAATCTCCACGAATAGTACCTCCGCAGATGAACACGCCGTCAGAGCCACCCCCTCCTTCAAGGCATAAGGCCTCGTCGTATGCATGCCTGAGGACGTCGGCAAACCAGTTTCCCGAAGCAGACTGTGGTCGCACTCAGTGGCCATTCACCAAGATGAAAGTGCACTAGACTGACCTCGCCGATGCGGACTACGGAAGACCGGCAGTCGATCTCGATGTCTGTCTTGCATACTGGTGCTTTGAGTGCAGTGGACACCGAAGATAGCAGCTTCTCCAATATCTTCCCAAGGCGCTCGCTTGATTTCGAATTGGGTTGAGTGCAATGTCGGATACCTGCATGCACATCAGGATGTGTTATGGGGATTGGACGGATTGAGCAGACAAACCTTTAATGCTCTTGATGAGTTTTCTTCTGACACTACCCGCAGGCGTATCCTCTAGTTCAAGCGTGAACTCGCTTAAATCTCGGAAGTCAGTGCCGCTCTTCACGATCAGAATATCGCCTTCGTCCTTTTCAGCACCCAACACTTCCTCGTTGACATCATACCCATACCAGGAGGTCACTCCTTTCGAGATATAATACAAGTGGTCATGCCCACCCAGGATGATATCTACGCCATGTGTTGAAGCAGTATGCTTTTGTTCTTGAACAGCTGGCGAGTGTGCATTGAGCGCTTTGGCGAATGTGATATCCTGCGAGATAGGTTAGACGCGACTTGTTCCTGACTGGTGGCGAAGGACTGCATACGTTAGGGATTCTAATTATACGATAAGCCCACTGACACAGGATGTATATGGACAAAATCTCACCGAGCATGCGTAAGGGCGATGATGATGTCGCATTTATATTCGCCGTTGGGGTCTCGTAGCTTCTTGGATAGCGCAAGCCCGACTTCCGTCACATCTTGATACTTGAACTCGGGAGGCCACGATGAGACGGTCCCAATCCATTCCCTACGGTACGAGGTATGTTAAGCGGCCTGATACTAGGAGACTACGATTTACTTTTCTACAAGGCCTATTACTCCTATTCGAACGCCTGCACGCTCGAGGACTACGGATTCAAGTAAGGGCTCTGGGATCTTATGGGACCTCTCATCGATTATGTTGCTGAGTAGCCAAGGCTGCAACAAACATTCGTAAGCATTCTGATCCATTGCTTGTATGTTTACTTACAAACTTCGTATCTTGTATCAGCTTGGATAGGTGTGGAAACCCTTTCCGCGGTAGTAATTAGATTACGGCTCTTGGCATTGAATGGATAGGACAATCTCACCAAAGTCGAAATCGTGATTTCCTTCGCAGGTCATCGTAAGATAAGTATGCCATATACTGATCGGATACAATTACTCACCTGTGAGAGAGACGTCCGGAGCAATCTCGTTCACGACAGGAACCTATCCTTCGCAGGTGATATCGTGAATCAGTACTAGGCGATTCCCCAACCAACACGAACATACGTACCATATGACTCCCTCTAGTCACTGAGCTCTCCGTCGAAGGCGCAAAGATATCACCAGAGAATAGTACCAATCCCTCACGTTTCCCTTCCTCGCGTGACGGCCAGGAGTCGCGAACATCGTCGAGCATGGCAAGCCATTGTGTTACATCGATTGTATCCTTTGAAGTGGGGAGGACTTTGAACGGCTGTACGCGATAGACATCGTTGAAGTGCAATATCGGAAGAGACACCATCGATATCGTCGAGATTTCGGGATATTCAAAAGTCCTGCTGAGATGAGCGATGTCAATCCTCGAGTTGGCGATTGGCGGTTCCTGCCATGGGGCGCATCAATTGATCCCGATGATCTGGCCTTGGCATACATACTTACTTCCGGCCTCCCTCTTCACTCACTCAGGGTATACGTTCCTTCCAATGAATGCATTTATCAATATAGCTACTAAATGTTCTGCAGCATAGATGTTCTAGCCGTAACTGCTCGATCTTCTTTCAAATGGCAAGCCCATAAATTCGATTTTTCGGCACACAGGTCCGAATCGGCCATAGCCACTGTATCTCGGGCGTCTTTGGATCTGAGCTCGACTGGCACGTTAATTACGCTCTCTTTCTGGGACCAACATCAACGCAATGGCCAGCACATCAGTCAAAGGTATGCGCTCGCTCACAAGCAGAAGTGCGAACGTACTGTCGCAGTCGTCCGCAACTGTGCGCCGCCAAAGTGGCAACGCTGCCCGGAGACGCTTCGCATCAACCTCCTCTAGTACTAACGGCAGCGGAACCAACGCGTCAAGCAATAATGGGCTGCTTCGCGGGCTATTTGCAGGCGCAGGTCTATCATTGACTGCGGGTCTCATAGCATACCGGACTGGTATTATCTCGGTCAACGGTGATTCCGCCCAAGCATCGGCCACGTCCTCCAACGTCAAGTATGGCAGCCACGAGGACGTTCAGAAAGCCATTGCTGAGCTTCGCACGACGTTTAACGACCCGCATACTGTGGTCACGGACCCAGACGCGTTGAAGACCTATGGATCCTCGCCGAACTCGTACCATCCGGCATCACCTCATTCGGTTGTGGTGCATGTCATGAGCACTGAAGACGTTGTGAAGGTCGTCAATATCGCAAGGAAGTATGTGATTCCTGTCGTGGCTTACAGTGGCGCTACCAGTCTTGAAGGCCATTTCTCAGGCGTAAGAAATCCAACCAATGTTTTGTTCGGATCGAAAGCTCACATATCATCCTGTACATATGGGATCATAGGTGGCTTCGGGTAGTATCTGCCTAGATATGTCCGGAATGGACAAGATCATTGAAATACACGGTGAGCGTATTATATCCAGAAATATACTCTCGCATACTCAAACTCCTATCTGTAGAGAATGACGGTGACCTTGTCTGCCAGTCTGGCGCTCGCTGGGAAGACATTAATGTAGCTCTCAAGGAGAAGGGTATCCCTCTGTTTTTCCCGGTAAGTAGTGAAGCATATATCATGTATGTAACTATACGCTAACTTACGTCTTCAAATAAGCTCGACCCAGGACCCGGAGCTGTAAGCACCGCATGTAACTCTCAGGCTGCTATAGACTGACCAGCGCACAAGACTATCGGCGGTATGATCGGCACAGGGTGCTCAGGGAGTACGTGTCTCCTGCATAAAATCGATTTGTTTGATTCTCTGACACATGTGCATTTCTCTAGCCAACGCTGTTAGGTACGGAACTGCCAAAGCCGAATGGTTCTTGAACGTCGTAAGTATTTCATTCAGAGAGTTTTACTACGGTGTTCGTAACAAGAATATCACAGACCGTAGTACTCCCGAACGGTAAAGTCATAAAGACGCGCCGGCGAGCAAGGAAGTCCTCCGCAGGGTTCGACAGCACGAAGCTTTTCATTGGCGCAGAAGGAACTTTGGGTATAGTGACGGAAGGTATGGCTGACCATCGTATTCCCTGTATGTAGTGACAACTGAGTTGTTTTCTACTGCAGCCACGCTGAGACTGGCCCCTGTTGTGCCGACCAAGGTTGCGATGGCTCAGTTCCCTGATGTAGAACATGCGGTCAGCGCGGTTCAGGAAATTCTAAATACACCTCACGGGCCACACGTTCGTAAGTACCTAAGTATCTTCATTTATCGAGACCAGTCGACTGACGAGTGCTATAGAATGTGTCGAGCTATTAGATGATAACAGTAAGCTCCTCTCCCCTCAGTCAGCTCACATGTTTAACACGATATAAATGGAATCCTCAGTGATGGCAGCCATAAACGACGCCGGCCTCGTCTCCAAGTCCTACCCCGTCAAAGATACCCTCTTCTTCAAACTCCAAGGCACACCCTCCGCGATTAAAGAAACCGCCGCCGCCGTCCAGCAAATCACCAAGAAGCACGGCAGCAAGCAGTTCCAGTTCGCGTCTACTGATCAGGAGGCGGCTGAGCTGTGGGAGAATAGGAAGTATGCGCTTACGAGTACGATGACGGCGGGTGGGGAGGGTGCGAGGGTGTGGACTACAGATGTTTGGTACGGGCTCCCGCGCAGCCGTTTCTGCAAAGTATACCATGTTGCTGATTGTCAGAAACGCATCATTTCTAGTGTGCCTGTGTCGAAGCTGCCGGAACTCGTGTACGAGACGAAGAAAGACTTGAAAGAGCACGGGTTGAAGTCTACCATTGTCGGACACGTCGGAGATGGGAACTTCCATGCTTTGATACTCTTCCACAAAGACGACGAACTCCCGCATGTCAGTGACGCTGTCCACCGGCTCGTGCACCGTGCGATTGCTTTGGATGGTACTTGTAAGTCACATTCTCCCAGTTCTCCTGCATCCGAAGAAGACTCAGACATGTTTTGATTATTGTTATCAACAGGCACGGGTGAACATGGTGTCGGGGTCGGCAAGAAGGAATACCTCATCGACGAACTTGGCGAGGGGACCGTTGAGCTTATGCGTAATGTCAAGCATGCTATCGACCCTCTGAATATCATGAACCCTACGAAGGTAAGTAACGTACCGCTCAAAGCATGCCTTATCCTCGCTGACATGTGTGTTGTTTCAGCTATACCCTAGGCCGGGAGACAAGTCGAACCATTAGTGACTATACAATATTAGATACCTATGTTAAAATGTACACGAAAGGCCCTACACGCTGCTTGTGCGGGCACTCTACCTACATACCTGCGGGATGCTTAGATGTTTACAACAAAATAGAGAAATTATTCCTATTCCCCGATCTAACCACCGTCTTCTTCATATACGGCACAAACTCGTTTTCCGGCGTCGCGGCAGCAGGTTCGACTTTCCGGTAAAGCCAGTAAGCCATCTTTCCCCCTTCTTTCCACCGGCTCTTTATTTCGGTGTAGGATAATGCTTTCATAAGTCCGTGGAGGTGTTCTGGCGTGACGTATCGTGAGTTCATGACGCATGGCAATGGGAGCTACGTGGTGAGGTAAGGTGAGTGTCAGCTAGGGTATATACGAAGTAGGGGAGAATGCACGTACTGCGAGGAAGAGGTATTGGTTTGGCCGTAGCATTGCATGCGCCATTCGAAGCATTCGACCTAGTTCCAATGATATTCAGTCAATCCTATAACTGTAGCAAGTTTGACTAACATACCTCTGTCCTTCGGTTCTGGACGAAGTTGACCACCAGACTGAGACTAATCAAATCCCACTTCTCCTTGTTTTCCTCTTTGTCCAGTTGCAGGAAATCTTGTTCCAGGATGTCGGGATGTCGTGAATGCAAGTCAATGGGCGTGACGTCCATCCATGACGAACATGAGGCGTAGTTGTCAGGTTTCAGAGCACCGACTTCGAGAACCCTATTCGCAACGTTACTAGACTTGTCCATAATACGAGGCAAGCATTAATAACGCACCTCCATCTCTCGCCCGCCTCCTCCAAGCTCTTCGGATACCCTAGCTCCTCCAAAAACTCAAGCAGCACCTTCTCACTTCCTCCACCTCTATCATTCCCCTGCCCAATCACCGACATCTTCTGGTACGCCTCCAACCCTCCCATGTCCGAGATCTCTTGCTCAATAGCCTGCAATTCCTCTCTCGCATCCCTCGCCTGGCTGGACAGTTCAATGCCATCTCCCTCGAGGAACTTCTGCAGTCGCGCCTGACGTTTGTGAAGGATATGGAACCGACGAATGACCTTTCGCGTGGCTGCTGGTTTGGACGAGCCGGAAGGTCCTGCAGGTCTGCTGCTCGTCCCGGAACGTTTGCCAGCAGTGACGGGGACCTTGCGCTTTGGTTTGCGAGTTTTACGAACTGGCATTGTAGTTGTCAGTGATGATGAGGGTAGTAGGTGTTGATGCAAGAATGTAAAGTCGAGCTGGTGAACTTAAGTATCGATTGAAGAGAGCATGAGTATAACACGAGGATCAGAGGAAGCTATTATTGTGGTACACAGCATGCATACAGATTGTAAGGGACGATTGCCGACAGAAAGTGGCTGGCCCGAGTCTTCCATGTCCGAAACAGGCTTCGGGAGGCGAATAGGAGAGCGAGGAAATGTCGGCAAAATGCGATCAACATAAGTAACATTAACTTCGAAGTTCGTCCAATACTCAAACCGTGACCACGCCGTCAGTACGTGCAGGAACCGGTGTTGGCACTCGCAAGGCAGTGAGTTCACAATATATAGCCAGGGCTTTGATAGAAGAGATGACCCTGAGCTGCTTTCCCCCTCAGGTCCAGGCTACTTACTAGGACTCGGATTCGTGTCACTGGCAATCGTACGGGGCTCCTTTGTTTTTTTGACTTCAGGACTCAGACTTTCCAGTGCGGTAGAGCTATGTATTCTCTCTCCGACCCGGCAGTCATTTCTCAACGCAATTCCCTGGAAAGCCGCGCTCGTGCACTGCAGAAGGATCTATGCGATATACGCTCCCGTCAGAACCAGCTCCTTCCAGTGGCCGCACTATGTCAGGAAGTTCTGCTCCAAATATTCGAGTATGCCGCTAAAATTTCCGTCAAACGCGATGGGACGCTGGCCCGACTGCGTCTTGCCCACGTATGCCAGCATTGGCGCGAGACTGCCCTTGCAGCGTCGAGCTTTTGGGCAATCATCCGTCACGGCGTTCACCCCATAAGAGGACGCAAGAGATTGGTCGAGTGCTTCCTAGAGCGATCACGGTCTGCTCCACTGCAAGTAATACTCAGCTGTATTGCTTCTGGAAACTCTCCTGTGGTAGAGAAAGTACTGAACATTCAGAGTCGACGAGTCCACTCACTGTGTTTATGCGACCTTCACAGTGGACTCATGCGTGGCATATGGGAGGTTTTGGAAGAGCATCCACCGCCGCTCGCTCACCTGAAGCTGTCAGGCTCTCTTCTCCAACCGGGGGAGTCATCGCAGCGCCTTCGTAAACTTTCCTCTCTGTTTCCATCACTTCGCACGTTGGAGGTCGTAGGGGCTAATATGCCATTATTTCAATCGCTGAGGTTCAAAGACTGGACGCTGCCGAATACCCTCAGCACCCTCGACGTAGCCTATCTTGGACCTTTCAGTTGCTCATCCTGGACAGAAGTGTTGGAACAAATACGTCCCTTGTGCGATCTTCGTGTACTAAAACTACACAACATCGTGGGACCGCCCGGAAACAGTCCAGCAGACACAGGCGATAATTACCCCAGCGAAAGGTCTCTCACTTTTCCTCATCTTCACACCCTCTTGCTGGAGGGCCATGCTGAAGAACATGTTCCGCTCCTTCAGTCCTTAGTGCTGCCTGCTCTCACACAGGCTAAGATTGATATTGCTGTACAGGGGCTCAACGATCATACCATCAACGTTTTGTGCAACATTGTACTTCCGACACTGCGGCCTACCTTCCTATCGACATGGGGCTCTCAAGTCGTCACTTTCGAACAGGGCGGCGTCGTCTTTGGTGGCACTTCTATCTTCTCAAACTTACATTACACGTGGTCAACTGGCACTCTCTCCAAAGGCGACTATGTAGAGCCAGACTTTCCTATGATGAGACCTACTCCTCATCTGTCGCATTCCAGCCTCCGAGTTGATATCAACTTCAGTCGGGACCAACTGAGCCCCGCGGCAAGCGATATGCAGAAATCTCTCGATGAAATATACGCCCAAGGTATCCCCGGCCTTGACAACATCGCAGTGTTCATTCTGAATGGACTAAAGTCACTGAAATACGGTCTCATGCTCCCCCAGACCATCCGCTCTATGCTGGGACTACGAGTCCTATGCTTCCGTTACCTCACTCCCCCACTCGACGAGATAGATTCTCTCTTTACCCAGCTTTCCGACGGCACACACCCATTTCCTAATCTCCATACTCTCCAGTTTGGTCGAATTGTGGTAGAGCCGAAGCTGCTGGAAGACTTGGCGGCCATCCTCCAGGCAAGAAAATCTACCGATACTGTCAGACGGCTGCGGCTGGTATTCATCAAATGCACTTTCACGCGAATAGAGATGTCGATAGCCGTGATCAGACAGCAGTTCGATCCACTGGCAGACGTTGAATTTTACAGAGCCGACGGACGCCTCGCATCTGACGAAGACGAGGACATGTATGCTAGTACCTCGGATTCGAGCAGCGACTCGGAGGATGACGGGAATGAGCCAAACTGGCAGAACATTCATGCTAGCAGTACTAGTAACAGTGAGAATGACGAGGACGACGACTGACTCGCCTAGAGCCTGAGGACTGCCGAGGACTCAGACGACGTGGTCGAGAACAGCTCCAGTGTTGGTGCCGCTGGTGTACTAGTCATATGAATGCTGGCCACATTCCAAAAGTTACTTATGTTAGGTACAATGCTCCTTTTGAATTTACGAACACCGAACTCGCGATCGCCTGGCCATGGAGGGAAACTAAGTGTGTGACAGCCCGTTATGTCACACCGCATCTGCGCGCTTAATCATGATATATCTCAACGCGAATTCCGAGTCAAAGTATATTTCAGCTACAGGCCTGCAGCATTAAATACCGGGTAGGTATGCAGAACATTGAGATAGGGGATTTAAGAATGCAATGGAGCTATTAATAGCGAGCTGACAGTTAGGAGCTTGACCGATAAAGGGCTCCTGAGCGAACATTCAACTTGTGGCTGACACCTTCAAGTTACTGAACCTTGCGAGCCTCCCATCCGTTTTTGGTCAGCCGACGAAGCCACGAAGCTATATAATCCCAATCCACCCATCTAAACCCCTCACCTACATACCTTTTCTTTTTTGTTACCCCCGTAGTTTACCCTGTACACCATGCGTTTCTTCACCACCGCTGTTTCCACTAACCAGAACGGGCTTCGCAGAGCGACCCGACCCATTGCTCCCACAGACATCCGCCGGACGGATGACAAGACCAAGGGCCTCAACCGCACCGACCTCATCTCCCTCGACCAGGCCAGGACGCGCCCGACCCTCGTCTACGGCGGCTTCGTGGACCGCAAGACGGACCTCATCATCTCGGACGACAGCCCCCTCGACAACCTCGCTCGCTGGGCAAGTCAGCAGTGCAAGTTCGCCCCGACCACCGCCTCCGGTATCTCGCCCCTTCGCGCTGCGGCCGACGGTATGGCCCCCTTCACCGCTTTCATGGACGAAGAGGACGACGTCGACTTCTACAGAGGCTTCAATGGCTCGGACGACAGCCTCGACTCGGCAGGCCCTTCGACACCGGTTCCGGCGGCGCCTGTGTTCTTGCCTGGGACGATCACCGCCACCTTGATTCCTCTCGACAAGGCGAGGAGCAGGGACGACATCCGGTACCGCCCGGAGGCCTTCGAGATGAGACGCAATGTGTTTTAAATCAATGTAACGTTCCTTCTGTAGGCCCACGTTCATGGAAGCCTCGGGCGGAGGAGGTTGCGCTGTGCGCGGGCCAGCCAAGCACGCTCCGGGGTGGAAATGACATCGCCATAGTGTTGTATGCTGGCCGAGATGTTTACGGCGACGATGATGTACTGCGCGTTGACAACTGATCTTCTTACTTTTTTTAGCAGGCCCTCGAGGACCGTAGCCAGCCGCGACCGAAGACGTACCGGGCGAAAGGGTGTCGTGCAGGAGTGGCGTCCCAACCGAGAGTCTGATCAACTCTATGAAGTTGGACCACTTCGCGCCAGGGCACCAGCGTTGTATCTGGTCTGATCAGTGAGTACTCATATGACCATCTCGCGTACATCCCAAACTGACGAGCACTTCCATAGACCAGGTGCAGCATCTCGAGGGAGGTCGGCTTCATAGCTGTCCTAGCGCAGACCTTTCCGTGGTCCTCGGGATTAGTACCTGTCTGGTGGCCCAGCAGGGAACCCAACTTGCGCTGAAACCGGTTGTGGATGTACTTGTATTCGATTAATATATGTGCACAATATTATACATGTTCCTGTGCTACACAAGTTGATTTCAGCTTCATTTCTGTGAACACGGACATCAACGTACGCAACAAAGTCCTATGATGAACCCTTCATACTGGTTTTACGGCGGTGGTACGATAGTTGTTGTACTTTCAGTGGCATTGGGAGGCGTTGTCGGGGGTATTATCGCGGTTGGTGGGCGGTCGCCTGTGATGTTCCTTCCATAATGCGCTAGCAGACCAACAGCGGACCCAAGACCGGCTCCACCGAGTATCACTATGGACAATGGCAAGTTAACAACAAACAGGGTGTTTGCAAAGGAAGGCTCACAGTTTAGTGAGTTAGCTCTTTTCCAAAATAGCGCTGGTGTGACGACGGCAAAGAGTATCCCGCCTATTGTAGCATGGTCGTCTGCTCGCAATGATGAAGTCTAGGAAACAATCTTGAGTGAGGTTTTCGTATCATGAAACTGGCA
The DNA here is from genome assembly GCA_001986395.2 of Irpex lacteus. NCBI lineage: Eukaryota > Fungi > Basidiomycota > Agaricomycetes > Polyporales > Irpicaceae > Irpex > Irpex lacteus. The sequence continues at coordinate 1,180,785 of MQVO02000004.1, read as the reverse complement.
GCACGCACATTATAAGTTGCTACTAGTCGTCTATTCCTAAGCTTTGCCGCATCTGTCCACTGAGACCTTGCATACTCGAACGCGCCTCCACCTACCACCCCTACAGGACGCATGCAGTCATTAGCTTCAAGTTTATCGCGTCACATTAATGCCAAACTACTGCTTACCAGCAGACCCTCCCATCCACGTTGCACGCAAGACGCGGTTCACACTTAGATGACTTCTTCCATACCGCGAGATCGCGAACGCCGCATAGACTGGAGGCGCGAGCAAAGACAGTATTTGGTATCCCTTCGTCATTCCTCGTCGCACGAAGAATTCTGTGTCCGCCGCATGTGTCTTTTCGGCATCGAAGAGCATTACACCGTCAGCCATGGTTTATCGTATATTCCAGGAACAAGGGAGTGAAGGAGGAAGTTGTGCAAGTCGTGTGTGTTGGTGCAAGTCGCGTTGCGGATTGGCGAAGGAGAAAGCCGACCCGAATGAGTGCGTCACGACGCCACAAAGCCGGCGCTCGGCAGAGGCATGCCGAAGAAGGTCACGCAAAAGTCATGTGACCAATATGTTAGAACTCAAGAGCGCCCGTATCTTGCATTTCAGACGCGTCCCTCACCACGAAAACTGAAGTAGGTCGTACAGGTAAGTCGCAAGGGAATTCATCTTTATAACAGCTAACTAATACGTCTGTATAGTATGTCCAGCGAATATGCCGAGAGCACATATTCGCAAATTCGGGAAGTCATCACCAGACTCCAATCACCGGTTCAGGATCTGCCAACTCTTCTAGGGCTTCTTGCCCCTCCTCTCGCCGCACTCAATGTCCTGCCACCACGATTCCACAAATACAACACCGAACACCTATCTCAGGAGAATATCTCTCTGCCAAAGCACATACCTCCTTTACAACGCGCGCTCCTAGAGCAGGTACTACCTGCCTGGGAACCCGTCCTTGATCAGAACGATGCATTCGACATTGTCCTTCAATATTTCTCCCCCGACTCCTTCTCTTTTGCACAGACATTAGCGAGGGACATCCCGCTATATGCCTACTCGACGATTCTTTTTCTACCTATCACCCCGCATTCCGTACGTCTTCTCGTGCATCTAACGAAATCGTACCCAATCGATATGCTTTGGTCAGTGGTGGTAGCGGAAAAGCACAAGAGACGGTCGAAGAACACGATGACGTGGGAAGATTCCGTTCGGAACCTGTGTGCGGTACCTGCAAGGGTGGCAAATGCGTTGGGCTTAAGAGGCGATATCCCGCCGGCTTTGGAGTACGGAGCGTACTTCAATAATCTGAGTCGAAGGTTCCAAATTCTTGTCTCCTCGCTATCCCTAGACCCATCTCAAGGTGTGTACAATATATTCTTCACATCGTGTGTCTTGTATTGAAATCCTACACACAAGACGAGTTGACAGCCATCAATTATCTCCTCACAAAACTGGTAAATATCGGCGTGTTCCCTTCAACGCCACCCTCAAGCCCCTCGCAGCCAAGTTACTTTGGCGTCATTCTTCTACCACTCCGCGCAGAACTGGAACAAACATCGATTTATCCTCACGTACTCGGTTCTATATCGTCGATCTCCACCCTACAAACTATCCTAACCTCGCTGCTCTCCCACTTGACACCGATATCTGACCTTGATGGCGCTGAGAAAACACGGTCTCTAGTAAAGAGAGAGGCGACATTACTGCAGTCACTTCTTGGTCCATTGACGGACGATAGTGATGTCATCGACGGGCTCGTGGCTGCGGTGCTGGGACGGCAATGGACCGTGGGCCACGCACGAATATTGACCTGCTACGCTGCTCTTTCCGATAAAGCTGCTGGAGGCACAGCTGGTCTTGAACTACTGCTCTCAAAGGTGATCGACATATGGACTGCGCCGGACCACATCAAGCATTCTCTCCTAGCCGGACATCGGTGTGCGTACTACTCCTTTAAAATCCATGATATATCAACTTAATGACGGTATAGACTTCACTGCATTCGTTCTCCTCATACTCTCCTACCTCACCTCCTCGTCCAAAGGAACCGCGCCTCACCCCGCTATCACGGCTCTTTCCTTCTCATCGCCCTTCATCACATCAATCGGTACTTACATCGGCCATCTGGACCAATCCTTTCGACGGTGTGGTATGATGGTCGCCGAGGAAGTTGCAAAGGCGTCTGGAAAGAAACTGGATTTTGGCGACTGGAATGGAGACTCCGATGGCAAAAAGTGGTGTCGTGAAATTCGGGAACTTGTTAAGCAGAGAGACGCAGAGGCAGATATCTCCTTGGCCTCTGTAGAAGTGCAGGTGCCGGACTCTGACGATGATGAGTCTACGAATGGGACAATGCCTCACGTTGAGACTCCACCTCCGCCTGCCGCATCCAAACCCAAAGTTGACAAGAAAGCGAAGATCACTGTCGTGTCCTCGGGTTACGACTCGGACGACTCGTTGACCGGATATGCATCCGAGCCCGCCTCTTCACGTTCTGCCTCCCCTACGCCTTCAGAGCTCGAAGAGATCGAGAAAGATCCTACATTGCGCGTCGGGAAGGTCACTATCCACCGTCCGGCTTATCTAGCGCAACTTGGCGAGATGATACGTCCCACTGGCGGTGTGCGTCCTGAAGAGGATGAACACGAGCCGGAGCGGATAGAGATTGCGCTTGATGTCGCGGAGGAGTTGATCAGACGCAAGAGGGCGTACGGTACCGAGCTTGGTGAGCATCACGGTGTGATCGTCGAAATACAGAAACATGCTTATGGAGCTATTTTCAGACGAAAATGCTTTGAATCTGGCGTATGGGTTTCTGGGCCTTACAAACAAATTCGAGTTGGACGGGTTTGACGAGAAGCGTCGGGCGGCGTTGACCGCTCTTGTGGCATGTTGCCCGCAGAAAGCTGCTCCGTGGGTTTTGTGTTTATCTTTTCCATCGCCAGCACTGACAGAGTTTCTAGGTCATTAATAGAAGAATTCTTCAGAAACCAATATTCAACCGACCAGAGATTTGCCCTTCTGAACGCCCTAGTCTTCGGTGCTCGAGAGCTCGCAGGATTTCCTCCACTGACAACTGGTACGACCGCAGATCCCAAGCGTATCGCCTTCCCTAGCAAACAGCTGCCGCCTGCGCTGCACAAGAAATACTTCACAGCGGCGGACCAAAACCGGACGGTGAACCCCGTCCAAAACCTTCTTGACGACATCACACGCCGTGCCATCGACCGTACTCGAGACGTCGCCGAGGACAAAGTTCCCGAAGTCGCGCGCGAGCGTCGTCTCAGGCTCAAACAGCCAGCCAAAATCAGCGAGGTCAAGGGCACGTCTGACTTGTCGCGCAACCTGCAGGCTCTGCAACCGCAGCCAAAACCTGTAGTAGCATTCACTGAGGTCGCCGCTGAATACTTTATTTGCCCCTTGATGAATCGTTTCTGGCTGTTTCTGCGGGACGAACAGGCGAGGGAAGAACGGACGGCGCATCAGCCTGAGTTACATCGGTACAAGGCGGATGGAACGGGTCTTATCATGAGTGCCTTGGTTCTCTCGCAGTATCTGCGCTCGTTGGCTATCCTGGTTCACATGGCCCGTAATGCACCAGAGTTCCTCAGGATCATCGCCCCAGACGCGCTGGAACTGGCTGTCACGGTTGGCACACGACCTCTCACAGGAAAAGTGGGTCCGGACGATGAAGACGAGAATGAGAGAGGGACAGAGAAAGACGGTGCAGATGGACAGGATAGGCAGGCTGCGGTTTTGAGTTCGTCGCTAGAGCTTGCGGTGATTGCCATTGACGGGTGTCTGGAACTGGATGACGGTCGGTCCTTGGGTCTGGAGTATACTGCACTGGTTCTCGCAGCTGGGGAATGGGCGGGTCACATTTTGGAACATATAGGAAAGGGTGAGAGAGTATCTGGTGGCGGTGGCGTAGAAGAGGTGAAGCTGAGAGGTGCTGCGGCGGGACTCGCTCTAAAAGTCGATGAGCTTAGTTCGAGATGGCGACGAAGCATGATTGGGATATAGCTCTAAACCTGGTAGTACGGTGCGTCTCTATTATTTTGCCTCTCCCTTTCGTTTACAAACGCGTTTGATCTTATGCTAGGTTCAATCTACGAATTATTAATTGGGTAGCTATACTGATATAGCCTATCAGTAAGTTGTTTGAAAGCTTGAGGGCGTCAGGGACCGCTGTCACCTGGATCGCCTGCACATACGCTCCGAGTCCGGTATCCAGTACATTACTCCTTCGGGTGGTGGCTTTTCCGAATGGGGCCTGTGATAGTGTCGTCACTGATAGAAAATAACACTAACATAAGGTGGAATTCGGAATTACCTGCCACGGTCGCAGCTGGGGCTACCAGTGGGTGATGGAAGCATCGATGAAGCGTCACGGTTCACAATGCACATTGATTACCATTAATGTCAGTGATTCGAGAAGAAGCTATAGAACGAAGCCCAACATTCCACGGCCATGACAGGTAATCGCGGAGATGAGGTTCGGCTTACGCTACTTGGACTTCAAAACAACTCAACCAACTTGCACGGTGGGAACTTGCACTTAGTCCTTAGCTTTTCACTCATGGGGAAGCAGAACCTCGTATATAACCACCCGACCGGATCCGTGGCCATGCCTGCCTCCCATTTTTCCTGAAATTGCACCGCCGCATCCTACTCTCACACCGACGAACACGGCCCATGTCCCAACCTACTAACGTGTCTGAAAGACAGATTCCGAGCCACGACCATGGTGCCTCCAGTATATGGTTTGAGTCCAGCAGTACGTCCACCTCCACATGCGACCAATCTGAACGGACTGCAACGAATTGTAGGGCCGCGGTCTACTATCGCTCCAAAACAGAGGTCATGGTTTTCCCGACGGACGTTGAGGCTTTTCTACCTCTTGATTGCACGCCCAGTCGAGTTCACATACACGCACGTCTCACTGTGTTGTATTCCCCTGCTCTACACCTTCCGCATCGAGTGTCTCACGCACCATGGCCAAGATCAGTTTCGTTACTACTACGACGAAGACGACTTCAAGTCTGAACACCGTGTGGAGGAATGGAGATCCATCTTGAAGGATGTAGCCAGCCTAGCTCATGCTGCATTCTGTACTGGGTTTTCATGTGCATGATGAGTACGCTTCGGTTCCGCGCAACCGTGCTCTCATCCCTTACTTCTCCATGGCTTAATCCTGGGTTCATATGTGGCACAAAACTCCTATGAACCACGACCGGCAATGTTAGGGTTGATTCTCACCGTCATGGGTGTGGACGCACTTGTGAACGCATATATAACTCTCTTGTATATCAAAGTCGTCGCACCGCGTACACTCGTGAGTCATCTATACTCTATTCAAATTGTGGCCCTTGTGCGTAACATTATTACTGACAATAACTACGGCTCCCTACTAGAGAAATCTCATGATAGGTAGCAACGGCCTCATCACACGAACAGCAAAGGTTCTTGCTGTGGCGGCATCCTCATCCATTTGGTGAGGGCTCTGCGTTCTTTTTACGCAGCTCAGGATATGAACCTGAATTGTCGTTCAGGTGCTTTATCATGGCCATTGTTACTGCCATAGTCTATTTCGGCCAGCCTTCAGCTGCTCAAATAGACTTAAATTCGTACACACCCGAAGTCTCCGAAGACGAGCGCAGAGCTTGCACTCATTCTGAGACGTACACCCCCTCTTCATCTCTTCTGATCTCTTCTCATTCCTTGCCTCTGCTCTTTCAACTCAGCGTTGGATTGGTGTCAGGGATTTGCTTTCTTCGCTCCCTCTTTGTCCTTCACTCTATCATTCGACTACGGGATGTTCAAGTTCAAGTTGACGCCGACATGTCACGCAACATACTTGAATCCGGAAATTCAGTATCAATTGTCAACTCGGCAACTGTATATGGCTATATCTCTCGACCAAGATTGGTATCCAGGTCTCAGGCTGTCATCGTAGAGCTCGCTGAGCAGGTTAACACTTACTAGCAGTACGTAGTATTCAAGTTTACTATATTTATCTCTCTGGATGTGAATGCTGTGGACACACTTTCTCAATCTGCGTCGATGGCATGTTATGGTGTACGTTCTATAAAGCAGAATAGTGTATAGTTTGGTGTCTTGAAGCCATAGTAGTTTGTAAGTACTAGGCTCAAGTTGTACATATCCCGCGAGCGCTCAAAGCGCCAATTGTTGATCCTTATTTGCTCTCTTGACCGCAAGGCCGATGAGAATCTGTAAACCTCATATCGTGGAATTTACGCATGCGTATATGTTACTCTTGAGATATAAGCTCGTTAAGTACTCATTAGTAGAGAGATTGAATATCAATGTTGTAAAGCTGAGAACGGTCATGTGGCTGACGCGATGGGGCAAGGGCGCTTGTCAGGGAGGTTTGAACGAGAACCACTGGCACTGCAAAGTCCTCAGCGGCTTGCTCCCTCCTCCTCCCTCTTTTCTTTCTCGCTTGCGACATTAACCATGGCCACCCTCGTCATGACCCACACTCTTTCTTCTAGCGCTTCATCATCTCCCGACCTCGAACTTTTCACTCCCCCACCATCCCACGCGACCCTGCGTCAAGTGCCTGATGTTTTCGTAATTCCACCGGAGGAAGAACATCACGAGAACCCGCCGTTCTGCTATTTTGACGCGGCGATGGAGAGTAAAAAGAGTTTGTCAATCGCACCGGATATTGACGCTCTCGACGCCGCCCTCGGAATGTGCCAGCAGACAGACAACCAGGCACCAGTGTTCCATCGCTCTATGAACGCGTCGCAGGACACCGTGGTCATGCCGAAACGCAGTGACGGGAGAGAGGAAATACCGGCAGCCGCGCAGTCATCGAGAGGGGCGTTGCTGGACGAGGATGTTGTGGAGGTGGTGAGGGTTTCGCGTAAGAATGGTGTCTCGAATACACCTGCAGGGAAGAAGGACTCGATGAAGAAGTCTATGTCCTTCCGGGCACGAGCAACCTTGGCGTTTCGTTCAATAAAGAACGTGGGCAAGGGCTCACGTAGAGGAATACCTGAAGACTGGAGCACGCCCGGAGGAGCTGGCTCGCAGCAGAACACCATACCTGTTACGGAAGACGGTGTTATACCTCAGCCATCCCTCAAGCTCTCGCGCAAGCCAAGTAATCTCAAACAACTATTTACGGCACCGACTGTGAAGTCCCCGACACCGGATGTTCCCACTTCCCCTACGTCCCCAACATCCACCGAGTCATGGTCGGCAATTAGCCGTCCCTCTATTGCTGCTGACGAAGCCAACGTCCAGTTTCCCTCCTCAGGAGGACCGGAAGGACAACCTACACTGAACGGGAAACGCTCATTTGTCCGCCGCATATCTGCACGCAACATCTTCGCGCTTTCTAGCCCTACCAAGCCCAACGTCTCCTCCCCGCTCAAAGAAGTTGTCACGCCTTCACCGTCCAAACGAGAATCCGTCATGTCCTCCCGTACCACGGCGTCCACTGGTTTGTCAAAGGCAGACACAGCAGAAGACGTGTTTGGATCTGTCGCGTCCAATAACCGTCCACACTCTTTCCACGCGAGTATGAGCTTGGCTTCTGCCACGATACCTTCTTCAAGCACACTTCCATCGGCAGCGGAGACGGAGACCACCCCGCAGAACGCTGACAGCAGCTTCGAGCTTAACCTCGACCCGCTGAATTTCGATTCTCTGCACTTCGACCCGGAGGAGTTTGTCCTCCACCTCGACGATAACTGAGCGCTGGGCCTCTCACCGCTCATCCCTCTATTCAGTCATCCTTGCATAGTCGAATTTGAACTCACGTTTTCATATTCTTCCCATCATCTATGTGCACAATAGCTCGCGTCGCAGTCGTTGATGCTCTGTATCATATATTTCCGCACCCTTACCGATACCTTTACTCACTCATCCGCACTTTCATCATTGCGAGACCTATTCAATCATTGATCCCATAATTTTGATACCATTCATTCGTCCAAGCACATGAAAGGACTGTCCGTAGCATCCCTTTTCGTTCTCACTATTCCGCATTCTTCCCGTTGTACGGGAACTCTCACATTCAACTCAGCTGGCTTCGCTGTTTCAGTACATGCACCTTGAACACATTTCGCACAGACCCGTAAACATCGACAGAAACGTCACACATCCATTGTTATGCCCGATGTCCTTGTTTATATTGCGCGATGTTCATCCACTCGTGTCGCAGAAATATACTCGAGTTCTAATACTGGTACTGCCGGTGGGAAAGAAATTGGACCTGGGCTCGAGGTTACTGAAGGAGGTAGTCTCGAACCAGACGTTTCCGGATTAGGGACGGCTGATGGAGAATGGGAAAACGCCGTCAGATCCAGAAAGTCTGGTAGATTTTGTCTCAGGCTCCGCCGGTGTTTCTCTTTTGCCACGGACTTGTCCCAAAACGGTAAGAAACCACCGCGCTGCCTGAAGTCTTTGGGTACGAGACTATGAAGGAGGTGATACTCGGACGCTGGCCATGGAGGAACACTTTTTTGGTCGGCCTTCCTACGTGGTGAGCACTTTGAGTGCTTGAATTTGATGGCCGATGCTTGCCAGCCTCTAGTGCCAGCTTCTCGCGGAAGTCAGCCAATCATCAGCGAGGACGATTCCTCGACGGTTCCCAAAGTAGACATGTCACTACCCAGTAAGGCAATTTATCTAGTTTGGGACACTCGCAGGCTGACAATCTCGATCGCGCTTCGCCAGCTATAAAGTCCAACATGGTTCGACTCTCCTCTCCTCACAGAACTTTCACCGTTACCACTACCATCCCTCACTCGAACTTCAAGCGTCGTCGCTGAAGTTCAACGTCTAGTACTCTAGTATCTTATCTCGAACACATCGACAGTTCTTCATCATGAACTTCGTTAGCTTGTTCCTCATCGGCGTCGCCGCCTTGTTCAACGTCGCTTGGCACCACCCAGAGGCCCTGCCCACCGTCTACCAGCTCACGCTCACCAGTGTCCAGCACGTTGTCTGCGACATCTCGTCTCCATCTGGGCACCATGGGTCGGTCTGCAACCTCCTCGACGACCTCCGCCTACCTTCTGCGCCAGTCGTACTCACCATCGCTGGTCCGGACCTACCCTGGTGGGCTCAACCACCTCTTGTCGACACCAACAACTCGCTCGCTTCTGCCTCCAAACATCCCGACTTGCCGGTCATCTCCACTGCTCTCATCCACGTCCCCACCGCGTCCGAGTCATCTAGGCCGCAGACTCCACCGGACTGGCTACACGAGGCGACTGACATCGTCTTGGGACTACTGTGGCTGGCTCTCATGTCTGGTCTCGTGGTTCTCATCTACGGCACTATCTGGTACAAAGTCGATGGCTCCTTCGAGAATGTCGTACGAGGCCTTACCTGGATGTTCTGTGGGCCTCTTCCCGTGGATCGCTCTCAGGCTGTCCACACCACTGTCCAACTCGCAATACCCGTTTCCACTCACGCTGTCGCCATCGACAACCACGACTTCGGCTCTGGCGATGTTCCTAGGCCCGTACTCGCAGTCCCATCCTCCGCGCACTCTCCACTTGTGCCGGAACGCCTAGTCGCCGAGGCCCCGACGTCTGTGGTTGTACCAACACCGGAGACCGAGCCCAGGAAGCGTGTTCGCTGCGCCGCTCGATGCCAGAGAATTAGGAAGCAGAAGGCCAAAGCTCGCGAAAGCCAGCAGGAGCCAGCGGTAGAGCATCCGGAGAGCGAGCAAAGTCAAACCAACCCTGACGAACCTCGTCGTGGTTCACGCGGAGGCAAGCAGGTTCGCAGGAGGCAAAGGAGACAGGAGCTCAAGGAAGCACGCCGAGCTGAAGCCAACGCAGAAGCCGGCCCCTCTTCCGCTTGCATCACTACTCCAGCGTTCACAGACAACGACGAGTTTCCACCACTGTGCGGTGTCGACGTCCAGGTGGATCCCATACAATTTCGAGTGTCGTTCGCCGCAGTGGTCGCGACTGGTGCGCCTTCACCAACGGCGGCGATTCGCAGGGGGTCCTGGACGGTCAAGGTGAACCCGGCAGTCGAGCGACCTCAAGTTGAGGGGAAGCGGAGAGCAATGGATGGTGTTGTGGAGGAGTCGCGGGAGGAGTGGTTGGATCTGGATGAGGAGGCGTGGCGGAAGGGAAGAAGGAAGAAGGATAAGGATTAGTTGGTCTTGATTGGGTTCGTTGAGCTGTCGACGTCTTGTAGATGTCTTCACCTTCGTTCCTCGTCATTCTAGAGTAGTCTTTCTTCAGTTTTCTTCCACCTTTCTATCCTTTCTCATTGAGAGGAGGCACAGGAGTGAGACGCGAGTTGGCCTCTCGCGTCTCGCTCCTGTATCTTCTCGCGATTCTCTTTACTCGTTTGTGTTTGGTCTGGAGAGGGGGTACAGGAGTGATACGCGAGCAAGGCCTCTCGCGTCTCACTCCTGTATCCTCTCGTGGTTCGGTTTTGGACTCTGGAAGGCTTATTACTTCCCGGCATGTAATTTCTGTCTCATCCGACTCTTGCCTCTGTCTCTGTCTTTTTTACCGTGTCTCGGATATCCACTGTCTTTGTCTATCCATAGCAATAGACCTGTCAATGGTCCTTGGCGCATACGTATCCATATAGAGTTGACTGCGCCGAGATGTCCATTCAAATGCAATATTATTCTCGATTGAGAATGCGAGTGAGGCATGCAGTGCGCTATAAATACCGTCCATTCGATGCAATGCTGCCCACTGACTATCGTCGCTGTACTACTGTTACGATCCCGTGGTCAGTATTTCTCGGACAGAACTGCACAAGGAAGTTAGTATCGCAGACGAGATGTAAGCCACAGAAACTTACTAAGTGTTACAAGCGACGTCCATCCGGTGAAAGGATGGCTAGAGTGAGTCGAGTTGTCAGCTACATCGTCCCATGAACCGCATAAGCATAACATCTACACACCTCCTGCGACCCTCGCCCGTGAGCGCATCGTACTGTTCCCATACATATCCAGTACGCTTGTACTCCTTGAACACATTATCAACGATATTCTTCCTCAATTCCGTGTAAATCGTCTTCGCGAGCTCTTGGTAGGGACCTTCCTCCGCGGCATATTTCTACATACATTCATCAGCAACGTCTGGGCCATAACGCTGTTACGCTAAAACATACAGTGTAAAGCGACTTGAGCGCAAGGAAGTTCATTTGGACCCAGATGGGACCCTTCCAGTAGTTCTCGCCTTGTCCAAAGAGCGGGTGAGAGGCTGACAGACTCCGGATGCCGTATGGTGACCAGAGGTGGTTGGGGTCGTGGAGTAGGTCGAGGATGGCTTTGAGGTGTGGCGAGTCTGACGGGAGGAGACCAAGAAGGAAGGGGAACAGAGAGAGGTAGCCTCGGTCGCAGACGTGGTACGACTCCTCTAAAATGTAGGGTCAGAATTGCGCACGTACAAAGGATGAGGGGATCGGAATATACTGACCATCTTCGTTGATGTTAGCGTCGCAGTACATCTGTTCTTCCTCGTTCCAGTGCAGATCTGTATATAGGTTCAGCAACAACCTCGCACCAGCCTGCTTCAACAACGACCAACCTTCGATGTTTCCCAGGGTAGCTCTATAGATTTCTGTGAACGCAGCCGCATCGTCGGTCTCACCCACGAACTCAGCAATATCCTGCATCGTCTTCGTGAAGAAAGCCATCCAGGAAATCAAGTCAAGGTGCAGCTCTCCACTATGCGGTGGCCCACGAGGATAATCGTCCATCCCGCTGGTCAAGACATGCTCTTGCGAACGTCCCCGCCAACGATACGCCTCCGAGCGCGACCTAGCCTTTCTACCATATTGCTTGATCTGACCGCGCTGCGTACGTCTGAACCAGTCGTAGTGACGCTTGAGTGGCTTGTAAATCGATTTGAGATAAGAGAGGGCCACTTCTGGGTCTTCAAGGTGCCGGCTACGGACATCGTGCTCCACGGGCTCGGCGATCGGAACTTGACCATCCAGCCCGAGACCACCCATGTCGAGGCCAAGATCCTCACTGGTGGGCCCGTTTTGAGATCTCTGCAAGCGGTCAATGAAGGCCGTCACTGCCATAGTGAGGGTCGGAGGGTTAGCCCAGAAGGGCACTTGTGTTTGGAATTCTTGTGGAACCTGTTGCGGGTGGAGGCGTCAATACTTTCGAGCGACAATCTCCAATCGCAATGTAGTGCTTACTCTGCTACGAGCTTCTTCACCAAGAATCTGCTCTCGAGCGACCCAGCCATCTTCGTCGATAAGACTAATCCAGTCTTTGAGGATATCAAGACTAATTATAGGTCAGTTAGGGTTAGATGGCGGCTTATCAGTAGAGCGAGTTTCACCTCAAGTCGTTATCCCACTGGCCGAGATGCAGCAAGTGGAACCCTTCGTCCCTACCAGACCATCAGAAAGTTGTTGTACCAGAGCTCAATCCGCACATACCAGTAGAATCCTCTGGGGAAGAAACTCCGACTAGGAGTAGCAGTCAACAAGGAGCGCGGCTCAGTCAACTGAGGTCCTTTCGCAACATCTTCATCGTCAACGTCGTCGTCTTCCTTATCCCACTCATACGAGAATGACCTATCGACGATGGATGTCCCATAGAAATACCCGACGCCACCGATTAAGTTCGAGGTAATAGCCTTGGAGAAGTCCTTGAGCGCTTTAGGGTCGTCTGTGACGTAGTTTGACGGGATAGGGAACACTTTGTCAAATCGTTTGTTGTACGATTCGCTGAGCTCCTCGATCCCTTTGTCAAGAAGAGCGGCTGAAAAAAAGACTTAGTGGGACACAAGGATAGAACAGCGAATGACGTGCGTACACGTCAGTTTTTGCTTCACGCTTGCACTCTCATAAAACACGTCGAACTGGAACGGCCCTTCGAAAGTTTTCTGAGCTGCATGCAATGTACTTCCCGCGAGCACTTCGTTAGGAAGCTGCAAAGTGAACGTTGGGTCCGGCGGATTACGTGATGGGTCTTGAGGGTCCTGATATGGAGCTATGGCCTGCTTTGCGTAGCCAAGTATGCTCGCAACAATTTGATCTGTCTTTCGTCAGTTCTACGTCAATAACATAAGCCATGTCTGCTGACCTTTAGCACGCCATACAGTTCCTTCTGGGACGCGAAAGCCTGCGAAGTTGGTCTTTCCAGCGCGATGCTGGAATGCGTCGCTATGGGGGCCATCTGTGATATAGTGGTTGTCCGGGCCTACATGAAGGTGTTAGGGGGAATAAGGGGCGTAAAAAACGAAGGTAGGATACATACCGTCAACAATCCGAACCGTGAATTCGTCGAGCTGAGCGGCAGAGCCAGCATATACGATCGGCCCTTTCAAGCCCTACCACATTCATGTCAGCTCAAGTAGCATCAAATGGCGGTAGGACGCGCATACATTCTCGTCCTCATCATTTTCCAAGTCCAGCAGTCCTATACCGTCAACTCCCAGGTAAAATATGGTCGAAATGCGAGATGGTTTTGCTACCAGCGGTGTGAGTGTCGCGGGTGAGTGTTACATGAGCAATACATACCTTGGTCAATAGGTTCTCCCTTGACACGAGCTGCCCAGCTTCCTCCGTGATTTCCTCCGGGGACCTTGAGGAATTGCGTTGTAAGCCTGACATTGTTAGGTGTGTCCTCGATCACTTGAGTTCCTCCTTCGCGCGCGTCATACTCTGTCCAGCTGTAACCTGTAAGACCATCCCCTTGGTCGCATGCGTGCCGGGTTTCTAGTAGCACCAATAAGCTCCATATAGTACCCATAGGACTACCATACTTACTGAGGAAGGACTGGTAGTCTTGAACACCATACCACAGTAGTCCTGTCATAAGAGACTGGGGTAGCTGTGGTCTTAGGCCAAAGTAGAGGCCTGGACGATATGCGCCCCACAAAAGGCTATCATTTTCACTTGCACCTGCCGCTACCAGAGGTATGACGAGCGACACAAAGAGTAGTGGCCGCATGAGATTGGATTGCCCTCGCTGAGGAGGTCGTGGCGGGAACCAATGCCCAGTAAACTAGACGCCGACTATAGTGGGAATCTATGGGCGCCTTTTACCACCGACGTTGTCCGCGGCGAGCTCGTCCCTCTTGCTCTCGACGACCACCAACACATCTTCCTCGTTTTTCATCTGCCACCTCGCACCTCTCGTGAGGCAAGGACATCAAGGAGCATGAGAGCGCTCCGGACTGGACCAGACGCCGAAGTCTATTCAGCCTGCATTCAAGACACAGCTATGGAAGTCATTTGAGCACTGTTCCCTCTCACGCGGCATCGCTCCTCTCAGGATAGGTCTTCAAATCAGCCAGCTAACTGTGTGTATTGGCTGACAACCTCATACCTGTGCTACACGTTGCGTACAAAACGAGGCGACCGTCAAATACAGGCATTCTACTGTTGTATTCTGACCACTTGTCGAGTCTGTCTGACATCTCGTAGCCGCCTTGCTGCTGTCGATATAATAGCAGCCTCTTTGCTTGCTATCCTAGACTCTAGTCTCGTACTCTTCGTCTGTCTGCGCAATGGATCGTCAGCGACAGCCTGTAGCAATCTTCTGGGACTTCGGTGAGCTCACCTCGCGATCGACGGCGCTGTGCGCTTAGAACCAAGTAACCTGATTGCATGCAGAGAACTGTGCCCTCCATAACAAGGCTGGAGGATGGGAAGTGGATAATATCCGGCGCATTGCGTTGAAATATGGCCCAATCAAGATCTTCAAAGCATACCTTGAGATCTCAGCGCGGGCTTCCCCTGAATCCCTCGCTTTACGCTCTGAACTCCAGTCGTGTGGCGTATCTCTTACCGATTGTCCCCATAATGGAAGGAAGGATGTAGCTGATAAGATGATGTTAGGTACGAATGCCATGTGTGTCCTTGTACAGACATCAGCTTAATGAGTACTTATCGATCCAGTGGACATGATGGCCTACGCATTGGACACTGAAGCTCCGGCTACTATCGTCCTGCTTTCTGGTGATAGAGACTTCGTGTATGCCTTATCAGTTCTTGGCAACAGGGGTTATCATACCGTGGTCATTGCTCCTCAGCATTCCCATCCCAAGTTCAGCCACCGTGCGTCGGAAATTCTGGACTGGGATGCACTCGTCGTGCGAAAGCAGGACGCCCCGCATGGTCGTCGACGTGCTAGTGACATAACCGGTTTAAGACCTAATATCGACACATCGCAGAGGAGCTCAAACTGCGCACCATCACCATCGGGCAGCTCATTGTTGTCCCCATTCCTTGATACTGGCCGTCGCCTATCATTTAAGGAGGATGGGAATGCGGGACCGCCCCGCCCTTCACATGGACGAGCGGATTCGGAGCAGCTACCACGAGTTCCATGGTTGTCAGCAAACTTGAAACAGTCGTCTCCTACGAAGGCCAGCCGTGTCATACTTGATTTGGCCGCCTCTGAGTCAGCATTGGACGATACGGAGGATCTACTATTTTCTCCGGATGCTGGTGCTCCTCCCGCAGACAACGAAAGCGTTGAATCATCTTTTGCTGACATAGCTACTAACCTCAATGTACGTGACACGGGAATTGGCATCGGGGCGTATGAAGCTTACTATTCGAATAATCTGCCTTTGTCTAGACCAATGAGTTATGCAGCGACTCCACAACTCCCCAAGGGGCACGGCGTACACCTTCTACAAAGCACGCGGATATCGACAGTACATTGCCAAATGTCAACCAACCTGTTTGTAACTTGCGCCACTCTTATCAAACCGTCGCTGACTTTTGCACATATACTTTCGAATAAACAGAACGCGATTGGCGGGCCCTCCATTCCTTCACCCCAACCAACGGTAGCTGTTCAGGCAGAATCGGTTCCACCGGCCGTATCCCAGCCTATACCACCGCCGACTCAGGTCATCACGCCCTACCTACCGCCCAGTGGCTGGCCAACGACGTTGTCGACATTGTCCAATACCCCTGCAGCTGCTAATGAACCTGCCCAGTCGCAGTCGACGAGTTTGCCTGTTCAACAACCTGTTCCACACAGTATCAGCGCTACGGTACTCGGGTCCCCACAGCCCGCTCTGTCTGAACCGGCGGCTCTCCTGGACAGCCAAAGCACCTTCGTCAATGCCAACATGGATGTAGAGACAGTCTCTGCATCGGAAGTACAAGGTGCTGGCCCCTTCCTTCTGATGATACATGCTCTGGACGAATGTCGACGTGCCGGGAGTCCGAAGGTGCTTAGAACAGCACTGGCCCCTCGCCTTGTTCAGCACAATCCCAATATATACAAACAGGCTGGATCTCCGAAGTTCAAGTCGTATATCACATTGGCAGAAAAGATCGGAATTGTTGATGTCGGCGGAACAGGTCCAGATGCATGGGTATCGCTGCGCCCGAAATGGTACGGGCAAGGGCGAGCTCCGTGAAGGCTTGCTACGGCTTGATACAACTGGGGAGACACTTCCGCTACCAAAGTAACGTGGACACAACTCGGAACGTGTCTCATGCAGCACAATCGCGATAGTTACACCGAAAGCGACGTTCGCAAGCTGAAGGGGTACGTTATGTCGACACACCAACGTGGGATTGCAGATATCGGCGGAATAGGTAGAGGCATATGACGCCTCTGTGCGCTCGGTTGTACGGACAGAGTAGAACGTCATAAGATAATTCGAGAATAGTTGAGTATATGGAAGCTGGAGCCTTTTCTTTCCCCCTCCATCCACGAATAGCTAAAGTAAATTCAACATAGGCATGCGTCCTACGCGATCCATATTGCAATGGCTGCCACCCGTCTATCATTTGCGTGGATTTCATGATGGCAAAGGATTTGTCTGTGATAGGAGTAGGTCAAAGTCGCATTTTCAAAACTGCCTCAACCGTAAGCTCTGTATGTGGCTTGATAGAGTAAGAATTAGACTTGATGGTGTTGATCGTCATTTCCGGTCGCGGCAACAAACACAACCCTCACATCAAATTCATCTTCCTCGGACGAAGCGAACCCTAGCAATTCCGAATTTGCAACCCTACAGAACCTCACAGAACAAGCTGTGCATTCTCCATTTTGGCAAGCTCACGACATATATAAACAGGCAATTCGGAATTCGGAGACCAATACTGCAACATCCCACCCCCATTGATGATGGCGAATGGCATTTGCACACGAACGACCAGGAGACCGTGCCTACTTGGACATGCTTAATTGCGGAACTATTGGCATACGGTGCCGCAGACGTTCGGCTCTTTACAACATTTCCCCGGACAAGTTGGTCGTTCCTTGACAAAAATGGCAAGATCCAGCCGCATCAGCTTTACTTGCCTACCGCGCTTCATTTGGCAAGTGGACATACAGGTGCGCCAAAGTGCTATTGAGTCAATTCCACAATAGAGAGAACGTGTTTGCGGGGCAGCAGGGCTTCGCCTGGACCGGTCGTGAACTTCCATGACAGCCCTGCCCTCGTATACACGCGGGCCTCGCGACGTTTTGAGCAGGCGTTGAATGCGACGATCCGTCACGGGAGCATCGCAACACTCGACGACATGATGTATCTGCTTGTATTTTTCAGAGATTCCTCGGCCGAGGATGCTTGTATTCACGGTCAATTCAGTCTAAAGAGCAGTGCACCGAAGGGGATGATAGGCTTGGCATACGTAGCCTCGGCCTTGATCTCGATTCTCGGACAGATGCGATGTCTGCCTTCATGGCTGTCAATGGCTGCACATTGTCAGTACGAGCTTGTTTGTTATCTCATCCATGCGCACAACGATTAACTGGCTTTCTGATACAGCTGCAGGGTCGCCTATCGGTGGCATATTCGCTCCTAGGAGCTCTCCAACGTACGTATGGCGCATATGCTGCGGTGGTTACACGAACACCGTCCCTATGTTGTAGTAGAGTAGGTACTAGACGGCGGAGACAGATATGCAGACCGAGGTATGTGGCGGCCCAACTTCGAGACACGACTGTTGCTAATTATAAGAATACTATTCGGAATTCGGAGACGTAGTCTATGGAGGGAGGGCAGTTCAACAGCCGCAACATCAAAAACAGGCTTATTTTTGCGGTGTCCCTCCCCATCAAACAATATCACTGGCTTCCGGCGGCTGTTAGTGATGTCCTCCACGTCTCTTTGAGCCAATGGTACTAAGTGAATTCGCAGAAAGTCTCGTAAACTTCTGTCAGATCGCTACAAACGACTGTTCCCACGAAGGTGTCAAACATGATGCGTAAGGTTATGCACGTATTCCTACTCGTTCGCTCCGCGCGCCCAAAGTGCAGGATTCGCCCAGAGCTTTCTTCACCGATGCACTAGGCTCCAGCGGAAATTGAATGCAGTGTCAAGTTCAGCTTACCTTCGTGGATCGTTCTGAGTGCGCATTTGTCACCACAAGATGTCGTATAAATGGTGCGGCTAGTCTCCCCAGATGGAATCCCAGTTCCTCTCTCTTCTTTCTCTCTTGTCTTCTCCTTTCCTTTCCTTTTCCTCCTCTGTATCATGGCGTCTGTGGACAAGTTGAAGAAGTTTGGTAAACAAGTCATCGAATACCCCGATGACGCCGTTCCCGTCATCTCTACCGTGGACTGGGCTAAGGGTCTCGCTCAAAATCCGACGAGCAGGGTATGTATTACTCAGAATCCACACATGCCGCCTCACTAACACCGTTGCATAGGCAATCAGCTATGTGTCCAGTTTATTCCCCATTCTCGGATGGATCCACCGCTACAGTGAGTATTGCTCTGTAATTCTACTGAATGTATCTTACCTTGCCTTTCGACAGACTTCGGGTGGGCATATGGCGACCTCGTAGCCGGCCTTACCGTTGGTATTGTTGGAGTGCCGCAGAGTATGTCCTATGCTCAGGTAAAGTCGTACCCTCGTCCGAGCTTCTCTATGTAACTCACTGCCCATCGCAGATCGCTACGCTTCCCGCAGAGTATGGCTTGTATTCTTCCTTCGTCGGCGTCTTGGTTTACTGTGTGAGCGTCTTCTGACCAAGCTTGTCATCGATGTCATACTCAATTAGAGTAATAGTTCTTCGCGACTTCGAAGGACGTGTCGATCGGTCCCGTGGCCGTTATGTCTCTCACGGTCTCGCAGATCATCAAACATGTCAACGAAGCGCATCCCGGGGTATGGGAAGCTCCTCAAATAGCAACGACCGTCGCCTTTATCTGCGGCTTCATCGTCCTGGGAATTGGCCTCCTTCGCTTGGGATGGATTGTCGAGTTCATTCCTGCACCGGCAGTCAGCGGTTTCATGACTGGATCTGCCATCAACATTGTATCCGGTCAGGTTCCCGGTTTACTGGGATTGAAGGGCTTCGAGTGAGTGGCCAGTCCATCTTAGCGCGATCTCCGCTTAAAATGACTTTGTGGCCAGCACACGCGCCGCAACGTATAAAGTGATCATCAACTCGTTGAAGCATCTGCCATATACTAAGCTCGACGCTGCCTTCGGTATCCCAGGTCTCGTTTTCCTGTATTTTATCAGATGGTTTTGTCTACGCATGTCAAAGAGGTATCCCCATGCAGGTACGCCTCTCCTATACAATTCCTCCGCAGATGATTAATATCCGGTGGCAGCTCGCATTTTCTTCTTCTTCAACGTCTTCAGAAACGCCTTTGTGATTATCGTCCTCACAATCGCTTCCTGGCTGTATACTCGCCACCGACGATCAAAGTCTGGGAGCTACCCCATTAAGATCTTGCAGGACGTTCCCCGTGGTTTTACGCACATGGGTCAACCGACTATCGATCCGGACCTGATCTCCGCTCTGGCTGGTGGTGAGTTTACGTCGTATTCTTAGATGTCCCATTGCGTCCTTTATTGACCAACGGTTGTAGAGTTACCTGTCGCGACGATCATCCTTTTCCTTGAACACATCGCCATCTCAAAGTGTTCGTAGTTTTATTTGTTGCCTTTGACATCATGTCACTAAAGCTTCACTGCAGCGTTCGGTCGTGTCAACGGCTACAAAATCAACCCAAACCAGGAGCTGATCGCCATTGGTGTAACGAACACTATTGGAACTCTTTTCGGTGCTTACCCTGCTACCGGCTCGTTCTCCCGCTCTGCACTCCAATCCAAATCCGGAGTGAAGACTCCCGCTGCCGGACTATTCAGTGCTGTTGTGGTCATCGTCGCGCTATACGGTCTTACACCTGCGTTCTACTGGATCCCCACAGCCGCTCTCTCTGCCGTCATTATCCACGCAGTCGCTGATCTCGTTGCGTCTCCCGCATCGGTCTACGGTTTCTGGCGCGTCTCTCCTCTTGAGTTCATTATCTGGCTGGCGGCTGTCCTCGTTACCATCTTCGCCACCATTGAAGATGGCATCTATTTCTCCGTGGCGGCTTCGCTTGCTCTTCTTCTCATTCGTATCGCACGACCTCGCGGCTCCTTCCTCGGTAAACTCACGGTTCATCATAACACAGAGGCACGGGAGGTCTTCGTCCCGTTGAAGCCAAAGGACGGTGTAATGAACCCGCATCTGAAGGTCTACCCTCCTGCCCCTGGTGTTGTCATCTATCGTTTCGAGGAGAGTTTCTTGTACCCCAACTCTTCTCTCGTCAACGATGCCGTCGTAGACTACGTCAAGGAACACACGAGGCGAGGCAAGGATATGACCGATGTGAAGGCAAGCGATCGCCCATGGAACGATCCCGGACGTAAAGATGAAGAGCTCGCGAACGTATCGAAGCCCGTATTGCGTGCCGTGGTGTTGGACTTCTCTGCGATGTAAGTCAGATCAGCTTTCAGAAGTACATGATACTGATACGTCGATCTACCAGTTCACACATCGACACAACTGGTATCCAGGCATTGGTGGATACCAGAAACGAAGTAGAACGATGGGCGGATCGTCCCATCCAGTTCCATTTCGCGTCTATCCTGTCTCCGTGGATTCGTCGTTCACTGGTTGCAGCTGGTTTCGGGACTAGCAACTCTGAACATGGCATTCATGTCCAACCAGAAATCGCACCCGTTACACGTTATCATGACGAGTACATCGCCGATCCTCAGCACAGTGCGGAGGACCCGAACGACGCTCATCCTCATCTTACAGACGATCCAGAAGCTATTATCGAAACCCCGACACCTTCGAGCTCGCGTTCGTCATCCGAGTTTACGGTGAATAGCATGGATGTTGGAGGGAAAATCGGCGGGGGAAGGGCTCCACTCGTTCAGCCGTCGACGCCGTTCTTCCATTTCGACCTGGCCGCTGCTGTGCGTGCTGCAGAGCACGAGCACAACCACAACTCGGTCCATACGTCGTATCACACGTTCACAGAGAAGAAGTAGTTATGACACTTAGATAGAGAGACGATGAGTTTGGACTAGATTTTGCATTGTATTTTTGATTAGCATGATTAGCATTGCGTTGTATGATAATGAATGAAGCCAAAGCTCGCTGTGATACGGTAGCCTTCTGTGCGGGAGTACCTCAGTCGATGGTTGTCCATACACTCAAAGTATCTTCTAGCTCCTCTAGACTGTCGACAAGAGTCGATATCTTGTTTGTCAGCTCATCGTCCTGTGCGTCCACTTTATCGATAGGCGTGTAGACGAGCTCACTGCTGAGCAGCTCTTTGGCCAATCCTGGAGCTGTCACTGCGGCGGTTACCTTGCTCAAGGCCGCTGGATCGCATTTAAACTGGGATATTTATCAGAAAGGTTGACCTCTATAGACATAGATGCCGCGCTTACCTCGACTTCAACGACTCCTTCAGAAGGCTCGTCGTTTTCGAAATCCTCCGCTCCGGCATTGAGAGCAACATCTACCACGCGTTCCAATTTCGCGTCTAGATCATCTGCTTCGTCCAAGCTTATTCGCACAGAGCCCTTGCGCTCGAAAAGGAACATTACTGGTGCTAACCGCGCGCTAGACAAAGTCTCATAAGCCATAGTATCAGGGAATGGATCGAGTATCATACCCATTGCGGTTGAGTTGTTCGCGTATTCGTGTGGCTGTACGGTTGGCATTGTTCGTCGAACATTCTCTGAACTCGACTTTGAGCGCGAATTATTGAACAGGAATAATGTGAACGTACATGATAATACCCACAGTTCCAGCCATAGCTTCATAAGTGACAGGCTGTTCTCCCGAGTCCTTCGCACCTGCAGCCTACAGTGCCAGAAGGTGCGTCTAGAAAGCGAATGCTAATTCAAAGAGGGTCGAGCGTACCTTCTTCAAGGCTTTGTCTATATTATCCCTCGGCACACCCTGCGATTTCGCTCGCTTTACAACAGCAGCAAGGGCATGGTTCGTCTCAGGATCCGCGCTTCCACCCTCTATAACAAGATACCAATTAAGCAAGGGAAACAGAATCCATATAAAATGGGAGAACTGACACGTACGTCTTGCGGCCACTGCAATGTCCTACAGCGTGAAGAGCCATCCTTAGCATGACGTGCAGACGGTATATCAGATTGCGACGTACCTTTACGGCCTTTCCATACAATGCACTCTTCTGAGCATCCGTAACAGCCTTCTGTCCCTTGATTTTCGACCACTAGCCAGACAAGCTCGCGTCAATGAAATACATAGAACAATATGTAACAAACCGACCTTATTGTGCCCGGATAGAAGGGCGGATGAGGTGGTGAACGGCCGTACAGCTGGTGCCATCCTGGGTATACATCTTGAAGCCAAGAAAGAGAGTGACATGTCGCTTTACGCGTTTTGAAGTCAAAGTCCGGAACAGCAATTGACTCGAGCGAGAGAGCAAGCTACAAGCGTCTCCAGATCCCGGTCATGCCGATCAACCTAATCCCGACGCTTTCCAGAATTGATGCGTAAAGGCGCATCAAATGATTGGCTGGCAGAGTCAAGAAGATCCATGCCCGATCGAGGTTCGACACAGATCTTGTAACGGTAGGCGCTGGCCAAAGTCGTCACGACGTTGTACGTCGTTCAGTGCCACCCCGAAGGCCTTCGGCCGTAGATATGTAGATAGTTGACTCACCTTGTATTAGTTTCTTATCGTGTTTCTTTGTTGTAGGATTAGTAAAGAGCGAAAGCCACGGAGTGGCACTAGATAGTAGAACTGTATATAAACTTGTAGACACATACCTGTAAAACCTCAAGCTTCTCGGAATACGACATTTATCCCACTCACCTCGCGTTCTGAACAAGCTTCCCGTGTTTACCGTCGCTTGATCGTTGCTCGTCACAATCCCTCGTGTTCGTGCACGCGTCTAGCGCCGGGTTTCTCACATTTTTTTGAGTGTTTCTTTTCTCGTATTCATCGTTTCACGCGTCGGATTGATCACCCGTACGCTACCAGATAACCGCGGTATATAAACCACATGTGTTACACAGTACTCGACATGACCCGGACCTCGAAGTTCGAGGCGGCCGCGGTTGGGGTTGGCTTCAACGTACCGAAGCATTCCCCTCCCTGTAGTAGTAGTCTTCCCAGCACGGTCGGGTTGCGTGTTGGACTCTTACACACGCTAATGCAGCTCCCTTTCGGGGTTGAGCTCCCCCGATTCGCCTCTGCCCTCGACGAGATCTTCGATGTCAAGTGGCGCGTGCCGTGCCTGTCAGCACTGTCCGCCGAACAGGCGTTGACGGCTGACCAGTCAGTACCGCCCGCTGAAGAAGTGGTGTCGGCTGACCAGTCAGGGCCGCTCGCTGAACAAGCGATGCCGCCCGACCATCCAGTGCTGTCCGCTGAAGAAGCGACGACGACTGAAGAGCCTGGGTATACAAAGGTTGAGATGGACTCACCTGCCCTCAGCTGGATGTCCGAGATTGAGTTCTTGGCATCGACTGTCGAGCCTATGTTGACGGCCGGCGAGTGTGTTGATCCCGACGTAGTGGGAACACCATCCAGGGTAGACGACGCACAGTCTTCCCTGTTAGTGGCAAGCGCGAGTAGTTTGATCTCGCGTATAACACTGCCCAATGAGGCAATTGTTGCGTCAAGGGACATCACGCCTCCCAGTAGTACATGCGCAGATAGCATAGAAGTTGTAAATCAGTACGATTTTAATGATACAACAAAGCCTGGAGGGCGCACCTTAGCATGGTCTGATCTCATCGACGACTACGACGACCCTTATGGTCCTATCCCCACTGAATGGCTACAACCCAGTGAGCCTGCTGAACGGCAACCGCCTAAGGTCTTCGCAATCGGACTGATGGCCACGTGCATCGAGGTCGAGGACTCCGATTCTGATGCCCAAGTAAAGCCTCGCTCGAGAACATCACAGCAGAGGGCGCACCAGAGGTCAGAAAGCCCGCGCGAGTGGCTACGACGTACCGTGAGCTGTGAGCCGGAAGAGATAACCGCCAACCGTAGAAGGTTGACTGTGGACAGTCCCCATGCTAATGGAAGTGGAGCGAGCAGTCAGAAGTCGTCGCATAGACACTTGGGAGGCTCACGTTCGACCCCTCGGGACTTCGGTCGAGAGCGATCGTTGATTCCGGAGGGCGGGTGGTTCAGGGCCAGTATAGAACCAGAACTGCGAAAGACAAGGGGGCGGTTATCGTCCAGAAAATCAGTACCACCCGAGTCAGACACAAGTAGTAGTACTACTACTAGCTCAGATGACGAGAGCAGCGAAGAGATTTCAAGCACAGAGGAAAGACGTACCGAGAGAAGGTCGTCTCAAGGCGCCAGTATTGAGCGCGATAAGCTCGATCGCACTGATCACAGTAGATCTAAGAGAGATTCGAAACAGAATCGCGAACGCCGTCAACTTCGCAAGGCAATGAGAGGTGTGAAACTCACGCCACCTTCCGTCTGGGACGGACAGCCTGACCTGGAGGAGTTTGACCAATGGGTGTTCTCGGTTGATTCATATCTTGAACTCACAGGTCTGGATGATCGCCTCGCACTGAAGATCATCATCAATTTCTTGTCGGGGATAGCACGTAGATTTTATATGAACCATGTTGCTACAAGACAGCACAAATGGACTATAAAAAAGCTGTATATTGCACTATTTGATTACTGCTTCCCTACCGACTACAAGGAGCGCCTTCGTGAGAGGCTCATGCGAGCTAAACAAGGCAAGGATGATGATGTCCGTGATTTCATGCGCGAGATTCAGCAGCTGGCAACCCGATTCTCTGATATTACTGATCTTCAGCTCGCCTATATATTCTGGGATGGTATTCAGACGTACCTCCGTTTACACCTAATCGAGAAGGGTCTCAATCCGGAAAGATCGTCCCTAGAAAAGTTGGTCAAGTACGCGTCTCGGAAGGAGAGCTCTCACCGCGCAATGGAGTCGCACTATCGCCGTGAACGGAACAACAGTGAACTCAGACACAATTTTGCTGAGAATTTTTCTTCGAAAGCAACCTTTGGTGGTAGAGACTCAGAAAGTGACAGGTCGGAAAGTGAACATACAAACTCACCTGATCAATCACAACGGGAGCTGAGCGACATCGAAGAAGAGATTGAGTCTCGCCGTTCTGAGTCAGATGCCGAGCCCGATGTGGTGGTTGCAGCAGTTCGGAGGAACAACAACATTGGCAGACACTCAGCAAGAGGGCAATCTGGAGGGCGAGAGAGTCAATATTTTCATCGCTCTCGGAGAGATTACGACGAAGATCCTGCCAGTACTGATAGTGTTTCGCCGAGCGAAGGGCGCTCAGATTCTGACCTCGATCGACGAGGTTCGCACTACTATGGTTCGTATGAGCAATCAGACGATAATTATTCTGAGGAAGAATATGAATCGAAAGCTTACCGTTCGGATGGAGACTCGACGACAGAGTCCAGCACCGAGTATTGAGGACTTGTACACAAGTCCTGGAGGGCGAATGTAACGGTAGGCGCTGGCCAAAGTCGTCACGACGTTGTACGTCGTTCAGTGCCACCCCGAAGGCCTTCGGCCGTAGATATGTAGATAGTTGACTCACCTTGTATTAGTTTCTTATCGTGTTTCTTTGTTGTAGGATTAGTAAAGAGCGAAAGCCACGGAGTGGCACTAGATAGTAGAACTGTATATAAACTTGTAGACACATACCTGTAAAACCTCAAGCTTCTCGGAATACGACATTTATCCCACTCACCTCGCGTTCTGAACAAGCTTCCCGTGTTTACCGTCGCTTGATCGTTGCTCGTCACAATCCCTCGTGTTCGTGCACGCGTCTAGCGCCGGGTTTCTCACAGATCTCGAGCCAGAAGGTTTCTCCTTTTCCCAGCGAATCACCCGACGGAGATGACATACAGCACTTGCATGGTCTGAGATGCAAAAGCACACGAAGAGACAGCGGTAGTACGGAGGTAGAAGCGTGTGAATCATTGCGATGGTCGTAAAGAGATGAAGAGAAACGAGAATAAGTATCCTACTCGTACATGATTGTAAAGATTACAGCTAGATTAAACACTCTATCCAACAACAGAGACAAATGACATCCATCACCAACTCCGATAGTATGCAAGTAGCCTTTGAACTTTTGAAAGGATGTCAAGGGAAACCCACGGCCAAGTCCAGAAACATGAGAAACAAACGAGATAATGTTACAACGCTCACTCGCGAATGGGACGTTTCCCATTCACAGAGTTCACCGAGTCGGAGCTTGGGGCCCTGGTGAGGTCGTGTAGCAGATTGCCCTCGGCGGCCTTCACAGCAGCAACGACGTCAAAGTGGAAGAAGGGAGTGTTCTCCAGTGATATGGGCTGGCCGTATGTGATAGCTGCATCGCTGTTCGACGATGACGATCCCCTGCGCAACTCCGTGATGGGCTGCTGTCTGTTCGACTCCAGGTCAATCTTCTCGCCGGTGGCGTTGTCACTGTCGTTATCCTGGTCTTCAACGTTGCGGACGTCGCCGAGATCGACGACAGGCGCGATCTCTGGTGGCGTACGTCCTTTGCGCCCTATACCGAACCCACCGGCGATGAGAGCTCGGCGAATCCAGGGTGAGAGGACGGTGGCGAAGTGGAACTATGAAGGGCGTGTGAGGAAATGTTAGGAACGTGTGGAGTTTGGTAGGACATACCTCGACAGGATGGTTTGCCCATCTCTCGACCTCGTCTCGAGTGTCAACAAGAGCTTGCACTGCAGTGGTATCAATTTGAGAGCTGAAATTCGACGTCAGTAACGTAACGGAAAAGATCAAGAATGTTAGGGACGTACACAGTAGAGAAGTCAAGAACAATAGCCTTCAGCTCAGGCTTCTTGTTGTTCTCCGCGCTCTCGTCTTGACCAGGACGAGGACCAGGGTCATTCCAAGGTCTGTCAGCGAGCCTGATCTTGCTCACATCCACACCACGACGCATATTCGCCTTGACGTAGTCGACGATCTCGGAATTAAGTATGGAGGAATTAGGGTAGACGAAGCTCTCTTCAAAGCGGTAGACGATGACGCCGGGAGCGGGAGGCAGGACCTTTACGGAGCTGTTCTGGAGGGAAGCCTTGGGATTGAGGGGAATGTATACATCGCGAGACTCTTGAGCGTTGTGGTCGGCGGATCGGAGACTGAGCTTGCCCATGAAATATCCACGAGGACGGGCGATACGAACAAGCAAGAGGGCGGCGGATGTGCAGATGGAAGTGTAGATACCGTTCTCAATAGTGGAGAATATAGTAACCAAGACCGCGGCGGTCCAAATGCAGAATTCAAGAGGTGAAACACGCCAGAAGTTATAGACTTGCTTTGGAGGCGCGACGAGATCGGCGACAGCGTGGATGATGATGGCAGAGAGACCAGCGTTGGGGATCCAGAAGAAGGCGGGTGTAAGGCCATACAATGCGACAATGACAACGACAGCAGTGAGAATACCGGCGGCAGGAGTGCGGACACCGGACTTGGACTTCAACGCCGAACGCGAGAAGGAGCCTGTGGCGGGGTATGCGCCGAACACAGTTCCCACCGTGTTTGTAACGCCGATAGCAATCAGCTCTTGGTTGGGATTGATCTTGTAGCCGTTAACACGACCGAATGCTGAGAAAGAAGTTAGCTAATGCTGGGCGGCGTACATCCGAAAACACACTCACACTTGGAGATAGCGATATGCTCAAGTAACAGGATGATGGTGGCTACGGGGAGCTCGGAGGCAAGAGCGGAGACCAATTCGCCGTCGATATTCGGTGTTCCGACGTGCCTCAGACCGCTGGGGACGGTCTGCAAAATCTTGATGGGGTACTTGCCCGACTTGCTCTTGCGGTGGCGACAGTAGAGCCACGAGGCGATCGTAAGCACAATGATGACGAAAGCGTTGCGGAATGTCGAGAGGAAGAAGAACAAGCGTTCTGAGGACAGGTGAGTGGGCGCACTGGAATAGACATAGGTATCAAAACTTACTGCGTCTTGGGTATCTTCTTGAGAGCCAATCGAAGGTTATACGCATGGCGTAGAGCGAGAACAAACCGACTACTCCGAACGCTGCATCAAGTTTGGCGCTTGGCAAATGCTTGAAGGAGTTGATGATGACCTTGTAAGTAGCGGCGCGAGTGCTGCAAGATGGTCAGCAGCAGATGATAGTTGAAGAGTACTATTACTCACTCGAAACCACTTTCACCGAGGAGACCCGGGACCTGGCCGGCGACAATACTGATGGCGGACCCGGTCATGAAGCCACTGACAGCCGGAAGCGGGATGAATTCGACGAGCCATCCGAGACGGAGCAAACCGATACAAAGCACGATAAACCCGGAGATGAAGGCGACCGTGGTAGCAATCTGTGGTCCCTCCCATTGGTCAGGGTGCTTGTTGTCGACGTGCTTGATTATCTGCGAGATCGTGAGAGACATGACGGCGACGGGACCAATGGAGACATCTTTAGACGTTGCGAATAGCTGCGTACGCCCCGTGTCAGAGTTAGTATGATGGCAAGTACCAAAAGGGGAGTTTTACGCACACAGTAGATAAGTACGCCAACAAAGGCCGAGTAGAGACCATATTCCGGAGAGAGAGTTGCAATCTATTTTCAGGCACGAGTGTCATTAGCAGTGAAGATTGGCTTGTGGCGATAGGATTCATTACCTGTGCGTAAGACATGCTCTGGGGCACGACAACGATTCCCACAGTAAGGCCAGCGACAATGTCGCCAGATAGCCATCCCACGTCTGGATATTTTGTGAGGGTCGCGCAAGGCAAAAGTCACGACCTCAGACTCACTGTAGCGGGTAATCCATCCTACTATGGGGAAGAGGGACTCTGCATAATTGAGTATCTATTGATCATGATTAGCAGATCAGGGTCGGAGCTTGCGAGGTGCACTTACATCGCGTTTAGGATTCTGCGACAAGTTGCGAACCCAGTGGGCAACACCGACAACGGGGACGGGTTCTTCGGGGTAGCCTATGACACGCTTTCCCCATTGTTTGACTCTCGCATATGCGGAAGTCATGGCGGGAGGTTGGGAGGAGGGAAGAGGGAAGAAGCAATGCGGTGGAGGACTTGGTAAGCCCGCCGAGTCGTGTATATATACCCGTCCGTGGAAGTGGATCGGGGGAGAAGCAATTCTCCAGGCACGGCGAACTGTTCAGATCAGGAAAAGAAAGAAGTTGTCCCGCTCCAAACGGGGAGTCTTGGATGAATTGCGGGCGAGATGCGATCCTTCCAACTCAACGCCGGGCGTTTCTTGTGCAGGTTCGCGTCTGATGGACGTCACTTGCGCCGGGCTTCTGGCTACGGCGAGGACGATGGTGAGCGTAATGTTGCAAGTAGTGTCCGCGGTGGCGAGCAAAAGTCACAGAGCCCCCGCCAGACGAGAAAATGCATTTTCCTGGATGATTAGGAATCCTTGGAATGGATGGCGTAAGTTGGGCGACTAGCCGTCCGCACGCCAAAATTCGCGCAGTTGGGTGTGGACAACAAGCACGCCATCCGTCAAAACATTGGCGAATATCGTCACGTGATCGCGCTCCTCCACAAGCGCGTCGCGATCGCCGACCTCGAAGGCGCCATAACGCGAAGCCATGGTGGGACGCAGCTCGAACGCAAGTACGGTTTAGCACTTCTGGTCCCGCAACACAAACCACATGTTAGATCTATTGGCGGCGGTGGCTTATCGAACTTCCTGGGAGTTTTGGTACCTAAACTTGGGGCTTTCTCTGACACTCAACCTGGAACTTTGGATTCTACAGAGCCATCGGAACCACCACTAGGCCAGGCACGAGCTACTAGCAAGCTCAGAAAGTACAAGCCCTCACTATGACAGCCTTGAGAACACTTACCGGTACGCCGCCTCCAACATGGTACTCGGGTGCGCGGTGCTCTTTAAGACGCCCATGCCTCTCTCAGCTCCCATTCAGGTACCTACAATCCGGGAATCACGTACCCTTAGAGCCCATGCGTTGATTTGAAACATTTGACCGTTCATCCAGGTCCTACAGCCTGCGACTAGGCGTCTTGGTATGTCTTATTTTCAGCGCACACGACTGGACAGCATCCTGGAACATACGGCCTAGAGCGAATATCCCATCGGATGTTTAGGAGCGCAGAATCGCTTCCGAGCAATGCATTGTTCCAGCCTGCTCTCCGCTCCATCCGCACGTACAGTGCGCCGTATAATGGGTTCCGATGTTATGACTTGACTTAACATTCACTGCCTTAAAGGGATCTGTCGGATGAGAGTAGAAGAAATTAGAGTCAAAGTTGGATCGATGGCATCTAGCTCACCTATTACACACTAGTGCGATTGCGAATGAGAAGAGTGTTATTCCGGGGACGTCAATTGGTGCCACAGGCTCTCACAAGCTCTGACACGCGTCTTGAGTAGCGTAGAACTAGCGCCACAATGCAACCGTATTTACGAGGAACTTTGCGGTTAAATTCTTCCAGAGCTAGTCGCTTGTGTGCCTTTTCTGACGAGTACGTGGTGGAGCAGCGGACGTTCGCTACACCTAACGTTCCACTATGCCCTGGAAAATACACGAGAGTGTTGGAGTTGCATGTAGTTTGACGGTTTGCTCATTGTGGCATCACTCGACCTGCGAGCTTACTGGCCGTATTTTCAGATAGACAGTTGGCATTAAAGTTGGGTCAAAGTGGCACTTACCACTGGAGGATGGAGATCTCGGATATGGACCCACGAGCCAGGTGAGGTGTGGAGTGTGGCCCTTTGTACGGCCATGCTAGCCACCAACTGCTCGCTGTCAGTATGACACAATTAGACCGTCTTCAACGATGAGATAGCTTTCCATAGGTCACGTAGAGTGCAACTCCAAGCCCAGCGAATGATGGGTCTACTCAAGGCGCATGTTGTCATCAACAGCGAGATGTCGCTATAGTGAGTTTCTGAAGTAGGGTGAGTGTTAGAATGATTACACCCTCAAAGAGTGAGACATACATATTTTTAACTGCCTCGAGCAGTCAACAGCACATCGCGTGACCATTGGGTGCTGTTCAACAATCCTCTGAGTCGCGCAACGCCTGTCGTGATTGGTTGCAAGAGTTAACAGGCAACAAACGACGTCAGAACATTGATGTACGCTTATGTTACCCAGCGTTGCAAGTGTCTTCCCTCATAGTGTCGTTGCGAATGCCTGCTTTGAGACCGGCATCGATAAAAAGTTGTTCAAGTTGTTCGTTCTTCAAGTGTGAAGTTCGTCACGGTGCCGCGAAGGTGGTACGGCAAACGCCGAAGCGATCACCCACGTGGTGTGGCACTCGAGGTGCCGCCTGCTGACCGCGTTCCTTGAAAGTCATCCTTCTGCCAGCCAAAGTCTCTCTTCCGCCAGAGCGCAGTGCGCCTCCGCCCGCCCTCCCGCCAGCAAGACACGCATACTCTGCCATTCAACGCATCATTTCACGTCGCACGATTTACGCCTTTTCACGAACTCACAAATCACGAATTCCTAGTACACCTACACATGTCTTTTCCTCATAAAGCAGTCCCCCTCGTGGCTCCAGGGCACACGCGACCCGTCACTCACCTCTCGTTCTCACCCCTCCAAGAAGATGGAACTTATGTGCTCATCTCCAGCTGCAAGGATGGAAATCCGATGCTGCGAGAGTGGACGGGCGATTGGATAGGTACCTTTATCGGACACAAGGGTGCGGTGTGGTCCAGCAAGCTGTCTCCGGACACATCTAGAGCTGCTTCGGGGAGTGCTGATTTTACTGCGTACGTCGCGTTTCTCATATAACTCATTATGACCGTGCTGATCATCCACGTGTCATCCATTTACAGAAAAATCTGGGACACGTTCAGTGGCGAAGTGCTCCATTCGTTCCCGCACAATCATATCGTTCGCAGTGTCGCTATCTCACCGAGCACATCACATCTCTTGACCGGAGGGCAGGAGAAGAAAGTGCGAATGTTCGATCTTCGACGACCGGATGCCGAGCCCGATTTCTTCTTCGAGAACGGCGCCACAGTATCGCATGATGGTACGATCAAGAGCGTAGTGTGGGTCGGCGAGCACACAGGTGTAACGGCTGGAGAGGACGGTCTTGTCAAGTACGCATGCCAATCTTATAGGCTGTCCACACGCCAGCATGACTGATCTCCCTTTGCATCCAATCATAGGTGGTGGGATCTGCGCACAAGGAACCTTACCACAAGCCTGACCTTCCCTGGTCCGATCACCTCAATGGAGCTCTCCGCGCAGACCAATCGACTGGTTGTGACGTCGGGCAAGACTGTATCGTTCATACCGGCTCTTCCCAACGGCAACCAGACGCTCAGCCTTACGTTGAACTACGCGCCTTCGTCAGCGTCCATCCATCCGATCTCGCAGGATCGATTTGTCACAGGTAGCACGAGCGATGAGTGGGTAAGGGTACACAGTCTGGATGGGACGGAGCGAGATGTTTTGAAGGGTCACCACGGTCCGGTGCATTGCGTTGAATATAGTCCTGATGGAGAGATGTTTGCAAGCGGTAGCGGTACGTGTATTTTCCCGACATATGGGGACGATCGCTCGCTCATCACTTTTTGTCCTTCTGTTCTTCCATCATAATGAATATATAGAGGATGGTACGTCTTTTCAACTTCATTCTTGTCCTGCCGCTAATGATGATTGACCTCCTCCAGGCACGATAAGGCTCTGGCAAACTAATCCAGGGACAAGTTATGGTCTTTGGCAGGGACCTCAGACGAATGGCGGTTAGTTCTACGGGTATCTAGTACTCTAGTTGTAGAGTGGATGTATTCCATCACCATAATTGCGCATGTATAACACCAACTCTTTTATCACGACTCGCTACGCTTGCTTCTCGTCTACTCGATCTCCTGCTATGCTCCTAGCAAAAACTTTCACTGTTTGATCTGAGAGGTATCGAGCTAACATCTCGATCTTTAAGTTGCGTTATACACGTACGTAGTTGCGTGCGCAGGAATTCCGAATTCCAGCTGTATGGCGTGCCAACGAATTCCGAATTCTGAGTGTGGGGGGACTCCAGAAGGGAGGGGGATCACGGATGTGCTGGGAATTCGGAATTGGAGGCTATAAGAACCGTCTGGTTCCTTGTGGGCTTGTATGTTTGGCCTGTAAGCTGTCAAAGAATCGTGGAAAAAATGCCTAGTCCGGGACCGGTGCCTTCGCCGCCTCGAAGAACGATCGTGTGAGAGGTGAGGGTTCCTGAACCTTATTGACGGGAGCTGCTAGCCTTGTGTGTAGTACTCTGACGGCTACGTTTGAGCCATGAAATGGTAGTGCGATCGATGCTCAAATGTGAACATGGCCCGGATCCGCATATTTCGCATGAGCAGCACAGTCGCAAGGCATCATCTGAGCCTCAGCCCCATACGGAGCAAGTGCAGACTGTCGGTATACCCCGTCCCCGTAATCTCGTCGGTCCCGTGAACGGCTTCTACTACGTCCTAGATTCAAAAGGCCGGATCCTTGCGATAATCCTACGATATCAAGAGAAAATAATGGTCATGAATCGACGGACCTCGGGCCCCTCGCCGCCATAGTTTTGGCCAGCAGGTCTTATCCGCTGCGCCGTTCAAGCGGGATGGTTTGCTCTAGTTTTCCTTAAAAAGTTCGCCACAAACCAATAAAAACAGACTTGTTGCATATGTTCCTGGAAATGACCTGAACGCGAGACATTAGGAGACATCTGATAGACTTTATTCCCTATCTGACTAGTGGCTTCGGGAGAGGTGATCGAAGAGAGACGTATTTACTCCGCGATCGAAGAGACCGAGGCCATCAGGACGACAAGGCCGGGTCTCCCTGGACTTCAGGCTGATCTCACCCATTTTACATTGCTCTATTTGCGACGACCTCTCGTCGCGCAGCAAAACCGAAGAGATCGCAAAACCTCCGGGTGGAAGCCTCGATGAACAATCTATGATACTAGTGGCGATATATTATAAGTGGAGAAGATGAACACGATGGAGATTCCTGGTAACGAACGTACAAGCCTTTCTCCGATCTGTGCGAGAGAATGCCCCGGAATTTTCAGGCTAAACAACCGACTTCAGCATACGTACACGGGTAATCGTAGTATAGTACCTCTTGGCTACAGGACAAGGCTCTGCATCTTGATTTTGGCCAAATAGTGCTTGGTGTAGGGCGCCACCCTCAGTAAAGCGAAGAAGCGGGCTCCGGAGGTAGAACACGTGGCACACGTGAAAACGATCGCCTAGCCGCGATCAGAGCCAATCTCCCGGCTGTTGGTTACCACCACATAAACCCCCGGACGGTATCGAACCTGTCGACTTCTCTGCTCTTGCTAATCAAACCTCTCTGCTCACATTCCTGATCAGCTGCTCACATCCACAGCTCAAGCATCCTGACGCACACTATGCGGTCCTTATTGCGTGCTGCTCGTCGTATGTGGCCGCTGCCATCAGCACCACGCCAGTTCCCCACAAGCAACTTTGAGCTTATCGATAGCTCTCGCCGGATCGAGGAGGAGACGTTACCTTGGTATAACCCCCTTGATTTCTACCCTGTCAAGATTGGTGAAGTGTTCCAGTCCAGATATCAGGTAACAGGGAAGCTTGGCTATGGCATGAATGGAACCGTATGGGTATGCAGAGACCTGGTGTACGTTCTTTACCTGACGTATAGATTCGTTTATTAACTAATGTTGCGTTTTAGGTGGCGTGAGCACGTAACTCTCAAGATTGGTACATCTCAGGCTCTACAGAATGAAGTTGAAGTTTTAAAGCACCTTCGTTCTATCAAGACGACCCATGCGGGGGCTAGGCTAGTGCGCCAGCTACTGGATGACTTTGCGGTCTCTAGGGAGGGCCGAACCTACCACGGTATAATACAAGCGCCTTTATCTGCTACCTTAGAATCCTTGCGGATGTTACTGCCCGACCGAGCGTTGCCACTAGAACTTCTACAGGCCGTTCTCAGTCGCCTACTTCTCACTCTGGACTTCCTTCATTGCGAGGCGCAAGTGATACACACGGGTATGTGAGGTCTATCTGTAAAGCTTCTCTCACGACTCACCAAATATTGACAGATATCCAGGCTAAAAACGTGCTGTTTGGCTTGGACAGCAGCCAGGGTGCCGACGATGTTTGCTCTGCCTT
Source organism: Irpex lacteus (assembly GCA_001986395.2). Classification (NCBI taxonomy): domain Eukaryota; kingdom Fungi; phylum Basidiomycota; class Agaricomycetes; order Polyporales; family Irpicaceae; genus Irpex; species Irpex lacteus. Next base: position 1,145,436 of record MQVO02000004.1, on the reverse strand, counting down.
TGAAAAGCGAGAACTCGAATGTCCCAGTCCGCGTAAATATGTAGGGGGACGTGTCATACATACATCCCGACGCCTCGTGCCTCCAATCTACCAATACGCTGAACCTATACTCAGCGATTTTGGCGAAGCACGCTTTGGTAAATACGATGCTACAGTCACGATACAGCCATCCCCCTATCGCGCACCTGAAGTCTTGCTTGGCATACCGTTCACTCCAATGGTGGATGTCTGGAATATAGGTGTCATGGTAAGTGGTTGACTATGTGCATACACGCATTAACGGCTAAACAAATTTCGGATGCGCCGTAGATACCTAATCTTCTGGGGAAAGGCCACTTGTTCAAGAGAACGGGAGGTCCGGATAACGAAGAATCGGATGCATATCATCTTGCGCATATGGTAGCACTACTAGGCTCACCACCGACCGAATTCTTAAGACGAACGAAGACTGGGCGTTCATGGGATTTTTTCCATGAAGATGGTCAGGAATATTGAGCTTTACCGTGCGATTGTGTTACTGATAGACCTTTGCGCCAGGATCGTGGAAGGGTAAGGAGACGATTCCGGTTATAACTCTCGAGGACCTTGTTGCCGATTGGGATGTTGGTGATAAGGTGGAGTTTTTGCGATTTCTGCGGAAAATGTTGCAATGGGAACCCGAAAATCGAGGTTCACCAAAGCAGCTATTGGAGGATCCATGGTTAAACTTCGTAGGATCGAAAGCTTGAGAATACTAGCCTGCCCCGTATTATTATGTCGAAAATACCCTTTTCTTCTGTTGTAAGTAGTATCGTCCGAGTCGATCCTGCGGAGTTTGCCATTGTCATGGCTAGTGGCAGCAGTGCTTACATAATGCATCGTTATTGAATATTGAGCGCCGGCGCCACAAAGCGGCCGACCATTCCTTTACCGTACCACGATCACGCTTTGAACCTCATCTTATCCGCAAGCACACTTCAGCAAAGCAAGCGTATACTATGGGAGGCCCTGCTCTTGAAGTGTTCAAATTTGCCACATACGTGGCTCTGCCGTTGTTGGTCATGGCCCACTATGGAAATCCGGAGTGGTATAGGAATAACGTGTTACCTGTAAGCAGTATCAAGCGAGCACAATGAAAAGCACATCTGACGACGCAACACTCCAGTACAAAGAGAAGATCTTCCCTCCTGAAGAAAACATTGTCAGGGTAAGTGTGGAGGCGCAGTAGGATGAAGTCCCTTAGCGCGGGCTACACCGGCTTCAGGGATTGCAAGCTTACTCTCATCGTCGCAGAACCTGCCAAACGATCAAGTGACATTGAAACAGGAGTTGGCACGCATCAAAGCAGAACGGCTGCAAGCAAAGGCCGAGCGGGAAGCGCAGGCTTCTGCCTCAGAGCGCACTTCGTAGACCGGGAGCAAAGCTCTTCATTCTGAAGTATTGAAACCCGGAAGACGTCACTACGCAAAATGATCCTCGCTATGTTGCTGGAAAGACGGGAACGCGGTTTTATGCTGGGCTGTATAATATAATGAGCTACGTTTTCCGCTTGTATATCTGTTGCTCGTAATCTATCACTACTCTACTTTTTGCCTCATTAATTATCAAGTCTCACAACGGAATCATCCTCCATTTACTCCAGAAACGTTACACAGAATCCTATTCAAAAGCTCGGCGTAGCTCCACTACCCTCGTACACTACGGAGCACCGCAGACTAGCGTTATTTGCGAAGCATCTACCCAAAATCGAACCGTAGGTAGTCTATTTATCTATCTGTCACCTTCGTTCTCTACCAGCGCGATGGTCAGTTCTTAGGAATGCTCCATGTCTCTCCGTTCTGCCACACTTCCCATGCCTCCTTGCCCTTTTCATTTGCATCGAGTATGCTACGGTATTCTGCAAGGTCCTGGTTGAAGATCTTGAAACCTCCGCATACGATGAAAACAACGGTGCGCCTTGTATCTTGCTTGGATGGAACCAACTTGTCAAACAGTTGGGGCGAGTAAGCGGAGCTGAGTGTGGTGGCAGTTGCAAGCTCGATGAGGAGTTTATGGTCATCTGTCAGTGATAGTCAGCTATCTGGCTAACAATCCATCGTACAGCTCAGACTAACCGGCGAACTGGAGTGATGTTTGCATGGCAAACTCGTCAGATACACACACAGATTTGATCCCTCCTTTGCGCTCTAGTGCAAGCTTTACCACCCCGGGACTTGGCCACGAAGCTCCCAGTGAGGCTGCGCGAGAGGTGAGCTTGGGAAGCTTCGCGACATTCACACCGGCCTGCTCGTCGTGAAGTACCTCTACTCCTTCCGCAGGGGGCAGCGGAGACGATGCGAAGGGACCTTTGTTCAGAGAAATAGATTGGTAGAAACAGTTGGATCCATGTGTCTCCATTCCGACTATCGGCACTATAGTTCAAGGTAAGATGGAATATATGTTTACCTCTAAACTTTTGCGACTGCTTACCATCATCCCAGCCTACAGACTTGCAACCGACGATAACACCTCCGAGTAGTCCTCCACCACCCACACAGCAGATGACAGCGTCTGGCTTTACCCCTTGCGGAAGCTGTTTGGCGGTCTCCTCAATTACAGACGCATGTCCGTCCCAAAGGATAGGTTCTTCATACGCGGGTACAAGCACACTGAGAGAACGATCACGTCAGCCATTGTTCTGGTGTGTATTGCGAGCATCACATACGCATGCTGCTCTGCGGCGACGGCGTTTCTCGCAGCGGTCAAGGCGTCCTGATAGCAGTTGCCAACCTCGCGAACTTCTGCTTCTTCTCGTTTGAAAAACGCCAGGATGGTTGGAGTAGCTCCAGCAGGGAGGAACACGGTACATTTCAACCCGAGTACCTTCGATGAGCAGGCAGCAGCCAGACCAGCGTTGCCCCCGGAGGCAACTATCAAGTGAACAGTGGGGCCATGTGTGCGGAGAGCATGTTGGATGAAATGGGAAATGCCTCGGTATTTGAACGAGTAGGATGGTTGGAATAGCTATTCATATGCAATATTCATCAGTAAAATAGCTCTAAGGAGATGTGAAGGCCTCGAATTTCTGCTTCCTGCCCGTGAGATCACAGGGAGGAAGAGGCATGAAGCACTCGAGGAACACATGTAGAACCAGCTCGAGATTCGATCAACTTACATCGAGCTTGAGATAAACGTTTGCATCGAGTAGAGCCGAGATAGGCTTTGAGTGGATGAGAGGGGTCTCAAGCCACAGATTCTTCAGATTGGGTTCGGAGGAGGCCATCTCTGCGAAGGGTGACAGATGAATCAATCAGCCTCAATATTCAAGTGGCAGGTTATATACCCACTAGCCACATACCTATTCCTAAGCAGAATTCGAGTCACGAAGGAGTCAGAATCGACTCGTCGAACAAGTAGCTCATGATAACACGCAGTAGCGCTAGTAGAAGGAGTCACAAGGACCATCGCCACGTAATTACTCCCAACGAAGGATCGAGCTTCAGCTTGAAGGAGCATGTAAAGCTGCGTGATGACAAAGAGTGGCGAGGAACTGTCGGGCCGCGTCGATCTGTTTACGCAGAAGTAGATGTGTATTGGCATTCATGTCATCTCCAGAAGAACATGCAGTAAAAGTACTCGAAAGCTATCGAAAGCAATATCAACGTAGTAAATGATCCAAAAAAGAAGTCTATGTAGGTATCGTAAGAATCGTGCAAGAATCAATGTTCGTAAGTCCGTTCGTCTATGTAGGCAGCGTAACACCGGAGAGTGAATAATCCTCCAGCATATCCCTTTTCATCCCAACGTAAAGAGGTATCAAACCTTCTCTCCTGCGTCTTCTGCGCCCTTGCCTTTCTCATGCAGAGTCTCCTCTGGTGAGGGCGTCGGTTTGATACCTCGAGGCTGTTGACTTTGTGCGAACTTTGACCTGCTTCGAATCCAAGGGCCGTATTTCTGCGCGCAAAATTGTTTTTAGCCATGGAGTCCAGAAGCATGACAGCTGGATACGGCAATTGCAACTCACGAAGAACAAAAACGGCAAAGGCATGCAGAGTACAGATAAGAATGCAAACACCGAAGAGGCCCAATGAACTCCCAGGTTGTTATACATCGCTGGACTGATCAGCGGGAATATCGCAGCTAATATAGATCGCATGATGACGGTGGATGCGATGGCGCTTGCGCAGTAGATTGTGTAGCAGTCCATGAGGTATTGGACAAGACCGGTCATGATTTGAGCGACACCTATGCCGAACGGAACTCCTGCTAGAATTGGGACTATCCAATGTATCGGTGGAAGAGCCGTCCTGATACCCATGGTGAGGAAATTGAGAATCAAGAGTGTTTTGGGAGCAGTAACGTACCATGCGAACCAGAACAGTCCCACGGGACACAGAATCGCTCCTAGCATGGGCAGGTAGAGACGACTGTTCAATGACAGTGAGATAAATCGAATATGAAGCATGTAATAGGACTCACGACTCCGGTGGAGCTCTGCCTGTTGGACTTTGCCTCATTGCTTCCCTATACAGCTTATTCTGAAGCGGTGCCAGTGCTGTGCCGAGGGCCACTCCAAGTCCTACGCCGAGGAACGCCAGTCCACCTTCTCCCGGTGAGAACCCGCGTATTTGCTGGAAGACTATTGGGAAGGCGGCGAAGAACGCGTAGAGGATGGCGTATACGATGGAGATGTAGATGGAAAAGAGCACAACGATCGGCTCGGAGAGCAGGAATACTGATAATTGATGATGGGTGAATACGTGTGTGCTCTATAAGACCTGAAGTGCAACGAACCGAAAGGTCTTCGTAGATTTATGCGTAGAATCTGGAAGAAAGACGAGTTCCGCTCCAGGTCATAATGTGATACGTAGTGCATCCTGTCGTCTGTGCTTTTGGTGAGCTTCGCCGCTCTTCGACGGAGAAGTACCGGGGCGAACTGACAGAGGAACGACAATGAGATCAGGTTTGAGAGTCACCAAATAAGACTTACTGTCTCAGGTGTAGCAACGAATCCAAAGACCAGCGACACTACGGAGAAGATGAACATCAGCCAAAAGTTGAATCGCCATCCCAGTTTCGTCTCAGCGATCCAACCGCTAACAATCGGACCCACAACTAGAATCCAACGACGTCATACAACAGGTGATATTTCAGTAAAATAGAGTTACGTACCGGGTCCCATGAATGGTGCCGTTGCATAGACTGAGCCATTCTTAGCATGAGAACTTCAGTATAGTCAAACTCAAAAACGCACTTGAGGAAACAATCGCTCGGTCTTTGGGAGTCCACATATCGGACAACACACCACTGGCATTCGTGAGTGCTTGGATAAGAAGGTCAGGTCGGTGCGCCGAGGAAGTACGTTCGGACACGAGGACTTACGAGATGATCCAAAGATGCCTGCCAAAAAGCGGGTGGACAGAATGGTGGCAGCATTGTGACCTAATGCACCACCGAGGTGCATCAGCGTAAACACTGAGTAAGTCGACAGGAACACGATGCGCTGGGAACCTCATCGCCGTTTAGCCGTTTAAACGAGGTATGCACGCCTATTGCCTTCACTCACTCTTCCGTAAACCTGGAAGTCATAGTCAGTCAGTTGATCGCGCGCGTTATTCGACGTGACGTACCTCGCTAGTAGGTGCAAAGACCAGCGGTCTAGAGCCGCAGTTCAGTACGAATAGACCATGTGTTTCGCCGAGTGACTTACCCAAGACCGAAACCGAGTACATACAATGAGACGCCGAGGATGGCTACCTCGCGACTCATGTGGAGTTCCTTCATCATCAATGCCAGGCCTCCTGTGTACGAGCTGCTACAGAAAGATACGGTCCAAGTGCCAAGTGCTAACTGAGAGTACCATCTGAGTATGAGAAAGATCCCCAGATGGTAGACGACGATACATACCTGAATCGTAATCAACCATCTGCGCCCCTTCGTCCAGTTGAACGGGTTTTCTGGGTCATGGTCATCCCAGTCAACAACGAAGGGGTCCTCCCGTGTACCACGTCCAGTGTACTTTTCATGGCCTTTGTCATAATCCTGGACCGTCCGTGTATCCGAGGGTAATGCCGCGATGGCCACCGACTGCTTTAGACTCTTCGCATCCTGCCCAGAGACGTTAGGGGAGTCCTTGGCGGACATCGTCTTCGACGAGTGGAGGACGAGGCGGAAGGTAAGGGGTACCGGACGGGCATCTAGCTAACGTGAGGTTTGACTTGCGAACGAGGCACGAGTGGAAAGTCAAACTGATGCTTACTAAGCGAACGACCGAATGCGGCAGTAGTAGCAGTCGACCAAGCGCGTCGTGCATACGCAAGCGTCGTCCTACTCGTTCTCTACGTTACATCCACCGTAACCGAAATCGTTTCTATTCTTAAGCTACGCTTGTTCTTTCTACATCAATTGCACTATGGTAGACCACGGCGCACCTGCTGGACGAAGCAAAGACGGACGTCGCCCCGCTTTGTCGACCGACACAGTATTGAAGATGACTCCTGAGGAAAACGAGGAGTTCATGGCGCGTCTCGCACGTAACCAAGAGAGAGAGGACAGACGTAGGGCCGACGAAGACGATGTCTCATCTGACGAAGACCCCACAGAACATGTACGTAAGGGCAAGCAAAAGGCAGTGCAAGAGGATCCTGGTAAGAGCCCGACACCACAAGGGAGCTCTGACAGCAGACACGAAGAGAATCCGCCGGCGACTCCCTCCCGGGGCCCACGTCGTAGGATGCACGACGAGGACCTCAACCAAAGCCCGGCCTCCCCAGAGGTGCAGCCCAACCGCGGGCGTGCGAACTCCTTGTCGGGGACTGTCGAACGTCTTGCAAGGGCAGGTAAGCGAAAAATGCAAAGCTTCGGGAGACGGATGTCGAATGCGTCGCGTACTGCGCCCCTCATCACTATCAACCGCTCTGCCAGTCTCTTCGGTCCTACCAACAAGCCTCCAGAGCACTTGCTGGCACTCATCATTAGCCGACACCACACCCCTCTCACCATGTGCACAAACGAGGCATTTCGCCGGATTCGTACGTCTGCGAACGCACTCCGATTTGTCAAGGTCACACTTGCCGACAACACGACGGCTCGCTTGCTCGACACTGGTGCCTGGCCCCCCGAAACCGAGATGTCTGTTCAAAGCTGGCGCGAGGCTTGGAACAATTTCCTTGACATCTTGAGGCATACATCCGACGCAGACGTGGTCTCTATCTTCGACGCCCACTACACCTACCTCTGTGCCCGAGAAGAGCTGAACACGGACTTCGATACCGTCATCCGCTTCGACATTGAGATCCGACAGAATTTCTTTGCTGGCGACCACGGTGATTTCTATCCTGGGGATCTGGACTATACGCTACGCTTCCACAACTTGGCTCTGCAGGCTTTACGAGCACGCACCGCTGCCATCGCGCAAGCCTCTGTCGCTCCCCCTCGTCGAAACAATTCCTTTCGCTTTGACCAACCGTCATACTCAAATAACGCTGCCTCCTCGTCCTCGAGTTCCTTTCAGTACGGCAAACACTCTGCGGCCGGGATGCTCTGCCTTCGTTGCGGTCGAAGCGGTAAGGAGGGTCACAGCGCCCGCAACTGCAACCACGGCAAGACCGTCTATGGTGGCGACGTTTTCTCAGTCTTCAATGGCGACCGTCTCGTCACTGCTGAGGGTGGCCACGACATCTGCCTCTCCTGGAACCTTTCCGGATCGACTGAGCGCTGCAAGACACAGCGCTGCCCGGGAGGACCACGTCACATCTGCTCCGTCTGTGGTGCGCCGGTCATCACGCCGGTGGTAAATCGTGCTCTCGTGCGCGACCGAATCATTACGCCGTATCGCGCTGATGTCTTCGAGTCTGAACTCCGCCGCTTTGACCTCCTGCATGCTTTCCCGACTCTTCCAAATGATCTGCGCACTGGTTTTCGCATTGGCACTTTCCCTTCGCTCCCGCACTCCTGCACACCTCCGAATCATACCACTGGACTGGCCAATATGCCCTTCATCACTGCTTATATCGACGAACAGCTCTCTCTCGCTCGTATGTCTGGCCCCTTCTCGCAGTCGCAATTGGAATCTCTGCTTGGTTGCTATTTCATGTCCTCGCCTCTCTCAGTTGTGGCAAAGGCGGGGCAGCCTGACAAGCTTCGCCTCGTCCAAAATTGCTCTTTCCCTTCTTTTCGTGGCTTCTCGGTGAACGACTTCATCGATTCTGACGATTATCCTACCACGTGGGGGACGGCTGCAAAAGTCGCCCAAATTGTAAGTACTTTCACGCTATTCGCCCCTGCTTTCGCGCTTGCTTTCTCCGTTTCATTTCCTGCTTGGCTGGTGGCTTTTTCGTGCTGTTCGCTTCACGTTCACCGTTTCGTCGGATGCTTTAGCTTTGGCTTTTACATGCTTTCTCCCGCTTGCTTCACGCTTTGCTTTTTGATCTCACGTATATGCTTGCCCTGCTAGGTTGCAACCGCGCCGCCTGGCACCCAGGCCGCTTCTCTTGACATAGACTCGGCCTTTCGTACTATTCCTATCCATCCAGACGACAAAGCGTTCATCGTTATCCAGCGGCAACCTGGCGAATTCTTCCTCGATCACGTCTGCCCTTTTGGTATCGCCTCCGGTCCAGGTGTACAGGGGCGTGTCATGGATGCTATTGTCGCGCTGCTGGTTGCTTATTTCAACGACCCAAACGCCAAATGGGTGGATGACCTTGCACAATTTCGTATTCCTGTCAGTGGCTCTGGCCCGCAATCTTGGTGTTACGCTTTCGACCTCGCCGACATCTTCGCTATAACCAAACGACTTGGCGTCCCTTGGAAACTAGGAAAATGCTTTGCCTTCGCTTTTCTCTTGACGTATCTGGGCTTCTTATGGGACCTTCGCCACCGCACTGTATCGCTACCAGATGATAAACGTCTGAAATATCTTCGAAAAGTCAACGCGTTCCTCGCTAGTGCCCGTCGTGGCCGTGTTACACAAAATGATGCCATGTCGCTCAACGGTACTCTCTCACATATCACTTTTGTCTTTCCCCAAGGTCGTGCTTATTTGACGAACCTCTCTGCATTTACGGCCTCCTTCCCGCATAAGTTCGCGACACGGTACCCTCCGCGCTCGCTCAACTCTGACCTTCTGTGGTGGGCCGACCAGCTTTCTGTCGCCGGAGCCTACCGAACACTGACTCCACGCATCCCGCTTACGCATTCTGTCTGGGTGGATGCGTCAACATCGTGGGGGATCGGCGTTGTGATCGACGGATGCTGGTCGGCTTGGAAATGGGCGCCTGACTGGAAAGGCGGCTGGCGAGACATAGGGTGGGCGGAGATGATCGCTGTTGAGCTCGCTGCCCTTGTTCTTGACCACCTCGGTGTTTCTAACGGAGACCTCATCATCCGCAGCGACAACGCTGGTGTGGTTGGTGCGTTCAACCGTGGCCGCAGCCGTAACTTCGAGGTGAACCTGTCTATCCGCCGCACGACCGTTATCAACGCTGCGACCAACGTTCATCTTCTATTGCAATACGTCAACACGAAGGACAACATCGCCGACCCCATCTCCCGTGGCTGCTTTAATCCTGACCAACGTCGCCTTCCGCTTATTACACTGCCTAGTGAATTGCTGCCTTTCTTGCTAGACGTTTAACTTTCACCATGCACACCTCCCATCCCAATCCCCGTATGCCAAGTAAACACGCTTCGGCTCGTAACCCTCGCTCTTCAAACATTATTGCAAATTCTTCTCTCAGGCCGCATGTTCTAGCACGAGACCGTCTAGCTTTATGGATGACACCCTTCGCTGTAAATAGTCATAGTCATCTATCACAGATGGTATCCCACTCCTCAACTACAAAGCTGCGTGAAGTCGCACTGAAGGCTCTGGAACCAAACACTCGCAAGAACTACGGTGCAGGCCTGCTACGTTTTAATCAGTTCTGCGACTGTCATCACGTTGCCGAACATCACCGAATGCCCGCTTCCGACAACCTTATCGCCACATTTGTCGCACACTGGTGTGGCATTGTGGCGCGGTCCACGATAGACACCTGGCTCGCAGGACTGGCATTTTGGCATGCACTCAATGGTGCGCCATGGCCAACAGGCCGTTTAATTCGCATTACGTGCGCTGCCGCCATTAAATTACAACCCACGCCTAAGCCAAAGCGACCTCCTGTCACCGTTGGCCATTTGCGCGCCTTGCACAAACATCTCGATCTCTCCAACACGTTCGACACTGCCGTTTTCGCTACCGCATGTATGCTATTTTGGGGAGTGCGCCGTCTTGGCGAGCTGACGGTGCCCTCTGCTAACGGTTTTAACCCGGAACGGCATGTTGCACGAAAAGCCAAACTCCGTCTGCGTACAACTGCCAAAGGGATCAACTTCTACACCCTGACCCTGCCCTGGTCCAAAACAACCAACGTGGCAGGCCTTGACATCACGTTCACCGATTGCGACGACATCACGTCCCCGGTACTCGCTTTAACTCAACACTTATTGCTCAACACCCATATCCCTTCTATAGCGCCGTTCATGGCTTATGAGTCAACGACATCAGCAGGATGGGCTCCGTTGACTCGCGACTGGTTCCTACATCGCTGTAACACAATCTGGCGCAAAACGGACATGGCTACGCTAACGGGACACAGTTTCCGTATAGGGGGAGCTACTGAACTACTGTTACGAGGCACACCACCCGATATTGTTGCCGCGCAAGGATCGTGGAAGTCCCGTGCTTTCCTGGAGTATTGGCGCAAAGTAGACCACATACTTCCTCTTTTCATATCAGATTCATTCACCGCCAATCGCCTTTCCTCACTGCGCAAGACTATGCGCTCATATAACACTTTGTCATCGTAGACCGCTTATGCACGCTTTTCATTTACAATACGCTGCGTCGCTGAGCCTTGGGGGTGAGCCGTTGCACACGACTGTGGTCGCTCCGCGTCTTGGGTGGTGAGTCGTGTTCTCTGCAACGACTTACCGCCTACCTCACGCTCAGTCGGAGTTCTGAGGAATCCGACTTGCCCATTAGTGTTCGTTTATTCATCTCTCTTATTGAAGAAGGCTCGTGAGCCATTAGGAAGCGTGAGGTTTGACTTGCGAACGAGGCACGAGTGGAAAGTCAAACTGATGCTTACTAAGCGAACGACCGAATGCGGCAGTAGTAGCAGTCGACCAAGCGCGTCGTGCATACGCAAGCGTCGTCCTACTCGTTCTCTACGTTACATCCACCGTAACCGAAATCGTTTCTACCCACCCACCGTCCCCTTCCAGCGTCTTGGTGGTGGTGAGTCGTGTTCTCTGCAACGACTTACCGCCTACCTCACGCTCAGTCGGAGTTCTGAGGAATCCAAGTCAAAACTGATGCTTACTAAGCGAACGACCGAATGCAGCAGTAGTGACAGTCAACTAAGCGCGTCGTTTCATACGCAAGCTCGTCCTACTTGTCCTCTACCTTACACCTGTCGTATCTGAAATCGTCTCTATTCTTAAGCTGCGCTTGTACTTTCTGTCTCTATTGTACTATGGTAGACCAAGGCGCCCCTTCCGGACGAAACAAAGATGGACGTCGCCCCGCTCTATCGACCGACACAGTCCTGAAGATGACTCCTGCGGAAAACGAGGAGTTTATGGCGCGACTCGCGCGTAACCAAGATAGAGAAGACAGACGAAGAGAGAACGAAGACGATGTCTCATCTGACGAAGATCCCACGGAGCACGTACTTAAAGGCAAGCAAAAGGCGGTAGAAAATGATCCTGGTGGTGAGAACCCGACACCCGAAGGGAGCTCTGACAGCAGACACGAACAGAACTTGCCGGCGACTCCATCCCGGAGCCAGCGTCGTAGGACGCGCGACGAGGGTCTTGACCAGAGCCCGGGTTCCCCAGAGGGGCAGCCCAATCGTGCGCGTACCAGCTCATTGTCGGGCGCTGTCGAGCGTCTTGCAAAGGCAGGTAAGCGCAAGATGCAAAGCTTTGGGAGACGAATGTCGAATGCGACGCGTACCACCCCCCTCATCAGCATCAACCACTCTGCTAGCCTCTTTGGTCCTACCAACAAGCCCCCAGAACACCTCCTCGCACTCATCATACACAGACATCACACCCCTCTCACCATGTGTACGAACGAGGCGTTCCGCCGAATTCGTACCTCTGCGAACGCTCTCCGATTCATCAAAGTCACCCACGCCGACAACACGACAGCTCGATTACTCGATACTAGTGCCTGGCCTTCCGAATCGGACATGTCTGTTCAAATCTGGCGGGAGGCGTGGAACAACTTTCTCGACATTTTGAAGCATACCTCCGAAGCTGAAGTGGTCTCCCTTTTTGATGCCCACTATGCTTATCTCTGTGCCCGTGAGGAGCTGAACACGGACTTCGACACTGTCCTCCGCTTCGATATCGAAATCCGACAAAACTTCTTTGCTGGTGACCACGGCGACTTCTACCCTGGGGATCTCGACTACACGCTTCGCTTCCATAACCTCGCTCTCCAGGCTCTACGGGACCGAACGGCTGCTCTCGCACAGACCACGGCTGCCCCCCCTCGTCGCCAAAACTCCTTTCGCTTTGAGCAACCTTCGTACTCATCCAACACCGCCCCCTCCACCTCGAATTCCTTTCAGTACGGCAGACATTCACCGGCCGGAATGCTCTGCCTTCGCTGCGGCCGAAGCGGGAGAGAAGGTCACAGTGCGCGAAATTGCAACCATGCCAAAACTGTCTATGGTGGCGACATCTGCTCAGTCTTCAGTGGAGACCGTCTCGTTACTGCCAACGGTGGACACGACCTCTGTCTCTCGTGGAACCTATCTGGATCAACCGACCGCTGTAAAGCTCAGCGCTGCCCAGGTGGTGCCCGCCACATCTGCTCTGTCTGTGGTTCCTCCGGTCATCACGCCGGTGGTAAATCTTGCTCTCGTGCGCGAACGAATCATTACGCCGTATCGCGCTGACGTCTTTGAGTCTGAACTTCGTCGCTTTCGCCTCTTGCATCTCTTTCCAGACCTCCCGGACAACCTTCGCACCGGCTTCCGTATTGGGGTTTTCCCTACGCTCCCCTACTCTTGCACACCTCCAAACCACAAAACGGGACTCGCTCATATGCCTTTTATCACCGCTTATATTGACGAACAAGTTTCTCTCTCTCGCATGTCTGGTCCGTTCTCGCAATTGCAACTGGAATCAATTCTTGGCTGCTTCTTTATGTCCTCCCCTCTGTCTGTCGTAACGAAAGCGGGCCAGCCCGAGAAACTTCGCCTCGTGCAGAACTGTTCCTTCCCATCCTTTGGCGGCCTCTCCGTCAACGACTTTATTGACTCCGATGACTATCCTACCACTTGGGGTACCGCTGCAAAGGTGGCGCAAATCGTAAGTATCTGCTGTCTGCTTGCCCCGCTTTCGCTTCTATACCCAGTTCTGCTGGTCCCTGCAGATCGGGAAATGCTTTGCGTCTTCGTACTTTTCGAATGCTGTCGCTTTGCTTAGTGCTCACTGCTTGTCCACCGCTTACACGTGCTTTTGCTTATGCTTATCTGTTCATGCTTTGTGCACTATGCTTAATTGACTGTTTTTCTCTAGGTCGCCACGGCACCCCCGGGCACACAAGCCGCTTCGTTAGACATCGACTCCGCTTTTCGCACTATTCCCATTCGCCCCGAACATAAACCTTTCATTGTCATTCAACGGCAACCCGGTGAATTTTTCCTTGACCATGTTTGCCCCTTCGGGATCGCCTCTGGCCCCGGAGTCCAAGGTCAAGTTATGGACGCTATCGTAGCGCTGCTTGTTGCCTACTTCAATGACCCTAATGCCAAATGGGTTGATGATCTTGCCCAATTTCGCTGTCCGGTCAGTGGCACCGACCCTCATTCTTGGCGCTATGCCTTCGATCTCGCCGACATCTTTGCCTTAGCCCGTCGACTCGGTATACCTTGGAAACTGGGGAAATGCTTCGCCTTCGCCTTCCTGTTAACATATTTAGGTTTCCTCTGGGATCTGCGTCATCGCACTGTCTCCCTGCCTGACGACAAGCGTCGAAAGTATCTGCAGAAGGTGACCGCCTTCCTTGCCGCCTCCAAAAAGGGACGCATCACTCAAAACGACGCAATGTCCCTCAACGGCACACTGTCTCATATCACTTTCGTGTTCCCTCGCGGCCGTGCCTATCTAACTAATCTCGCCGCCTTCACGTCGTCCTTTCCTCACAAGTTCGCTACCCGTTATCCACCTCGCTCGCTTCAATCTGACCTTCTATGGTGGGCTGACCAACTGTCTGTGCCAGGTGCCTACCGCACACTGTCCCCGCGCGTAGCATTAACACACTCCATTTGGGTAGATGCATCCACCTCGTGGGGCATCGGAATAATGATCGACGGTCGCTGGTCTGCTTGGCGATGGGCGCCTGACTGGAAGAGCGGCTGGCGTGACATCGGATGGGCGGAAATGATCGCTGTCGAACTTGCCGCACTCATCCTTGACCAGCTCAAGATTGCCAACGGGGACCTGACCATTCACAGTGATAACGCCGGTGTCGTTGGTGCATTCAACCGTGGGCGCAGTCGTAATTTCGAGGTCAACCTATCCATCCGCCGCACCACTGTTGTCAACGCTGCAACAAACGTCCACCTCCTCCTTCAATACGTGAACACGAAGGACAACATCGCTGATCCCATCTCAAGGGGTTGCCTTGGCCGTAACTGTGACCGCCTTCCGCTTATACAGCTTCCTAGCGAACTTTTACCTTTCCTTCTAGTCATTTAATTCCTTGCCATGCCCGCTATTGTCCCCCCCTCCCATTCCGCCAAGAATACCTTACCTCGCACTCCTCGCACGTCCAATATTATCGCACACTCTTCGCTTCGGCCGCATGTTTTAGCACGAGATCGTCTTGCCTTCTGGATGACACCATTCGCCGAAAATAATCATACTCGTCGCACATATCTTGTCTCGTCAAACGCCACACAGACATTACGTGAAGTAGCTCTAAAGTCGTTGGAAGCGAATACACGAAAGAACTACGGCGCAGGGCTACTACGCTTCAATCAGTTCTGCGACTGCCACAACATTACTGAGCAGCATCGGATGCCGGCGTCCGACGACGTCATCACGGCGTTCGTCGCACATTGGTGTGGTATTGTTGCTCGTTCAACCATTGACACCTGGCTCGCGGGCCTAGCATTTTGGCATGCTCTCAATGGCGCACCATGGCCCTCGGGACGTCTGATTCGTATAATTTGCACAGCCGCACAAAAAATGCAACCACGTTCGAAACCAAAACGTCCCCCCGTTACCGTTGACCACCTAAGAGCACTTCACAAACATCTGGACCATTCGAACACCTTCGATGTGGCGGTGTTTGCCACTGCTACCTTGGCGTTTTGGGGGGTTCGCCGCCTCGGAGAATTGACCATACCTTCCAAGAACTCCTTCAACCCCGAGCGGCACGTTGCTCGCACTGCGAAGCGCCGCTTGCGCACGACACCCAAAGGGGTCGATTTCTATTCATTGACACTACCCTGGTCCAAAACGACCAACGTCGCCGGTCTTGAAATCACATTTACCGATTGTGACGACGCAACCTCGCCCGTGCCTGCCTTCACACGCCACTTAATGCTCAACAGTCATATTCCATCAGCCGCACCGCTCATGTCCTATGAATCGACGGCAGCCTCTGGATGGGCGCCCCTAACTCGTGACTGGTTTCTGGAACGGTGTAATAGTATATGGAGCAAGTCCGATATGACCACCTTGACTGGGCACAGCTTCCGTATTGGTGGGGCTACTGAACTGCTACTGCGTGGCACTCCTCCCGACATTGTCGCAGCCCAAGGTTCATGGAAATCTCGTGCATTCCTGGAGTACTGGCGCAAGGTTGACCACATCCTTCCGCTTTTCATCTCTGAGTCTTTCACTGCCAACCGCCTTTCTTTACTGCGCAAGACTATGCGCACTTATAATACTTTGTCATCATAGTTAACCAATCTATCAATTACCCCAGTTTTTCGTTAGAATGTGCTGCGTCGCAGAGCTTTGGGGGTGAGCCGTTGCACACGACTGTGGTCGCTCCGCGTCTTGGGTGGTGAGTCGTGTTTCTCTGCAACGACTTACCGCCTACCTCACGCTCAGCCGGAGTTCTGCGGAATCCGTCTTGCCCATTAGCTACAGCTATCTATCATTAATCCTCTCTTTGAAGAAGGCTCGTGAGCCGTTAGGAAGCGTGAAGTTTGACTTGCAAACGAGGCACGAGTGGAAAGTCAAAACTGATGCTTACTAAGCGAACGACCGAATGCAGCAGTAGTGACAGTCAACTAAGCGCGTCGTTTCATACGCAAGCTCGTCCTACTTGTCCTCTACCTTACACCTGTCGTATCTGAAATCGTCTCTACCCACCCACCGTCCCCTTCCAGCGTCTTGATGGTGGTGAGTCGTGTTTCTCTGCAACGACTTACCGCCTACCTCACGCTCAGCCGGAGTTCTGCGGAATCCGTCTTGCCCATTAGCTACAGCTATCTATCATTAATCCTCTCTTTGAAGAAGGCTCGTGAGCCGTTAGGCCTACCTCACGCTCAGTCGGAGTTCTGAGGAATCCGACTTGCCCATTAGTGTTCGTTTATTCATCTCTCTTATTGAAGAAGGCTCGTGAGCCATTAGGAAGCCGGTCGTACACTGGTACATATACTGAAACTGGGCGTGTTATCAGCAGAGTCAAAATTGGTATGAACGGCACAACTCGGCACCATCTTGCATCATATGCCCGCCGATGTTCTGTGCACAAAAAGACGAGTAAAACAGCAAGTGCACGGCATCCTTGGAGACGGAGGAGATGATGCAGAAGACTTTTTGATGCGCATTGCAATGCGCCGTCTCGGTAAGCATGTTCTATGACGAGCCAGACAGACTGTGGAAGATCCGGTAAAAAAACACACTGGTATTTTCGTATTCCATGCCGCCGGCTACTCAACTTGATAATCGGCCGACCAGGGCGAAACTTCCTCGAGTCTGAAGACAAACCCGGAAACGGAGCGGGACAGCAAGGCGCTAGAAACCATCACTGGCCACACAAACGCCACCGTCACAGCACGCTCACGTGATCGTGACAGGATATCTTAAAGAGCAGAACTTCCAGCGGTGAACGCAACAAACGTCCTGTTCATTTCATTTTGGTGGAACACATCCGAATAGCACAGCCTAGAAGTCAAAATGAGGGATCCAGTTCCTCATGCCCCTCTCGGGAAATCGTCGGAGAACAGCGGCCCGCTCCCTCCAAACTCTGGACTCAATCTCTTCATCTACAGAGCCAGTATAAGAGCACCCGTGGCTCGAAATATTCCGCTGTTGGTCCCCAACAACTCTCTCATATCCACACCATCACACTATGCGATTTAACGACGGCTTCTGGCTGCTCAAAAGCGGCGTGAAGCCCTACTGGGGCCTCCAGGTTGTCCAGGCTCTCCCTGAAGAGAATGGCTATAACCTCCAAGTATCTACCAAGCCTATCAGACATCGAGGCGACACACTCGCTGGTGAGCCTACTGATCAAATAGATAAAACACTCTCGATGCTGATTTTGCTGTAGGACCCGTCTTCAGCATCAAAGTGCACTCTCCAACGGAGGGTGTCATCGGTGTCAAACTCGAGCACTTCAAAAACATTCCGCCTACCCCGGAGATCCCGCTCTTCCCTGATGCCCCAGCTGTCCCTAACGTGCAGCTATCAAAGGGCGACAACACGTGGTCGGTCACCTCCGGCGGTCTGACCGCTGAGATCACCGAGAACCCGTACACTGTCACCTTCAAGGACGACAAACGTACCTTGACCTCGGCGGGCTACAAGCACCAGGGGTTCTACGACGTCCCTTACAAGTGGACTCTCCGGAGTGCTTCCAATGCGTCTTGCCTTGCCACTGACTTTAGCTCGAATCCGCATCCCGCCAACCCCCCTGAGTATGTCAGGTACACTCACTCTGAGCTCAACATCTCCCCCGGAGAACTGGTCTACGGACTGGGCGAGCAATTCGGCGCATTCGTCAAGAACGGTAAGCATCTCTACCTCCTATCTTGCGTGAAGGGCGTCAGTCTGATAATACCGATCGATAACAAGGTCAAACCGTAAGCGTATGGAACCAAGACGGAGGAACCTCCAGCGAACAAGCATATAAATGCGTACCCTTCTACATCACCAACCGCAACTACGGCGTCTTCATTAACCACCCCGGCGAAGTCGAAGTCGAGGTCGGAAGCGAGAAGGTCAGCAGAGTCGGTGTCAGCGTTGCGGGCGAAGGTCTGGAGTACTTTATTATTTACGGCAAGACCCCGTTGGAGGTGAGTTGACTGGCAAGCCGAACCGATGCGGTCCGTGAATGTCAGGTGTTGATGACGCGTATGTTGCTTGGTAGATTTTGGAGAGGTATACCCGTATCACGGGCCGTCCTGCGTGAGTGCTAGCTGTCTCTCTTTCATCAACAAAGCTGACTGGTGTTGTGTATGGGATAATATCAGACTGCTTCCAGCGTGGACCTTCGGCCTCTGGCTGTCTACGTCTTTCCTGACTTCATACGATGGCAAGACGGTCGCTGGGTTCTTGCAAGGTATGCAAGACCGCAACTGCCCTGTCCGAGTCTTCCACTTGGACTGTTTCTGGATGAAGCAGTATGAATGGTGAGCGTCCTCGGAGATACAATTTAGTGA
Source organism: Irpex lacteus (assembly GCA_001986395.2). Classification (NCBI taxonomy): domain Eukaryota; kingdom Fungi; phylum Basidiomycota; class Agaricomycetes; order Polyporales; family Irpicaceae; genus Irpex; species Irpex lacteus. The sequence continues at coordinate 1,126,792 of MQVO02000004.1, read as the reverse complement.
TGACGATCGGTGACTGATAGACCTGTTCGTTAATTAATTTAAAGGTGCTCGTTCACGTTTGATCCCGAGAACTTCCCCGATCCGAAGGCGTACCTGGCGGAGATCAAGCAGAAGTACGGTGTCAAGATCTGCGTCTGGAGTGAGTACAATATACATATTCCATCCGAGGAAGTACTGTTACTCACCATTTGATACCAGTCAACCCATACATCTCCCAGCTGTCTCCCATCTTCCAGGAGGCCGTAGAAGGTGGGTACCTGATCAAGCGCAAGGACGGCACGCCCTGGCAGTAAGCACACTTCCTCTGGACTCTGGGCTGGTACGAACATAAAATACCCACGACGATTAATTGTAGATGGGACTTGTGGCAGCCTGGTCTCGGAGTCGTCGACATCACGAACCCGGCTACGAGGAAGTGGTACGAAGACAAGCTCAACGACCTCATCGACCTCGGCGTCGACACTTTCAAGGTACACATCTCCGCTACCCAGGTTCTTCCGTTGTACTATGCTGACTATCAACTCACGTACTTTAGACGGACTTTGGCGAACGTATCCCCCACGCAGACGTCGTCTTCCACGACGGGTCCGACCCACACCGGATCCACAACCTCTACTCTGTGCAGTACAACGAGCTCGTCTTCAACCTGCTCAAGAAGCGCTTCGGCGAGGGTGAAGCCGTCGTCTTCGCCAGGTCTGGCACAGTCGGTGGTCAACGGTTCCCAGTCGTACGTCTCCTCGCCCTCCACTATCCTCCATAGTTGACTGACGCATATCGTTATTTTTGAACGCAATGTAGCACTGGGGCGGAGACTGCGAGTCAACCTTCGAAGCCATGGCCGAAGCCCTGCGCGGTGCACTGAGCCTCACGCTCTCCGGCTTCGCCTTCGCCTCGCACGACATCGGCGGGTTCGAGGGCACCCCTCCCGCGGAGATCTACCATCGGTGGGTCGCGTACGGGTTGTTCTCGTCGCACTCGCGGTTGCATGGGTCGGGCTCGTATAGGGTGCCGTGGGTGTATGGGGAGGAGGCTGCGACGTATATGGCGAGGTTTATTGATGCGAAGCATAGGCTTATGCCGTATCTTTATCAGTTGGTGCGTGCTGTTCGTTTGGGTGTATGGACTGGTGACTGACGGTTTGGATTTTCTTCGTACATTTAGGCGTTGGAAGGCAACGAAAAGGGACACCCGCTGCAACGCGCCATGTTCCTCGAGTTCATAGGCGACCGCACAGCGCATTACCTCGATCGTCAATACATGTTCGGCCCCAACCTCCTCGTCGCCCCCGTCTTCGTCCCCGAACACGAGGAATCAGAGTACTACCTCCCCGCCGGTACATGGACCTCGTTCTTCCACCCCGAACGCACAGTCGTCGGGCCTACGTGGATCAAGGAGGTCGTCCCGATCGACGAGATCCCAGTGTGGGTGCGTCCTGGCTCTGTGCTCGCTTTGGGTCCGGCTGGTGTTGGACGCCCCGACTACGAGTACGCCAAGGAGCTGGAGGTGCAGGTTTATGAGCTTGCGGACGGGCAGGTTGTGGAGACTACTATCCCTACGGGTAAGGGGAGTGAGAAGGCGGGTGTCGTCAAGGTTGAGAGGAAGCAGGGTGAGGTGTTTGTTGAGGTTGTGAGTGGGGACGTGCAGTTGTCTGGCGTCTCGTTCTTTACTGGAGGCCAAGTGAAGAAGGTAGCGGCGGACGGTCGGAAACAGTTCACCTTGTCTTTGTAAGAAGTGATGCGAGCGGGAAGAAAGGAAGGGCAGACGAGAAAGAAAAAGTCAGACTCCGTGTGCTGGTTGTATCAGAAGAACGAAATGTATAATAAAGTTGTAGAATAAATTACATGTGAAGCCCCTGTTCTTGGTCGAAATGGCATTAGTGATACACAGGACTCGCACAGCTGGCATGAGATGAGAGTATAAAGCCCAAATGCGTTCCTACTTTGGTGTGATGCATGCTTGTCATGTAGGAAGATGGACCGGAACGCGAGAACTATGATTGCTCTTCCCGGATCTGTTGCCAGGCCTGCTCAGTCTTGTCTCTTCTCATCTTTGCCTTCTCGCGGTTCGCCGCAGCCTGTTTCATGCTCTACGGCTAACATATGAGAACCTGCAGATCCGGCCGATATGATTCACATACCTGCTCGTGCAGACACCTGTTGAGCAGAATCTTGGTGTTGTTGCACCCGCCGGTGAACTTGAGCCATGAATCGGCATGGCACGTATCGAGCGCCTCGATGAAGTCTTTGCACGCTGTGGGATGTCAGGCAGTGGTACAAATGGTGCGATACGAGGGGACCGCAACAATTTCCATGTCGACGCAAGGTCAGAGGCTACACGGGGTGCTACGACTGGAGAGTGGCTGCGAACCAATGCGCTTTTCGACCATTAATTGCTGATGCATTGTTGGTGGTGCTAATTCGGATCTGCCGGGAATAATTAGCAGAGGTGGGAGGTGGCAAAGCAGAGGTTGCAGTACCTGGTTAAGTGTGCAGTACTTGTAACCGGCAGATGGTGGGACTCGTGTGAGGGAGGAAAGGGGGCCCCGGTCTGTGACCGGGAGTGACGGAGGGGTGACAATATACCCGGGCATTGGCTGAGAGATTGGTCACTGAGACGCGTGACTGGACGCGCTTTCGCCGCGTCGCTGCCGGGATATGTCACGACTGGGATGTGATTAGATATCATCGGCTGGGGAATCTGAAGAGTATATAGCCTCTGTCCTCCGCAAAACATCCCCGCCCTCCCTCCTCTTCTCCCCACCATCTCTAACACCACAATGTCCGGATTTGCTCCTCAGAACTCGGACACCGCAGCAATCGCGACCATCCGTACCCTCGCAGCGGATGTCGTAGCCAAGGCAAACTCTGGTCACCCAGGTATGCACAGTCCGTATCCCCGAAATCCTCCTACTCACACCGATTGCAGGTGCACCCATGGGTATGGCCCCTGCTGCCCATGTCCTCTTCACCCGGTAGGCAATCCATGTACAATTGCGAGAGCAGCAGACTGATCTCCTCGCAGATTCTTCAACACGAACCCCAAGCAGTCCAAGTGGTTCAACCGTGATCGATTCGTTCTCTCTAACGGGTACGTAACAACCACTGTTGTCTGCCTCGCAAAGAAGCTGAAAGAAGCACCCTTTTTCCAGTCATGCGTGAGTTGTGCTTCCTCCACCGAAGCGAGTTCTATCATATGAACGAGCGTCTAGATGTGCTCTGCAATACATTCTCCTCCATCTCCTTGGCTTCAAGCTCTCGATGGACGATCTGAAGCAATTCCGTCAGCTTGGCTCGCTCACACCTGGTCACCCCGAGGCTGGCCACACTGATGGCATTGAGGTCACGACCGGTCCTCTTGGTCAAGGATTTGCCAATGGAGTCGGTCTCGGTATTGCTCAGGCCCATCTGGCTGCAGTCTACAACAAGCCCGGCTTCGACCTGATTAACAACTACACCTACGGTACGCACATCTCATGAAACCCTGGACACGTTTATTCATGCGAGCTCTATAGTCTTCACCGGTGACGGCTGCCTCATGGAGGGTGTTGCAGCAGAAGCTGCCAGTCTCGCAGGACATTTGCAACTGGGCAACCTCATCTACGTACGTGCCAGAGATTTATTTGTCCGAAGTTTCCGCTGAACCCCCAAATTCTAGATTTATGACGATAACCGTACGGATCTTGGTCACTTACCGTCAGCTGTTTCGCTGACGCCCATGTAGATATCTCTATCGATGGTGACACTGCTGTCGCCTTCACCGAAAACGTCGAGCAGCGTTTCTTGTCCTATGGCTGGCAGGTGCTTCACGTCGACGACGGTGACAGGTTAGTCTACCTTCTACAATTTTAAGTAGCATACTTATATGTTCACAGCGATCTCGAGGGTATCTACAATGCTATCGCTGCTGCCCGCGCAGAAAAGAACAAGCCTTCACTTATCCGTCTGCACACCACTATCGGTTTCGGTTCCAAACTTCAGGGCACACACGGCGTTCACGGCTCTCGTAAGTGCTTGATAACGATTCTCGTGACCTCATAATTCAATACTTCCATCTACGTAGCTTTGAAGGCGGACGATATCGCTGCTCTCAAGACCAAGTTCAACTTCCCTCCCGACCAGTCCTTCTACGTCCCCAAGGAGACCTACGACGCCTACGCCGCCGCCGCCGCCCGCGGTGCCAAGCTCCAAGAAGAATGGAACGCTCTCTTCGCCTCCTACAAAGAGAAGTACCCCAAAGAAGGCGCAGAGCTCGCCCGTCGTATCGCCGGCGAGCTGCCCAAAGACTGGGAGAAAGTCCTGCCCGTCTACAAGGCCTCCGACCCCGCACAGGCGTCCCGCAAGCTCTCGGAGATCGTCATCAACGCACTCACTCCTGTCCTTCCCGACCTCATCAGCGGCTCTGCGGATTTGACTGGTAGCAACTTGACGCGTGCGAATGGGATCACTGACTTCCAGCCTCCGAGCACGGGCCTTGGAAACTACTCTGGTGTTTACATCCGATATGGTGTCCGTGAGCACGCTATGGGTGCTATTGCCAACGGCCTTGTCGCCTACGGCGGTGTGATCCCCTTGGTCGCCACTTTCTTGGTACGTATCATCTAAGAGTCTTCATTGCAAGTCAGAGCTAACGCCAGTTTGTCGCTTACTTAGAACTTCGTCTCGTACGCCGCAGGTGCCGTCAGGCTCTCCGCCCTCAGCGGCCACCAAGTCATCTGGGTCGCCACCCACGACTCCATCGGCCTCGGCGAAGACGGCCCCACGCATCAGCCCGTCGAGACCGTCCTGCACTTCCGCGCAACCCCCAACGTCGACGTCTGGCGTCCCGCCGACGGCAACGAGACCTCCGCCGCGTACTACAGCGCCCTCACGAGCAAACACACGCCCTCTATCCTTGCGCTCTCCCGACAGAACTTGCCGAACCTTGAGGCGTCGACTATTGAGCGTGCACTTAAGGGAGGGTATGTTGTGCATGAGGTTGAAGGGGAGGACCTTACTTTTGTGTCGACGGGTAGTGAAGTTAGCATTGTGCTTGAGGCGGCGCAGAAGTTGACCGAGCAGGGTCTGAAGGTTAGGGTGGTCAGCTTGCCCTCGTGGGAGGTGTTCGATCGCCAGCCGGAGGAGTACAGGCTCTCTGTGCTGAGGAGCGGTGCTCCTATCTTGTCTGTGGAGGCATACACGGTACGCATACGCTGACTTATCGTCGTCGAGGGCCTGTTGCTGATGAGCCCACCGTAGACTATCGGATGGGCTAAGTACGCTCACGAGCAGTTCGGTCTTCCCGCTTGGGGTGCCTCTGGTCCCTACAAAGAGGTCTACGCCAAGTTCGGTCTCACCGGCTCCAGTAAGTCTACCCTTCCCCTCTCCCTATACCCTCCCTCTTACATCCCTTACTTACCTTCCATTCACAGACCTCGCGGTCGTCGGCAAGAAGGTCATCGACTTCTACAAGAAGAAGGGCGGCGAGGTCATCTCGCCCCTTGTCAAGGCTCTCTAAAAGAGTCTGCTCGTAGAGAGAGAAATCAATTAGTGTATCATTGAATTTGGGGCCTGCCTTGGTTGGCATTAGAGGGTCGTAGACAGTGTATATATAATGGATGTATGTGTCGTAAAAAGAACAAAATGTGTAATTCCTGGTTGTATCCGTCTTAGACTTACTTATCGTTGGTTGGTGTTGGTTGATTGTGCGTGCGGTGAAAGTAGTACTGAGGTTTGTTGGCTTGTAGGCCAGTCACAGCGACAGAGTGGCTGGTTATGCGCCTATGGGATGGCTTCTCGAATTCCACCGATTTCATTCGTCGCGGAACTGGAGCGCGGGGTCACAGGCATGGTGCACCCGAGGAGTAGTTAAACACTTGTTTTGTCGTGAACGTACGATATCGGCCGGTATACAGGTCTGCACGCCCTTACCTGGTCGTCGAGCACCATTATGAAGAACTTGGGCAGTTCTGTTGCATAGCTTGTGTCCAGGTAAAATTCTTCGTGATATCCGAATTACTGTAGGCTGGGGAGAAAGCACCTGGTTTAAATCTATGATAGAATAGCGACATGCCCCTCTCTACTTCTTCCTCTCAACAGCAAGGTTGTCCCAGACCCGTCTCTCGGTCTCCTCCGCCTCGACACTCTCGACGTGGGGCTTGAGGTAACGGATGTCCTATCCAAGCGTAAATACGCAACTCAGTCATTTGTACGGTCATGACATACCTCTTCTGGCTTTATCCACTGGTCTTTGGGAAGGTCGTGGTGGACGATGCTAGCCTGCGAGGCACGCTTGAAGCGGAAGGAACGGTCGTACTGCTGCTTAGCGGTCAAACGCTCCAATGCCTGCTCGCGGAATGGTCATCCTATGTTTTCGCTGCAACTAGGAGGTATGAACGCACCCTCTGAACGTCCGGACGTTCCTCAACCACTAAAAATATTCCCTTGTTCAGCTCTCGCGACTAGTGTAGAATATCCACGCAGATACTACGCACAGAGATCATCGTACTTCAGACCCAACCTCCTGTAGCCCATAAGGTTGGCATACCATCCTGCAAAGGGCTTGAACCACTTGTAGAGGCCACGGTTAGCCTTGATAACGGGGGCGAGGGAAGGACCAAGAGGACCGAACGGCATTATTTTAGAAAGAATGTGGAAGAGTGGAGGTGAGCGTTGTGAGTAACGTCGAGCGACCTACCTCCAATGACCGGGACCCTCCGAAGCGCTGTTGATCTCTATTTGGCGCGCAAGTTTAGGCGCCACGAAAAGAGGAGAGAAATCAAGAGGCGCGTGGTTTCCCGATTTGGGATCGATAAAGTGCTGTAGAGATCGCGTCGGGAGGCAGCTATAAAACTCTGCTCGTCGTCGTTTCTTTCTCTTCCCCTATCTCTTGCCATCTACTATCATCCCCAGCCATGTCTATCCAAGAACGTACCTACATCATGGTCAAGGTGAGCTTGCAATGCATATGTTTGCGTTAACGCAGTCATTAACGATCGCGTCGCGACTCGCCAGCCCGACGGTGTCCAGCGTGGACTCGTTGGCAACATCATCGGCCGCTTCGAGCAGCGTGGCTTCAAGCTTCAAGCTCTCAAGCTCGTTCACGCTACCCCTGAGCACCTTGAGAAGCGTACGTGCAAAGCATCTACGTCTGTTCGATAGCATAGATTGACCAAATGACGCGCCAATAGACTACGCTGACCTCAAGGGCAAGCCCTTCTTCCCTGGCTTGATCAAGTACATGGCTTCCGGACCAGTTGTTGCTATGGTCTGGACTGGTCTTGATGCCGTCAAGACTGGTCGTTCCATGCTCGGTGCTACCAACCCCTTGGCTTCAGCTCCCGGTAAGGATATAACACTGCTTACTGCAAGGATCGTTCATTTACACTGCATTACCAGGTACCATCCGTGGTGACTTTGCCCTTGCCGTTGGCCGTAACATCTGCCACGGCTCCGACTCTGTTGAGAGCGCCGAGAAGGAGATTGCTCTGTAAGTGTTTGCTCGTGCTAAGATCAAGCATCACTTTACTCACCGTGTTCACAGCTGGTTCCCCGAGGGTGTTGTCCAGTACGGCAAGGAGATCGACACCTGGATCTTCGAGTAGATGGGTTTTCGACCAGACAAAAATCTTACATTGTAGCACTGGCCTCCGCATGCAGTAAAACACACAACACATTGTAGAATATCGGCTATCGGGAAGAGAAGTTGTACACGATATTACCGTCTGACCGCGAGAAATCGATATTCAAACACGCCTCCAAGGTGCGTGATCCATCCGATATTCTCTAACGCCTCGCTCTTTATACCTCAAAAAGCGACCACGATCCGGCATCCGGGAGCCTTATCATTCGCACCGCCCCGGTGGTTCTATAGGTGCAGTATACACGCTCATACCTCGAAGCATGTGTCTGTTCTGTTCATTTCACCATGAACTCGACATGCAGGGGAGACCAACTATCAGATAATCTCGAAAATGTAGGCCACATTCTCATGTCGTCCCACAGAGAGACTGCGATATTGAGTGCCTCGGTGTGGTGACGCCTCTGCAAGCCCCGCTCCTTTACTCTCATCCAACTCTGTCGGATACCAAGCTCAAACGTGCCTTCCAACGTCTTGGATGCGCCGCGGCTATCTACTGCGACTGTGTATCTTTCTCATCTTGTTCTTGGTACAACGCACGTGGGCTCTGCAAGGCGACTCATGGTGCGGTACTCTTATGTGTGTTGATGCTATCGTCAACGGAAGCACGGTCACTTGTATGTCGATCTCTGAGTTATCACCTTGCGAGACCCATGAGGTACTCATCAATATATATCCAGATGAACTCAAGGCTCTAAACCAGTTGGGCTGGATGTCAATGTACGACGCTTGAACGTAATATTGGACACCAGAATATCTGATCTCACCCTCGTTTCATCGATTTTGTAGTGGCTTTGGTCCTCAGATGGCAAAAGCCCCTCTAGTCGTAATATGGCCCAATGAGAATGGCTCAGTGATTTTATCACAGCGAGTAGCGGACGGACATGTGCCTCCAAAGATAGACCCAGACCCACCTCGCATTGCTACGATCTCGGCTCATGTTGACCTTGTAAGTCTCAAATAATTGTATACGCCGAAGTATGTCTGATGCACTATTTATGGCCACAACTAGTCATCAGACACTAGTCCTATACTCGCCTTTGACATACCTAGAGATAACAACACGAACCAATCGTTGATATGGGCCTTCGGCGTAGCGCGACCAGCGCCGGATTCCTCTTCCGACATCGTGCAGCACCTGGACGCTGGTTCTTTCAGCCTGGACCTTTCGAAGAACCGGGATGGAGGAAAACACAGCGAGCCCGGTACAAGCTCGGGCCTTGGTGCCACTACTGCTTCTTCGGCGACTTCGTCCTCCACTCCAACGCCATCAGTACCAGAGGGCGCATCGTTAACATCCGCGCATGCGGTATCGACCGCCCCATCAAGCTTAAGCTCGGCTTCCGCACTACCACAAACTCAGCCTCTCGACTCTCCATCGCTTCATACGGGCTCTCGGCGCAACATTCTACTCGCCCATGCACTATTCTCCTTCCTCGGATTCTGTGTATGTCTACCGATATCAGCTATTGTTACGAGATGGTGCAGAACCGCCTATCCATATTGGCTTCGCGTCCATTGGTATCTCGTAGCATTCTTGGCAGCGCCGTTAGGTACCATTGGTTGGGCATTGGGACCAGCAGTAGTCGCTGTACATGGTCAGCGCCACGTTGATAATGAACATCAGGTCGGGATTAAGCTTATTTCGAACTAAGAGAAGCTCGCTCACCGAGGACAGCGCAGATCGGTGGCGTCATCCTTTTCGCTCTGTGTCTCGTGCAGGTTACTTTCGGAGTGTTCATTCATCGGCGGCAACCGAAGCATGGGCGACTACATCCGTTGCGGAACTACGCTCATGTTCTCCTCGGCCTGGCCATCATTGGCTTCTCGTTCTTTGTCGTAAGTGTGCCCGACTATCATTTGGTTCCGTACCGCCTGACCGTGTCTTGCGCAGGCGAAGACAGGACTTGCAAGAGATGCGACGCTCGGTGGTACTTTGCGTAAGGACCTTTCAATAGCATGCGTTATCATCTCCATTGTAAGTACAATTCTTGCTGTCCCCGAGGACATAGGCTAACTGACTGATTTATGTGCTCTGCATTCACTGACGACATAGCTGGTGGCTTTAGCTTACCTTACGGGAGTGGCGCAACTACGTAGACAGTTCGACCAAGAACGACTGGGTTGGCACCTTTCGCTGTCGTCAGGCTCCACCATTACGAGAACGGGACTATTTCGACACCAGCGAGAAGCACGCAGAGCCTTTGAGTTTGGCCAACGTAGTGGGATTTACCAGCCAGATGACGACTCACGCAATCTTCGACGTTCAACAAGCTCGGACGGTCCGGTGCCACCAGAAGGAAATGTCGGCACACCAGGTGTTGTCGAGATGCGCGAGTTGCAGAGAGCTGTGCCGATCTCTGCAAGTCTCCGACCATTGCAATACGCAACAACGCATGCGATGATGTAGACGAAGTAGTTTGTTTTTAAGCTTGGCTCCACATGGATCAGCACTCCTGGATTCATTAATCTCGGCACAATATGAGGCTTAATTCTGTCGACGTGGCATAGTAGTATACAGTAACGACACTGATGGAGTATTCTACAACTACAGCTTCTAAAGATGGCGATATGTACTTCCAGCATATTCATGGACCCTTCTATATAAAAATATCCCATAGTACAAAACGGTTGTGGTGTACTGAAGTGCTGGCCTTAACAATGGGCCACCACTTATACCCAATGATGGTGTGTGGCGAAGATCTCGATGGAGTGAGAGCGATAGTGGAGACCGAGGTAAAACTGCCGAATAGGGTAGTCTTCGCGCGACAATGTGGAGGAGGTTGATGCGGTGACATCCTGCCATTTCTTCGGCTGTCGTCGGTTTCGCGATTGACGGAGTCCCGCCTAGACTCAAACGTCGATAGAATACATTGTTCTAGTAACAGATTGAATGCAATGAGCTGCTGCACACAACGAGATGATAGGCCAGCACTCACTAATTTGTTGTCCCTTTGCGAACCAGAGTAAAAACACTAGCAGCTTGTCGCGCAGCCGCGGGTGCTTTGTTTCACCGCCCACACGAGGGCGTGCGCACCGTCTGACGGTGGATATATCACTGTTGAATTTAGCCAATAAGTAATGTGCAGACTGTTGCGGTTAATGCTGTGCTCACCACTGTCGTGCTCATTGGAGAGCAAAAACCCAAGGGTCATGATGAAGAAGGCCGCGCAGAATACCATTGTCACCACGAGTATAACGCTGGAGAGCAGCGATGTAGTGTCGGCCGCATGTGATGATAGGAGCTGCGAGCGACGAGGCTGGTGACAGTAGTCTGGGACTGAGCTAAGCAGGAAGGGTGCGCTGTTCATGGTGCGAGACATGTTGCGATGAGATAGGGGAGAGTGTGATAGGAGGAGGGTGTATTTATCGGGTGGGCCACAAAGTTGTAGATGAACGCTTGACGTATATGCCGAGGACGTTTTAAAGAGATTGCTTGTTTGTTAGGAAACACCAAACAAAGAAGCTTTGGGAGTCTTGGGTGAAGGTTGGTCTGTGGGCCGTAGCTCGAGGAAGTAGTTTGGGTGGGTACGGCACCCAAAGCTTATATGGCACTGGCCCATTCTCTTCCCTATCACGAATCAAGTAGCGGTCGCCTGCATATTGTTGCGACATAACATACCGATAATACGGAGCGCTGCTATAGAGAATGATAACCGCTCGAAACCTGATAGTAAATGTCAAAGGCGGTGAAAATCAACCCTGCAGGATATCGTATACAGCAGCGCTGCATTCAATAGGGCAGCCTATCAATTGCTTCATGCTGCGAGTAGCGAACTGTGCGCTGTTTATTGGAATTAACAGAGGTTCAATTCCACGCAACGCTCCACATACCGAGCGAGCACGGAGCTGACAAGTGGGTGCCAACCTCGCAGATAGTTTCAGGCATCTTCAAGTCGCCCTTCGAATGCTGTCGAAGTGCCGTTGTTGATGTTGCATGCCATAGACAGTCAGGGCAAGCACGTTGGCTTACTGAGTCCGGTATTGCATACTTGCTGCATTGTTTCCGGCGAAAGATCGCGATAGCTAACCTAAATACAATGACCGCCGTCCATCAGAAAGTGAATTGTAATCCCTGATTCATAAATGTGCTTACAGGTTCTGCGAGTTGACAGGCCGCAGATAAGTAAAGTGAAATGCAGTGTCGAAGAAGCGTTCAACAAAGCGATGGTTGAGTTAGGCGCCAGAATGGAGAGCGTTTCCTCCTGACTGAACCTCACTGTCGAAGTAACGCTGTTGATCGACCCTGTCCCCCTTGAGTCCTTGACTTGCAATGAAGATCACTTATGCGACACAAGAATCACCATTCCTTGGAACTCATGCGTGGTAGTAATGTACATTGCGGGAGAGATACAAAAATGGAGACAAGAACGAGGGTATGTGATGCGAGACATGAACAAATAAAGATGCAAATAGGGGAAATGAACAGGGTAATGAGTGACAGTGGTGGATCGTATCCCTCTCCGGCAAATGAGCACAACGATGAGTACGATAGATAACCCAGTGGAGAGGGCGGCTCGATCCGGCGTGCTATGGCAGAGTAGGGTAGGATTGCAGGGCTGATGGATGTGAGTCGTTATCGTCGGCCGATGCATTGTTGCGAGCGAATGCGACGCGGGGTACGGTGGCCAACGAGGTTGCCTGCCTCAGCTTCAGGCCCGTTGCTCGACAGAGAAGCTTCTTCAACGCGATTGTTGATGACTCATGGCTTGTGGTTGACCAATAGAGCCGCAAGGTCTTGTTCGCCGGCGGCATCGACGTCCCTGGAACGAGCCTTGAGACGAACTGCATATCAAAGACGTAAATTAGCACGGTTCGAACCATCTAGATGAAATTGAAGCACTTACGCATACGGTCGAAAGTAAGTAATACTACTTTCGATGCGTTTGTGGTGTCGTGCTTGTGACCGTTGGACTGCAAGAACACTGATCTGTCTGCCCAATGGGTGGTTTGCCATATCGCCGCGCGCAGGATAAGATCGTCCATGTTGCGTTCCCAGGACTGGTTATCGCGAAGGTCGACTTGCTCGGTACGTACGTTGAGATTAGCCAGATAGTTGCCCTTGGAGGTCTGGATTTTGAGAGAGGTGGAGTGTGTGCGGAGATGAGAGACAATGTATTGAGAGGCAGCCATGGCGGCCTCACCCAAGACTGATGCGTCTGATGCGAGGCCGTCGAGCTCCATGATGACCGGCAGAGGGACGACAACCGTCCACTCGAGGCTTTCCACTAGCGAGGCAATAACAGACAGGGATGATAAGAGAATGTTGGTATCAACAACGAGGACTGTATAGCCGGGGACGAGTTGAAGTCGTTTAGCGGAGTTCTCCCGCGCAGACAGTGAACGCCAGCGCTTGTGACCAGGAACAGAGCCTTTCGCAGATGTGAGCATGTTTTGGAGATACTTGAGGCGGTCCTATAGGATGAGTGTTAGCGCATACGAAGCCCAAGGAATGAGACAGAAACTAACCTTCAGAGCCCGAACCTCGTCAGAGGCATCCTCGTCCTCGCTCATGCTATCGACGTCGACCATTTGATCATCGTCGTCAACGTCCATATCGTCCTCATCGGAGTCCCAGCGAGTACCACGAAGACGACGTTCCTCCTCGGCCTTCTCGCGCTTGTCAGCTTCTCGCCACTTGGCAACTTTGTCAGCGAGAACGCCCTCAACGCGCCATTCTCCTCGACCGTCGAGCACGATAGGCGGTTGGAAGACAAGACCATTGACGATCTTTCCAATACGGACGGCTGCGCGAGCGATTCGAACCCAGCGGTCCTTAGTGTTCGAACGCCCGTTCTTGGATCGCTCGTCGTCCCCTTCGTCGTCCCCGTCTTCGATGATGCCGTCCATAAGCGCAGCGTTGGCCTCCCTCCGGTCGAGGATCTCAGTCTCGGGGTTCTTCTCGTCGCCATCGGCGTCCCGCTTCCAGAAACCGCGCTCGTAGATTTTCTTTCCACTCCAGCCCATGCCCCGCAAGCACCAATCCTCAGGAAGGGGATCACACTTGTGGGATATGGATGGCATGTCCCTCGACTCCGCTTGGATAATACGCCGGGGAATGGTGGTGAAGAAGTTGGCCAAGGCTTCCCAGGGAATTGCGCGCGCTAGTACACGCTCGGCCAGCCTATCCTTGAGCACAGTCGATAGGAACGTAAGCAATACCGTGATGTAGGGATTTAAAGACGACCGTGAAAGCCCGTGAGGTTGGCGAATAGGATTCTTGAGTGTGTGAGTAAGCATCGTGAAAGTCAGCTGTAGCGCGTATTTCAAAGATAGCGGGAGATCAGGGGAGTCGGAGGTATGTCCTGTCGCTGCGGCTTCCGACATCGCAGGAGAAGCCGCCGATCGAGGTGCCTCGTCGTCGACATCCATGGTCTTCTCGTCCATGTCTGCACGCTTCGCCATAACCTTCATACGGCCGTTCGAAACCAGCGAGCTCGCACCACCGGGGCGATCAGAATCCGATTGAAGACCAGTGACGCGGTTCAGGACAGCTGTAGGTCGACCGTACTCGAAGATGGAACCAATGTTGATAACGGCCATCATGATCCAATCTTGATCTTGGACGTCAGCACCTGCGAATGAAAATAGATAAGATGGTCAGCGTCATGAACTCGACCAATACACGAGCGCGGCAATAGAGTCCGTTCGATGCAAACTCAAGTTTAAGTACGTACCCTCGAGCATTAACTTCTCTTCAAACCGAGCTAGCACACTCTTGAAGTCGTCCAATTGGATATTCGTGAAGATCATCCCCTGCAAAAGCAGGAAAAGGTCTGTTAACCCGGCATCGGGCGCCTGACGCCTGGCCTGCGCGCTCGTTGACCACATCTGCAGTACAGTCTCACGAGACGTCGTGAACGGGTGGACCGCAATCATACTATGAATAGCAGAGTTAGATGACATCACGTTGCGTATGCGTACTCGCGATAAGACGAAACTCACCTCTTTACGAAATGATATACTGCCCTCAGGTCCTCCTTCTCACACGGCTCGGCATCCCGACTCAGCATCCCAAGATAGTGGTGCAGCTTCCCAGAGGTCGGCGAGTACACCAATCCCTTCGCAAACCACTCCCGCGAGATGAGTCGCCACTGTTCCTTCTCCGGGAGCAATTCCATTTGTGACGCGGCGTAGGCACCGACACTCGGAGGGGCCATGTCAGGCTGCATGGGCGGCTGCTGGTTCGCGTCAGAAGCCGCGGGCGAGTCGTCTATGCGTGGCATTCTTCCGGGTGTGAAGGCGGGTGTGGGAGAGGCATTCTTGTCAGAAATGGCAGACACCTCAGGGGTTCCGGGACCGGCAGAGCGAAGGCCTTTTCCTGTGAAAGTACGAGCGATGGCGCCCATCGTCAAGGTGCCTTGTGATGGCTTCATCGCCCTGCTGTCCAGAAGTTGTGCGACCGCCGAGCGGTAGCGAGCCAAGTCGCCGAGGGACTCTACCCAGTTGCTGTTGAATGGGGCAAGGTTCGGCTCGTCGAGCAGGCCTGAATAGAAGGTGTATGCGTAGTATATGAAGCTCTGCAAAAAAGGAGATTCAGTTGCCTGTATAAGGTTATCAGATACCACACTTACCACTAGATGTTCGAGCGCAGCATTCTCCTCGGCTTCAGGTGGACATGACGATGCGGCACGACGCAGGGTTTCGAGTAGATGATAGAAGGCGGTCTTCCACAAGCGTGCGACGAGGCCATACTTGGTAGGTATATGCCGTAGGGATTGGGGAACAGACGGGGCCATGGTCAGAGTGAGCAAGTCATGGATCGCCTCCGAAAGCCTGCACGAAATGTTAGTAGAGGCATAGTAGAACAGAACAATGGCACGCACTCCTTGTGCTTGACAACGAGCTCCTTGTACCGATCCTTCTCCCCTGTGTGCAACCCAACCTCCTTCCTTATGACTCCATTCTGCTGCGTCTTCAGCAGCACGCCCATACGCTGCGGACTCAGCTCCAAACTTTCCTGCATCTCCGGATCGGACTCCTTCGTTAGCTGGTCCTCGATAGCGACCACCCTTCGGTATAATAGTTTAAGACGAGATGATAGTACAGATGTTGAGGCCGCGCTGTCTTCTGAGCGTGGCCCATTGCTAAAAATGGCAGAAGAGGCTGAAGAGTCGGTGGTGGTAGAATTGAGAGTGAAGTTGGAGGAAATGGTAGAGTGCGCGTAAGAAGCTGATGACGTAGACGAAGCCGACACCCAGTCCCCTGAGCTCTTCGGCGTCGGCGGGGCGCGAGTTATCGGTGGCGACCCGTTCGCACCAGGCCTCATCAGCAGTCCCGGACGATGATACGGGTCGTCCTTCTTCGGATCGAACAACCTAGCCCCGTCCCGCCCAGCAGGCACACGTCCTTGATATCGGACTGCAGAGGGCGGGACACCGCTACGAGCCACACCGGCTGTGTCGTCTTCCGACATGCCGTCTGGCTCGGCGGTCACGATGGGGCGCCGTGTTATCGAGTCGGTATTCGGGTTGTATAGTCTCCCTGACCCCCGCGGGCTTGTGTGTTGATGTGGTTCCGGTCGCTTGTGTGCATGTCTCGGCGACGAATGCGATATGTGTAGGCGGCGAGCGAACTCCTCGTCGACGGGTCCTTGCTCAATCTGAGGTGTCACCTGAGAAACTACGATGCTGGGCTGAGCATGCATCTTTCGATGTGGCGACTGAGAGCGTGGTAAAGTTGGTTTAGAAGAAGTTGAGGTGGAGGGCACAGGACGTTCGGGTCTCTCTTTGGGCTTTGTTGCTCTATGACATGGACTGGGGCGTAAGCGGGCGCAGCCAGCAGGCAGAAATATTGAGGTGTACGCACTGCGCATGCTTGCGCTGAAAAGCAACCATCCTCGCTGCCAGATCAGTAGGCTGCGGACCCTCGCGCTCTTTTCCCTTCTTCGATATTTGCATGGGTTCGACCTCGGGTGCCATGATGTTATGGGGTGGTTAACAGAGGGCGGGATTTGGAGAGTTCGTCTCTGTTAACGACGGAGGCGTCGGTGATGGCGGTTTGGGAAGAAGAGGGAGATTTAGGTCGCGCAGAGGACGATGTCGAGGACGGGCTGCGCAGCTGCTGCGATGAGAAGGACTGACTGGATTAATTCCCTCATCTCCTTTCCGAGCCAACATTATTTCTCCGCAGCACTGCGACTGCGCACAGATCTCCAGTTTCCCATCATCCCCACGTGGCAACGTCACAGCTCTGTCACATCGATCACCCTCGCCGCTCGCACGCTGCCAGCGGAGACGTGACAGGGCGTGACGCTTGATAGCGGACCCGAAGTGGCGACTGCGCAACCGCGGCGGAATGAAGTTGTTCACTGTCGACTGTTGCAGACTGCGTTCCACGCCAGCAGCGGTGCCGACATACAGCGTGGCTCGACATACACGTATGCCTCTCGTCGCGTCTCCGGCTCTCTTTGTCACAGAGGCAGGCGTACGTAAAACACCGCACGGCGTGTCCTTACACATCGTTCTGTGAACGCGGCCTAGCTTGCAAGCTTTTCCGAATTCTTACAGCAGCGTTCTGAACCTGCCCTTGATGGACGTGTAGCAAGATTTCTGGATAGGGCAAGATAACCCCGCATGTCCAATCGTGCACACACTCGCTAGTTATCTATTGGGCATAATCAGCAAACATCGTTGCCACGAGCAAGACGATTCACTCTCACCTTATGAGCTCATCACGGCCCGCCTTCAAATCGCTTGCTGAGGGGGCACTCGCCGCTCGGGCATCTCGCTGTTAGACTTCCACCACTGACATCCAACCGACCCTATCAACTGCGCAGTACTTCCGAACGTACACATTCGTATAGTACTGTGTGAACTGTCCCCAAGGTGCCGCTTCTTTCGATCCATCCAATCCCGCATTCTCCATTGAGTCCCGAGTTTTCAGCTGTAAGCCTCTATAGCGAGGCTCAGGCTCGTATGCAATGCAAGCTGGGCACGTACTCCCGCCCTGATGCGAAAGTGCGCAGTAGCGGCACGAGGGCGTCTGGCCACTCCCATCTGAAGTCTCAAATTCTGAGACGGACAGACGTGTGACTCAACAATGTTCTCGTTATCCCATGGCCAGCGGACACGGGCAAACATCGAGGCTTCGTTCGACTTCGAACATCCCATGACAGCGAGAACCATGCCACTCTTTCCGCAAGCAGTGATTGGAGAGTACCACTGTGCTGTCAATGGAAAATACACCTTTGTATGTATACGTACATGGAACAATCTTAATCTTCTTACAACGGCGTTTACCACGAATGATGACCTCCGCTCACGATGATGCTGGAAAACAGATCTTCGTCAGAGAGGTGTCCCAGGAAGCTGAAAGAAAGGCGGTACATACTCGCTGCCCGTGCAGAACGTACTCGCATCGCTCGCGAGCCACGTCACCACCCCCCTCAGCTCATCCGGCCTCCCAATCCTCCCCAGCGGGTTCAAACTCGCCCACTTGTCCAGCAGGTGCGGCTGAGTATCAAGATACGCCGCCGTCATACTGCGCAGATTGCAGATTGCCACGGGTTTCGAACAAAACGATCCGAGATACAAAAGATAGGATGTGATAAGATGAAATTCACCGTCAGCACCGAAGATATATCGAGTAAAGTGAGAAAAGAAGAAAGAAAGACGCACTTGGTGTAAATGTGGCCTGGACTAAGCGAGTTGACGCGGATCCGACGTGGCCCTAGCTCGCATGCCATGCTGCGTGCCATTTGCAGCACCGCAGACTTTGATGAGTTGTACGAGGTCCATGCGTGATCCTACCGAAGCCAGTTAGTTAGCGTCAGCAAATCGGCAACAATACGCATAAGCGCAGCAGTGTTTGTCAGACCAGCGAAGGGGATTGGTGGCCACGGTGAGCTAAGAAAGACGGAAGAACGAACCTTGTTGGTAATGGACCCGCTCATACTCGCGATGAGCACGATACTTCCTCCGTTGCCGAACCGCTCCATCTGCTGGCCAGCAGCCTGAGCCGTAAAGAGCACTCCGTTAACATTCACGTCCATCACCTATTAACCACACCGTCGAAGCTTGAGTGTGAGTATACGTCCATTAGGCGTAAAGTGAACCGGTACATATACGCACCTGGCGGAATTGTTCGGCGGGATAGGTCAGGCAGTCTGTGTGGGTCTTAAGTATACCCGCAGCAGCGACGCATGCGTCCAACCGTCCCTCCTTGTCGCCAATTTGCTTTCCAATCTGCCACATTTGCTCCTACAATCATACAGGGGGATCTTTATCAGCTTCTCTTCAAATCTCAAAGTGAAGGGTGGGTGATGATGTACCTGGTTGGTCACGTTCCCGCTAATGTACTCCAAACGACCTTCCCCTCCAGTTTTGCCTGTACCCGCAAGCTTTTTCGCGTACTGACGCACGGCCTGCCATTCGTCTGAGGGATCTTTGGCAAGGTCAACGCAGTAGACTGCACGAGCTCCGGCCTCAATCAAAGCCAACGCCATTTCAAGGCCAAGACCGCGATTACCCCCAGATACTAACGCGACACGGTCAGCCAGAGAGAACTCATGGGAGAAGAGAGTGGGAGCCGGTGGAGGATCTAGCTGAAGTTCAGTATGGGTCACACATAGTTATTGGATGAAGAATGCTTGCCACTAGCAGTGTGCTTCAATGCTGCATTGACTCCTATAGGTCCATACGAAGGTTGCTCGCCGGTCTTAGACTGCTTGTCGACATTGAGAGGCGAGTCTTTCCCACTACCAGTGGCGTATCTCTGCAGTCTCAAGTTAGAAGCCAACACCTGTCTTCTAACCGCCGTCGCCGCAAATGGGATCCTCGAGCGAAACAAGAGAGACATGCTTTCGTTTGGAGAGATATCCTGGAACTCGTACAAGTCGTCGAGCGAGTGTACCGTTCGACGTCCATAATCGCAGGCATTTAATGGGGACTCGCACGGGGTACTTTACCTCATATTGCAGTCAATTGGCATGGAGAGAAGTCAGGCGGGTGCCCGCAGGAGGGTCATAGGGCCATTCTTCATCAAAGTCTGTGACGGTGGGAAAGGAAAGAAGTTCGATGTATAAAGCAGTTATGGAGGATGAATTGCGAGACATAGCAGCAAGTCAGTGAGTTATCGTAAGAACCGAGCCGTTAGCATGTAGCGTTGGGGCCGACCGTCGTATCACAAGTGCTCGAAGCAGGTGAGTAGACTCGGAGGAACAGCACGTTGAGGGCAAGAGCCAGGGGCCAGGCAGAGAGCGCTACAGGATACCACGTGCAGGTACAGCTCCTCGGCGTCCTCGCTGTGGCCACTCCTCCTTGGAGTGCGTCACTGACCTGTAAACTGTGCACTTACCCAGTCAGATAATATGCCACTTATCAGTGAACAACCACAATGCTCACCGCCGCACGTCGGGCGTCGAGGATATGGCGGCTAACGCGAAGTATCAACACAATCCAGACGAAGAAACCGATCGAAGAGGAGGGCTTGTCGTGGTATAAACCAGATTACTTCTATCCTGTTAAAGTTGGGCAGATCTTCGAGTCTAGGTATGAGGTACTTGGTAAACTTGGTCATGGGGCGTACTCTACGACGTGGCTGGCGAGGGATCTCAAGTACGTCTCAGGCACTCGAATCGAATGCGGTTACGCTAATCTGTGTTGTAGGCACGAACGCAAACATGTCGCTCTCAAAGCCGGTACACTGAGCTCTGTAACTCCTGCCACCAAACGTGAAAGTAAAATATTCCGCCATCTCAACTCTATCCAGTCCAAGCACATCGGACGTACGCTTATCCGCACGAGCACCGACGAGTTCGAGATCCGAAACGAACATGGAACGTACAAGTTCATCGTACAGCCTCCCATGGCGTTGGACTTGCAGACGTTTAGAACTCGGTTTCCAGGGCGGAGGCTGCCTGAGGGGCTATTGAAGGGCGTGGTGGAGCATGTCCTTCTAGCACTGGATTATCTACACGAAGAAGCCAAGGTTATACATACCGGTATGTGTAACATGCTATTGCATAGCACATATGCATGACTCATGCTGCAATACAACTATGACAGACGTACAAGAGAACAACATCCTTCTCGGCATCTCCCCCTCTGACTCCACCTTTGAAGAGTTCGCCTCAAAGGAACAGTCCAACCCAAGCCCGCACAAAGCTCTCGACCCAGACCACATCATGTACACTTCTCGCAACCTGCACCCGAACTCATTTGGTCGACCTGTCTTATGCGACTTTGGCGAGGCGCGGTACATAAAGGAAGGAGGGTACAGCGAGGATATACAACCTATTCAGTACCGTGCGCCTGAGGTGATCTTGGGTGTGCCGTGGAATGAGAAGGTGGATGTATGGAGTGTGGGTGTTATGGTGAGCACTTTGATATATGTTAGATCGAGGGTTTCAGAGTATTGAATGATGCGAACGTAGATCTGGGACCTGTTCGAGGCAAAGCACTTGTTCCCTCTTACGGTCGACTCACAAGATACGAATGCCGACCACCTGGCGCGAATGGTTGCATTGCTGGGGCCTCCTCCTTTAGACTTGCTCCGACGGAGCAATACGAAGATCCCCTGGCAATACTTCACAGACGAAGGTGAGGTCTCACATCAGAGACAATCTGTACTCGCAGTGTAGTTAGCTCACTCGTCATTGTTGCTGTACAGGCCAGTGGAAAGGCGTCATCGATATACCCAAAGATAGCCTCGAAACATCTGAAGAGAACCTTAGCGGAAGAGACAAGACCACGTTCCTGAACTTCGTCAGGAAGATGCTACAATGGAGACCAGAGGATAGAAGCTCAGCGCGAGAGTTACTTGAGGATGCTTGGTTGCAGAAACACGACTAGTACTGACCAAGGACCACGACAACTAATCTAACGACAATGTGCAGTATATAGGTTGGAAGCACGCTTTAGTAGGATACGTTACGGCTAACAGGACCATCTTAAATTATGCACAAGGACTACATAGTGTACATGTACAGCTAGATTATATATACACGGTACTACATACAGACGTATGGTATAACATAGGAAAGATATCCAAGGATATAGGCTGACAGGGAGATAGATATCATATCGCATCCAGAGGGATCATAGATGGGTCTCGAGAAGGTTATAGTGTATCCGGATTTGTGAGAAGGTTCGTGTTCTGGAGATATCACTGCTTGGGTACGTGGAACAACCACGGTGCGACCTTGCCATTGAACTTCCTGAGCAGAAGCATCCCTCTGCCTACCGGAAGCTCCTCACCATTCCACTCGTCGACCATGCGTACGACTTTGAAGTCGCTGTCCAACCATACGTGCACGAAGGATTGTAT
Source organism: Irpex lacteus (assembly GCA_001986395.2). Lineage (NCBI taxonomy): Eukaryota > Fungi > Basidiomycota > Agaricomycetes > Polyporales > Irpicaceae > Irpex > Irpex lacteus. The sequence continues at coordinate 1,104,910 of MQVO02000004.1, read as the reverse complement.
TATCTAAGGTAGGAATGAAGTACTGTTAGCGGGGTGTTCGATCGTAATGAATGAAAGAGCATTACTGACTTTCTTCGTACCGAAGAGACGGAATGTGTTTACTTGCTTTTGAGAGAACACGAGTTCGTTTGGACCTAGGCTGGCAGAAAGGATACGGGATTCGAGGCGCTCGCATTTTGAGAAGAGTTTTGACTATTGAAGATACAATGTTAGTCAGAGTTCTATCGATGTATATAGCATAAAGCCACTATGACCACTTACCTGTGCAACAAACTTGGATGCAGTCTCCGAGAACCCTACACACTTACACCAAGGATCTTCGAACTGCGCGTCCTTGGCAATCCGACGTTCAAGGACCTGACGAGTCGCACGTCCACAGAACAACTACAAACATGAAAACAAATCGCCATTAGTTATCACCGTGCCTTTCGTTAATCTTCCTTCATTCATTTCGCAGATCGTAAATGAACTCACCTCTTCCAAATCATTCATAACCTCCCGATACGCCTCCTCCACAGCCGGTTCCTTCCCACTTCGACTTCTCGACCGTACGTGCCGGAGCGACAGCTTGCTCTCGCCGCCGTGCTCTTCGGAGTGTTTCGTGGGCGACAGCGCTCCGGCGTAGTGTGCACCACTGGCGATGGACCCAACGAGGTGAGGGCTGGAGAGGGAGATCATGTGGGAGGGGTGGCGGGTTATGGTGGGTACGCGGGCGATGTCGCTGGTGTTGCTGGTGATGGACAAGGGCGGGGATGTGCTGCGTTTGTGTTCGGGTCTTGGAGACTCTGGGACTGTCGGGAGGGTACTATGGGGAGGTAGGGTGGTTGAGGGGTGGGTGTACCCGCTAGCGTCGTGGGTGATGGTGTGTAGAGGTACTGCCCCTCCCTCTGCCGCCGTCGCAGGCTCTGGCTCTGGTCGTGAAGACGACATCTTGTGTAACTTGAAGGGTGGTTGTGGTTATAGTGGTAGTAGAACTAGATGTGGTACTAGGTGTGTTGTCGGTGTAGTGGATGTGGGAAATAAGAAGGCACCTGCATATTCGAGAATGGTTTGCGTTTAATACCAGGTCGTTGAAAGGGGAACAGAATTGAATACGTACCGCTTAGGCTAGGCCGGGATCGTGGCCACTACACCGCGTGTTGTTGGCCAGGTGGCCTGAAGCTGGGCTGCAACTCTGACATAGCTGATAAGCGCACACGCCCATCAGCGGGTGCCCAGCTGTCGACCAGCTTTTGACGCGTCTGGGAGCATGATGGCTCCAGGTTCGGCTGTCGACGAGATAAATGTACATGTGTATATAGCTGATCACACCTGCGATACATAGATTATTGACTATGACTGCGAGACACCATCCTGTGGCGAGCATCCGTTTCGCTGCATGATCACTACCATATCCACATACGATTATTACCATTCATCCCCATTGAGCATTGAACATCGAGCGCAGCAGGTGACTGCTAAAGAAGCAATGTTATTCGAACTCAAAAGACATTGGTGTATATGATTGTGGGCCATCGTGATTCATTACAGGCACGGGTATCAACACGATGTTGAGCGAACGAAAAAGGAACCCGACTCGGACTATCAACGAGATTCTACTAATCCTGAGCAATATCGTAGCTAGCGCGGATTCCGTAGGTCGCGCGATCTTCCTCGAGATAGCTAGACAGCAGTCTAAGATATAGTCAGCGGAACTCAAGGAAATGAAATTAATCAACGGGATACTTACTTATTCTCGTGAACCTGATTGCCCGCCGCGATAGTACGGATGTTATCGAGCAGCTCATCGACCATCTCCCAGAATTTATCAAGCTTATCTTTGTCCCTGGTGAAGACGGCGCGCTATAACGTACATCTAGTCAGACTCGAGAATAATGATAAAGCTCAATCACTCACCATCAACGCGAGCCGAGCACAAACCTTGATTGTCGGCACAGTGTTTGTACCCTTGAGAATGTTAGTGGCAAGGTCATAGATATTCCACTTGTTCGCTGGCACAGCGGGCTTGACACTTGAACGGATCTACATACCGAATGAAGCCATGACTTACAACGAAGACGAGAGATCGACTTACCGCTTTCTTGATCTTCGAGCGACCTTGCGTGAGAGACTCGCGTGCAGCCGCCAACACCTCTTGATACTCGGCATGGTTGTGCATCATATTCTCTGGCAGCTCATTGCTGCAATGAACACGCAAGCGGTCCTAATCGTTGAACACATGAACACTCTAGTGAATCATCGACCGCTCGTTTTACTTACTATGAGTGAAACCGCCAAGTCCGTACCCTTGTAGGCGGCGACACGCGGCGACAGAAGAATGATGGGGGCGCAGCTCTTGATGTTCTTCTGCTCAGAGGCATGACAATTTTACAACATGACCATTAGTATACGTTCCACACAAATGGCTTAGACAGCATACGTACCTCGAGGGCCGGAGATGGCTTCCATGGAGCTTGAGTTGCACGTACTTGACGGAGATGGTGGTTGTGGTCAAGAAGCTCTCCGTATATCTTAAGGACTTGGGTACTGAGCGACTGCTATTTGAGACGTCAGAGATTTACGGTATTGTATAGTAACGAAGCGAGATTTACCTCTGCAAACTCCTCCATGCGACGCATGTTGGCCTCGTCAAAAGCCTTGGCTCTGCCGATGTGACGAGCAAGTTCAACCTGGTTTGCATTAATTCTAATTCGAACAGGACCCGGAAGCCCAGGGGCGGGGGCGGAGACAGCGCGGTTCGAGTCGGAGGAGCTGCCGTTGTTGTTCTCGTCGTCCTCATCGTCGCTGAGTTCGTTGCGGGTGCGTTTTCCCAGCGCCGAGACTTCATCTGGGTCTTGCCCGGTGGCAGCCGTTGCGGCTACGGTGGGGGGCTCAACATCAGGAGTGTTGAGAATTCGACTGGAGGCCTCTTGAAGTGCAGCGAGAGAGTTGCTGGCACGTTGAGAAGACATGGTGAGCGTGGTTGGGGGAGTGGAAAGCAAACATCGACTGACGTGGCCTTGGGATTATAAGCTGCCAGCACTGGCACCCTAAGCCCAAACTGGTTGGGTTGAAACATGAGTGTGTGGCGGCAAAGTGATCGTGATGCGTACACCCGACGATCGTTGCGCCGATACCTGCACAATAGACACGGAGGGACTGACCCTAAACGGGCAATCGCAGTAAGCTCATGCACACTTCGTGAATTATCCAGATACTCACCATGTCTTCACGAACGAAGGCCGTGCCCGAAGGTCAGTATACGCATCAGATCAGGTTACGCAAGCTGAAAAGAGGACTTACCTTATATTTTGCGATAGGATTCGTCGAGTCTGCCGATAGACAAAAAGTCAGATGTGTTGCGTGCTCTGCTGTTGAGCCCAATTCTGACAGGCATTGGATTCTTCGTGCGAGCTTGAAGAGGCACCAGGGACGTGAAGAGCACAAGAGGTGTGCTCGGATATTCGCACAGAAGGAAACAACTCGCCATGAAGCTGAGCGCGAACTTCAGGCGTTGGAGCAGGAGTTTCTTTGTCTAGATCACCCAGAGCGACTGGATTTGATGCCAGCCAACATACCCGAGTCTGCGCAAAGAGGAGGCCCAGTATCAGTGGTTACAGAGGAAGAGAAAAGAATGTGGGAGGATTTCGAACACGAAGGAGCCGACTTTAAATTGAGCGCTGGCGCTGATCCTCAGCTGCACATTGATCAAGCGCGAGCTCGGTTCAGTAACCTTTGTGACAACCTTGTCTTCCTCGACGATGAGGAAGTTGCCCGGGTGATGGGGGTAGTGGAAGGGAATGTGGAGGATACAGCTATAGATGCAGCGACACAGGAAGAGCAAGCTCTGCTTGACCTATTGGATGATTATGGCGAGTCGACTTTAGCGTTGATATCTGTCAGTGCCAACTAACTTCAGTGTATAACAACAGACCGTCCTGCAGATGTACAAGAGACGGACAGAGACGTACCCAAAAACACCACCGAAAGCGAGCAAAAGCGCACCCAATGGGCTCCGTACTCATCGCAGATAGTGAGTAACTTGAATCAGCCATGCGCAAATTGTCAAGTTTCTGATACCTATCTGAATACAGGAGTTTATACTCGATACAATTGACAACTTACCACGTCTCCCTATCTCAGACTCGTTGATGAAGCTCTTTCTGTGGGCCCTCAAAGAGGTCGGTGTACCCGATGTACCATCGTTATACCGCTTGCGCAAAATGCAGAAAGAATTACGCACAACCTCCGGTGTTCCCACATTACGGTGTGACTCTGTTCAAGGTAATGTATTCTTCATGAATGATCCTCGACATCTTATTGCCCAAGTAAGCTATTACATTGCTTTGCGGGATGGGTCGTTCATGCTAAAAGATACAATAGGACTGGTCCAATCCTTCAACCCGGCCATACATCCAACTCTATCCCGAAATACCTGAAGAATGCGTGAGCGAAGTTTGGCACGGCAACAAGTGGCTGCACACCATGGATCTCGATGCTCTCTCACCAATGTATGACGCAGGCGAGAAGCACTACTATGTTAATGAACTCACCCAATTGTATGATGGCAAGCTGATCATACCCTTTCGGTGGGTAATCTATCGCCAAGAGGTTCACGCTCAGTCTTGGATAGTTTCGGTGGATGATCAGGTGAGAACCGTAAGATGTGGCGTCTTGAAGCCCGAGTCCTTGCTAGCACACAAGTTGCTCACATCTTTCCAGGGAATCGCTAGTGTGGATCCATTAAGCGAACCGGTTCTCGTAAAAGCAGCAGATATGGTGAGGAACTATTACGATCTTCAACATGACAACGCTCTCCCAAGCTGGAACGGTAGGTCTTGATTACAGTACAGGGATTCGTTCGGCTTCATTGACACTATTTATCTCCTGACTAGAACTGGGCTGTTCGTATGCGGCCGCTATGCCAAATCCGTTACGAGAGCTGGCAAAGGGCGAACCACTTTACACCAGTTTTGTAGACTACTTCGGGGATGATGTGTCTGGAAACCGGTCGAAATCGTGGAATAAACACTTGAACGGTTATATGGCCCATAGGAATCTACCTCGCGCTCTGCTGCAACAAGAATACCACACGCGCTTCGTCTCAACTTCCACACATGCCAGTGTAGCAGAACAGTTTACCGGCTTCAAACGAGTTGTTGAGTACGTAGCTTTATCTTATGTTATAGAAGAGGTGAACTCAATCTTGTACAGAGCAACTCATCGCGAGCCTGTTCGTGTACGCGATGCAATGACTGGAAGCGGAATATGCTTCCGAATGTTTGTGAGTGCGGACCCCTCGGATAATCCAATGCAGAGCGAAGTTGCATCCCATATTGGTGGAGGCGGGAATCTATTCTGTCGCAAATGTGAGGCCGGAGGCACCAATGAGGAGAAAGAGAGTACAGAGGGCTTCGAATGTCTTTTCAAGGTAGTATATCCCACTTGAACTCGTGCTTAATCGGAGTTGATTGTGTTGTGACAGCCTGGAAATCCTCGATCGAAGGACAAGATTCTTACCTCATTGCAAGAGCAAGTCAGTCTTGCTTGCAGTGGGCGAGCGCAGCCTATCAAGGACTTACAGACTGCCACTGGCGTGAAGGATGCCTACACACAGCACTGGATCGATCAATTACTTGAGCGTGCACGAACGATGAAGAGGGAGAGTCAATCCCGTTCGTGGGAAGACATCCATACTGAGCTTACAGCGTGGGTAACCAATCACATTGCCGAAATCTATAGTGGATTCCTGACTCTGAAAGGTGCGCTTTGACTTTTTGACTTCGAGATGATGAAGCGAGACAACCTTACACTAATGGACATGGCTGCGTGTTGACACTCAGGATTTGATCCGACTCTGGACACACCGATTGAGATTCTGCATACAATTCTACTTGGCATTGTCAAGTACGGATGGCACACAACACATTCAAACTGGAACACCGTTCAGAAGAATACCTACGCGCTCCGCCTCCAATCCACCAGTATTGATGGCCTGTCCATTCACCCGATCCGTGCAAACTACATCCTGCAGTTCGCAAACTCTCTCATTGGACGTCAGCTCAAGACACTTGCTCAGACCACTCTCTTTCATATCCATGATCTGGTTCCCCCGCTACAGTTTCAGCTATGGCACGCAATTGGTGAACTCTCGGCTCTATTATGGGTTCCGAAAATCTTCGACCTGGACACCTATCTAGTACGTGAAGTCTTCCAGTTCATCCTTTTTTGTTGTTCACTCGAACTTGTCTAGGATGATATGGACATCGCAGTAGGCAATGTGCTGGATGCTTTTGCAGCAACTGATCCTACGAAGATGGTGCAGAAGATTAAGCTGCACTTACAGGTGCATATCCGTGAGGACATTCGTCGCTTCGGTCCTCTTGTCGGAGTGAGTACGGAAGGGTTTGAAAGTTTCAATGCAGTCTTCCGGCACTGCTCAATTTTTTCCAACCATCGTGCACCGAGCCGTGATATTGCAGTACAGTTTGCAGAGCAAGAGAACATGAAACATCGTCTTACGGGAGGCTGGTGGAGTGGGCAAGACGGTGGAACGTGGACTGCTGCCGGATCAGCTGTCAGAGAAACCACTCAGAAGCATCCGATGCTACAACGGCTCATTGGATGGACTCCTTCCTCGCTGCCCATCATAGGTAAGCATCTCTCGCTTTTGTTGCAGTCAAGCGTTGATTCCTTGTGATTACGGCTTGATATCATAGGCTCTGTTAAGCTGGAGCCGCTGCCAAAGGGCACGCGAGAAAGAAAGCCAGTTTATATTGCGTCAAGCAAAATATCACAAAGCCTCAATGCAAGTTCGTATATTCCGCATATAAGCGATGAAGGCTATACTGGCCGGTCGTTTGTTGCGCAGTCGGAGGATGAATGCCGCGTAGGCTCATGGGTAGTGGTACCATCACCACATGATGTAAGCCTTTTCAATATCGCGACTACTGTGGTATTCTTACTGACAGTTTAGCGATTCAGCAAACCTCGCTCATAGGGCAAGTTGAAGAGATCACTCTCTCGCATTTCACCAGTGACCTGAAGCCATGCGGCCTCGTTGTTGTTGATGTATTTTACCTTGCTTCCTCGCGGCACAATATCTTTCGTATGCCGTACCTCCAGAGACGTCATGGAGAAGTAACCAAAGTTACGGTGGCTACTCGAGTAAGTCATTCTCGATACTGCTCATCAGACTGTACTAACGTCACACCGTCACTACTTCCTAGGATGTATTATTCAAGTTCAATACTCAGCACGACTGTCTGCATGCTGGATGCAAGGCTACGGGCGAAAAAGCACAGGTTCAAGAACGGATCGAAACATCTATCATCGACTCGTACATTGAACATCGACATCAAACGACAACCGATCGCTATATCGTTAACATGCACGCGTTCCATAATGCTCATCTTATACGAAAGATCATCCCGCGTTCGATTTCGGCACCCTTACCACTGTACGAGGATCGTATTGCCAAGCATGAGGAATTCTCAGAGCGGCTTCGATGCACACAAAATGCGAAAAGGAAAGAACAGCGCGAGAAACGGGCAGCAAAGAAAGCGGCCAACGCCACCATTGCCACTATCGTCGAGCCTAATTCTAACGAAAGCACCGCGAATTCCACCGACGCAATACCATCAGGCTCAGGGAGAAAACGAAAGAGGACCGCAGGAGTTGTAGAAGATACCAGAGAGGCATGCGAGAGTGTAGCAGAAGAAGAGTGAGCTGCTATGCTCAGATCCGTCTCATGGCTGTTCAGTCTGCAACGTGCAGGATTTCTTCCACTTGGTTCATGTAACACAGTGCTTCCCAAGCTTTGTACATAGTCTATTTAGATGCTCTCCCGTCACTACATTTTATTCTTACAGTTCGTGAAAGCGCACCGCACTGGTAATCTACGAATGAATATGCACTGACCTTAGGCGCCTAAGCGAATATTCTCTTCATCGTTTATGGCCCGGCCTGGTGTCACATCATATATTGGCCGTGTAATTACTACATATCAGCCACCTGCGTATACATGTATATCCTATATGTTCGCTCACATGTCGGCCAGCTGACTTTCATCGGGGCACCAGATGCGGCTGCAGCTGGAAACGCCACCTGGCGGCCATGTGAATGATGGCTCACTTACAGGCGATCAACGCGCTGACCGTCAGCTACCTCTTCCAGCTCATCCAAACCTGTGACTCGATTGGCGGTGTACTCACGGAGACCGACAAGTCTAGCTTACGTTGAGCTGCTTTCGTGGTCGAGGCACGGTAATCACAGTCTAAACGCTAACCCTAGATCCGGGTTGGGCGTAGCGCACGTCCGAGTCGGAGGGCACGTCGACGAGCTTGTCTTCAAGACTTCAACCACGTCCATCGCCGGCAAACAAAAGTGAGTGACAGGGCAAAGACGATTCGAGTGCTGACAGGCTTTCTGTCTAGACTGAACGATATGACGTCCATGGTCAGGGTGTGGGGAGTGTCGAAACCAGTGGCAGTCTATGCAGTGCCTCAGTAGGAGTCAATCCTAGTGCTCAGGGTCCCCTCCAATGCACAGGAACTTACAGGAACTTCTTGTGAACATAACCTTCGTTTCGAACGTACGAAGAATGGACAGAAGGAGGAGCGCAACGCGCTCGCCGTGAAGGCATTGCCTACCACGAGCAACTTTACCCGCCCACTTTTTCTAGAGTGGTAACTCACAGCCGCCAGCGGGCTTGCCGTTGTGCTAAGTACTTCACCACTGAAGCTCGCTTCAGGCAACCTGGGCTCAATCTGTCAGGAAGGCCCCGTTGTGATCCCAGTAAGTAAATGACCCGTTTTTCACCCAATTATCCAAGAAGGGTATATATTATTTTGATCATCATCGCTGTCCAGGCAACTCGCACTGGGTATGCGTGTATACACACACCGCTGTTACATGCTCTTGCATTTTATTTCAGGCTCTGCAGCAACCTTCTTCGCCGTTGTAACGTACATAGGCGACATATAGAAGGTTGTCATCCGACGCGCATTGTACGGGATTAGCGGTGCACGTCGGTGACGCGTTGTTCGCACCGATGCTGTTCCTTGATTGCCAGCCACCCGTTGACGCGTTGACGCTCATTACACGAGGCCCCGGTTTCGGATGCTGTGCTGTGCTCCCGCCGCTCTGGTGTTCTGCTAGTACGTATAAATACGTCTTACTGGGCACGTTTGTTCTCGCACACTTCACTCACCAACCGCTCTCACCATGGAGCACGATAGCAATAGCACAGTCGCCGTATTCTGGGATTATGGTGAGTGTCGATTGTCTTTCCTGCTTTCTATTATTGCAGGTGGCGGTATAGGGTCTTGACTAACTCCATACTTTTACAGAGAACTGCGAGGTCCCCGCCACAGTTGACGGGTTCGTAGTCGCCAACGGTATACGTCGCCTAGCGCACAAGTACGGGAGCGTCAAGTCTTTCAGAGCGTACTCGTCAATGCCAGAGGCCTCATCATTAAGGACCACCAACGTACGGTCCGACCTTCAGGCATGTGGCGTCTCCATTATTGACTGCCCACACAACGGGCGTAAGGACACCGTCGACAAAATGATGATGGGTGAGTCATAATCAGCGAACAATGGATTTCCGGTTTTCACAGCTCTCCATTGTTCCATTCTTGGGATCACGGGATGCTCATATCTTCATTCCTCCAGTGGACATGTTGGTTTTCGGCACGGACAACACCGCTCCTTCTACCATACTTCTCATCTCGGGCGACGGCGACTTCCTCTACGCAGTCTCAACTCTTCGTCTTCGCAAGTATGATATCATCCTCCTCGCCCCGTCCCAATGCTCCCACCTCGGACTCAAAGCTCAAGCTACGGCGGTGTATGAGTGGCCTCGGGATGTTCTGTCGGTTGAACTCCCTGAGCCAAGCTCTGCGCCATTGTCAGGTAGCGTGCTGATGACACCTGTCACCGCACATACCAGAGGCTTACCTCCCACAGGCCGCCACTATGGTGTACCACAATCCGTCGACTTTAGTCGAACGGGACCGCCATACGCCACTGCTGCAGGCAATAGCAGGGCGGCATCTCAACCAAACACTCCTCAAGCCGTCACACCAGTACGGTTACCGCTGACTCGGCCACGCGCAAGCTCGGCCTCTCAACAGCAGCACAACAGGTCGACGTCTATGCCCGTTGTACCCCAAGTGGCGACCAACTACAGTCTATCCGTACCTAGGCTACAGGCCGCTCAAATTGGTAACTACTCCGATGTAGCACAGCGACAAGGGAGGACAGTGAGTACTTACGCCACAGTAGCTATGTTCAAGCTACTGACGTACGCCACTCTTAGGAACTTTCTTGGCCTCCGGTCGGGAAGGCTGTCGAGCGTCCGCTACTATCACCTTGGCGCCAAGGAAGGGCAATTATGCCTGCCCCCAGCTCATCATCGAATGCCGAATCGCTCTCGGTGTGTAACAGTCGTTTTCGTTTTCACTTGGGCCAGACTCATGTTTGATCTCTAGCCATTGACGCCAGCCATCAACGTCGACGCCCCTCACGACCTCGCCTCGTATGAGGAAGAGACTGAGGAGAACGATGAAGAGTCTGTCCAAGCTATTGAAGAATTGTCGTCCCAAGCTTCGACAAGTCGGGGAAACACCCCTGTATCTGGTGCCTACCTCACGCCCGCTGAAGATGGCTTGTCCCAGGTGTATGACCGACCGCCCATGCAATTACCCTCAGAGCCTTCTCAAGATGTAGAACAGCTCCTAGATGCGTCGAGTGCTTCTTTAGAATCCGACAGCACAGCGGGACCCGATCAAGAGATACCTCCAGGCTTCCACTGGGAACTCGTCCCAGACGGCATAGTGGTCCCGCAAGTCGAGATGTACCGAACTCGCAACATCTACCCACCCTACTTTGCTCCACTCGTCAGCGCACTGGAAGAAGAGAGACTGAGAGGCAACACCCGGATGATCTCCTCGCAACTCGGCGGGAAACTCAAGCAAATGGACCCGAAGTTATACCAAAAGGCCAGCGTGCAGAAGCTGTCCGAGTTCATCAAGGTGGCCAGGGACCGTGGTTTCATTATTACTGGTGACCTGGGAGGTACGATGGCCTCCAACGGAAATGTGTGGGTGGCGTTGCACCCGAACTATCATGGCAAGCCTGCTCCACCGCCGGGAACGGTACCTACGCCGACAATGGCGTCTTTGGCTCCAACATCGTACTTGCAAGCTGCATGATCTGTTTTCTATCTCTTCTTTTTCTCTCGTCTCCTGTCGTTTCACCTCTCACGCATCTGTCACCCTGCAATCCGGACGCTGCATATACCACGCATCATATCAGTCTCATCATTTCTTTATTCTCCAAAAGTTTTGTGTTGTTGTCTCGCGCATTCCACGGCTCTCTGCACTGCACATACCCTATGTTGTTAGCATTGTTATGTTGTCCTTGTCATCTTTGGATTTTCATGTGGATTTGTATCTATCTTCCTGGATCATCGCTATATATGTATCCGCAGTTTAGTCGTTATTCAATTCATACTTATACACAAAGCCTATCGTCACACGCCTGGACTTCACCGCATCCTACCAGCCGACGGAGGCTGGTTATAAGTACTCGGCCGGAAATGACACAAGGCGCTTGACGCCACAAAGGTGGCCACTTCCAAGCTAGAACGGACCAATCACAGGCGGGCGTTTATACTTTCGTAGCATGCGCACCACGATCAAAACGCCCCTGAAGCGGTTTCTGGTCACCGCAAGCGCCAGAGCATGAGTCGGACTTCCACTCGGACTATGGGCTAAGATGATTCCTGTCATCTGCACGGTGACCGATATTCGTATGAGGCTTGATGTGTTACAGCTACGGCGTTGTGGTATATAATGGAGGCGGCGGAAGAACCTCAGACATACCGGCGTAGAGGCTTCGAAGTTGCGCTCTTGGATTTTCTTTTAATCGTAGGTTCACTTCGAGAAAACTCTATACTTCTATGAGGCTGACAGAAACACCTATTTGGCTCGAATATAGGAGGATTGAATAGTTTGTTCGCTTCGAGCAACAATGGCTATCTCAGACTCAACGGATTCTCTTGAACGGGTCCGCAATGCCGGTATGTACCTGCAGTCGACGTTGAACGGCTCAGCCCACTCACAAAAATATACTTAGGTACAATGGAGAGGTACCACATCAGTCTCAGCGAGCTCGGACTCGACACATGTGTGGTCGCTCCCGCCACGTATTCCTCCACGTCTGCAGCAGTACTCGACTATGCTACCGCCGTCCGCGCATTGAGACACGTCGTCCATGCTCATCCTGCCCTTTCTGTGCAGTTCGCGGGAAGCCACGACCAGGAGCCCTACTTCGTCCGTCTCCCCCAAATCGACCTCAATGACGTACTGCACTACTCAACCGACGCAACGACTTCCGTCGAAGCCGTCGTCAGTGCCGAGCTACAAAGGCCATTTTCCCGGAGCACGACTAAGCCCTTGTGGCGCGTCACAGTCCGTGCCGATAATGTGGTTGTCTTTGCCTGGCACCATAGTATTGCAGATGGAGGATGTGCCCATTCGTTCCACGCGGCTTTCCTCTTGGCACTTAACACTAAGTCGGAGGCGCTGCAGTCAGACAATTCTACTGTGATTGTCGTACCCCACAACCTCACCATCGCGCCTCCACTCGAAGATCGAACTGATATCTCGGTCTCTTTCAAGACTACTGTCGGAACGATATACGATGCATCCGCCCCGCTCTCCTTCAGAAGTCACCGCAAAGCCTGGACCGCAAATCCCATCCCTAAGGAACTATCTCTCAAAATTGAAACTCGCATACGGAAGATCGACCCACACGATGCACGAAGCCTCATTGCTCTTTGCAGAGAGAACAAATGCACCCTCACGGCCTTCGTCCACACCCTCGCCACGCTTGTATTGTCTCACCATGTTACAGCTTTGGAAGACGAGAAGAAATACAAGACCTTCTCCACCGTCGTCCCCATTTCCCTCCGTCGTTTCACTGGCACATCTCCTCTGGACATATGCGACCACGTCACAATATATCACAGCTACCCAAAGATCATGCGCGACATTCCCGTCTACCTGCCGACGAGGGATACCTTTCCCTGGCAGACAGCAGCCAAATACACCACGACTCTACACGCTAACCTGGAGAAAGCGCGGGAGGTCATTGGGACTATCGGGTTTATCTACAAACTTGGAGGTGCGAGTGACTACTTTACCGAGCAGCTTGGGAAGAAGAGAGATTACACGCTCGTTCTGTCGAATATCGGTGCGATGCCGAAACTTCGTGACTTAGGAGAGAAGCAGCGTGATGATGTGTTATGGCAGGTGAATGATATTGGCTTTGGGCAGAGCGACAATGTGCTCGGCTCGGCGATCAAAGTCAACATGGCTGGATCTCCATCGGGGGCTGTCAGTGCCATCTACAACTGGGGCGAGAAGAACATCGATACTCAGTTGGCGGAGGCTTTCATCGAGGACGTTCATAACGCTATTTCGACAATACTCACAGCCTAGGATTTTGTTATGGGATCAGGGATAAAATTTCGTAATCAGGGATTCGGACTTGTTGTTTTATTTCAGTGACAGTGCAATACAAGGATTATAATACATTAAAATCCAGGTTTACAAAGGTTTCCATTATACCATGTGCCCATAAGATCCACATTAGAGAAGGTTCATAACGCTTAGCAGAAAGTGATACGAATCTAGACGACGGGTGCATATGAGTCTACCGGTCAAATCGATATACCGAAGTGAAAGACTTACCCCAACATCCGAAGCAAGACATTGAACGGGTGCTCCGTTAGTGGGGTTGGTGAAGGCACCAGGGCAGTTGCTGGCCGAGGCGCACTTCGCGCTCTTGGTGCATGCACCGGTATATTGGAAGGCCATGGGGTATGTGCTAGAGTCAAAAGGTGATCAGATCAAAACTCGAGGTTAAAATGACAGGTGATCGACATACAACAAGTGGTGACCCTCCGCGCTCGCAGCCTCGAGAGTGAAGTCGGCGGCGTTCTGGTTCGGAGCGTCGTTCCTGAGAGTGAATTCGACTGCACCACAGTTGACACCCGAGCTCAAGCAGTTATCGCTCTTGTAGTTGCTGAGCCAGGCAATACCGCCAAGGAGCTGGCCTGAGATAGTGCCAGAACCACGAGGGGTTGCGTGTCCTTGGTAAAGGAAGACGGGAGTTCCAGCACCGCAGTTGTTGATGAGCTGGTGACAAACGAGAAAGTCGGTGTTAGATATTATGTTACGCGTACGTCAAGAGGATATGGACGACGAACCGTGACTGTGTGACTCTCGGCGGCAGCGAGACCCACAAGAGCGGCGACGGCAACAACGGTAGAGAAGAACTTCATGTTGAAGATGTGTGGAGTGGGAGTGAAGCTTCGCAACTTGGGGATGAAGAGGCGAATGCTGTAGAAAAGCTGCGTCGAGCCCTCATTATATACTGTATCCCTCAGAAGGGCTTATCTTTGTATGTTGTGCGGGCGTAGCCGGACTTGTATCAGTTGAAACTTGGACGGCGGAGGCTGCGGGCAGACATGGATGTGATGAGGACGACCCAGGTCATGAGTACGACGCCTCCCTAGCATGGAGTGCAGGGACGCAGGTGTCGAGAACACCCCTATCCACTACCAGACCTTTGAATTGGACGGGGACCACCTGAGCAATTTCATACCGACGGTCATGAGAGGCAGGGAAGCAGCAGAGAACAAGACGGTACTCACCTCTATGATGGCGGCCCCATGAGCAAAGTGACCGTACATCGGCCTGAATGGACTGGTGCTTGAGCTCTAGCACCGCAGGCGAGCGATCTTGACATCCCATTTACCGTACAAGTTTACCAGCTCCGAGGCCGCGTGGTGTGCTGATCCTCACGCGTCGGGTGTCGCGAAAACAGTCAGAACGATCAGGGCAATGCAGCTGGAGACGTCTGGATCTTCGACCTCGTTGGACGCTCACGAGGATACTTTGATAATGATAGTAGCTTAAATTTCGGAGAGTCTGGCCAAATGTAAGCACAGTGAATCACAAACATTGTTTACCCCGGTTTTATGTGCATACGACCTGCACTGACTCGGAATGCGTTTCTGCTGCGTACCTATCCAACCAATGCCCTCCTCAGTCCCGCTCTAGGTACCAAATGGACAGCACTCGCCTGGCGGATACCAAACAGCGAAGGAGAGGCCTATACTTAACTTGGCTCGGTCCCACATGATATGCACAAGCATATATCAGTGATGACCCACCTCAGAGTCTCTAAACGTCGGGCCAGACGCGGCTCGAGGCAACAAGCAAGGGCAAGGTTGGGTTAGCTGCGATTGGCCACATGTTGTAAAAAGACACCTGGTGACAAGCGAACCTGCAACGTCCGGGCTGATAGCTGTCGCCGACGCCCTATTCTATTCGCTCGAGCCCACATCTCGGCCAGCTCTGATATCAACTATCCGTGATCCGCCAACTGTATGTGTATGCGGGGATGCAGTGGCCAAAACGGAGCCAGTCGAGGTCGTCGAATTGTCAATGAGTTGACAGTATCTTTCAAAGGCGTCCTCGGGGCGCAATCCCAGTGTTGCGGAGAAGAAATAGCCAGTGGCCGACGGTCATCGCAATCCGAAACAGCTTGTTCTGCAGTCAGACTCACCAGAAACCAAGGGTCACGTAGGCGTATTGATAGGAGCTAATTTAGTTGGTTATCTCTACAGCGGTTGTAAAATGGTGTTGGCAACTTGAAAAGGTAACAATTACTTCAAGAAGTTGAAGTGCAGTGGTAGGGCGATCATGATGAAAACATTGAAAAGCCGAAACGCCACAAACCGCAGACTTTCCTAACTAGTTCCGTGACACCTGTCACGCAGATACGGCCACCAGTTCTCGAAGGCTAGATCTCCGCGCAACCGTGACGGCCCTACTATTTATAAGACTCAACTCAGCTCACTGACTAACACGCACAACTTGAAGCAACAATGAAGCAAGGGTCTATTTTTTTGCGACGCGTTTCCGATGACACGATGTCGCGAAGACCCTCGCTCCAGAACCTGAGGTACAATTTGCTTCATTTGATACAACGAAAGTATACAAAGACGAGAGTGATACTGCCAGTACAAGTACAACACAGCCTTTTTATTTTCCTTCCTTTAGCACTCATTTCCAGCCAACAATGACTCGATGGCCGATAACCTAGCACTGCTTAGAGTACGTGCCACTGTACGTGCTCCCGCTGCCAGCTGGCAACTTCCCGTTATGATGCTCGCTAGTCCCGCGGGACTGCAACGAAGTGAGAGCGTGCGCGGGGGTATCTGCGCTCGCCAAGTCTTCCGTAATTTCGATCTACACGGATTACGGTGAACATCAACTTGTCCCATGCAATGAAACGTAGGCGTTGGAACTCACGATGTCAGCGACCAGACGATCGACCATGACCGCCGTCAAGTTCTCTCGCACGACAACACGGAGGATCTCGATGTTCTGGAGGTCAGGGGCCAATTCGTAGTTGGGGACGATCCAGCCTTTGGCACGGAGGAGAGTTTGGACCCATTTTTGCTGGACGTCGGGGTTCTTAGTGCGATACTTGTCTGAGAAGCGGAAGGAGACGACGGGGAGGCCGGGTTCGTAGATCTAGAAGCATCATAAAAAGCATTTAGTACTTGTGGTTTGATCAAAAATGACACCAAAGGTTTATTCGTACCTCGGCATTCTGAGGATCGAGTGCGTTCTTCGCGCTACCCACCAAGCCTTGGTCTATAGGCCGGTGAATATCGCTCAAGACCTCAAAGTATCCGCTGTTCTCCAACGCGCGACTCAAGAGCCTTGCGTTCTTCAGATCGTCCAATGCAACGGCCCTGTACCCTTCGAAGCCGAGATGCACGAAGTTGTAGTACTGCGCGATGATCGGGTGTGCAGGTCTGGAGAAGTTCAGCGAGAACGAGTATTCCACCGAGCCGAGGTAGTGTAATTCGAAGATGAGGTCCTTGGGCAGGAGCTCCTTCGAACGCCAGACGACCCAGCCGACACCGACGTAGGCCAATCCGAATTTGTGGCCTGAAGTGTTGATCGACACAACACGGGGGATCTTGAAGTCCCAGAGGTGTTTGGGCGTCGCGAAAGGCGCGATGAACGCTCCAGAGGCTCCATCCACGTGGATAGGGACAGAGTGGCCCGTCTTGGCCTCATACTCGTCCAGAAGATCAGACATCTCCTTCACAGGCTCGTAATGCCCCGTGTACGTGCTTCCAAGAATGACATACACGCCGATGGTGTTCTCGTCGACGTACTCCATCGCCTTCTTGGGGTCAAGGCGGTAATGGCTCTCTTTCGAGATGGGCACGAGTCGGCATTCGACTTCGAAGTAGCGAGCGAACTTCTCGAGGGCGACTTGGGCGTTGGCACCCATGACGATGTTGGGGCCTGGTTCGTGGATAGACTTGCCGGCGGCTTTGCGCTTCTCTTGCCAGATGCGCTTCATGGCGAGACCACCAAGTTGGATGGCCTCAGAGGAGCCGGTAGTAGCAGTACCGATAGCATCGTGAGTGTTGGGAGCGTGCCAGAGGTCGGCGAGGATGGAGACGCAGCGGGTGTGAAGAACCTCTGAGAACGAGGGAAAAGAGACGAGGGCATTACGCGATTAGTGAGAAGTTGAGAAGTCAATCGATCAAGAGATAGACGCACGGGTCATGGGGTATTCATCTTGGTCGATTAGGTTTTTGGATATGTTCTCCATCATAAGTTTGTTGGCTTCGTCTGGCATCCAAGTGTGAACGAACGACGCGAGATTGAGAGAGGGAGAGCCATCAAGTTCAAGTTCGTCGTGGATCAATTGGTAGGCAGCCTTGGAGTCGATTCCCTGCATTATTCGTTCATTATGAGAAGTTGAGCAAATATGTGAGGGGCAGCGTAACATACCTTGCCGGGTAGCTTGAACTTGGGGATGAGGGAAGTGCCATAGCGGGCACCGTATGGGCTAACGGTCTGGTGGTTATCTGAGCTATGCAACCGATGGCGATGGTTGTGGTTGCTGTTGTTGTTGTCCTGTGGGATAAATACTCAGTCTTTGTCCAGGAATGCGAGAATGAATGAGGGCGTACCGAAGCCTGCTTTATGAGATTGTCGGGGTTGATGTGCTAACGTACGCGATATTGATCAGATCTTGTTGGGCTACTGAGACTACGAGAAGACATACCTTAGAGAGAGACATGGCTGTAGAGTAAAGTACTGGCTGCCTGGGGGATAAAGGAAAGAGGATTGGTTTTCGATGGCAGAGGGATTGGGTTTAAATGTCTGACAGGAATTGATGGCGTTACAAGAATAGAAACATATGGCACGGCAATAGCGACGTCATTACCGCGCGGGTGGTGGAACAGACTTTCATCCTCGCATGAGTGGCCAACAACACGCCTCTGCAAATGTATTCAGCGCATCGCCTTCAACAGGCACATGAGTTCAGCCTAGAGCCACAGCGACCCATCCTCTCGTCATCTTCCTAAAATACAATCCACACGTGTGTATCTTTCGCATGCTATTGACCACTGTCTTTTCCAATCCACTCTTCTCCGAGAGATCGCAGCTTGAGCTTGAAAGGACCTGGGCCACATTGTGAGACCGTATGCATGAGCCGGTGGCCTGAACGTTAACTCAGTCGCCAATAAGTAGCTGCCATTCAGCGGGGATTACCCAGACAAGCAGTTTACGACCACGAAGATTTCGGCTGGTAGCATAGCCATAGCTCTTACTGCGGGCTGCTGAGCTGGATAAACGGATGGGTTGAATTCGAAAGTAATCATGAAGCTGGTGCTTGAAATTCGGTGAAAGCGGTTGGAGAATGACATCGTCCAGCAGCATTCAGCGCTCAGAAGCGGATGACGAGGGGTTCGGTTTATGTGCTACGAGCCGTAGTGCCGGACCGGCCTGATTTGAGATGAGCCAACTTTGAGTCACGCTGAACTGTGTTAACCGAACTGATCCTCGCGTCAGACAAGCGCCAGCTTGCTCGACGCGTCTCAAGCGTCTAATTGACGCGTTTTGCTCTTCGAGTCCTCGACCCCTTCAAACCCAAATTGTAGATAAACGCAAACATATCTGGAACAATATTTCAAGAAGAAAGTCGCAAGGAATTTTGATATGAACGGCTCACAACTGTGCGTATTTCAATCAAACATGACGACGAATAGTTATTACGATCACTTACATTGTACAACCCAGTAACACCCCGGACTCTCCGTACATACGCGTGCCAACTTCCGTAGTCGACCCTCCGGAGGGCACACCATCATTCCACATAGCAGGTCAAGACAAGTCCTTCAAACATCAATATGCCAACATCTATTTCATGCGACTGCATGCCCTCCGGAGGTTCATTGAGCAGAAGGCGAAACGGAGATGGGCCGAAGTGGATGGTACGTCTTGCATATTTCTGACAATCACGAATGATGATTCGAATGACTTCGTACTCAACAGGCAACCCAATATTTGTCCCTCGAGTACTTGATGTCGAGAAGGGCCAGCTGAGTTATGTCATTGGGACCGTATACATGGACATGCCACTCAAGCCTAACGTTCTCGATGACATTGCGCGCGATGTGAGTTTACTCTCCTCGCTGTGAGAGGAAGGTTCTCATTCAAAATTATAGCATTCGATACCTGCCCCTCCTCCCCGACAAAAGTACTTCTCGGAAGACGACGACACGATGCTCGAAGACGAGTCCGGCCGCGTAAGATTAGTTGGCGAAAGGCTAAAATCTACACGACTTGTCACTGGCATTATCATTGGTGCACTCGGTATCGAGACCAACGCCGGGGACTTTGAAGTAGTCGACATCTGCTTTCCTGGAATGGCGCCACAGCGATCTGGTCCAAGTAAATCTCTAAGTGTCCAACATGGGAACGGGGATGTATCGATGGATATTGATTGTAATGTGTCTTTGCTTATAAAAGTCAGAGGTCGATCCTCTAGCTTACGATCGCACGACAGCTTCACACCCGGCTGAGGACGAATGGGTAGCCCTCGTCTCCGGATTAGACGTCGGTGCTCCGTCATACGCAGACGGGCAGCTTCAGCTGCTAGTAGAGTACCTCACAGGCGAGGCTGGTGGCTCGGAAGAACAACTTGGTGCCTCGCGGATATCAAGACTTATTATTGCCGGTAATTCACTCGCCACGGTGATGACACAGCCAGAGGAGACAGAAAGGGACAGGAAAAGCGTGAGTGTTCATTTGCACTTTTTAAACGTTGTGTTCATCGTTCATTACTCACTACTACCCGATCGTACAGCGTCGTTACGGTCAAGAAACCAGCACCTTCTCTCCACATCCCATACGCAACCTCTCCGCCTACCTAACCGACATCGCACGCAGTATGCCCATACACCTCCTCCCCGGCCCAACAGACCCCACAGGCACACTCCTCCCTCAACAACCCTTACCACGAGCGATGTTCGGCAGTGCTGCAGGATACAAGTCGTTCACATGCGAGACGAATCCCACATATTTGTGCTTGGGCGGTGGCGTCGAAGAACCCAAGGAGCAATCAAAACAGAATGGGAACGGGGCGTCGAGGTCCGCCATTAGCTCGTCACCTACGTATACGCGGAACGTCCTTGTTCACTCTGGCCAACCACTCACCGACATCCTTCGCTATCTGCCTTCTTCCTCTCTCTCTCCCTCCCAACCTACCGCCGACTCTCCTCCATCTCCATCTCCGTCTGAACCTACATCCTCGCCTCCCGCCTCTTCCTTCGCGCCCGTCACCCCACTCGCGATAGCTGAAGCCACCCTCAAATGGCGGCACCTCGCACCCACCGCCCCCGACACACTCTGGTGTCATCCATTCCTCCACCAAGAACCCTTCGTGCTGAAAGAGACGCCGGATTTGTATGTGGTCGGGAATATGGATCGGTTCGCTACGAAACTTGTTGTTGAGGATGAGGGTGATGTGGACGAGGAAAGTGAGGATGGAGGAGGAGGGGAGGGAGGAGGGAAGAGGTGTAGGATTGTGCTTGTGCCGAGGTTTAAGGATAGTGGGGTGGTTGCGTTGGTCAATTTACGGACGTTGAAGGTTCGGACTGTTTGTTTGGCTGTTCAGGGTATGAGTGCTGGAGGAGGGGCATGAGGTAAAGGGTCGTTGTCGTACAAGGGATTCGAGTTTTCATGTGCATCATTACTTGTTTGCGGTGTCGTGTTCATATGTGGTATGCTTATAAGCCTCACAGCGGACTTCGGGCTTGGGAAGACATACATGTTTTTCACAGTAGATCGATGGCTTGGCTTGTAATCATACGTGTGTTTTATTGTGCGGTCGATAAGCTTACGTGCTACACAGGGATAAAAACTCTGGGAGTCCGCGAGACGCTGTGTGCGCGAGAAGCGAAGATCTAGTATTACGCTGTGAACTACGTCTGTCGAGCTGCGCGGTGATCAGAGCACGCAACGCCTTAAATAGCTGAAGAGTCTGGAAGCGGCGTAGGTAGCGGTGTACAGGCATAGAGAAGCCAGTGGGCGGAGAGCGACTACACCGCCGAGCATGTATAAAGTCGAGGTGTAGAGTCGGGCATTGCTGCCTTTGTCAGCCGGTCGTATAAGGCACACCCCGGTGTTACGCCAAGGGGAAAACGGGCCACACCAGGCATACGAGAGCTGCTACAGATGACATATCGGGGAACGCGGGGAGACAAGGTTCAGGCTAGAGAAAACCCGAATGTTGTCGGCATTGCTTGGTAAGAGAGCGCGAAGCACGTCGTCTGGCTCGTTGGCCGAGCGAAGAGGCAGACGTCACCAACACGGGAAGATATAGATAAAGAGCGGCTGTAGGAGTGTGTAGCCCCGATTCCGACGCGTATGGCTTGTGAGAAAGGAGGATGACGATCTGTGAGTACAGAGGTGAATCGAGCCCAGGGAAGACGAGTCTACAGGTCGCCATAGGCGGTTATAACACCGTTAATCCCGTCCATAGTTTGCCAAGACGAATAGACCTTCTGCTCGCTTGCTGAACGTCGGCAATGGTCCCTCTTCTCTTGCAGTAGCCACCTTGGGACGTTTTCTGCGAAAGAAGCAAGCAGTACGGTGCATAATTGGGTTTAATGTCCGGACTTTGAATGTTTGTGAGTACCTGGCCTCAGACTGGGCATACCGGGATTTTTGACTGTTTAAAGTCAATCTTCCGAGAAGATCTTCTTTGGGCATCTCGACGATACGTCAGAAACTTAGAAAGTCACTGACAGCGTTTCAGTAGGCGGGATAATTTTTTCGGCCTGGACGTTGCCAGCGGTGGATAAAGCGAGGAATTCGAAGAGTATGGTGGGCTGAGCGCAATAGTCAGCGTCGAACGTTGTTGAACTCGTTTTATCCAGTGGCACGAGCTTGCTTCATTTTATCGATATTATTGAGGTTCATCTTCTGCGCAGTCGTCGCTTCTCCCTTAGGGCGATCGGCATTTCCTACGCCTGTACCGGGTACAGTCGGTGACCAGTGCGTGTGAGAGAGAACGCGGGAGATGCATGACAATACATTTCCGTCCAGTACGGCTTCCGTGCGGAAATCATTCCACCGCAACACGCTTCTGGCGAACCGCTCATTAGCAATCGTAGTTATGAATGCGCAGTCTGTCAGCTTCAGTGCGTACCTGGCGTTGTTTGTGACTGCGCAGTGCAGAGAACGCTGCTCGATAGCTCTATCAGATTGAAATCGTGGAGAGATGACAATCCTTGAGAGGATTCTGCTCCAATAGGATGCACATAGCCCTACGCAGCATTCAGTGTATCTGCATGAGAACGTAGTCAGAGAGACGACTGCTTGCGATAATCAGTGTATAGAGATGATAGCCCCAACTCAGATACTTACAAGTACACCCGCAAGTCTATTACACCCGTGCGAAACAGCCAAAGCAGCGGGCGACGTGCGTGGGTTATTCAGGTTACAATAGCTTGGTGGGATGAACTGTCGTGCACCGCGGAAAAGTGGACAAGGGAGTGCAACGACAGCACAGTTGACGTATGCGTGAGGTGTGTACACACGGAACGCCGCTTTGGTGATTGAGATCGAGGCCATGGAATTGTCACGAAACTGATGAAGACTCTATGAACTTTGGTCTTCTCGGGGGTGTATTTCCAGACTTCGCGAAGACCACGAAGGCTAGAAGAGTCCTGCAATGAAGCAACGCATGAAGTGCACGGTATGGAAAAGGACACAGCGTGGGATCTTACTCGCTTGCCGTGGGGGAATTCGTGCTAGCGAAAATGCCGCGATCAGACAGGAACACCAGCTGCTGGCTTGCTTGTCTGATTGAGAGTTTCGCGAGGGTTGCTGCGGACAGTTACACGGGTATCCCACGAATTTCCACCTTCACCAACGTCGATAAGGTAGTAGTGGGTGACAGTGTTGTGGCGCTTATGTAATCGCGTTCCGAGTCCCTGGCGAACTATCATCATTCTTGTGGTTTGACCACCAACTGCCAACCATGTTCTGAGCGACGGGTTCCTTTTATATGCATTGCGCTCACCGTAAGCGATGAGCAGACGCGTTGTCGACCCCGGGTCTTGACATTGCTTACGGTGAGCGCAAGTAAATGATTGTGATCTGTGCCGCGTAATCTCAGACCGAAGCCTAAACGAACACCATGAGGACAGCTCGACTTGTGGGAGAGTCGTCGATCTAACATCGCTGTGAGTGCGAGAAATTATGTACCCATTTGGTATTATGTCTTGACACTATATGCCGTATCCTTACCAGAAATTCCCATGTATGTGGGACCCGTGCGAAGCCCAGTGATTCTCTTGCATAAACTGGGATGACCGAAGTCGGACAGGCTGTCCATTCATTTTACTGCCGGTTGACCACGAATGTTGCTTGTGGCAGAATTTGTGGGAATCCCCTGCATTCTTTCGTACGTTTAGCCCTTGTTTCAGGATTCCGAATCTCAATCTCCCCAAAGTCACCAATCAGGTTGGTTGCCCCGCAGCGGGTTTGTTGTTCCTACCAGATTCCACGCCCAATGTGTGGTGGTGTAATGGGCCGTACGACCGACTGTATGCTGCGGATTGTACGGGCTGATACAGTGGTTTGGGACGCGCGACTCGTGGGACTATATAAAACCAGATGCCCGAGCCCAGTTACCCTAGGCTACATCTGCTTGCCCTCATCCCGCCCCCTTCATCCCCCTTTCTATCCGCACGAAAATACCAAGTACCTCTGTCACGATGATATTCAAGGCCGCTGCCATTCTTTCTCTTGCCTCCGTCGCTTTGGCCAGTCCTCAGGGTATCTACGGACCCCCTTCTCCTCCGGACACGTCTTCGAGCTCCGCCCCAGCTCCAAGCGCGAGCAGCACATCGAGCTCATCCGGGCAAATTTTGGTGAGTGTTCTGTCAAATATTTTCAAGTATCTGGTCGACTTATCTTGTGGTTGCTTACTAGGTCCAAGTCGGTGCTAACGGTGGTTTCGCTTTCACCCCGTCAAACTTCACTGCAGATGCCGGCACCTTGGTTACTTTCATCTTTGGCGCGTAAGTCCCAATTTCTTCATGCCATTCTAATCACACCTAATCAATGACATGTAGTTCTATCCCTCACTCTGTCACCCAGTCGACCTTGGACGCCCCATGCACGCCTGCCCAGGGCGGTTTCAGCTCGGGTCTGACTCAAGGCAACACTTTCAGCATCAACATTACTGATGCTACGACCCGTAAGTAGTGTTATTCTATTTCTGAGGCTAGTTTCTGACGCGTGGGCAGCCATCTACTTCTTCTGCGAGTTCCCAGCTCACTGCGGTCTCGGAATGGTTGGGTACGTCCAAGGTCACAGCACCACTGCAGCGTGATCCTAACCTGTTGTTTTTCCATAGTGCTATCAACGCACCAACGAGTGGAAACGGTACCTTCGACGCATACAGCAACGCCGCTCTTGCCATCGGCGCCAACGAGCCCACTGTGAGTTGAACTCATCTCAACCCCTCACAGACCTACATGCTTATCTTTACACGCCATAGGTCTCGAACACCAACTTCGTGTCTGGAGGCATTGCTGCTCTCGCTACTGCTGCCCAGAAGTAGGCACCCCAACTGTATCGGGTGCTGCTGCACCAAGCTCCGGCTCCTCCAGCCCCTCTGGAACTGCAGGAACTTCCGGAACCACCAGCGGTGCCTCTTCGGTTGCCGTCAGCGCGATGGCAGCCTTCTTCGGCGCTGTTGCCGCTTACATCGGCGCCACCCTTTGAGGGCGGATTGCTGCACTGGATACCCTGCTATTCACGAGCATTTTTCTTATTCTTCTTGCTATGCCTTCGGACACGGTCGCACTGCACCTGTAGATGATGAATCACTTCCGCTGCATATGTATCTTCTAATAATGGATGTATCTTCATCAGTAAAACACCTGGATGAGAGACTCGGTTTCTCTCTTACCGCTCGATAAATTGAGGCCTGATAAAAGAACCTTCGTGGGCCTTAGGGATGGAACTCAGCCTGAACTTCGAACTTGAAGTTGAAGCCCATACCATCCACCTCCTCTACAACAACTTGCCAAGTTCGTGTGGGCCCCGTAATACAAAAGTTGAGTTAGCTTTGACAATAAGTTCCACTGGTAGCTATACCACAACCGTGGCCTGGGGTCTCGTGCAACCCAACGTGTGATCACTTCAAATTGTGCAAGAAACGTGGCCATCACCGTGATTGGCTGATCTAGAGCACTAAGTATTACTGGTAAAATGGGCGCCTACGTTATGCTCTCAATCTCCCACCGTGCTGGAAACATAGACAACGTCGCTCCTACAGTTTCATCCCCACTCTCTATTTACTACGCAATAAAAGCGGCAGCCTTGGTAATCGAAGGAGGGCGTAACGTTTGCCATGTTCGCGAAACTGCCACAAAAGCTCCCGTTCAACCTTCTCGGAGATGAGGCTAAGCTTGCATTTCGTAGTCAACAAGGAGGGATAGCAAGGCTAGCTGCTACTCGTGTGAGTGTATGTGATTCTCGAGCAGCAGAAGTTACTGAACTCGCTACCAGAACATCTCTGAGACCGAGTCCTACTGGGATCAAGTGAGTACGTTGCGCTGCCTTCATTGAACAACCTTGATATTAATATGCTCTTCAGTACTTTGTACTTTTTGACACCGCATCGGACGTATTCACCTTGATATCCCCTCATGATGGTGAGTCGTAGTTCAATCGGATTGGAAGGTGGTTCTGACTGCTCTTCAGTACGTCTGGCTCTTATCGACGCGCCTGAGAACGTCGCCACCCTCCTACGAGTCATCATGAAACGTCTATTCAATCTTGTCTCCGACCACACCTTCCCCACTGCTCCAAGTACCTCTGTCACCTCATTCGCGAGTTCTTTCATCAAGACAAATGCAAGTTCCCATGAGCGCAATGCGACCAAGGAAGTTCTCAACTGTTTGCGGCTGCTACAACGAGTGCTGCCGGTCGTGTTTGAGGTGGAGACGGATGCAAGTAGGCTCGAACTAGAAGTCTTTTGGAAAAGAGAAGTCGTGGAGGAGGAGGAGCCGCATATTGTGGAACCTTCCGCAGCACAGTTTGTCATAGAAGACGAAGACGAGGACGAAGACTCGCAACCTGCTGCGTCAAATACATCCCCTCGTCCATCCCAATCGCAAAGTTCATCCTCCAAGAAACAGAAGACCTTGCCATCTCTAGCAGAAAGGCTGATGAGTTGTTTAGTAGACCTGTTGTTCTGCTGTGGCTTCACACTGCCGTCCAAGATACAAGTAGACCACCACAAGATTAACTATACTATCTGGTATGTTATCTCTTTATATTAATTTACAAATCCTGACGTCGTGTTACGGAGATAGGGAAAAAGGAGTTGGTTCCACCGTAGACCTTGCGTCCACTCAAGCAATCGAGAGCAACCGGAACGAAGTTTTACGCACGCTCCTTGTGCTCTTCTCGAAGCAAACATACGCACCACCTTCTGCTCTCTTCACCTCCCCGTCGCTATACACTCTTCATTTCGTGCAACACACCCCTCGAAGAAACGTGCTCACGGTCCTATGTTCACTCCTCAATACCGCGATGAATGCCTCGCGTGCTAGTGGTCATAATATTATCGGCGGTGTCGCTGGAAAGCTTCCGTACAACCACCTGATGTTCAAAGGCGAAGACCCAAAGTCGAGCCTCGTGGGGATATGCTTTGCTATCCTTTGTGTGCTCCTAGATTTCCAGAGTGGTAGCGCTCGCGACGTACCATCGCAAGACGGCGAGACGTTTCAGCCAACGGCCAAAACCAACTCCTTCCGGTATTTCGTGGCCAAACTCGTGAGTTCTCAGGTCTTTTTTTCCCTCCAATAAGCCTAACAGCCTTTGTAGCATCGTTCAAACGACTTTGCATTCATCTTACAAGGCGTGATAAGCATATTCGAGGAGCAGATGGCTTCGATACACAACTTGCTTCCTGGGTCGAGGAAGTCTGTGCCGTATATCGTTGAGACAGGTAGGTCAACAATGATCTGCATTTGGTCCTCTTTACTTACTCACGATGTCCTAGTTGTCTTCTTTTGGAAGATGATAGAGCTGAACAAGGTCAGTACATGAGAAACTATGGAGACATGAGCTCATAAAGCAATCCAGAAATTCCGCGCATACGTCCTTGACTCAGAAAGAGCTATGGACATCATGGCGTATTTGTTCTGTTACGGTCTTGAGATCAAGGACAAACCAGGTGCGTGTCTCGTATAGCTAGTGATGCCGTGGACTAACAGGTCTTAAGAGCAACATGGCTTGTGCCGAGTGGTATCCTACATCATTCAGAGTCTCTCTGCGGAACATGCTTTCGGAATGAAGTTGACTTCGCCCATCAAGGCCACACTCCCACCGAAAGCGAATTTCCTCGGAAACGCAGGTGATTTCTTGATCAATGTGAGCTAGGAATGAGCACAGATGGCGTAGTCGGCGCTCACAGGACCATTATAGGCTGTATATGCGATGATAGCGACTACCTCAGGAACTCTCAACTCTTTGTATCCTGCTCTGGTCATCGCTCTCTCCAATGCTGCTCCCTATTTCAAGAACCTCAGTGTCAACTCCTCGGCTCGTCTCATGCAACTGTTCACAGCATTCGCGAATCCATCGTTTTTGTTATCAGATGAAGGTCATCCGCGACTGCTTTTCTTCATGTGAGTTCCTCCACGAATCCCTACTAGCACCTGCTGACTGAACTTATGCCAGGCTCGAGGTTTTTCAACGGCATCCTCCTAAGGAATCTCGCAGATAACCCCAACGTCGTCTATAATGTCGTTCGTCACCACAAGGCGTTCGAAGACCTAGGGACTTTCACACTCGCTCGTGGTCTTCGAGAGATTCGACGTGTTCAGCTTGCCAAGGAGAGACGTGCAAAGGGGGCTGACGCGAAGGACAAAGACTCGACCACAGACAACCCCGAGTCTGAAGGCGACCCTCGTGATGAGAAGGCGAAACTTGCCCGTACGGAGAGTCTGGCGTCCCTCGAACTCTCACGCGGCAGTTCTGGTCAGGAGGACCTAGAAGCTCAACGTAACGCCCCGTCGGAAGAGGATCTCAGGACAGGAAGACCTCTCATGTCTCCGACCCTCAGTACTGATGGCTCGCTACCTGAAGGTCGGCCCAGCGGTCCATCAGAGAAGGCAAGAGGGAAGATGAGAGCGGGGCGATCGATGTCAGATGACATGACTGGGAGCCTTGAGCGCCTTGCTGCGTCCGGGGTCGGGCGCAATGGGTTTGTTCCGACTCAAGAATGGGTGAGTTCACGAGACTGCCTCACTTGGTCGCTTCAGATCACTGATTGCGAGGTTTGTGCTACAGGTCATCTCTTGGCAGCAAGGGTAAGGACCAATGTTCGTATGTGACGATGAAATTGAAGCTAAGTACTGCGAATAGGTTGCCACTTGACACAATCATGATAGTGACCTCTGAGCTGTACCCGAAGATCCAGGAATTACAGTCCTCTTTGAGCGGCCCTACAGCAAATACCGCAATCGCGGACCTCCTTAGGAATGCCAGTCTTGAGCAACATTTGCCCCATCCAGGGCCACCAAGTCCCCGTCGATTCATTGTAAGTGACCGTCTAGCCTGGGTCCGTGATATGGAATTGCTGACTACTCTTGTCACCATGCTGTCTTTTTCAGTGGACAGACGCATCGATAATCTGGCTAACGTCTCTGATTTGGGGTGAAATTTACGTACGAGGCATGACTCCCTTTGGGATATGGAACTCGACAAGCGTGAGGCTGTTCTACGTCAAACACACTCAGCAGCCGCAAAGACAGATCACCGAGACTGTGTCGAACGTTGTTGGCGGCCTCTTGGGACGCACAGAGTCTTCTCAGTCGCTTAGGCAGCGCTCGTAGCGACCTCAAGTCTGCCCCCCTTTCTGTAAACCTGCGATTTTGGATTACATTGCGGAACGTGTACCACTAGTTACTTTTCAGTCTCTAAATTGTCTATGCATAGGTGTGTGTTCTATATCGCTTGTTCAAATTCACCATTATATCCGATGTAGATCATTGAATATATCTCCCATGTGGCATGGGAAATTTCAGGATGCTTACCGTATGGTATTCGAAAGGAGGCTCAAGCTCAAGCCACGACCGTTACCAGACCACGGGGCCTCGAGGTAGGTAATGCTGCGTGGCGTTGTGACGCCTGTCACTGCACCATTTTGGAAAGTGTTTAGGTTCCAGTGTTACCCACGCATCTTTTAGTGCAGTGCGCTTCTAACCACTGCCATAACTATTGCAGATGAGACGGACCACATGGAATAAGTAGTGTGCACTAGCCTATGTGACCAACCTTCTAACATTGCCTTTGGTAAGCTTCCGTCTTTCGTCGGGCACATGCTGATCTGCCTCACAATGCTTGTAACAATTGCATTCGTTAGTAGTTGCGCGCCGACTTGTCCGAATCAAGCCCCGTGGATACATTTGAAAGATCCTGTCAAAGACAGTTCGAGCGACTCAACCTCGAATGTAGGATGGGCTAGAAATGGGGCCCCGGGCAGTGACATTTGAGCGGGTACATTGCACCGCGGCGCTTACAACTTAGTGTGACCGGCGGTATACATTCAAATAGCTTGTTTTATGGCTTCCATTACGGCTTTACCGGCTCCTAAATCGAGAGCCACCACCAGTTAGCGATCTACATTATTTCCGGTACGTTTCGGCGATTTGGACCATGGGACGAGATTGACTGACCTCGATGCGATAGATATTCGAAGATGTTTCGACACTGAAGCATTCGATGTAGGTTATTCGCAAAGGCGGAGTAAACCGACGCTTGTAATTCACGGAGTCTGCGCTTAGCCAGCCCTTCGATTAGAGTCGCTATCAAAATCACGGTCGCAAGTATTCAACGGGCTCGATGATCCAGGCGTCTCTGGCTATATTGTCCCGATTGCCTACTGGTTCTCGAGCGTGTAAGATGACCAACATATACAACTTCATAACTGATAGATTAGCATAGTGGACAGGTCAGAAGAACTATCACTGGCGCGTAGTACTCTAAATCGCATACGAATTCATCCAAATCAACGCCTGACGAGGTCGCTAGGAAAGAGTTGAGTACGGTATATTAGACTTTGTCTGTTACTCACAGCTTTTTCCTAAGAAATTTGTCAGGTGGTTCTTCCATTTCAAAGGCATGTCCGCGGGCCTTTTGCCATCACGCACTCCTATGCTGCATGTCATAGAGAAGGCATACTTGTGACCTGGATCGCCTCCATCACATCGCTTGGGCTATCCGCAGACTCCGCCTTGTTGGATTGCTGCAGTCCCGGCTGCAACGGCGCAATGCAGAAATAAGCACTCGACTGAGGTATATAAGGTGGACTCAAAGTAGCTCTACTACAGCATTCGCCTCTCCCTCTTGCGAAGCTTCACTCTTACTCAACCTCACCCAACTAACTCCACCATGAAGTTCTTCTCCACCGTCGCTGCCATCGCCGCCCTTGTGGGTCTCGCCGTTGCTCAGGAGAGCCACACTGTCACGGTCCGTCTCTCCATGCCTTTGTTGACATAACTTGGCTCTGTCTGACACTCGATTTCTTTCCTACTACAGATGACCAACCGTTGCGGTTCAGGAAACCCTGTTTTCTTGTACCAGGGCCACCCTAACCCTCAGGGTTCCGGCACCATCCAAGGCCAACTCCTTGGTGGTATTGCTTGGTTGGACGGTTTCGCGGGTGCCAACTGCTTGAGCTCTGGTGTGAACTGCGGTGCAGTCGAGTTCACTCTGAGGAACGACGCTCCGAACCAGAACGCCGCCGACTTCACTCTCGAGGCTAACCCCGCCGAAGGCCACCATGTCTTGTACGTGTTGTGCATGCATCTGAGCTCGGGATCTTAAACTGACCATCTGTTTCGCTTCTTTCAGCACTTACCCCATGTCTTTCGCTTACACCGGCGCGTGCACCAAAAGCGCCAACTGCCCCTCGGCCAACAACTGCCCAGGTGCCTTCACCACCCCCACCAACGGAGCACCCGTTCAATGCCTCGGCGGCAACGTCGGAGTGAGTATTCATCTCGATGTACTCTTTGAGGCCAGCTGACCCATGAATGACTATTCCATAGATTCATATCACCTTCTGTTAATTGCCATGAACGCACCTGTGGCATGTCAAAAGGACGCGCAGGAGAGGAATTGTTTCGAAACTTTAATGATTGGCGGCTATACCATTCGATAACTTGACCTTGGAGTATCGTATTTCATGTATCGCACTGTCGACGGAACGAAATGACAATGACGCTTTGAATATGAGAACACATAACTCCGTATTATGGAAACTAAGCAAGAATAAATCCCTGGTATACATGAGGCTAAGATGCGAGTATCGTAGAAATAGATTTGTGAATATCATCAATAAATGCCTCCATCAACTGAGAATCGACGCTATGTGGGCACCAGTTGTATATAGCACTGACAGATCCCGAAGGGGACCCAGCCATATTAAGCTTAAACGGTGGACCAATGGCAACGTCGTTCTGTCCGAACCCGATATCGTCCACCTGCCACAATACCCCATCGTTGCGCTTCTTCTCTCCCAAGTCTTCCAGTTTCGGCATGGCGCCGATATTCGACAAGACGAATGTGTTCTCGCGCTTCTTCCCGAGGTGGTCCAAGAAGTAGTCGGTTGAGATCCCTAACCTGTAGATGAAACCAATGGTTCCTATTACCTGTCGCGATTTCTTCAAGTGGCCGTGAAGAGCTGTTGCGAACTCGGCCGATGTCTGCCAGGGGAAGGTGTCCTTCGTCGGTGGATATACCGGTATGTCGCGTGTAATCTTCGGATAGCTATGGTACACTGACACTTGATCGCATATGTCGAGAGACGAGGTACCAGTAAAGCGACGCAGGGTGATGGGAACGGAAGTGGAGAACGTCTTGTATTTCTTCTGTTTCTTCGCGGAGGCAGGATCTTCCTTCGACACTATCAAATGGTGGGATAGAACGAGCAGCGCGAGAGTATGCATGAAGGCCGTGAGTGTACATTTGTTCTCCCTGCAGAGAGCGATAAGAGTGCGCGCGACGTCTGGTTCGATCTTCCGAATGCGAGTCTCAAGCTCGAGGTGAGGCTCTTTAGAGACAGTGTTGGCAGTCCAGGCTTTCCGTAAAGGTTTGACGGCGAGAGGCGCAAATGCCTCGTAGAGGGTCGCAATCGTGGTCTTGAAAGATACTGAGATGTTGGTTCGATCCTCTATCGACGGTGCGATTGTGAGTTTGTCAGGGACAGAAATTATGGTGGAAGTGTCGAGCTCTTCTCCTTCTGGCTTAGAATTGAGTGCCGTCAAAAAAGCCGCGTGAAATGAATGCCCACAGCCTCCGTCTCCAATGCTATGGTGCCATGCAAAAATAACGACGTTGTCGGCGCGAACTGTGACGCGCCACAGGGGCTTGGTCGTGCTCCTTGAGAAGGGCTTCTGGAGCTCAGCGTTAACAACGTCTGCGACGGGGGTTGTCACGTCCGCAGAGTAGTGCAGCACATGACTCAGGTCGATTTGGGGGAGGCGAACAAAATAAGGCTTCTTGTCGTGTTTACCACCATGCTGCACGCAAAGGGCAGGATGGGCAAGAACGACGTGTCTCAGTGCGCGCAGAGCAGTCGTATGATCAAGAACTGCGGCAGACGTGGAGGAATACGTGGCAGGGGCAACCACGCAGGTATCCAGTCCAAGCTCGGTGAGACTAATGTGAAATCGTTCCAATAAGCCTAAAATTTCGTGAGGAAATTATGCCTTGCGATGCCAACTTTGCGAGCACGTACCAGCGTTACGAACCCGTTCGAGTGACTCCGTGGTGCTCATCACTCGTCTGGGATGAGATATAGTATTCCGGTTCTAAGCGGCCAAGCTGCATTTGCGTTAGCAGGCTCGCGTAAGGACCGTACTAAAGTCTAGCCACTCACATGTTTGTTCTCTCTGAGAAGCTTTGGGAATCCGTTGCTACATGTTCACAATTGTTGATCGTTTATATACAAAAATACGGTCTCATTCATCGGAATCATTGTCATTCAAATAACTAGAGCAGCCTGCGGATGACAAGAATGAGCTTAGAGAAGTCCGAGTGAAAGTCCGAACACAAGTATATGGGCGCCAACACTAATAGATCATCCACGTGGCTCACACGCGTCTAATTGGTCGTCTTCAAGGCGGCCAAAAGGCTGAACTTGAACTTTACCTCCAGCCTGCAGGACATAGCTTCGCGTGTGTAACTACCGTCTCTGACAAACAACAGCCAGACCTTACAACGCGAAAATATGTATCAATCAATACTCTAATGAATAATCAAGCACTGTCCGCGTTAACGGTTTTGTCACATAACCAAAAGAGTTCTCTCCGGAAAGGTGGGTGAGAGTGCGTTACATTTTGTGATGTGGTTACTTACGTTCCTTTTACAACAGGAAATATACTAACGGTCTCTGACTTACTCATTTTATCTACTCAAGATATCTCCAGGAGGTCTAGAATTACCCATAGCGAAGCCCAAGAAATCGTCAGTTCAGTGTTTAACGAGCTGAAGTCACCGCCGTTATTTCACTTAGACGATCCCGATGTGCCCAAGGATGAAATCATAACCACTGGTGACTCTATTCTCGACCAAGCTTTAGGAGGAGGTGTGAGAACGCGTAAATTATGGGAAGTCACGGGTGAAAGGTATGTTCAGCGTTATGACGAAACAGAAGGAACTTATAGAGCTTCCCACGTAGCGCAGCAGGAAAGACACAGTTGGCAATGCAACTTGCGTTATGCGTACAGCTCCCGAATCGTCTCGGAGGGGCCTCGGGCTCCGCGTGTTTTCTCTCGACTTCCTGGACACTTCCTACCAATCGCCTTGTTGACATGATCAGCAACCATCCCTCACTCTCGCCCGCTGTTTGCGGACTGGCCGATATCCATACAATCAAAACACCAACGATACCACTACTGCTCCACGTTCTGTCTAATACCCTTCCTGCCTTTCTAGACAGTCGTAAATCTCTCGGTTCGAAACCTGTTAAGCTATTGGTGATAGACGCAATCACGGAACTCTTCCATTCGGATGAGACGGTTTCTACGACAACTCTGGCAGAGCGATCAAGAAATCTTACCGAGATTGCGACTTTATTACACATCCTGGCCAACAAGCATGGCCTTGCTATCATTGTGCTGAACGAGGTCTCAGATGTCATTGATCGAGGAACCCCGCCCGATTCTCGCGCTCATGAGGTCAGCTACCGAGATCAAGCCCGTCTGTTCAACCGTGCAGACTCCATACCTGGAGAAGGTACGAAAGAAGCCGCGCTCGGCCTTGTTTGGGCCAATCAAATCAACGCCCGCATCATGCTCACTCGCACGAACAGAACGAGAGTGCTCGATGACACAGAATACCGACCGCATAAACGACGAAGAACTGCAGACGGTACACAACTGGTCGCAAATGCAAGCGACGTTATTGCCCAGGAGCCAACTCGAATTCGTCGCCTCTCGATCATCTTTAGCTCTGTGGCTCCTCCTACATCGCTGGATTACATCATCACAGCCAGTGGGTTCGTCGCCCTTGATACGGATCAAAACTACGATGTAGTAGAGGACCCATCACTTCCGGCGCACCCCATTGCTACCCCGCTTGCACCTCTGCAGGATGTCTGCCCTTTGGATCTACCTCTCGCTATCACTAGCTCCGCTGGCCCCAGCTCCGATCCCTCTTTTCCGTCGTCAGCCGCAGGAGGAGAAAGTTCGCAGACCGAAGCTGAGCCCGTAATACTGGAAGAAGGTTTGGACGCGGAGAACGGACCGCAAGACGAGGATGATGAGTGGGAGGCATACTGGAAGGACGGAGATCTCGGGAGCGATATTTACAGTCAAGTTGACCTTGAGGCTCTCTCCTCAGGTGTTTGACCGCCAATCAAGAGGTGTAATAGTATAATGTGTCGATGGCCTCTGGACAGATATTCTCTCATAGTATTATGGTTGCTGTGCTATAATTGATCTATGTACGTTCTACATCCACCGTTGTAACATTTATTGATTTCCCGTTTATCCAAAAAGGTCCTGAGCCTAGGTTATATCAACTCCAGAGCGTCAGACTCGACATTTCCGACGGTCATGACTTGAATGCATGTAGGAGGATTGCGTTTTGACCTCTGTTTGTGTCCCTCTATTGGCCATAACAAGCGCACGAAGAAGCCGGCATCCCGACTTGCGGCCAATCCCCGCGGTATGTGGGTCGCCCCCGAACTGCTAGCAGTGCTCTAATGATTGTCTGATTGAACTTTAGAGATTGATGTATGAGCGCGGATGTTGTTAATGAGGAACTCCACACAGACGTTATATGGGCTCTCGGATATCTGGGTTCCGCTTCTCGAGATTGAACACTCTCCCCTCATACCTCGCGCGGCATGGCCGACGTGCTCGTTGGGCAGTTTGTTGGAGCCAGCTTCGCGCTATTTTATATCATATTCATGTAAGAGGTTGTATCTTGTAAAGGGACCCATCTACGCGCTGACGACGAGATTCGGTGAACACCAGATTATATGGTGTTTTCTGTGCTCAGGTATACTACTACTGGACCAGCTATAGAGACCGGCTGTTGGTGAAAGGTGCAATATGCTCGATAACGTATGTTTTCCGTTTACATGGAATAAACTTATTGACTTGCTCCGCAGAGTCCTCGAGACAGTGCACGTAGCTCTCTGCATAGAAGTGCTCTATTCGTACTTCGTAGTCAACTATAGAAGCCCAGAAAACCTTCAGCGAATAGACTGGTAAGTAGCTGGCACGGCACTCTCCCTCCTATATATGTTTTCTCATATATCTTCAGGAGCATTGGAGTATGTGCGTTCAGCCTTCAAGCAATATCTGCCGCTAAAGACGTTTTGAAACGTAGACGTCCCTTTTTCTCGAGGTGGGTATTTAGTACCGTAACCGCTTCCATTAAAGACATGTTTATCCTTCTCTTCAGTTCATCACCAAAGGAATCGTGCAAGCGTAAGCCCTTTGACCATAGTATCACGGCACTCTGTTTACGGCACGCATAGGTACTATATCAACCGCATCTGGCGCTGTAAGTCTTTGTATTACTGACTCAGCATGTCGACTCACGTTGTTGGCGGTTAGTACGCCACAATGTCACCATATGTTCTCTTTTGGTAAGGCTTCGGTGCTTCAGGAAGATGTAACTGGCAGCTCATGTACGCGTACTGCTCGTAGGCGGCTTTGCTAATAGGGCATTCGGGTATGCTATACTGTTCTATAGTCGTGTTGCCTACTAACCTAGTCCGGCTGCAGGCGTTGCATTCAGTGAGTGTTTCCATTGCAAGCTCCAGGTCGTTCTCGTACCTTATCTGACCACTTTGCAGGATCAGCGGCATGTCTGTGAGTAGCATCCAGCCCCATTGTACTCTATTTCTCACCGGGTCATTTATCGTAGATTTCAATTTCCAACGTGGTTTATTATGCAGGAAAAGTCGCACTTTTGGGTCAGTGTAACATCAGGTGAACTCACCAGGTCTGTAAGGAGCTTATTTAGTGCAGCTTTACAGCAACGTCACATTCGCCCTTAATTTGGTGTTCGACATTTGCATCACTTCTGTTCTGACGTTTTACCTCCACCAAGACCGTTCTTCAGCGCTGAAAGAGTGAGTGATATCGTCTCCTCCAGATGATAGCGCGTAATTAACCAGAATCTCGTACTTGACAGAGACATGCGTGACATGGTTAGCAGGATCATGCGTTATGCTCTCGGAGGCAGCGTTTTGACATTGTACGTCGCCGTTATAGAATGCATCAAAAGAACCCGCTGACAGTTCAACCCGTTGATTTCTCAGACCGATATCTATCGCTCTGTTTGTGACGGTATGTACTCTCATTGCGTCCAGCGATAAGTCGACTAACTAGAATTTACCTCTTCATTCTCAGGCAAATACAACCCGGCTCAGCCTCACATTCGGGGCTATTGTTGAAGCCAGCGCACTAGGTTTGTTGGGATCGATCATGATGATAACGGAGAGCATCACTGACATGCTTCTCAGTTTATGCCAATGCCATGTTAGCAATGTGCGTTATCTGGAAGCATGATTGGGAGGGCAACTGATAAGTGGCACGCTCATCAACGATATAGGCTAAACGCTAGACGACGGATTGCCCAAGGCCTTACGGCCATCGGAAATGACGCTTTAGAGGAACACAGTCAAGTGCGCAATCAACATGGACCCCAGTTTAGCGTGAGTATGACCACGCAAATTGAGCGGAATACACGTTGACAGCGTTCCCAAGACCACAATCCAGATATATCCAGGAGGGCCGTATGATAATTCTGCGGTAGGTGGGAGACTGTTCCATCCGCAGCTACTAGCTGACGAACAGGGTTCAAGGTTGATGGAGAGCGTGAGCTAGGGGCAAGCGTACCGAGTACACCATACACTGTCAGTGGACCTTCGCATGTAGTAGGAGACACGCGTGAGACGTCTTCTCCTTAATACACGCCGTAAGCCGGCCCTCCGTCGCCACATGAGCCTCGCATTTGATCTCGACTATTATACAGACCCGTCTCAGCCTCATCCGTTACCGAAGTAAGTAATAATGATCGTAAAGCATTGACTGGCACTCTGGTCCGAGGAAGACGGTGCGATCAAACATCATTTGAGCTATTGACATCTTACTGTGATACAGAGGTCACTGGTGCTATTCAGCTTCTCAAGTCTCCACTGGTAGCGATGATACAAGGCCGGCGCTCAGCAGCGTTCCGTTCAATGCAAAGTTGCGGTGAATCGTGAGGTATGTGCGTATTCCCTCACAGGAAAAATGCTTCTGCTTCTTCGGCATCACTAACTATTCATAGACCATCTTCGGTTTACATTGCTTGTGAGAGTCATGCATGATCGATCACGCAACCTTGCATTCCCATCGAGGCCACCGAGTTATCTCCTACGAAGCTGGGAGCCTGGAGTTTTGACAGGAGCGAGTGCCTGAAAATGCCTTGAGCATGTCACCCCGCATATTGGTATCCCTCACCCCTTCTCAAGAACCCCACGCTACTGCTATGGCTCACCGACGCACTGGAGACATCACAGACTTCGTTGAGGACACCCCAGCCCAGCGGGACGCAAAGATTGAACGTCGGCTTGTATGGAAGGTCGACTTAATACTGATGCCAATTATGACACTCTCTTATGGACTACAATTTGTGGGTTCTGTTCAGTATTCCTGCATGGCTCTGACTAATTTATGTCCCAAAGTATGACAAACTTATATTCAGCTCGGCCGCGGTGTTTGGCATGCTAGAGGACCTTCAACTCGAGACATCGGTTCCTGGAACAAATGAAGTCTCCAGTACAAGATATTCCACAGCGTATGTTACCGCGTCATCTGCCATGATCGTATCTTCAATAATATCATTCCCAGATCCGCTGCGTTCTACTGGGGCTACATTATAGGAGTGCTACCCATTGCTCTCACACTGCAGAGGCTACCGGTCGTTAAAGCTCTCAGCGCGCTAATATTTGTGCGTAACATCTACTTTTGAACACGACGTGCTGACTCTCTCGATTACACTGGCAGCTTTGGGGATCCGTGGTCATGCTTATGGTCACCGTGACAAACTTCCATGGTGCCATTGCCCAGAGGTTCTTCCTCGGCATGATAGAGAGTGCAGTAAGTCCCGGATTTGTCCTACGTATGTCCTCTCAAGGTACTTGTTGCTTCGGGACCTGACCATACTCTGATGCCCTAGTGTGTTCGATGTGGTATACAAAGGCAGAGCTCCCTCTTCGGCTCGGGATCTGGTACTCTGCGACAGGCATCTTCACGATCTTTAGTAGTGCAATCAACTTTGCTATAGGCCATGCTCACGGTGCCCTCGCTCCTTGGAAGTATATGTGAGTGCGTTTTTATTATCGTGAGCCTTGTTAGCTTACACTTATAGGATAGGTATCTTGCCGCAGGCAGTATCACAATTTTGTGGTCACTTGTTGTCCTCGCAGTTCTACCTGAAACTCCCGCCACTGCACATCGACTATTCAGCCAAGAAGAGCGTGAAATACTAGTAGCGCGTATGAAAGGGAATCTGTATGGAGCGGACAATCGTAGAGTGAAGTGGTATCAAGTACATGAAGCGTTTTGCGACTTCAAGATATGGCTTTTAGCAGCCATGGGAGCGGCCGTGTACGTGACGAATGGCGGTGTGACAGCTTTTGGCACGCTCATTATCAAGGTCGGTATAACCTCTTTACTGAAATGTCTGCTGCTTAAACTCATTTGCCGTAGTCTCTCGGATATTCAAGCTTGAAGGCGATCCTTATGCAGGACCCAGGAGGAGCTGCCACATGCCTTTCCGTCTATCTCGTTGGATACCTTTCTGTATGTGTATGCACGGACGTCTGTAGCTATATGACCTGACGTTTGCACCCTATTTTATAGGGTAGATTCAAGAATACGCGGACCCTGTGGTGCGCCTTGTCATGTCTTCCCGTCATGGCTGGTGCTATCATTCTATGGAAGGGGCCATGGCAGGAGCGAGGACTGTCTGTCTTCGGATACTCTCTATTACCTATCTTCGCCGCTCCCTACATCCTTGTCCTTTCCCTGGCATCTGCTAATGTCGCCGGTGGTACCAAGAAAGCCTGTGCCACAGGTGCGATCTTCATAGGGTACAATGTCGGAAATATCATCGGACCGTACCTGGTATGTATCTTCCTCGTCACGACATACAAGAGTTGTTATAACTCATGATCTTGGGTGGGATAGATCAATACGAAAGAAGTCGGTGTCAAGTACCGCACTATCTGGATAGGAATCATCACCGTCATGGCCTTTACCATGGTCTCCTCCCTGATCCTTCGCATCATGCTGGCTCGGGAGAACGCACGTCGTGACAAAGATGCTCTTGCCTCTTCCGCAGCGATGGCTTCTCCCAGAGAACTCCCAGTGCCTGTCTCGGAGAAGGCATCCGAGGCGGAGAGCTCGGAGAAGTCCGATAGTGCCAGCTACGAGGGCATAATGCATCTCGACAAAGATCTCACCGACTGGGAGGATAAGTCGTTCAGGTACTCTCTGTGATAACGTGCATATACCCACGGAGAGTGGAATTGGGTTCATGAGCATTAATGGTTGTAGTATTAGTAGAATTGAAAGTTGTACAGCATGATACATACTGTCTGTACGATATTCATACGTATTGTACACGATAAAAATCCGCGCGAACCGTCGCACTTCACGTGAACGGAGGTATCTACATTTGACCTGGCCAGTGATTATAAGTTGTCTTATACATGGGGGGTGGTGTACCATGCATAGCCTTCTCCAGCTCCTCCAAACGCACATTCGCCGTCTTCGGAGTCATGACGGTGGTCTTCGGGGTCACAGGCGACTTCAGGTTCAGGATGTGCGGCGCCACGGCTACGTTAGGGTTGCGATACAGTTCGTGTTCGCCGTTTTGCACGACGTGGATGATCGTCAGGGGCAGTGGGGCCCGAGTTCGTGTCGGGTCAATACCAGAGGGTTTGGGGCTCCTACTATTGGTAGCAGTGCGGGTGGGGTTCTCCTTTTGGTGGGTATTGGAGTCGAAATAGGCATGGTACTTGTCCACGCCGGCGAAAACAAGTGATTGTATCGCTATACGTCATGAGATTGTGTAAGCAAAAAATGTGCTCAGGGATACCGGAACTCACCTAGCATAGTCACCAACCACGACATGATCAGCACGGCGTACGCCAATGGAGCTCCCAAAGTCGCAAAGTCGAGTTTCCCATTCTGTGACCCCAGCTCGGCAAGATTAAACGCAAACAGACCGAAAGCAACTAGACAGTTCAGAGTATCAGTATAGTCCAAGTTTAGATATCAGCATTGGATGTGCGACTCACTAGCTGTAATGATGACCAACATCGTACTAATCACCACGTACGCGACGTCTTTGGGGTCCCGCCCTCTCCTTAAGATTACATATACTTCACTGAGAAACATCCTATGGTTAGCGCGCTGCACGAGGCGCGAACTTAAACAACAGACCCACTTTGTCCAGACCAATAAATTCGCTACACAGTGGAGTAGCAGACATCCCATGTCGTTAACTGTCATGCGTGCGGCGGGGTGTAAGCTTGCGGTACTGGCATCTGATATAGTGAGGGTAGTGAATATGGATGCACTCACTATTAGAGCTGTCCGCTGAGACAGCGACAGCAAAGAGCGCCACCAGGGCGAGCTCAGTGGCACCGAGCAACACTGAGGATGTCACAAACGTCAGACGCTGGTGTGGTAAAAACCTCAAGGAAGAGACGCACCGGTGCCCATAACGCGTAACGACGAGACAACCTGCGTCATCCTTCCGTAATATTATACTTTATAGGTTGGGGAGCCTTGAATAGCGAATAAATTGAGCGAGTGTTCCACGATATGTCGAGTCTTGCAGGTGCTGCAGGTCCGAGTAGTAATAGGAAATTACTAGTCAGTCTGTCTTGAGAACTTGTCTATTCGAGCACCGAAACCAGTCCGGGCAGCTTCAGAGAACCAGGAGCCTGAGAGCGAGCAACGTCAGGGAGGAAAGTGAAACGACCATACAAACCTGCGGCGCATTCCTTTATACGGTGCATGGACGAGGCGTGCTGCAACGAACACGCGTTTGTTTCTCCGTGCCAATGGCCTCCATGGTCATTCTGAATGGCCGTTCATATATATCCGGGTGAAGGGCCATGCGAGCCTGAGCCTCCTGCGGCCGGTCTTCATGTCTTCGTTCTACGATCGATGGCTGAAGGCATATCACCCCCAATCACCTGGCCTTACAAAGGGCCATTCATCTGTGCATAGGACCAGTAACCGGAGACTTCGGGCGACGCAAAGCTAGAGACAACGGCCATTGTATGGGATAAGTGGGGATAGGTGCCAGGTCGCAACAGGGTCAAATTCGACCCAAAGGTCCTCGTCTCCAAAGCCCATTCACCTGGTGTTGCGCGGCGTCTGTTGGGCCGGGAAGACAAAGCGTTGAACATGCACTTTCATCTCCTGTACAATGAACTCTCAATGAAAGGAAGCTCACGAGTTCAAACGCTGCTTACTATTGTGATTAACTCCGTACATTAATCATGCAAGGTCTATGAGTGAGGGACGCGCGCAGACGGATCCTGCCATGCTTAGGGGGCGTGGGGAACACAGACAAAGAAACTTTGTAGCAGGACTATTTGCAGAATGAGCGTGCTGCAGTCTCCATAATGAGGCAAGAGCGCACTTAACTCGGTGATTACGATATGTGTGCTTGCTTGCTGTACACCTCGGGCAAAACGCAATCACAGGCGCGCGAATTTCCGTAGAATAATAATCCCTGAGTATTCCTAATTAGTCGCTTTCATACGGCTTTTTTGTCTTAAAAAAGCTTACCTTTTCAGCTATTTTGTGAGCATTAATCTGACGTAGAAAAGTTAGACAAAGAGCTTGGCGAACAATCATCGAAAAGCCGTCGATGAGGCATCCTTTTCGACACGCACAAAGGTAAACAAGCTCTCAAAGAGCAATCGGGAGCCTTGAGGAGCGATCTGGCGCAGCCCGATCCGGAAAAGTGCCGTGAGGTTACCTTTGCGCGTGTCGAAAAGGATGCCTCATCGACGACTTTTCGATGACTGTTCGTCTAGTACAAAGGGAACCTTTTCGAGGGGAGAAAAACACCCACATTTTCGCTCGAAAGGTGACATAACGTATCCTTCATTGACTAATTAGCTACCGTCAGAAAGGAATACTCAGTAATTATTGTTCTGCGGAACATCGAGCGGCAGTGATTGCGTTTTGCCCGAGGTGGTATCTGGGGCCTATGAACAGTCTATGGGTGAATGCGTGTAAGTATGGTGGCAGTGCTCAATTATACCACAGGCGCTCATGCGAAGAGAATGTAGCTGCGCAGTCACGCAAGGATGTGTGTATTCTGGGATTGTATCGATGAAAGAGTCAGAAGTACGTATAAAATACAAGATTCCGTTCATGAAGGTCAAGGGAGCAGGCGGAAGGGAACTGTAGTAGGAAGGATCATTGTGTGAGGGGGTATGGACAGAAGGTGAAAACGTCCGGATAGGCGAGCGAACGGGGGAGAGGGTAGTCGAGAGAGACGGATAGTTAAAGAAGACTTGACTCCTAGAGACGATAGACGGCTTCTATATGCCTCAATCCCATTCTTGGTCCACCGATCGATGACCCCTCTTCGCGACGAACGTGATTATGATGAATCCGAGAGGAATAAGTGCGGAAGACGAGATGGGATGAAGCTCGAAGGGAATATATGCGATCACCGTGACCCGAAAGTGTTCTCTCCAGAGTAGCTAACGTACAGGAAACCGTCTTCATCCCTATTACACGTCAGGACAAGAATATTAGTCAGCGACAAGCCTCGAAAGGCAGGAGGGATGAGAACGCACTTGTGCTCTTCGTAGATCGCACTCATGAGCTGTGCTGTCGGTGGTAGCACCTCGTCGACGAAGATGAAGATGGCCTTCTCCGGAGCGAGCTTGATACGTTTCCGGATAACGTACACGAACTGCCCCACTGTCAAGTCCTACAAGTTGTCCAGACAAGCCGTTCGTGAGCTACAGAGACCACAGCAACGATATTAGATGACCTTTGACATACCGATGGTACGAGATACTTCTTCTTATCAATTGTCGGGATGTCCGTCCTGTCCGCCTTCTCGCAGATGACCTGGAACACGCCACACATAGGTCAGCGAACTGGACGCGATCACGCATACAAATGGTTTGGGGTGCTCACAGGAATACGATCTGGGTACTTCTGACGGATACGCTCAGCCTCGCCCTTACGCTTCTCTATCGACAGGTAAACAGCGGATGTTAGTCTCGATCTGGGATCAGACTTGGTAGGGGGCATAGCACGGACCGAAGGGGTGCTCATCCTTGAACTTGGACCTCATTGTTGCTTGTGGTTATGCGAGTGTGTTGTACGAAGTTTTCTTGGGTGTTCTGCAAAGGCAGCTGGGACGAGATGGTGGTGGTTGGAGGAGAAGATGGGCTGTGTGAGATGCGGTTGCGGTGAACGAGGTGCGTGCGCAGACAGGCCGCGCGAGGGTGGCAGGCGCGCGTGACTCAACAAACAACAACATCCCAGGTTTCCCGATTCAGCCTTTGCGGGAGGCTACTACGGCTACACGTTGTGCACAGCAGGCTCTCAGAACACAGCTTTCAGACGACTCATTTCCGCATATGATAGTCTCAGAGTATGCCATTGCAATAGGTGACACATATCTAGACC
The DNA here is from genome assembly GCA_001986395.2 of Irpex lacteus. NCBI lineage: Eukaryota > Fungi > Basidiomycota > Agaricomycetes > Polyporales > Irpicaceae > Irpex > Irpex lacteus. The sequence continues at coordinate 1,060,245 of MQVO02000004.1, read as the reverse complement.
CAGCATGCCCGCAAACGACCCTAAGCTGGACACATCCCTCTTTTGCTGGTGACATGGACTTGAATTCACATACTGCGGCAGCATTAACGCGGTACCGGTATGGAATAGGTCAAGTCCGTTGTGTGCACGACCTTTATCCTCCGGCAATAGTCCTCCAACCAAGGCAATCGTTGGAATGAAACCTGGATGACTTGAAAGGCTGAGTCGATAACGATAGCTAGCAGGTGACCGGTGACTAGTGAACGGATCAGAGCATTACGACAGCATATAACAATAGGTGGGGGGTAATGTAGTCGTCTATTACAGAATCTTGTTGAGTCGCCTGAGATGGAAGTTGATACTAGGCTTATGCTTTTTGGCACCGAAGGGCTGAAGAATGTTCTTGTTAGCGAAATCATCGTAGACACAGTGAATTGTAGACGCACTGTTGTCCGCATGCACTGAATCATGGCCTGGGAAGCCTCTGCACAGGGCCCCATTGAGTGCAAGTCGTTGCTCGCGGTCCAGCACGACAACAAACTCATGAGTTCAGCCGCGCATGGGTTTGCCGGCTGGGCTGTGAGACAAATAGTTAGTACCAGCTCGACATAATATTAATATTGGGAGACAAACATACCTTTTCTTGGCCGTACCCTGAGCTGTTTGATATGCATGGCTGCTGCAAACCTAGCAGTGGTCGGACGAGACAAGTCGGAGGAGGAGAGTAATGAGTGCAGCGTTGACGGCGCCGCGGCGAGTCCAGGCCCAAATGTGGTCAGATTTTTCCCACAACCTGAATATTCCAAGGACTGAATCACGTGTAAATCCCCACGTAAGAGATGGTCTTGAAGCCAGTGTTTCACAGCCAACTCCTCCCTCCTTCCTCCACGACTTTACCTCTCTCCTCGACGTTCTCTTCAACCACCGACAACACCGAATATGGCAACCAGAGCAGCCTACAACATGAACAGCTCCGGTATGCCGCCCCTCACCCGACATGGTCCCGTGCATCTCTCACTGACCTGCCTCCGCAATCAGCTGTGAAGCGGATCATGCAAGAGGCCCGCGAGCTCGCAAACGACCCATGCACGGACTACTCAGCTGCCCCGCTCGAGGTACGCCAAATCTCTACTCTAATCTAAGCCAAATAGCCTGAATACTCCACTTAGGACGATATATTCGTGCGCGACTCTTCCATTAGATCCTCTGTGTAGAGATATTAAACTTTGCATCCATAGGAATGGCATTGTACCATACGAGGACCACCCGACACAGAATTCGAAGGAGGCCTGTACCATTTCAGAATCCTGCTTCCTTCTGAATACCCCTTCCGCCCGCCGTCCATCATGATGCTCACGCCGAATGGCAGGTTCGAGTTGAATACCAAGGCATGTCTGTCTTTTATTTCCTCGCAGCCTTGAGCCTAATATCTTTCTTCGTAGATATGTATCAGCTTCACGAACTGTGAGTAGTCAAGATACGTGTGCGCGGCTTGTGATATCTAATGGATCATGGAAGATCACGAAGAGCTGTGGCAACCAGCCTGGGGTGTCCGTACAGGCGAGTTTATCTAGGCAAGCTACCTCAGAGCATTATTCTGACCTTATTATCTGCAGCAATCATCGGTCTCCAAGGCTTCTTCCCCCTGAAAGGCACAGCCGCCGTCGGGGTTGGTGCGCTTGAGTATCCACCTGCAGAGCGCAAACGCCTCGCAGCCCTGTACGTCACCATTACTACTCATGAAGACGCATGTGTGACTAGTTCCGATAGTTCAAGAGACTGGGTCTGCCCGTCATGTCAGAAGCCCAATCACGAATGCCTCCCCGATCCTCCACAAGAAGACACCGCCTTATCAGCCGTCCAGCAATCTCAAGAAGACGAACTACACCGCGACCCCGCCGAGAAAGTGTTCAAAGTTCTCGACGCAGCCACAGCCACAACCATCGCCGACCCTCCCGCACCGACATTCCCCGCGCCCGCCCCAATGTCCCCGACTATCCTGGCGCCAAGACCAATGAGGCCCATAGACGCTGCGTCGATTATCATCCCTGCAACCCCGTCGCGACCCTCTACGCCCCTCCCACCTGTCGCTTCGACGTTACCAGAAGAGTTCCAGCCTGAACGTGAAGAAACTGATTCCGAGCACCTGACAGCATTCGAAGCTACTCCTGCGATCAACACCAAAGCGCTACCTGTCCCGACGTCAACTCCTACACCTCCTACAGTCCACGAAGAACACGAACAAACTCGAGGGGAAGAGCGGGAGAGGAGCGTCCGCTTCGATTTGCCTACGGCGAGTCACACCACTGTCGTCCTCTCCTCTTCCTCCTCGTCTCGTCCGCCTATACTGTTGGACACCGCCATTTGTGTGTTATTCGTGTCCGTATTGGCGTTGCTCGCTCGGAGGATTATGTGAGTGCCTGGTACATCCCTGGCACTGCATTCTCTAGGCTTGCATATACCTGCTGCTATATCGGTTTCTCATGTATAATGGTTCTCCAAGTTCGGTTTTGGCGGTGGAGTAACGCGGTAGTGGTTCTTGGTGGAATGGTTTGTGTAATAATAGTAAGCTCTCTGTACCATACATATTTCTGGCTCTTCTCTTCTTTCCTTCTCTCGCTTTTTTGGAATTCTCTATATCCCCACAGACAGTATCTACACGTCGCTCTCGTTCATTCTCTATAGCTCTCTTCCCGTGCAATCGCATCACCATAATGCATACCGAATATCTTACTGCGTAAATACGATATCCGTCGTTCGCACCATGCTCCATTTTGTTTGGGAGGGAGTCCTCCAAGAAGGGCGCGAGAACGTTCGCGGCATACTTGCAAATTGAAAAGAAAACAGAACATAGTACGAGCAAGAAAACTACACATGCATAAGGTACACGAACCACAACACAACACAGCGCTCGTCCTCACCAAATTCGAATCCTCAACCACCACCATCACAGCATCCCCTACTTCTTCTTCTTGTCCTGTATACTCAAAACCAACAAATCCTCGTCCTCGAGATTGTAGCTCGCGATCGAGTTTCCGTTGGCCAACATCTTGCCCGCGTATGCGAACCTGATCTTGGACGTCGACAAGCTGCTCCCGAGGTGCTGCAGCACACGTTCTCGGAGCGTCGACACGAGCAGGTTGAGTGGCAGCTCGGGGATGGTGACCACTGTGCCGTCCATCTTCCACGCTTCGTTGGTGGCGTCTTTGGGTAGTTGAATTTGTAGTGAGATTGGATGCTGTGGAATTTATGAGTATCGTTGTATTTGAAAAGAGAGAAAAGAAGACGTACGGGATGGAGGTTGATCCAGTCTTCCTCAGGATAATACGCCCCACCGGGCAACTTAGCCACCTTCTGCCTCTTCGCAGGCGGCGCGCCGTCCTCTCCACCAACACCGTTCATCTCGTCCGCACTCCGCACCATACCAGCTTGAGGTATACCCATAGGTGGTCTACCAGGGATCATCGGGGGAGGCTGATAACCGAACGGTTGGGCGGCATCGTGGCCTTGGTAGTGCAACGGAGGAAGCATGACTGGTGGTTGAGGTGGGTATGCGGAGGCAGGTTGTGGTCCTGAGGAGACGGTGGCGGCGGTGTAGGCGGGTGTGCCCTGTATCGGGGGTGCGGGGAGGGATGCTGGGGCTGGAGGGAGTGTGGCGAGAGGTGCTGGGGCAGCGGCGGGTCCGATACCTGGCCCAATAGCGTTGGCTTCTTGTCTATGTTTAATACATCAGTAAAGAGAACAGATAGTACGAGGAGAGATCGACTTACGGGCCCAAACCTTTCGCTCTGTGAATAGCAGCAATTTGCTCGTCAAAGTTGACATTCGTCGAATATTTGTCGAGCGTGTTGGCCTTCGATGCCGTATGACCGTCCCAAACGACCTTCTCCCTCTCCCTGCGTTTGAGTCTCTCTTCTTCCTCTTCCTTCTTCCGTTTCTCCTCGTCCTCTTCTGCACCGAAGATATCCACACGGGTACGCGCCAAATTCTTGAGTGAGCTGACGACGTTGGCACCGCGTTGCAACTCTGAAGCCTGGGCCTTGCGAGCTTCGAGGGCGTCACGTTGAGATTTCCAGCGAGGATCGAGAAGCTCGATACGCATGTGCTCTTGCAGCTCGTCCACAGGAATCTGTTGACCACAGATGGTACATGTGGTCACCTTCTGGTTTCGGTCCTTACCCACTGTTATGGGGGCACATTCAGAATCAAGTCAGTGATGATAGTTAAGCGCAACTCACGTTTAGGAACGTAGTCCGTTCTGATCTTCATAGGACCGCCAGCCTCCAAAGAACTTGCCTGAATAGCCCTCGCACGCTCAAGCTCTCTTTGCCTCTCTTCTTCCTCTTTCTTCTTCCTATCTTGAATCTCCTTATCCTCATCGTCACTCTCTTCCATCGCAGCATCGTCCTGCTCTGCAGCAGTTGCCGCCGCCTGAGCATCCTCTGCAGCTTGACGAGCCCGAACCGCCTCAACCTCCTCTGCCGTCGTCTCCATGATCATGGCAGCCATCCTCTTCTGCGCCAGAGTCATACTCTCGACTTCCTGCACGCTCATTGGTGGCGGTAGCTCTGACGCGGCGTCAGCAGCTGTGAACTCAATCGTCTGCACAATGGCGTAGTCGTGCCAGTCAATTTCCGCAAACGCGACTATCATAGTTCGTTCAGCATCAGGGTGAGAGATAGTAGTTGAAAGACGGCTTACTTCGCTCAGCCTCCTTGTCATCCTCTCTCTTCTTATCCTTTTCCCTCTTCACCTGCTCCCACCTCGCACGCTTCCTTGCCACCTCAAGATCCTTCCACCGGGCTCCTTCCTGAGACCTCTCCTTCAGCTCTTGGAGAGTTTCCTTTTGCGGGTGAAGGACCTTCGAATACTGTTCAATGAGTCGGTTGAAGTGGGAGAACAGCGAGTGGGTAGGTTTCAAGAAATCAAACTGGTAGTTCCGAGCTTCTCGTTGCGAGAGGCTCTGGAGGAATGCTCGGCCTCTTCGTGCAGTGAAGAGTGCGGTGAGCTTGATTATATCCCTGCAGGGCACAACACGTCCACAACGCATGTTATTAGTAGACATTCACGGATACTTAAAGCCACTCACAAGTCCACAGCATTCACGTTGGACACGTCCAAAATAAATTCCGGTACTGGCGGCTCCAGCCCTCTGTCAACTTCCTCCACAGGCTTCTCCTCCTGCTTCTCCTGGACCTTCTCAGGCTTCTGCTCGTCATCTACCTCGCCACGGTTGACCTTGTCCATATAATGCCGATAGTACGCATGGTAAGGGTCCGCAGGGTTGAGGAACGAGAATTTGGGATCTGAACGCTGGTTCTCGCGGATCTTGTCTTCGAATTGGGGAGGGTTGGCGGAGCGGGCGACGAATGCGGCTGTTCTGTCGATGACGGCTGTGTGAAAGTAAACAAGACATAGGTTAAACTTAATTTAGAGGGAATAGAAAGCATATGAACTGCGTACACTTTATTTCAGGAGGTGGAAGGATCAATCCACTCGCGTACTTGGGTCCTTTGACCGGTTCGTGAATGCCATTTTCCTCATGCAAGGCATGTCCATTGGTCGGTGGCGCGTCAACAGCGATTGCGCTCATTTTGCTTTATATCTGCCGGAAGTTGTGGTTCTCTACCTCAGTTAAGAGGTAAGAAAAGAATAACGGCGAAGAGAGGGAACAAGGAAGTTAGTGCTGCTGGTCCGAAACAGAAGCAACACCCACGAATAGCGCCCATTACCAGCTCTCGCTCACGTGGATGTCGCTTAGTCAGCATCGGGAACTCGCTTGAGCGTTAGACATATGAAGTGAAGTGTAACGACGACCACGGTGAGGTGAGATGTTTGGAGCATTCAGGCCAACGTCGGTAGCATCAGGAGGCTTGCTATGGTGCGTAACATTATTCAAAATACTTGATTATAGCTTACATATCTCACTTGCGTGCCCAGGAAAGTCCCATGGAAGCTCTCGCCGACTCGTAAAGCCAATGTACGCTCGCGGCTGAAAAAGGTGGACGCAGTTATCGAAGCTGTACGGGCGAGCGGTGTGCAATGTTCTGCTTTGGTGAGTATTACGTTCTGAGCCTGTACCGCACAATATTGACATACAGGAATCACAGACGAAGGCACTTGAACTCCCGAAGGAACACGAGATGCCAGCACGAGACAAGTATACCGTGTTCTCAAAATGGGAGAAGGGGTATCGCAAGGGTATACATAAGGTACCCAAGTGGACACGAGTGAGTACCAGCTTATCTCGTTGGAGTGATTCAAGAACGTAAACTCATGTTGGTTACGCCAGCTTACCCTTCGCACCAATCCCAAAGGTTTCTAGGTGTTCCGTCCGATCTATTCGAACGTCTACGGTCTACATTACTGCGCAATATGTATATTACATGGCCCTCGACATACTAATAGAGCAATATCACATAACACGCATGCTACCAAACCACGGAGGACGTTGAAGCCCTATAGCAAGACTAACTGGATTTTGCCCTGCCTGATGCCCTGGAGGACCTTGGGTGCCCCGACGACGGTCTTGAAGACTTCGTCTCGTGTCTCTGCAATGTCAAGAAGGTTGCGCTTCTTAGCGTCTCGATAGGAGACGTCCAGGATAATATGCGTCAGGGCGGTTGTTTGGAGGGCATCTGCAAGCTTTGAGTGCGAGGTCCAACGTCAAGAATAAACCGAGCGTACCGTTCTCAAGCAATTTGCCTAGCCTCCCTGGGGTACCTGCGGCGGCAGCGATCTTGGTCCTCTTCAAATACGTGACGTGCTCCTCCAGTTTGATATGCTTCGCGAACAACTTGGCGACCTCTCCTCCCTTGTCCCCTCTTAGCCGCTTGTCCTTCAATATCCTCGTAACATCCGCCACACGCAGTGCGGCACCGGCAACAAATATAAGGGTCGGAGCGCCATTGGACTTAGGCCTCTGCGCTAGACGGGTACGAAGCGTCGGAACCACTGTCCACAACATAACATATAAGCATCTTCTTGTAATTCCGACCTTCTCATTGGAGGGAGCCACTTACTTTTGGTGATAAAATCCACTAGCTGGTCCAGGTTCCTGGACCCATTCCATCGTGTCGTATCCACTATTGAGCTCTCTGTCTGCTCTTGAATGAGAGATTCTCTTTGCCGTGAGACGATATAAATGCGTACCAGGTATTTGGATGTCAGTGAGCTCAATGCCGGACATTTTAGAGAACGTCTTGGCTTGCATGGATGAGAGATAGTCGACAAGCATAGCGGGTTGTTGGGCAACGACAGACGGGGCTTCAATAGGTGTTAAGGTCTCGGCGAGTTTTTGTTTCTGCGGATGATAGCCATTGTCGTATCCTGCATTGGACTGCAGGGTGGTGAACGGTAGCTTACCTTTGCCTTCCGCTCCTTTTCTTTTGCTCGTCGTTTTCTCTTCTTTTCCTCAGCCTTTTGATTTGACGACGGAACATCCCCCTCATCAGCACTGAGAAGGGCATTCACATCTTCATCTACCGAGACTGTGTCTTCTGGTTCCGAAAGCGCTACCAGGTCGTCCGGAACAAAATCGTCGTCCAAATCATCCCCTTTGTGGTGGTCCATAGTTTGATGATGGAGGGGGGAAACGGCTCGTGAATGGGGCGTAAAGACGGGTGCTAGCAGGTAGCAAGAGAGAGTGAAAGCCACTTAAGGAGAAGGTGGTGGGAGAGGGAGGCCCAAATTTCGCAGGTTTTCGCAAGACAAGTGTATCATTATGTAAGCATCCCTATCTCCCTGCGACTGGCAGCAGTGGCTGTGGCCATGGACACTTATTACTGGGCTGAAAGACAAGCATCTGCATGTTCAGAGAGGAGTACTGTTGGTTCCAAGAAGAAGAAAATATGGCATTATTTGCAAGACAAGTCATGTGTGGCTACGGCAGCAGTAACGAACGAAGGGCTTCGGAGTCGTCGAAATCATGGAGAATTCGAAGTGCAGAGGCAAAGCAAAGTTGGCATCTTGACGTTCGTCGCCAGCATCACATGCAGCGTCGAAAGATGCATTAAAGATGCATTTGACCGTCGTACAAATATCGCTCAAAGATGCTGTCGAGGGTCGCAACCTCCGCCATCAAAACTATTCAGCAGTGGGCGACTGGCTGTAGGTGGCGTGCTGGGCTATCTCACTAACAGCTGCAGCTCGGATGCCTTGAGGCGCAGTGCCACTCTCTCCCTCGTCTTTCAGCTCTTGTTGAACACCAACGTTGGCATGCTCTTTATAACATCCACTTCTCAACTCTTCCTCCTCGTCGCCTTCCTGCTCGCTGTCCTTATCGCCATTGTTGCTCGCAAACACGAAGCGCCGGCACCCGACGACCCCCTATCGCACGAGAAAGACACCGCACCCGCCATAGAGGAACAGAAAGACTCGGAAAGCGAAATGGGACCCAGCGCAGCTCTCACAGACATTGACTGGACCGCAGTCAAACAGCCATACGACGCATACCTTGTTCTTGATGTCGAGGCCACCTGCATGCCCGGCACCGATTTCAATTATGCGAACGAGATCATCGTGAGTGCCCTCTGCCGCGCTGCACGGCATGCTAGTCTCACCCATATCTTGTTCGTTTGCATCCGTCTCTTGCGCACATGCACGTTCATTTGCTGGCGTAGGAGTGGCCCGTGTGCCTCCTCCGGTGGAAGTACAAGGACGAAAAGGGCAAGGCAAGCAGGCTCGAGGTCGTCGATGAGTTCCGCTCCTTCGTCAAGCCCGTGTGGCGGCCACAGCTCTCGTCCTTCTGTACCACTCTGACGGGTATCACTCAAGTGCGTATTCATATCTTTGTCTGTTCGCTCAGGAATTTGAATCCTGAACGTACTGTGGCATTCAATCGCAGGACAACGTGGACTCCGCCCCACACTTTGCCACACTCATCCATACGACCTTCCGCGACTTTCTTGCCCGAAATGGCCTGATCGACGCAGAGACAGGTCTTCCTCTCGTGCGCTTTTGCTGGTGCTCAGACGGTCCGTGGGACATCCGTGATTTCGTGGTGAAGCAATGCTTTATGTCCAAGGTTAGTCCGAGATGACGAAGCTTGTTCTAAGTGCATTTGTTGATTTGTATGCTTACCATTTCGTACCTGGCGTTCTGTACATTTAGATTTCGCTACCATCATGGCTAACCGGAGACGTCCTTGACGTTCGAAGAGTAGTCGCGCGATGGCAGGAACGAAACAACCCCATGAGAAGGACACGGTCATCGGTAAGTATCTCCCGCCTACATATCACACCTGTGTACGCCACACCGTACATTACATTGCGCGGCAAGCCGCTCAGCGGGCTATGTTGATACTCAAGAATGAATGGACGAACGGACGTACTAACGCACGATAATTCAATGTAGAACGGTTTCCCTACTTCGCGAGGTACCTTCCTACCGATCACCCGTCAACTCCAGCTCCTAGGCCTAGGTGCATTCGAAGGTCGCCAACATTGCGGTATCGACGTACGTTGTGTTTATATTTACCGCTGTGCGCCCCGTGCTCATTCTGATCCTCCGTATTCCATGATTTCTTTACGTTACCTTTAATTGTGCTATGTCCGACGTACGCACACAGGACACACGAAATGTCGCTCGCATTGTTATCGAACTCGCCCGGCAGGGTATGCCGCTCAAGCCCAATACACCTATCAACCCCCAAAGGCGCTGGCCGTGGATGGGGAAGAACGGCAAGGTACTCGAAGAGTACGTACAGCCGGTCACAACGTCGCTGTAGACCGAGCGTCCATCTCTTTCTACCCCTCTCCTTCCTTCGCATCGACCTCCTATACCTTACTCCCGCCGCCTACCACCACTACATCCTTCTCTCATTCATCAATTCGTCTTATTTGTTTGTTCACCCTTGATTTTATTTTCGACCTTTCTTCTGTTGTGTGTTCCAATGCACGTTGTATTTGTAGGACTTGACCGGATACTCTTTTCTCCTCAGTTCGTATCCTCTTCGAATCATCGCAAGTTTGTTTCTCCGTTTCTTCTGTCCGTAGATACCAAAATCCTCCAATACCTACCCCCATCTCATTGTCTCATCTCTACTCGTCTTCGCGATTCGACGCATCTTCGAACTCGTGCGGTCCGCCACTACCCGTACATTCACGTCCAACATCCTCATTCACCATTGGCAAGTGACTGCTGACCTATGGCAGTATTAACACGCGACCTCCACGAGCACCCTTCGACATAGAGATTACCTACCTGGTGAGCACATCCAATGCTATTTTCCATATCCCAACCTCTCCTTCTCACTCGACGTGTCCTTGGCAAGTTGTCCTCAAGAACGCATCACCAAATCAAGAAAGCCGGTAAAGAACCTTGGGAATCTCACTCTTCGTAGCCGGAGGGATCGAGAGATTGTTTCGAGGCACGCAGAACACACACCGACGACGTGGGACCGGGTCTCGGAGATGTCATCGGTCGACCCATCAATGAGGCACAGTACAGTACCGTGACGGTATGCGCACTACACGATAGCGATATAGACTGCTCCACGAATCACAATTCGCCGCGAAGTGAAGGCTTGTGAATGTGGGTCCCCCTTCGAGATCCTCCAATTGAAGTCGTCGTTGACATGGGCTTCCAACCCTATCACCGTTGCCCTTCGACCGGGAGTGACGTTACTCAGGGTAAGGTGCCCTATGTAAGTATGTGCTTGCTCAGCATTTGTCGTCACTTGTCCACTGAACATTCGGTAGTAGCCAGTGGCCAGTCTCCGCATCCGTGCCTCGCTGCTGCGATCAGCAGCTTCGGATTCGCGGCAGCCCTGCGCACTTTGTACACTCCAGGTTCTTGACATTCCATTGGAGCGAGGATATGCACGACTGTGAGATGGTATGGCCGTAAACAGAGATCCCATTAAGACATAAATCACATCGATAATAATACGTGCATGCATACGTGGAGAGCGAGAAGAGTGGTGGTAGGGAGCAGAATGTACCCAGTCCTACTTAACAGCGTCCGAGATACCAATGAAAAAATCGGTAGAAAATACAGGAGGAAGGGATTATTCTAAAAAGGCAATGGTGGGAAGTCTAGTTGGAAGGAAAGCGTTAATTGGTCGTTTGTTCGTACGAGAGGACATCTGCGTGAGACTTGAATAGGGAAGTACTCGTACACGCTCGGCCAAATGCTGGCAGTAGTTGACGAACGGTGGCTCTACGTTACAACGTAGTATAGGCACCGTAAAAGCCCAAAAACGATAAGACAGAAGCAGAAAGGAGACGATCCTGATAGTAAGAGATCAGAAATCCCAGAGAGTACCGAAGCATGGTATTCCAGCTTCCTTGCAGCCCTAGAAAGCACGTAAAGTATGCGCGTCAGTCATCCTGCGGACGATGAAACAAACTACAAGACTGCGCACCTGCATCATCTCCGAGTTTCCAATGTAGTTCGACGTGATAAAGACAACTGTAAGGGGAGAGCACATGTTATTCTTGCCCTGCACGGAGGTGTCAAAATCTGGAAACGAACCTTCGGCTTGCCACGACTCGTACACCTCCTTGAGAATCTTCATCGTGTCTGGACGGCCGCCACGAACTTTGCTGTCCCACAACAGCAAGCGTTCGGGCTCAATGTGCCGATGGATGAGACCGCTAATAGTGGGCCCGAACGTCTTCTCCTGGTCAGATCCTGCGGAACGACGGGAGTGGTTAGCACGAAACGCACACGAAGTGGGTCAGCCCGTAGCCGGCTGTGTCAACTTACCGATCCAGATCAGATACCTGTGAGAAAAAGCGGGCAAGCCATCAGCAATTTTATCAGATACGCGCAGTTGGTGGGAGCGAACATACCAGTACGGGGACTGAATGCACGTCGAGAGAGCTGCACCAATACCGGTGCCGGTGCAAATGCGAATTCCGCGCTTGTAGAGCGTGGATGTGTTCGAGACACCGGCAAACTTCGGAGTAATTATTTAGTAAGCTTGAAGGGGATAGGTGGAAAGAATGGAAGCTACCTTGAGCTCACGAGTCCACAGATACTTCGGTGGGTCGTTCACCAAGCTACGAGTGAAGTCGCCCTGTACACCGCAGATCAGGTAGTGGTATTTGGCATGCGTACCCTCACTGTAACAACAACAGTCAGAAGATTTGTTCCTGTACGTTAGGAGATGAAGAATACTGACGAGATGATACCGAATGCGTGGTACTCTTTGACAGCGCTACGACTGATACGGCCGAGCAAGCCTTGCTGCATGCCACGCTTGAAACGGACGATGGCGACTTTAGGTGACGGCTGTTACATCGAGTTGGAGTCATAACGCTAGTCAGCATACTGAGCATTTGACTAAGCAGAAACCACTTACGAGCTCGATGTCAACTTCCACCCTTCTTGTGCAGATCCAGGGGAGAGCGATGCTGTAATGTGGATTAGACACGATTGTAGGGCGTGCAATTGGAATAGAAACATACAAAGTCGTCATGCCCATAACATACCAGACATCTTGTTGCTTGAAGATGTGTCGAGCGCTCAGGTTCCAGGATTCGGTGGCGGGGTTCCACAGGTCATTTGCGATGGTGAAAGACCCTGCGCCAAAATTAATCAGGAGAACAGTGCCTCAGCGGACACGAATACCCACAAGTCAAGAATAAGGCAGTCCAACCAACGAAACGATGGTGGCGCTCAAAGACGCTGCGAAGTCTGTCAGTCTCAATTGAATCCCATCGGCTGCGAAGAACGTACTTGTGATGCGTGTTGCGGACCCATGGGATGGCAGAACATGCCGTTAAGAACACCGCGATGTTCGTGAGCGTGCCGAGAACCACAACGGTGTTGTGCTCGTCGACCCGGTTTTGCCAGACCATGATGACCTTAAACAGCAACCATGCAATACCGGAGATAGCACAGCCAGAGTGAATGCCGCCAAGATGCTGGAATGGGAAATTAGTCAAAATGCTTCCCGTCTTCATCGGTCGGCTTACCTGTAACACGGAGGTGCAGCCCAGCCTCCATATCAGAGGGGTCCACTGTGCGCATGTCTCAGCAAAAGATTCACGGAGTGATAAGAGACGAGCGTACCTTCGCAAAGCAAGTATTGACAAACAAGTACAGGAGACGTCCAAAGATTTCGTTACGCATGAGTATAGAAAAGTTGAAATTAGCGACGGCAAAGGCACCAGCGTATCTCCTGGCATACGGCCAGTGGTTCGAAGCTGCCAACCCGAGGCCGATCATGTTAAGTGAGAAAGCGACAGTGAATAATTTACTGTACAATTACGAGCGTGAGGAATGCGTTTCGGATGTTTGAGGGGAAAACTGACCGATAAGTGTTGAACCAAAGCTGCCAAAGAATCCACTTTGAAACCTTCTTCTTTGGCTTGGCCGGAGGTTTGGCGGGTCGGACATCCTTCTTCTCTACGACAGCAACGTCGACTTTCTTCTCGTCCTTGAACGGGTCTTTCTTCTCATCCTTGGGATAGGCAGCTTCTGGTAGGCGGGGACGTCTGTGAGCAAGCCTTTCTCGGCTTCAGAGTATGCCGGTGCTTCATCGCGAGGGTTGGCCGCCATCTTGTTCTCAGGTGTACGTGAGTAAGGCGGGAGGAGTAGGGGCCCTTGAGTAGTGTGGTAAGAGGATTGGGGTGTAGCCGACGAAATAGCATCGACAGCGGTAGACTTATATAGCTGGGACACTGCGGGATGTTAAGCGCGAATCACGGTGGGTATGTCCTGTAAGCGGCACAACGATTCAAGAACAATCGCACGGCGCCCTGAATTCACGGACACATAAGTTTGTTCCATGTGTATCCGATTTGAAGGACTCACAGGATCATTTTCGGTGGCCCCCAGCCCAACGGTATCAGGCAGTATCCATTGGTGCGGAGTGGGACTGACTCCAGTATTCTCATGGATCCATAGGAGATAGGACATTTCGAGATAATTTTGCGCACACTAGGGCAACGGTACCGTTGCACGCGAAGCACAATATCTGCGAAACCAAACGATTGGGCCATTAGAACGTGAAGCGTCAGCCCAAACACGCGTCTTCCCGCCAGATCGTACCTAAATTTTAACCACAGCCATGGTAGACACTGCGATTTGCCTGTCACATATGTCTGCAATTATTGTTGCCGGAGAACTTCTTCCCACTAGTGTGGAAACGCAGGTGACGCGGCAAGGAAGCGCGAGTTGTCGCTTGCAAGCGACGCAGTTCCCAGTAAGTCACGAATATGACATAACAGTCACGGTAGTCGATGGTGAGGATTTCGGTAGATCAACCCGCCTGTGGTAAGCCGTTCACACGACAGCAACACCATCATTCCCATGGACATGACAGGCCCAATAGGCAAGAGTAATATCTGTGCAATCAGATGTAAGTGTTCTAATAGGCATTAGTCATGTTTATAGCTTTCCAGGGTATGAGACTTCACCTTGGGTGGAGTTTCGTCCGAGCATTGTACCAATGTTCGGGACACCTAAGGACCCGACGCAATGGAAGAGTGTCGGTATGCAAAAGAGGCATGCTGTACGGGGCGGCCAACGTTGGACGTGGGGCGGTACTTCCGCATGCCGAACGGACACGGATCCCTCGCAAGCAAACTGCTCCGACGCTTTTCAAACATTCAAGTTCACTGTTGACTCTTCACTAGTAATCCAGTTTGCCGCTTACGACAGCGGCGTTCTATGCGAAACCTGGAGCGTGCCTAGATTGTTAACGATCCGCGGTGGCGGTAGATAGTGGACGAGACAGTCGCTCGCATAGCCTGCATATCTGCAACAGTACGCACGACTGTCGGTGTCCTGTATACATACTGGCTCGGGCCCGGAGTTGCGTGAACATTATATCCAGCTCGTCTTGAGAAACAGCGCGCCAGTCTGTCAGTGTACATAATGCACAGTCATAGAGGTCAGCACTCACCGCCGCCGATACGGTCGCCTTTCCTGGAAACTGTTCTGGTGGCGGTCTCCAACCTCCTCGTATTGATCAAATCACCGCATTCGGGTGTGCAGCCAATCAAGGATACCTGAGAGCGACTGCGCTTGCCAAGGATTCTCTACAAAAGCGACGAGCTAGATATGTCTGGCCCTCTTGCTATGGCCTCGCCTTGCCCAGGTGGAGAAACTTATGAGAGCGAAATGGACATTCCTGAGAGGAATTAGTTTGACGCCCTGGGAGCATGGTGGGAAGCGCCACGAAGATGGGCGCTAATCATGACTACTTATCCCAGTTTTGATTGCTATTGCCAAATAGCAGTAAATAAAAGCCGCTGCTAGTCTGAGTAACTTGAACTTTGCCTGACCATTCGTGATCCAGTAGGCACATTTCTTTTTGAATATTGTGAATTGGTCCAACGTAGGTGAGTTCAGGAGGCTTTTCACTGTGGAGTGAGTGTCCTTACATACTACAACGTACTTCCAGTGCCTGGCATACATGATAGCTTAGATCAAGTTTCACCTTCAAGTTGGCGATACTGTCGACCAGCTGTATTTTGCTGCGCATGACGATGGTATTTCTGTCCTTTCATCCAGTAAAACCGTATTTAGGCTGGCTACTAAACCTTTCGGCACTCTAAATGACCACAGTAACGTCTTTTATTGTAGGTGACCTCATATCCAGGAACCTCCTGTTGATAACGACGAGAGCGTATCTGACTCGTATCTGCCGGCTTCCCACAGTGACTACATGTTCAGGTGAGCTTTACCACGATCGGCTGCTGGATGGGTGGACCACTGACAGACCATGTTGATTACTGATCATGATAAACTGCCAGTGGACTATGTCGCATCACGAAGTCGCTGTTGCGACACGCCCGCAAGACATTGAGCGTCCCTTGTCAACAGTGCAAACGGCAACATCTTTAATCCGTTTGCAGCGCTTGTACCTTGCACTTAACCTGCTCGGTCGAGCATATGCAATTCACGGTTGGCTATGGCCACTAAGCCTCGTGTGCTGCCCGTATCAAATATACCGGAAAGAAGGTTTGGGCAAGCCTCGCATCTCTAATCATCCTATGACCAGGAATTAACTAGCAAAAAACCAGTGTTTGCGATAGATGGACATTTATGGAGCTCAAAAATGCCCCCCAGGCTAGTATGGCGTCCCAACGTGTCATGTAGCGGGCTTGAAGGTTCGTCAAGCGCCTCTCGTATAATTTGTCTTTAAGTCTCACAGTTATGCTATAATGTCGGCTCACCCATACCCCACTTGAAAGCAATTATATCATCAGGTGTTCCAAATACAGTTCAGAGGGAGTTCTTCTCCTTCACGGAGTGCTCAAGTGCCGATACTCATACGTACCTGAACCCGAGAAGGTCTACTCCGACCACTTGCGCACTACTCAGGTTCGAGGCCTGGATATGAACGCAGTAAAGATTCGAGAGCTGAATTCCTGTCTTTGCTTTGTTTCATGACCCTTGTACGTTCATCGTATCAAGGGCGTGCAACTCTCTGGCATTATACGATACTTCGAGTAAGTGCATTTCTATCATTGGTGCAGCTTGGCGTAGTCGCTTATTGGAGTGTAGAGGAGGCCCTTGTTTGTACAACAAGAGTCGTGTACTAGTATATTCCTCAAGAGAACACGGTGCAGCTGCTGGCGGGCGCATGACACACGAATAGACAGCACGTCCGCCGCTGTGACATAGGACGCTCATCAACGATGAGGAAAACAACATGAAGTGCTCAGCGGTGATCCTGGGGAAATGCAACCCCTAGAGAGCTGCTCTATTTGCCATATTTGCCTAGTTCTCAGCGCTGTAGCTGTGCAGGATCAACGACTTACAGCTAAGTAGCTCCTGGACTGTGTTATGCGCCCGGTAGAGATGCCAACGGACAGGTGAGTGTAGATGTTACCCCGTTGTTCCTCTGACGCAGCCTGTGCTTCTTATGTAGCCTCTGAAGGTTGCCCGTGCCAAATACACCAGCTAATAGATTGCTGTGCGGTGACCAAGTGTGGCGAACCACGTGAGATCACTGCCAGGCCTAGGTCCCTCTCAGAGTCTCAGGAGACAGACCGAACGATGGGCATGGATTGACGCAGCTTCCAGGCTCGGCGCGAGTGGTATGAGGAACGCAGGTGACTTCCATCTAGACGTATGGGAATGTCGGTGACAGCTCCTCGGCCGGCGCGATAATTTTATCCTCGGCATCGGGAGTTGGATGGCATACCATGTCTTGTTCTCCTGCTGGCGGTGAGAATGGCAAGTCTTGTACGGCTTGTCGTACTTTGTCTAGGCTCTAATCTCAACACTGGTCAGTACTTACGGCCTCTCAGCCACACGGTGTAGTAGCGACCTTGTTTTTGTCTTAGCTATAAACGTATCCCAGATATAGCCCGGATTTGTTTGGCTTTCAGAGAACATCCATGTTCAAGTTCTGAAAGACATCACTGGCAGCCAGACGGTATTAGTTCAATGGTGCTTGTTGCAACAAGCGGGTGCTCTTACGGACTGAGACATGGGCGAATATTACATGCTATTGCACCTGCAGGTTATTCTCAGGCTCGGGCCGGACGTTCACAGAAGATTGTTGCCAGTTGGTGACGTCTCATAATCCGTGTGTACTCGTGCCCTGAACAGTGAGAAGCCTGTTGAAGAACACTGATGCACGATGACACCGGACTTCGAGACTTCAGAGGCTCGTCATAATGCTGTACCTTAAGCTTGCGGCGATTGTATTCACGTATCGGCCAGAGATGATTGACTTGCAATATCTTTTATACACCCCTGACAAGTTACGATAATCGATGGCAGGACCGAGTCGGGGTCAGGTACGCACAAGACAGATGCAGCTGCCGCCCATTAACATATTGCGGCAGAAGATGGCAGCGGGAAGCAGAGAACATCGCGGACTGCAAGTAGAGACGTGCACTGTGTGGTGCATTACCGAAAAGAGAACAATGCATCAGCCCAAAAAGGCAGTCGTAGTATGTGCGAGCCTCGTGTTGGAAGCAGGATTTACCGTAAGCGCCCGAGCGCTGATGTCCGTCAGTGCCGTTCTCGTAGCGCATTGTTCTCAACTTGTATATCTCGTATTGTGCGCACGGTAAATGCTCGTACTCCTATCCTTCGTATCTGTCCCTTACCATCCGTCCACTTTTCGTCTGACAGTTGATCCAGCCCGCCAGGCACACGCTCTCTCTTTCTCCACCTATTTAAAGGCGACGCAAGCCGTCATCTTCTCCCCAAGCAGCGGCAACGACTCTGCCAGGCTTGTACTCGGTAAACTCGGTCCAGGTTAATCTCTTCACGGTACTCGCCATCATGATTGCTTTCGTTGCCATTCTCTTCTCGCTGCTGCTCGCCACGACGTCTTCGGCCTTGCCTACGACTCGGAACCACCGCGATCCGTTCTTCCCTCCAATTCCGGTTACAGCCAAGGGCTTACTTTGCCGACTACCCATCCCGATTGTCCAGAAGGTGCTATGTCCAAGACAGGGCTCGTCTAACCCGACTGTGAACACTCCGCTTGGTACGGCTCATGGGGCTGTGGGGACTGCCAACGTTGCCCGTTATACCGTGCGTTACGGCCAAGCTGCACGATGGCAAGACTCTGCTGTGGTCACTTCTTGGCAGCTTCCGTGAGTTTTCCGCTTCCTTCTATCCGCACGACTCGCTGAGAATCGTCCTGTCATCAGGAATAACAATACGGATCCATCTCAGCTGCCTCTTGCGTGTCCACAAGACGACATCGATGCTGCAGCCTACAGCGAGGACTGCTTGTCTTTGATCCTCTATGTCCCGAGTACAATTTCGGCAGGCGACAATGCGCCGAGCTTGTTGTGGTGAGTGTTAATTATGCCGCTCCTGCCCTTGACAACCAACAAATTTACTTTGACTGTTCAGGATCCACGGTGGTTCATTTACCAGTGGTTCTGCTACCGGACCTGGACTTGATGGTTCGAACCTCGCCGTCGCGACAAATTCTATTGTGGCCGTTGTGCAATACCGTCTGGGTGCTGTGAGTATTTCATGACTATTATTATTCACTCGCCGAAATCCTCTGACACTTCTGACAGCTCGGCCTTATGGCGCCTAGCGGGAAAGTCAACTTGGCCGCGAGTGATGTTATTACATCTCTCCACTTTTTGCAAAAGGTTCTTCCCAGCTTTGGGGGCAGCTCGTCGAAGATCACTCTCGCTGGTCAGAGTTCGGGGGCGAACATGATTCGAGGACTGTTGGCAATTCCCTCTGCTTCGTCCCTTTTCAAATCTGCTATCCTTCAATCTGACCCTATGGTAAGGACGAATTTTGATCATAACTATTACATCATCTTATGTAACTTTGACAGGACTACGGTTTCTTGTCTGCGGGAACCCAACAGACCTTGCAAGGCTACTTCAATGGTTTATTCTCTTGCAACAAGTCTGATACTGCGTGCTGGAACGCCCTCAGCGTCAGTGATATCCTCAACGCCCAGGACAATCTCCAAAATGCTGCTATGACCCTCGATCTGTCTACCGGCCTCGGTGAACCCCTTCGCCTTGTCAGAGATGGCACGCTCATCACCTCCCCACTTGACACCACGGCACCTTTCCCTTCTGTCTCCAAACCTGTCCTGATTTCCAACGTCAAGAACGAAGCAGGTCTCACCATCTTCGGTGGCGTACCCGCCATCACGACTCAGAGTTACGTTCAGACGGTCACCTCGAGTTTTGGCGACCCTGCGACCGAAAGGATCCTCGCTAACCCAAACTACGCTGCTCTAAACTCGTCCGCTGACGAGGACCAGCGCCCGGTTTTGGAGAAACTCGGCACTGACCAGATTTGGCGCTGCCCGACATGGACCTTCGCGAGAAATTGGGTCAGCCATGGCGGTAAAGCCTTTGTTGGTGTCTACGTTGTTGGGGCCAGCTATCCTGGCAATAGTGACATCACCAGCTTCTGCACAGAAGCAGGTGTCGTCTGCCATCAGGACGATATCGAAATTGTGGTATGTATCGCTTGACTGTTCTACACCCACCCCACAAATGACTGATCTAATGAATGTACAGTTTGGAACCGTCCCTAGCCCCAACAGCCAACAATCCGCACTCGTCAAGGAAATGCAAGCGAGGTACAAGGCCTTTTTGAACACCGGTAATCCTAACGCTGGCGGTCTCGCTACCTGGAAGGAAGCAACGTCCAGTGACGTTCATGCCCTCACACTCGGTGGCTCCGGTGAAGTCGCAGCCGGCGGCTGTGACCCATCCTTCTTCGGTGACGCTGTACTCTACGACTATCAAATCTTCGGAATCTAGGAACGCCCTCTATTGGAATACGCTCTACTTCAAGACCTCGGCACTTTTGATCGACATTCGGATCGGTATTCATCAAACCTTACATCGACCTCAACTCTGTTTTGACCCATTTACAGTAATTTACGCATTCACCGCTTAGCTCTTAGCTTTTAGTTCACTTCGTAATCTTTAATCTTTCTTTGGGCTGTTAGGAAGTAACACTTAAACGTCTTTTCATTCGAACTTTTACCTGGGATTCTGTCTGGTGATGCATTGAACTTTTCCCCTTTGACCTCACGCTGTAGCATTGTTTTCCACTAGAACTTTTGCTTCACTGTCGAAACGATGTAGCCATGATCAGTACTTTGTACTCAGGACTTCGGTCCTACCCCTGTAGCCTTACTATCTCTTATGAATCTGGGTTGGTAGTTTCTCGCGTTTCCCGACTCATATGACTGCTAGCAGAGTTCGTAAGATAAATGTGTGCATGATACAATGATTCCATGACAAAACAAGCAAAGCCATTAGTATGCAACAGGGGAGAACAATACATAGGACATAAGTAAACAAGGCAAATCCAAAGAATGCATCCAAAATCGTACTACAAGGAATCAGTTCGTCTGTGCGAAATCGTGCATCTGCTTCAGTTGTCTTGACACCTCTTCTTTGAACATCACGACGTCGTTACTGCTCTTGATGATCGCGCGCACAGTGTCATCTCGGAGTCGATTCACCTTGTCCACCTGCTCTGTATGTCTGTGTATGAATTTGGTGATGAGTAAGGGATACTATTTGAAAGAGAGAACATGCGTACGCTATCTGCAAGGCGTGGAGACGGGTCTTTACGCCAACACCGTGCGTCATGGCCGCCGATCTCGCTTGAGCGAGAGCATTCTCGAGGCGGTCGACCTCCGCTGCGCTCACTGCACCCTCCCGTTGAACACGCTATTACGAATGAAATCAGCATCGCGAAGATAACTGGTCGCGATCACGCGATGAACTCACATCTCGTAGATCGTCAGCCTGCTCGTTGATAGCATTAGCCTTCTTGAGAATTTCACCAACGTCCTGTTCCTTATTCTCGCACGCAACGACAAGTTTGTCAAGTTCATCGTCCAGCCTGATCTTGTCCCTCTCCATCTCCGCATTCTCCGTCTTCTTCATCTCCGTGAACCTCCCCAACGTCGGCTTCACGACTTCCTTCAAACTCGGTCCAATAACCAACTGCGACGCGTCTGCTGCGCCAGAGTTCATCGTCAAACCAAGATTTATGTCTTCCAAGGGAGGTGGGAGCGGTGGGAAAAGTCCGAGTGAAGCAAGCATGCTGTTGTATGTGTCGATTACTTCTTCCGTATCGGAGGTCTTCTTGCCGAGAGCAACCTCGAGTCGATGGATGAGTTTCGATGACTCGGATATCTTGTGCTTGAAGTGCTCCAAGTCTCGAGTGAGCGTTTCGTGTTCCGTATTCATGCGGAGCACTTCATCTGGTGAGAGATTCTGTGCTTTAACGATCTCCTCTAGACGCTGTTGTTCTATCTGCAGTCTGTCCAACTCGCCAGCTATAAACATGTCAGCCAAATCTTACGTAGCAAGTTTCACGAATGCACATACTAAATCGCTGAATTTCGGCGTTCTCATGTGCGATAGCGTCAATGAGTTTCTGCTTTCTGTTCTCGTGGAAGAGAGTGATCTCTTTGAATTTCCCAAGATCTTTCGTCATCCAACCGACCATAGTTTCTAGCTCCTTTAGTGGAGGCTTTACCGACTAAGGTCAGAATTGTACGAGCGAAGCGTATAAAAATTGCTTACATCCGATTCTTTCAGCTTCTTGAGCTCGGCTGTCACTGAGGCCAGACGCTCTTTGTTTTGCTGGAGGTCGGCGATGACCTTGCCATCCTTACGAGCTGAGCAGTATATTAAGAAAGAAACGAATGAAATTCATCATGCAACTTACCGTAACGTTCTTCCATTTGTCGTTCCTGTTCAGGGAAGAGATCTGCGCCCTGCAAGAATAATTGGTAGGATTCAATGTAGTGCTCGAAGGCCAGTGCTTCGTGGTGGTGGATGTTATCGAACTCTTCTGGAACGAGTGATACTTCTTGTAGAGTAGGATCTTCGCTACTAAGATAGCTCTCTCTTGCCTATATTTCATGAACAAAAGAATACACGGATATGAATCACGGTCATACCTTTCCCAGCTCTGCCAGCCAATGAAGCATGCCCAGTAATGACGGCCATGAGAATTGTGCACCGGGGGTAGCCAGCCACTTCATATCTATGTTGTGCACATATGGGTACTGGAGAGCTTTGAGAGCCTGCAATAGTTGTTCCTCAAACCTCTTGTTAGGATCAAAGGGCCAGTCTGGGTCCAAACAGAGCACTAGCTGTTCGAATATTCCTCGAAAGTCTTTCGCCGTGATGTTCATGAGGGCAGATGTTTGAAGGTCATATTCGTTCTGCTGAAACCACTCGACAATATCTTGACGCATTTTCGACTGGAATGGACGTTCCCGCAAAGGTCTTGGGTCCTTTGCTACCTGGCTTCCTGAGGGTGCGGCGTTCTGAGAACCTCCTCCCCATGTTGACGTACGTCGATTGCTGAAGCATAAGGTAAGCTCTCATGGAGTTTAAACCTTCATAGCTAGTGGGTTTATGAGAGTCAACTCACCTCATTGGCGTCCGACCAAATTGAGGTTTACTGACACTCATCAGCAATGGGTTCACATTCTGCGAACGCTTCATGCTCTGTCTCGGTGTTGGTCCTGGTCCCGAGGATAGGGGATAAGGTGCTGGTGCACGCATCGCTGGCCCCGACATAGACATGCGACCATGATGTGAGGTCTTCTTTGCCGTCGATGGCATTGGTATGTGAGTTGAGCGTGCATTCCCGTAGGGGTCGCTCGGGGGTTGCATCACCGACCGACGCCTGAAGTCCATGTTGAAGTATACAAGCTCTTAGCCAAAAACAAGTTCCAAGATCGTCAAGAGAGTCGAGGGGGTCGTCCCAGGTCGTGTGCAAGTCGTGCAGCCCAACGGCGAAGAGACAGAACGCGCTCAAGACACGAAAAGCCAACTTCGCGTCACTGTTTGCGATCACGTGGAACGGTGATCTCAGATCGCTGATTGGCTTTGCCGCCGGCCTTCAGATCACTTTCGCGAGAGGAGATCCAGATTATCAGAGCTGCTTTCATCGAGCAATCATGTCAGATACAAGACAATTATTTGGAGGTGCGATTACCACGACTTTACCGCACACGCTCATCGACGCATCGTGAGTGAGCATCCTGATTTTCTGAATTTTACTGAACAAATCCACTTCAAGAGATATTCGACAAGTACCCGATACCCAGGAGGTGTTCCTGTATTCTGATTCTGGGACAAGCATAATAGTCGAAGTGCTTGAACGAGTCGCTGCCAACGATGCCGACGAAGCTGCAAGGTGGGATTCCCTCCTGACAGGATCGCAGGGCAGAGTAACATGTTGACTGACTTTTGTCCCTCAGATTCCACTTCGACTCTCTGGCGCATGACAATTCCGCAACAGAGTCGAAGGTGCTGAGTGTCGATATCCTCACTGAATCACAAGGAAATACGCCGCCTCCTATAATCCTTCGTGGCACCCAATCGGTTCCTAAATTCAACAGCACCATACCAGACGAAGTCACCATACTTCTGGCTTTGTATCGCGTGCAGAGCAAGAACGTGGATCTGGTTATGTCGATGAACGTGCCTACCAAGACTTCCGACGGTGGCGCCGTCAGTGGGGATGGCCTGGTCGAAGTACAACGTGACTTCGACGCTGCGGCAAGATCATTACAGATAGTGGACTTCGGACTCTTTGTTTAAAGGACGGAGGTTCATAACAGAGCAAGACGACGTGAGGTGCAGTACTAATGTACAATAAAATAAGTATTATCGACAACATATCAAAGCTTACAAAAGGCGGAAATTCCGGGATAGTTGCGCCAGGTTTTGCTACTGGATAACAAGAACACTGAGTTCAACAGTCTGCTTGCTCAGCAGCAGCCTCGGCTTCAGGATCCTCGTCAATCCTGTCATTGACGACAGACGTTGTCTCTGCAGCAGCCTTTGCCTCTTTCTTCTTCTTAGCAGACTCTTTCAACTTCTCCCACCGTTCGCGGAACTTGACGATCATCGCTTTCTAAAAATCCAAATACGTTAGCAGATGAGCAGTACGAGAAACACTGATATATGCCAAAGCTTACCTGCTTTTCATTCTCAACCCGGATGGCGCGGTTTTCATCCTCGAGTTCACGAATGCGACGAAGAAGCTGGGCCTCCCTGTCTCTCCCAGGGTTTCCCGCCGGAGGTGGAGGAGGCACGTTGATGTTCAACGCGGCAATGTCAGGGATGGGAGCAGTAGGTGTAGGCAGTGGGCCTGGGATCGCGGGTGAACCAGCAGGACTCGGTGCTCCCAATGCCATGGGTTGCGGAGGACGTAGTGCCATCGATGAAGACATGGCTCGTTGTGCCTATTCATACACGTGAATTCATGTGTCGGGCTTTCTTTGAAAGACGAGACAATTACCTCTTTTCGAGCCAACATGATACTATCGCGGAGATGCAGATCTTGTTCCTGTCGCTGTTTCATCATGCGTTCGGCCGCAGCGATTTTCGCTTGTTGAGCTTCGATCTGAGCCTTCAACGCTGCGTTCTCCTTCTTCAGAGTGGCGAGTGGCGCCTCGGCTTTCGATGGTATCACGAAAAACGAGTCCGCCATTCCTTCACCTGATTCAACTTAGCAAGGGTTCAGTTGTTGGATGTATCCGATCGAAGAGCTTGCTTACCTTCGTCAAGTTCATCATCCCAGTCATCTTCTATTGGTTGCGGTCTAGGAGGGAAGCTGTTGATACCTGCTCGACGAGTGTCTGAGTCGGACGATATAGTCCCGGACGAATCATGTCGAGTAAGCATGCGTGAGCTGGCAGCTTTCATGAAGCCAAGCCCACGGTTCAGAGTCTTCGTAATAGGGTCCTCAAATTCGGGATCACTGTTCGAGCTTCCTTCTCGAGATCCAGAGGCAGCCTCAGGAGGTGCAAGCGGGGCTGTCGCAAACGCAACAGGCTGAGAGAGATAGTCGAGCATGCCTTCAGTTATTTTCCAGAAATGATTGAAGGCATCCCCTCCTGCCTCGCTCTTCGAGAATTTGAAAAAGAAGCGTAAACGCCGGCTGCATGTGCGATACGATGTACTGACATACCTTCTGTCCTAATAGCATGAAAGACTCATCGACACCCTGTTGTGATTCGGCCAAACGGTTTACGGAGGAATTGAGCGGTGGTGAGGGCACCGGCTGCGGTGCACTGCGCGAGGAACTACCGCTGCGGCCATTTTGTGTCAGTCTGAATGGTTTCTGAGGCAAGGCAGGGTCTTTATTCTCTGCTTTCAACTTCTCAATCCTCCTCTGTATTTCCTTTCCCGCTTTTGTGTGTTCTGCGTATAACATTTGTAGGGTACGCTTAGCCTAGAAGACCGGTCCCATTAGCCCCGTTACATCAGCCACTGATCCGTAGGAAGGCCACACATGCTCGTCACCAGAGGCTTGGTACGCAGCCTCAAATGCCATGGCAGCCTTGTAGTTCTCTTCTGCGGCTGGAATCAAGAGACCTTGCGCCATGTAATCGTCCGCATTTGCCGCATGTTGGTGAGCCTACCAAAGGTGTTTACTTAGTGTGTGCAGGTGCCCTGGGCCGCCCTTTATAACGCACAGCATTGAGAGGAGACTCTATGGGAGGCATTCCGTATATTCGACGAGTCCAATACAGGCGTGGAACGATGAGTGCTGCTGCAGTGTGAAGTGGCAGGGAAATAGCAGGCATCCGCGCGTCCTGTGCCACAATCCCGACCGGCGCTTACAGTGCTCCGCGGAGTTTGAAGCATCCAGATTAGGCTCCCTTTGGTCTTGTAAGTTCGCCACCACGATCATCCGTAACCTCAAGTACCCAAACTCTTGCAGCTGTCCGCCTCTGCTAAACCAGATTTCCACAAATCAGGAACGGGTGTGCAGCGAGTACAGATCATCCCGAAGTTCGCCCAAATCGAGGATATCCTCGATGAGTAAGCTTCTTCACCGACGGCGGCCATGATCGAGTCGGGCCGCCACCGACGCTTCCGCCGGATTGCTCGAGCTCACCGCGGAAGTAAATCGATATTTCACATCCGTTCTAGAACATATAAGACCCCATGGCCCTTTGCTCACTAGCAATAATTTTAAGTTCACACAACCACCACCATGATCTCAATCTGCCGGTCAAATAACGACAACACGACGTTCCCCAAGTCACCCCTCAGCGACGTAAGTCATACAGTTTCTCATATGTCGTATCGCTAATCAGTATTCTGAATTCTAGAGCCCACGCAGTGGCATCATTCGTCGCGGAGGTATCCGAGCCCATCGCAAGAACGGCCGTGTACGTCCATCCCCTGTCCTTCTCGGCAGCCTACCTCTGACTGAGTATATCTCTAGCCTTCCAGTGCTGGTCACTGTCATCCAGAACCAAGCCAAGAGAAATCGAAGCCAGAGCTCCTAAGAAAACGCAGCGCGTCATGTACCAACCTTGACTGGTTGCGCAATGGCGTGGAGTGGCAGACTATAGAGTCGAGTGAACATCTCGCTCGGAGCGACAGCTATAAGTCGGTGTCCGCGGACGGTCCAATCCTGGATATACGACATGACTGCGTAAAGAGCAGCTCTCCAACCGTAGTTCACCAACAACGGCCGTTCGGTTCAGGACCCCTGAGCGCAGTAGTCATGCAGTGCGAACATTCAGGTCGTATTGTCGATGAACATATCATTGAAGAACCTCATACGGCACACGTCGAGGTTAGCCTGCATTTTCATAACAATGCTTATATCAACAGCTCACCCTGGCCTCAGTATCTCACTGTACCGACAACTACGCCGGTACCGGTGCCTGATACACCTCAATCGCAGAAAACGCCCTGCCTCTCCATTTACATTCCAACATCTCATTTCTCTTCATGAGGAGTATCAGGACTATAAAACCCATATTATTGTACAAAAAGAATCGGACACACATGGACTTTGGTGCCAATGGACACTACTTATTATCAGTCAGGATCGATACCCACCTGTATTATTTAGAACAATACACAAATCATGCTCTATATCGGACTAAATATACTATGTATTCTTACGTTTGATATAGACCCTCAGATAATTTTTTCTCAGTGAATACAACGCGTAGGATTGAACCATTTGGATCATCGACTGGCCACATCGGGCGTACTGAATCTGCCATGAGTAATGCAGACGCCGAAGCACACAGTTCGCGCATTATGGTAGACGCCTGCACCTCTTCCTCTACTTCATTTCGACGACCATGTTTCGACGCGATCCACGGGCAGGTGCATTCTTGGGAGGTGACAGAGTATCTGGACAGGACATAAGAGATCAAAATGGTACGAAATATCATCTGTAAGGATGGCGCGTAAGGTGCTAAACTCTCTGTAGTGGTCGCTGCACAATCGATTGCGAATATCGTGAAAAGCTCGTTAGGACCCTTGGGTCTCGATAAAATGCTGGTTGACAACATTGGAGTACGTTGACAATCGGCTCTCCCTGGCGTCCCGTACTCAATACTGTGCACAGGAAGTGACGATCTCCAACGACGGCGCGACTATTCTATCTTTATTAGCTGTAGAGAACCCTGCTGGACGCGTCTTCGTCGACCTCGCTCAAAAACAAGATCGTGAAGTCGGAGATGGTACTACTTCAGTCGTCATCATTGCTGCTGAACTTCTTCGACGCGCCAACGAACTTGTCAAGCAAAAGATTCACCCAACCACGATCATCACTGGCTACCGTCTGGCATGCAGGGAGGCGTGCAAGTTTATGCAAGATCAGCTAAGCATAAAGGTCGATGCGCTCGGCCGTGAAGCTTTGATCAATGCGGCGAAGACGAGTATGTCGAGTAAGATCATTGGCAGGTGCGTTGTTGTTTGTCTGCATGTGATGTTTTGCCAATGTCGTATATTTCTCAGTGATGACGACCTCTTCGCACCAATGGCTGTTGATGCTATGCTTGCCGTAAGGACTATCAATAGTCGCGGTGACATCAAGTACCCTGTGAAGGCTGTCAACGTTCTGAAAGCTCATGGCAAGAGTGCACGCGAATCTCTTTTCGTCAAGGGCTATGCGTTGAACTGCACGGTGGCTAGTCAGGGTACGTGTTTCCCTATTTCTTATATGCGTCTCTTACCCAATACACCATAGCTATGAAAACCCGCATCACAAATGCGAAGATTGCGTGTCTGGATATCAATCTTCAAAAAGCGAGGATGCAGCTTGGCGTACAAATCCTCGTCGATGACCCTTCGCAGCTTGAAGATATCCGGAAACGGTACGAATTTATGACGTAGAAGCAGCTGTCACATCTAACTGTTCTTCTAGAGAATCCGAGATAACTTTGGAGCGTATTAGGAAAATCCTTGCTGCAGGTGCAAACGTGGTCCTGACCACAAAGGGCATCGATGATCTTTGTCTGAAGGAGTTCGTCGAAGCTGGTGTCATGGCTGTCCGAAGGTGCCGAAAAGAAGACTTGCGTCGCATTGCTAAAGCAACCGGTGGAACGCTCGTCTCCAGTTTGGCCAACCTTGAAGGTGAAGAGTCTTTCGAGGCTAGCTACCTCGGGCTTGCGGAAGAGGTCGTCCAGGAGCGGATCTCAGATGACGAACTGATCTTGGTAAAGGGTACGAAGGTCGTTAGCTCGTCCTCGATAGTGCTTCGCGGAGCGAATGATTACATGCTCGACGAGATGGAAAGGGCTCTCCACGACACACTATCCATCATCAAGCGGACATTGGAGAGCGGGTATGTCGTTCCCGGCGGAGGTGCGGTGGAGACTGCGTTGAGCATCTACTTGGAGAATTTCGCTACCACGCTCGTGAGTATTCCCATGTCTTTGACACCGAGCACGGAGCTTATCATCACGCGTAGGGATCACGAGAGCAACTTGCCATTGCTGAATTTGCGAGTGCGCTGCTCGTCATACCGAAGACACTAGCCGTAAATGCAGCGAAGGACTCCACCGACTTGGTCGCCAAATTGCGCGCGTACCACAATGCCGCCCAAAACGCTCCAGCAGGTGATCCCAAGAAGGTCTTCTCACGCTATGGCCTCGACTTGCTCAACGGAGAAGTGCGAGACAACGTCGCTGCTGGTATTTTGGAGCCGACGTTGAGCAAGGTCCGAAGTTTGAAGTCCGCGTTCGAGGCGGCTGTCTCCATATTACGAATTGACGACGCGATCCAGTGTATCCCTGGTACGTCACAGCCATATTTCAAAGATGATGAGCTTATTTATACTGATTGTTCGTCTCCTGCAGAACAAACGGGAGAGCAAGATCCACATGGCCATTAAGTAGATGATACGCTACATACAATTGTACTCTTTGTGACGCACGCATTCAATACTCGCTTTGCTCTGCTGTCTTCTGGGCTGAAGTTGAGCGTGGACATAATTGATCTGTGGACCTGCCATGTATACATTGATCTCGTTTCTATCGTTATTACCGACGCTGCATGCCGCTTCTCAGCAGCTGCGGAGGCAAAGACGCGGTCAGAGATCTTGGTCACGTGACGTGTCGCGGGTTGGTTGACGTGACGGGCAGCGGCCGCGGTGTTGTTCTCGCTACACGAGCATCTGAGCAAGTCTTGCTCTCTGCTGTTTACCATCGACCTCACCGACTTATCTTGCGACTTACTTGCTGTCTTACAAGATAACCTACTATCGCATGCGTCTGGCTGTGCGCAATATTCACTCTGATGCCTCCAGAAACGGATTCAAACAGGACACTCCGAGAACGGCTGGCCGCGCACGTTCATAATTGTTTCGACGCCGAACTCTATCGCTCTGCTGTGTTCTATGCGGAAAGGGGCTTTGCACTCTTCCCAGATGACCATAGCTCTCGACATCTTTATGCTACCGCGCTGCTCCGCTCCGGACAACCTTACAGTGCTCACCACCTGGTCGACCTCCCCAAAGATCAGTCGTGTTCGGGATGTTATGAAGTACGGGCAAAGTGCTGCAAGGTGTTGGGAAGGAATATGAAGGCTCGAGAAGCACTCAACCAGTGCATCGAGAGTTTGAGTGCATCCAACTCAGGTATGTGGCCATTGTGTATCTTTCAGCACGTTACATGAATATTGAAGTTTCCCTCGGTGATGTCATGCACTAGACTATCCGCTTGCAAGCCGTTCGCATCCACAGCTTATTCCATCACTTGCGGTACTACACTGCCGAGCTGGCACCTCTGCCTTGAGGGCCAATATCCCGTCTGCAGCAACCGAGAGCTTGCGAAAGGCACTTGAATCGAGTCCTCTATTGTGGGAAGCGTTTGAGGGACTGTGTACTCTTGGTAAAGTCCAACCCACCCTAACTGTCCATGTTGATTCTTACATACTATCATAGGAGACTTCCCGTCAATAGACGAACTATTCCCTCCGCGTAATCCACCAGTGAAACCTCCACCTCATCAGCAGCTTGCCGCGTCGGATAATGGATTCTTTACACCCGAACAAGGAACCAGCAACAACGCCACTACCGGTTGGACTAACGGTTTCAACCGTATTCCTCCCTTTCGGAAAGACGCTGTCGGTCCACGAGATTCGCTGTAAGTCCATTGTGTCATTTTACGATGTTATTAGAATATTGAAGGCTTCGTAGCTCGACGATCGACTCATCTTTTGCGGTGGAGGATTCTTTCGCTTATAAACCAATACCAGCGAGTAAATCCCAACCAGGGCCGTCGAGTATGGTCCAACCACCTGCTGTGCGTCCCCTTTCTTCAGCCGATGAAATGGGACCAGTTCCCAAGAAGCCACGTTCTACCACTCGTCAGCGCGCCCCGCCCTCTTCTACCGCCGCAGACACGAACATGCAAACCTCCAAGTCCGCTGGCGCACTACTGCAGGGGGTGGCGGACGATCGCTCGAAAAGCTCAAAGGCACGCGCACGCCCGGCCCTGACCATTGCTAACATCTTCTCATCTCCCGGTCGTCGTGCTCAACAGGCGGCGACGTCCTCTAGGTCAACTGCCCCCAGCAAGGCCGCGAAAGAACAACCTCCCATAACAAGACGAAGCTCGCGCCTCTTAGGCGGTTCGACTTCCAAAACCAAGCTCGCTCCCAAGGTAATCCTACGATACTAGAAACGGGATATATATGAGCTCTCACTGACGACTGCGGATTGTTGTTAGCCCATCACCAAAGACCGACGTCGTGTACCAACGCGCACACGCCCACAGCCCGAGTCGGACGCCGACGACGATAACCCTTCCTCTACTGCTGTTCCAGTGCCTCTCCCTCCCTCTGGTGCATCGACCATCACACCAATGCTCAAACCCCCGCCAGGACCATCAACAGATCTATTCGGCGAACAGACTTCTCCACTGGCTAGCTACGAAATTGAAATGGCTGATTATACCATTTATAACCTCATGCGTTCATTCGCCAGTGCGACAAGAGCACTCGCGATGTATGATTGCCGTGGTTGCCTTCTGGAGCTCGAGAAGCTCCCGCGAGAACACCAACGATCTGCGTGGGTCATGGCCATGGTAGGGAAGGCTCATTACGAGTTGGGAGAATATGCTGCCGTATGTTTTCTCTCGATAGCAACATCCTAATCACACAATACGCTGACCCTGCGTTTGCTTTACGTGATCAGGCTGAACGTGCGTTCGAAGCAGTCCGAAACCTTGACCCTTATCGCCTCTGGGATATGGAAGTTTACTCAACTCTTTTGTGGCATCTGCAGCGCAGCGTTAAGCTCGCGTTCCTTGCACGGGAGTTGCTGGCGATAAACCCTCGATCACCAGAAGCTTGGATAGCAGTCGGCAATACGTTTTCTTTACAGAAAGAACGATCGCAAGCTTTGACCTGTTTCGATCGCGCGGCCCAATTGGATCCTATGTGCGCCTATGCGTTCACTCTGAGTGGGCACGAGACGATAGATGAAGACCTCCAAAAAGCTACCAGGCTCTTTGAGTGTGCCCTGCGTGCCGATCGTCGACATTACAACGCATGGTGTGTGATCTTTCGTTCTTCTTGCGATAACGCAGTGCTGACCCAAAGCTCGCGTAAAAACTAGGTATGGACTAGGAGTATGTTACATGCGTCTGAGCAAGCTACGTCTCGCGGAGTACCACTATGGCAAGGCTGCTGAGATTCATCCTCAGAACGCGGTGTTACTTGGGTGCCTAGGGATGGTGCGTGTCAGACATGAGTTGGTAGATTGCGGGAAGTGGCTGATCGGGGTATTCTATATTCTCCCTCGTGACCAGGTCGAAGAACGACGAGGCGACATGAATGCCGCTTTGAAGCTGTTCAACCAGGCTGTGGGGCTATCGCAGGAGAACGCTCTCGTGCGTTATCATCGAGCGAAATGTCTTATCGCCATGAAAAAGTATCAGGTTCGTGATAACCTCTTCTCTACCCCGCCTGACGCTGATGGATTCTCCCCTTCTGTGGCGTTTGACGTTGCGTTCTTGGAAATTTGACTCGCAATCAGCTTGCTATTCAAGACTTGGAGGCGCTCCGCGACTCGTCTCCGGATGAGTCGAATGTCGTCTTCCAGCTCGCAAAGGTGTACCGTCTGATTGGAGACAAGGCGAAGTCGGCGCAGACGCTTGCCGCTGCGCGGGACCTGTCCCCGAAGAGCATCAGCAAGATCCAGAAGCTATTGGAGACTGTCAAGGACGAGGAGGTGATGGACGAGGGCTAAGTCCGGTAATCAAGCCACCGGACGACCCTGACCTGCCCTCTCCTGCTACCAACCGTGCGGGTTCCCTCTCCCACAGGGCTGCATTAGTGCCCACACGAGCACGAAGGAACCGAGCTCTGTACTCTTGTTTTATGTTTCTGTAGATAAGCTAATTATATCGGAATTTGTCGGGTGATGGGTGCGCTCGTCACGCCACGCGAATTGCGCTCTCTGTGCGGAGGTTGGCGTGAGTAGCAATGGGGGATGCGCCGCCATGACGAATTATGCTGAGCTCGTACGCAACGGTGGCGAGGGTGGAAACGAGTTTAGCCTCCCCGCCTGGGCGGGGCGTGATTGGGCGTGACTGGGATCGAAGGGCGTGACGGAGAGCCGCGTATGGAAGTCACACCCCAATAAGGTTAAGCGAGGGAGTGACGGTCACCTTTGGGATCAGGGGCGTCGAGTCACTGTCGCGGTCACGCCGGGCGTGCGTATAAAGAGAGACCCCGCTCGGTTCAGCGGACTCATCGGCTCTTGCCTCCCTCTGCTGCCATGGCCGCATAAACGTGTCCTAGTCGCGTCCCGCCCTCCGCTTAACTCGTTCTTATCTCTCGTCCGCCTAGACAGTCTCATTAGCCGTCAGGCGTACCCCCAGTAAGAATGGTTAACAAGTCCTATCGCAAGTCCAAGAACGGCACTCTTCTGTTCGAGCCATTTGTCGTATATCGTATACACCGGTGACCGCACCAATAACCCGGTCTCGTAAGTGCTTTGCCCAGTTGTCGTGCTTCAAACGTGCAGCTCATCGTGTGCCAGCAGAACGCACCTCTATAACACCCCTCAGTCCCGCTCAACCGGCCCTCCGTGAACAACCCACCCACCGCACACAACACAATGTCCTCAGAATCCAGCTCCCTGTTCAGCCTGGCCCGCAACAAGCTGCAGTATGTCGTTAGCGGACACGTTAAGGACAGCTGCAGCCTGCATCGCTGGGTATTGCTTAAAAACTCTATTATACGCTCGCATGATCCGCTACCTAACGCCGGCGATGTGAAGGGCGAGGCTGATACAGAATCTGCGCACAGACACGACGAAGAGGTGCTCGAAGAGGAAGACATTGATACGTTCATGTTCCCCGACCCTCACTCTCAAGAGCCTTCAACCAATGAGGAGAGCCAATGGCTTGACTCGCTACTCGAAAACCTAGAGGATGATGACGACGATGAGCCTCCGTCTGCTCTCCCCACGGTCGACGATGAGGAACCTCTGAGCCCGTTGTACTCCCCTATGTCTTCCTCCGATGATCTTGTTGACCAGACCGGCTTCTATTCTTATCCTATACCCTATCCACCCCTCCATCCCCCTCTCATCCCAGCCTGGTATGAGCTCGAAGCCTCTACCGACTCTATGGACTCTCTACCTTCTACACCAGCTCTGTACGATAATCCGCTACCCTACTACGATGTTGACGACCTAGAAGATGCGTCGGTTCCTGACGCCATAGACGATCTCTCAGACGACGAGTCGGACGCACCGCTGACACCGTCGTCAGGATCAACCACTTCTATTTCGCCTCCTAGTTCCCTTCCCCTATCCATGCCGCGCGAGCGGACGCGCCTTCCCTTTTCGCATCCTCAGGTTTACGTCGAGATGGACGAACCTTCGTATTATTCGTTTGAACTTGACCCACTCCCCTTCCCCCACGAGTCCACCACGCCGCCGCCTGCTGGTATTTACCACGCCTATGCAGGCTCGTGCTAATTCGCATGTTTGCTTTCTATGTCTCATACTTTTGGTCGTCTGCTCTTTGTCTCCTGCTGTGTTTTGTCTGTCTCATTTCATTAGTCGGTCGGTCTACTTTATTGTACAATGTGTTCTGCTTATGGTCAATATCCCATGCGTTATAATTGCTCGCCATTTTCTCGCCTCCTGTTGCAATGTCACTCTGGCTCGTTTCCACCTCCCCGCTTGCGTGCGCATCATCATCAGGGTCGTAGCGTTCGTGACTGGCTGTGACTGGCTGTGACGAGCCTGTGCCAACCTAATCGGCGAGGATGATCTCAGTCTGGTTGTCAGCGGTGGAGATGAGTGGGCTTGGTCTTGTCGCCCAATCAAGGCGCCTCCGATGGATTCCGGCTCTCTCGGCGGTGTGGCCACAGCTCATATCAGTCGGCCGTACCCAGCACAGTCAGCCACCAAGGGCAAAACACCGCGAAGAAGATAGAAGATAACAAAGAAAGTCATCGCATTGAATGTAAGAAGCCCCGCGGTGGATGTTCCCCCGCAGAGTCATAGTCAGCGGAGAGAAGGAGAGCTCTAAGACAATGTTCCCGCCCTCGTTCGTCTGATGATGGTCTAATGACGCTCTTCGTCGTGTGACCCCCAACAGCCTCCGTCTTCGCCCCCTTCACCTGTGTCTCCAGGGCGGTTTTCCATCCATCAACGTTCGAGTTCCGCGGCCGGACTTTGAAGTTGCCACAGCTTATCGGCGTCCACGGATCCTAGGGCCCCAGAGCGCGCGAATTGGATAGATAGGTTATTGAACGCTGTGGGGTGCACGTCACAATGCGGGAGCACCAGAGAGTCCAATAACGGTGCTAGCACAAAAGACTCGTCAGCTCCTCGTATTCATCTTAATCACGTTCGTTTTATTGTCCTTTGCCACTGTTAGGGGCGTAAAGGTCTCATTGATTAGAGTTCGGGATGGTACAGGACCAGCGAGTATCAAGGAACACCAAGCCGACAGATCTGAGGTAATTTCTTTCAACTTACCTATTCGTGAGACGCGCGGGTATTCGGCAGTCAGCTTGTGTGACGGGATGCTGTTGGCCAGACACGAAAGACAGACGGAATGTCCGATGGACGAGGGGAAGAACAGGACCCTTCAATCAGTGCCCGATTACCCTGTGGCTTTGCATCCCATCTTTCCCCTTCTTGATAGCGCATGTGCTGTGTAGGCACATACGCAGACAGATCAAGGGAAAATGGGCGTGCGTGGGTGTAGTCGTGGGCGGGAAAAGGACTCACCTGTCCAGGTACTCGCTGAAGCGGTTCGCGATAAGGACGAGCTGGGGAAGTTGGATGCTTGACCAGTTTGCGCCGAGGATGTTTTCGTACAGGTGCAGATCGCAGTGGGGCATGTACGCTATAGTTGGTTCGGACAACGGATAGGCTGCATCCTGCGGAAAAGATACGGGGGGACGATGCACACAGAAGGGGTGGGGGAAACGAATAGTCAGCGATGAGAGTTCTTCGTTCGATGTGACCGAGGTCTAACAAAAGAAAATGAGATGCACTCTGTTCTCCGAGTCAGGTAGCCGCTTCATGTTGAGGGATGCGAGAAGTTGATCGTCTTCGTCCGTAAACGCAGGATCATACGCGGACACATTCGAACGCTCCTAGGAATAGGCGTGAAGTCGGATGTATTGTCGTTCTGAGAAAGTATGTACATAAAAGAGGTACACACGAGTTTGAGATCGTCACAGACTTCAAGGAGAAACGCCAGCTGGGCCCTCGCGTCTCGGGAGGAGGCCGGGCTGCCCAGTCCCAGACAAAGCACCTTGGGCGACTGCAAGGAGAGCGTTTCCAAGGCGTCTCGGAGAAGTTCTGTTCAAGGGGGTAGGTTTAAGTTCGTGGGGAGATGTTAGTCACGCAATGAATGGCGATTTCGGACGGATGACGACCAACGGACTTGTGGAATCGTGAACCCAGCCTCCGACGAGGAGTTCCTGCCTCGTGCGCTCTAACGCCTCTGGGAGATTGCGACGTTCTTGCGTGTTCTTGTTCTTTCGTTTCTTACGCGGGCGCGAAGGAGTAAACGGAGCCTCATACTCGAAAGGGGGGACATCGTCTGTCATTCTAAAACTCGCCAGCCGATCGGGTTTGTTTTGCCCTGGGATTGCGCGAGAGGATGCGAGATCTTGTGCAAGGGCCGTGAGGAAGATGACGGTGAATATCAGACAACAGACTTTTTGATGGCGAGTCAATTCCGATCTTGCTAATGCCTGCCATATTCGGACACGTTTTTGATCTTGCGCATGGTGAGGAGGCTGCAAGAGAAGCGTGGCGTGGCCTGTACCTGCACACGTTGCTTCGAAAGGCTTGTTTTATAGCCACCGGAGTATACACTAGGCTGACAGGTATTGGACAAAGGAGACCGAGTTTCCCTGGGTGACTCAGACCG
This sequence comes from Irpex lacteus, assembly GCA_001986395.2. Taxonomy (NCBI): domain Eukaryota; kingdom Fungi; phylum Basidiomycota; class Agaricomycetes; order Polyporales; family Irpicaceae; genus Irpex; species Irpex lacteus. The sequence continues at coordinate 1,023,185 of MQVO02000004.1, read as the reverse complement.
TCCTAGGAGGAGACGACAGTAACCTCGAACAGGTATATGATTGTTCTAGATCAATACCCTAGGACACTCTAAAGACAGCTCGGTGTTGACATCAAGGTCACTGTAATAGGATCGATGGTTAACAATGGAAGGTCACACCGTCATCAGTACGCGTATTGGGGTCAGGTGTGAATGAGTGCGAAAGCGCAGTTGAGCTTGATAACGGAGAGGAAGAAGTTCCAGTCGTTGTGGACGCTACCAGAAGACTGCATCTTTACGTGTCAAGCTTATCTGTATACGAAGGGCAGAGTAGGCTAAAACGCCACATAAGTAGCCGGTGACTATACACAAATCGGGATATAGCCATACAAAGTATGATAGCAAAGAAAAACGCGACCAACACGCGACAGTAAGTTTGAAGCGTCATAATGTCATTTACGCACCTCATGGCAATCGTTCTACTCCTGACGAAAGATAGAACCCCGTATTTGGGAGTCGATTAGACGAATAGAGTGCCAACCACACACGAATCAGAATCCGGGACGAACAAAAACGCGCACGGGGCGCACGTCGATTGAGCTACGGCTCACAATTCCGAAAATCCTAGTATACATCATTCAGTTCTATCATTTGTTCTACAGCTTCTGAATAGCCCATAGGTCGTCTCCGAGGTAATGAACGGTCTCAACTCCGACGTCCTTGTTGACTTTCTTGATGTCCTCAGTACCGAGCTTCAGGAGACCCACACCCACAGCATGCTCTTTGCCCTCGGCGAAGATCGCCACTGGCGTCCCAGCGGGGAGACCAGCATCTGCGGGAGGGAGGTACCCACCCTTTGATGTAAGACCAGGACACATCATATGGGCACCTGCGAGAAGGAAGCGAATGGCTCCTCGGTCTACGCCGACCTTGGGCAAGATGAACGGGTCTTTTTAATACGATCGAGAGTTAGTTTGTTATCAATACAAGAGGCGAGTGACAGTCATGAGATTTGACGTACACTTGTGCAGAAGCCTTAATGTAGGGAAAAAGGGTCCGTCGTAGTGCTGGAAGAAGAGAGGCTCGCCGTGCAATTGGTAGATGGAGATGTGTTCTCTGCTGCCAGTGCGCATGCCGTCAGGTTTGACGAGAGAGAGAACCGCCAGTCGATGCTGACCACTTAACAAGCGTTATTGACTCTTTCTTGGGCCATATCGATTCGAGGGTCTCCTGGTCTATCTTCCAGTGAGAGAGGATGTTGGTCCGTATATTTCTCTGAACAGACGACTTGACGCTTGTTTGGCCTGATATGTCTGTGGAGGGCGAGAATCTGTGTTACAAAGACATATCAGTCATGGTAGAAAGTGCGTATGAGGAAGAGGGTTACTTTTTGAACATTGTTACAAACCAAGACTGTGACGGTGGATGCAGATGTAATCTTGCAGGCGGCTCGAGACAGAAACTTGGTCGATCTTATCGAGCGCTCCGGACCTGATTTGATCGTGACTTTCTGTGACTGTAACGGTGCCCAGTGAATAATCGCAGTACATGGGCCTTTCCAGATACTTTAAAAGGCTGGCCTCGTAGCTGCCTAGCTCTGTGAAAGAACGGCTCATTGCACGTCAAATTTAGAAGACAAATTTCGGATTATCGGAGCAGTGAGCACATAGGGGAGCTGGATAAGTATGCCTGTCCCGTTATCGCATTCACTGTTTTGATAGGTAGCATCTGTTTATGGCTTCAGGTTGATTAAGACTCGAAGGAAAGCATACAGTTATATACGACTCAATCGCATTTTTTGTCCAGTTAAACTCCACATTTTGAGTGATACTTAAAAGCAGCTCAACATTGCGGCGGACACTGCGGAGGCGGGCCGGGGCGAGTAATTGAATAGACGCCCTGGGGCGCATTACCGAATTGCTTGTCGCTATCCTCGACAACCACGAGCCTCGCTTACTGGCCCCCAGCGACGTCGGGCAGTCTGCAAGCCACGTTAGCCCGCCACGATGATGACACCGGACGCTCCGCCTGACATAAAATCCCGCATCAGCGCTTTTGAAGCCCTTGGAACCTCCAGTACGAATGTGAAAGCGACGAAATCAGCACCAAACTTACTGGATAAGCCGGACTCACCACCGACCAAGGGATATTTCTCGGTTGTGCCATCGCCGCCATCGACGTCTACAAACTTTTCCTCTAGGTCATCGTCAACATCTCCACCAGATGCACTGGGCCGCAAGAACTCACTGATTGACCTGAAGGACTGGGTGGTGGAAGATGGGCCGCTGCCGTACGCACCTCGACAGAAGAAAGTGCCAGGGCCGAACCACGAGAGCGTCCTACAGAGACACGTCTCAGACCCAACCTCTGTGCATGGCCACTTTCAGACTACACCGCTCATTCACCTTGAGTCTTCACCGCCGCGTACCGTGCGAGCTGCGCCGCCGCTGCCGCCCCGCAAAGCCTCCTACAGCTCACTCAAATCCGTCTCTGTGTCAAACTCTTCCAGCTCCTCGCTGTCACATACAGGCCCGTCGTATCCCCCTCTACCCCCTGGTCCACGCAGGAAGTCAGATTCTCTCACAGTGGACAGTGCGTATACTCCCGCCTCGAAGCTTGGTATATCCATCCCATCGCGCGGAGGAAATGGCTCGGGCCACGTTCCCGCCTCGTCTATATCTTCTTTCCATTCTGTTTCACTTTCCTCTGACGGTGGAACCGACGGGACCACCCCCGGCTCGCTAGCCAACTTCGTCACAACCTATCCTATTGACCGCGAAGACCACGACGCAGACAGTATAAGCACACGGGACATCGACACGGGTAGCCTGGACGAGTCGTTTGAGAACGTCTCCGTAACATCTATGATAAGTCCTAGCACATCGTCTATGTCACACGATTGGGCAGAGTACGTCCGTCGACCTACGGAGCCACCCAAACTCCCGCAGCGACCACAGCCCGGTTCCTCCACCTCATCTCCCTCTACCACCACACCCAGTGTTTCAGTACCCTATGCTGTACGCACGAACAGCAAAGGACCACCGCCGCCTCCGCCTCCGAGGAACCGCATACCGTCGTCCAACCGCAGCTCTCTAGCTTCCACGACGGCATCATCATCCGACCATTCGTCCGTATTCAGCACGTCAACATCTCGCAGCTCACTATCAAGCGGCCGTCCAGTATACCCACCCAAGAGCGCGATCAGCACAGCGCAACTACCCCAGCTAACGCGCACTCCTCCTGTCCCTCCTGCTGCCCGCAGAAGATACGAGGCACTATTCAACAAGAACGTTCTCGCGCAGAAGGTTGCGGCCAGAGAGAAGGCAAGGGCCACGTCTCCGCCTTTTGGACGAAAATCTAGACAGGCGGCTGGATGGCGTGGGCTGTCTGTAGACTTGATCACGAACCCGGAGAACGCACCGAAGCCTTCGTCTGTGCTTGAGCCGGTGGAAGAGGGGACTGTGACGGGTGAGGATAGGTTGGATGGGAGGGTTGTTGCGAAGATTTGGAGGATGTCGAAACTGGAGAAGGAGAAGTTGCGGAGTATATGGTGCGTTGCTATTTTACAACCTTCCGATACGTTGGTGCTGAATGATTTTCGTCAACGATAGGAAGGAGTGCGATTCCTCTGGCCGAGGAAGTCTTGATCGAGAGGCGTTCGTTAAAGGCATGTGGCGAATCGACGAGGAGTTGCGTAAAGCGCAGACGAACGCGCGGAGTAAGGCGACTGTCCGGCCGGTGAAAGGAGTTTCCTCTATCCTGCGTTAATTGACAGAGTGGTGGATGGACGGGCGGCTTGGATTTGTATTATAGCGTAGTGCAACACATTCGTTTGCTTGGATTATTTTCCTAGGATACCCCACAATGCACTTCAATTCATACCCACGAATTACTGCGTGATCTCTTCAATCTGAAATTGACCGAGGAAGGTGGTAGGTTCATTTTTGAGAATTGTGCTATGGAGCTTCTACTAGTAGATACAATGAATACCAATGAATCTCGCCAATATAGGATGAGTTATACACGTTCTTTACAACATGTTTTAACGTACAATAAATCTACAGTATTCAACCACCACATAGCTCACCGCTACGTCCCATCGGCTTCGTATACTCCCACAGCCTACCCAAGAATTCCATTGCGCAAGAACAGAAAAACCAAGAGAAGAAGAACAGTAAGAAAAGACATCCAAAACGTCCTACCGCTCCTTATCCATCTCCACCAACCGAGTATCCAAATCCAACACAAGCAGCCTAAGCTCAACATCCACACACCCATCCTCCCTCATAGACTTCACAACCGCCTCCCCCGCCCTCCTCACCATCCCCTCCAGCGCCAACACACTCGACATATCCCTATCCCTATTCCTATTCCTATTCTGCTCCGCTTTGAGCCGGTCGAGCTCGACGAGCCGCGTCTTCAGGTCGAGGATGTGAAGACGCAGGGCGATGCCGGCGCACCCGTGGGACTCGACGTGGGTGATTATTTCGCGGGCTTTTGTGTGGAGGGATTGGCGGAGGAGGGTGGATGAGTCGGGGTGGGGGCGGTGGGTTGTGGTTGCGGAAGAGGAGGAGGAGGTTTTGTGGGTGTGAGTGGTGGAGGCGGAGGCGGTTGTTGAGAGGGATGACCGGGGAGGGTGGCCGTCGTCGCTTGAGGTAGGGCTTAGAGGGCGGGGGTACTTCCGTGGGGCAGGGGCGGATGTTCCGGGGCCAGACGTTCCATTGCCATTGACATATTTCTTGTCATTAGACCGAGAGGAAGAACCTTTCTGCGACACAGTCGTTCGGAACGGATGGCTATTGCCATTGGGGTTGTATGTAGAATTTAGAGATCTGGAGGGTTTCTCCAGGTCATTCTGCGATGGAATGAGGAAGTCTTGAGAGGGAGATATATTGTGGCGTTTCTTGCCGTTCGAGTCGCCTGAGGATTCAAGCTTTCTCTTGAGGGACGGAGGGAAGTCGGCGTCATGGGATCGGGGACGGTCTGGACGGGTGGGATTGGAGGATCCGCCCGCGCCGTCTTCGAGGGTGGTCCACTTCGGAGATAGTGCCGGTGAGGAGGGGGCCTTTGGTGGTATTTGTAGTCTCTTCGACTCGTCGATGTCGTTCAGGAGAGCTGAAGAGATTCTTAGATTCTGAGCTAGTACCGTCGTCGTCGAAGCGCACTTACCATCGAGTTGGGCGGATGGTGAGGGAGATCGAGGTTGCTTGATTGTGCGTATTAGCTCTTTGGTTTTCTCGGGTTCGCTGTCGAGATCGGAGAGCCAGTCGTCGTCTGGTGTAACCTTGGTCTCATCTAGCTTGCGCACTTCTGTAGTGAACACGATTAATGATGTACCTCTATCGCAGCAGCCAAACACCCACTCTCTTGAGCACCGTCTTGTCTTGTGCAGACCTTCTTGCGAATACTACAGACCTGACACTTTGTACTCGGCGCAATCTTCCTAACGCATTCAAAGTGTTTGCTCTCGCAGGTATCGCAGGGTGGCGTATAAGCCGGCAGCCGCGAGTACTTGAACGAGGACGATTGAGACGCAGCGTTCACGAGCGCATCCTGAACCTCTTTCAGCAGGAGCCAGAACTGGTCCCACGTAAGTCCCGACGAAGTACGCGCAAGGCCAACAGAAACATCCTTATTCTCGAGTCTGTATGATGAATATTGGGAATATTGTCATTGGCCGGCGCTGATCAGACTGACTGGGAGAGACGCACTGCTCTGATGCGATGAAGGCACACAACGCGGTGGTGCCGTTCGAGAGATCAGTGCCTCGCCTGAACTCGGAGAATTTGCTTGTGAGTTCGTCGAGCAGCTCAGAGGCCCGTGTGACGGTGGCCCCTTTCTTGCAGAGCTTCTCGAGCGTGACTTCGTCGGGAGGCGGGTTTGGCGAGGGCTGATTAGAGTGCGGTGACTCGGAGCCTGCCGAGGACATCGCGGGCTGTAGTGGGATTAGCAGGGTTTAATATACGAGGATATTTGGGAGGCGTCCTGCTAAGCCAGGATTGCGGCTCTCGTCGCTGTGTGTGGTGGTGGTGGGGAGGTGAGCGGTGAGGCAAGGCACGCAGACGTCTCGGACAGGGCCACCCTCGTGAGGTCAGGGGAGCCCCGCTACGGTCCCCGCTTGGGCGTGACATGCATTTACAATGGGCCCAGCCACGGCCGTCTCTCCTCCTGAGTCCCGACCGAAAGCGGGGACACAGGCGCCTGTACCTGCCGACGGCGCACGACATATCGCGTGCACGTGCCCACTTCCTATTCCGGACCCGAGTCCTACGTCGCGTCTCATTGGTTCGTAGGCGCGCTCTGACCTCTTCCGACGAGTCGTACGGTTCTGACCGCTTACTCTGCGACCACCATGAACGCACTCAGGGCCCAGCACAACGTCGCGCGCATCGTCGGCGGTAGGAGATGTGAGTGCTTGCACCTGAGAGCACGCAGGACACTAACCTATGTGTAGTTTTCCAAACTTCGACCAGCCGGCGTGCTGTGTCAAAGTTTACTATGCCAGCTATGTCTCCTACGATGACCGAGGGTGGCATATCGTCCTGGAAGAAGAAGGAGGGAGAGTCGTTTGCTGCTGGCGATGTTCTGCTTGAGATCGTAAGTAGCGTCATTCCATGTGTCATGTGCACCTCTGACGTATTATTGGGATAGGAAACGGACAAGGCTACTATCGACGTCGAAGCGCAGGACGATGGTATTCTAGGAAAGATTCTAGTGCGTAACCACATTTTATTCTCGCTATATAGTCTTACCGTGATTCCTCTAGGCACCAGACGGCGCGAAGAACATCCCAGTCGGTAAAGTCATTGGCCTCCTTGCCGAAGAAGGCGACGACATCTCCAACCTCGAAATCCCAGCGGAGGAGTCCACAGAAACCTCACAATCAACTCCCCCTCCCGCCGAAAAGACAGAGCAAGCACCACCCTCAGCCGTCCCCGACAAAACCTCCGACACCTCCTCCGGCCCATCCTCAAAGCCGCACGACCTGCCCTCCCACTCCCGACCCCTCTTCCCCTCCGTCCTCCGAATCTTACAAGAAAACGGCATCTCCGATACCAGCAAGATCGAAGGCACCGGTGTTCGCGGGCAGATCACGAAGGGGGATGTGTTGACTTTCTTGGGTAAGGCGAGTGGGCCGCTGGGCACGTACAAGGCTGCGCTGGAGAAGGAGGAGGAGGCGGCGAAGAAGGAGAAGAGTGGTGTGAAGGCGGCGCCGCCGCCCCCGACGCCGTTGGACGGCCCGGCGTTGAGAAGGCTTATTGTTAATAACTTGGTGGAGGTGTCGCAGAGGCCTTACAAGCCTGGTACGTCTCTTCTCTATTCTCATTACTCCGGTCATACCCCAGTACTCACAGTTTACTTCACATCTCAACAGCTCCTACACCGACACCCACGTTCGACGACATCATCGCCGACTACTTGCCCCCTCCGCCAGCGCCGCACGTAGACTTGTCGGTCCCTCCGAAACCCAAAACGGCGAGCTCACATGGGTTCGAGGGGCTCCTGTGATTGATTGATTGTGGTGCCGTTCGCGGTGATTATTATGATCGTATATTAGATGTTTAATGCTCATGATACATAGACTACTTTGCTTCCTCGCTCGAGAGTTGAATGGCAGCTCGTGTATACCCAGATCACTCATCCTAGTCATCGCCCTCCAGAGCCATACACTACCCAAGGAAGCTTCAGACTCAGCGAAAGACTTTACAGTACTAATGACACATACCCGAAACTCAACAAACGCATTCGAAGACTTCCCAGGCCTCGCCTTCGGCGACGGCATGAGGAACTGCAGACTCAGCAGGCCGTCGTGGTCGATGCGCAGGGAGGTCTTCATGGACGTTTGGAGCGCGCGCACGGTTTTTTGCAGGTGACTGAGTTTATAGCTAAATTTCAAGTGGTTTTTGTTTGAGTCAGTATGCGATTGATTGAGGGTCAGTATGCGATTGACGGTGGGAGGTGAGAGGTGGAAGAGAGGTGGGAGGTGGAAGGTGGGAGAAGAGGGTGAAGTGGGAGGTGGGTGAAGTGGGATGTACCTGAAGCTGACGGCGGTGGGGCAGTCGCATGTTTCGAGGACTTCTCGGTCGTTTGGGTAGTCCATCTGCGCGTATACGTCAGATGTTATCTGAACAGCAAGGAGGAAGGAGTGAGGGAGGGAAAGTGTACATACCTCGGTGCTACCCCAGTTTCCTGAGGCTTTAAGACGTAGCCTAGGTGGCGCAGACGTGCGCGGTGCACGGCCGTCTGGAGGGGGCGGGTGACCTATGATGGTGACTTTCTCGCAGGAGGGCTCGAGTTCGGAGAGTGCGTCTCTGAGCCAGGAGGACTGTCGATCAATGTTAGCGTTAGTGTTCGCGTTAGTAGGGATTTCGGCTTAGGTATGAGGTTTGTTGGGGTGCTTGCCTTGAGGATTATACGGAGTGCTCTGTGTAGGATATGCAAAGGTTAGGAAAGATGGGAGTATAAGGGGGTGGGGAAACGCACGTTTGTTCTGCGTCGAAAGGCAGCTCGAGACGCGGTTCGGGGTCGAAGGTTGGTATTTCGCATGTTGCGGTGGGCCCGTCTGCTTCTTCTGCTCTGTTCAATGCCAAATCTGATTCCGTAAATGCATCCTACACACATATAGAAAAGAAAGGAGTTGCATACGCACATGAGAAGCGTGAGCGGATACCCAGCACCCGCATAAGACAGCCTCATCCCCGTCTTCTTCCCGCTCCCTCCAAAATACTGATCTAGCCTCGCGTTCCCCGCAGCCCCCTCCTTCGCAACATCGTTTCTCCCTCCCGCTCCTCCCGCTCCTCCCCTTCTCCTCGACGGACCGGCCTCATCGTATTCATCGTCCCCCTGTCCAAGGTCATAGAACCGGTGTGCCTTCTCGTTAGCTTTCAGGTTCGTCGTCGTAGGGCCTGCTGTGCCTAGGATGTTCAGGCATTCAAGCAGGACGGAGAGGTTTATCTCTATTGCTGTGTTGTTATTGTTTTCCTCATCATTATCTCCCATTTGTGAGCTAGTGAAGGAGGATTGGGAGAGGGGGTGTGGGTGGGGTGGGGGGTTGTAGGTGTATTCGTCGAATACTTCGTCGAAGATGTATGCGGTTCCTAGAAGAGTTGGGGTGAGTTTATTAGACGAGGCGGGGGAGTGAGAGGGGGGGGGTACCTATGAGCGTTCGAGCTTCTTCTGTTGTTACTACGAGTCCGTGGTTCATGATTGTTATGCATGCCATCTTCGTGAGCGTGAGGTGTGGTCTCTTTAAGCATGGTAAGAGGTGAGTACGGCTGTACGTACTTTGGCAAAGCTCACGCAACGTAGTAGAGCTGCAAAATATCGCACATCGTGTACATATGCACTCAACACCTGAAGTAACAGTTAGAAAATCTCTCCTGCGAGAGTCATCCACCCACATGCGGAGCTTCTTGCTCTTGAATCTCTTCTTGACTGGCCAATTGCGACATCTGGCGTTCAGTAGAGTGGTATATTGTGCGTAAGTCGGAGAAAACCAGATGAGTAAGAACTTGTACAGATCCTACCTTCAAGTTGCTAGACGAGAGCCGAGAGAACTGAAATGAAACACGACTGAATCGCGTCGAGGGAACGGTCACATGCCCCCGATCTCAGGGCCAGATCGGGCCAAGTGCCGCAAACGCACTCCCACTCCAGCTCCGATCCCGCCTCACTTCACTGACACCAGATGATCACAACATGCATCTTTGACTCTCACCACCACCTGCTTCAACCGACTCACCGCCAAATTGACTGGATGGAATGCATCAACTTACAATAGTGAATCGCTCTGCAATAACTGTTTATTGCGGCCATAATGGCAGTAGACCGGGAGCCTTCGACGTTATTTATCCATCTGCGACTGTTACCACTCGAGTTCCTGGCCACCGTCTCAATCTGACTCTAGCACCTCGTGTACACAACGAGAAGGATGATTCAACACCGATTCATGATGGGTGGGGATCAGGTCTTAATGGAGTCGTCATTGGGCACTCTTTGACGTTTGGTGCGACCTGGGCGGTATTGAAGGCTAGTGAAGGTTCGCCTTGGATAATTTATCGCTCAAAGGTACTTGAAATTCTAGTTATACGAGTGCTTGGTACACTAATGACAATAAAAGATTACCAGAGACCATCACCGCCTTCTCATCCTCCCTCGTAGGGATACGTCCAGGTTCTTGGGCGACATACCTGACAGTGTCCCACTGTCTTCTGTGACATTGCCTGGTATGTATCCAGGGACTCATGTCTATCTACATCACCATTTGACCTCTTTATACAGGCACTCATGACACGTACGTACCGCAAATCCCTCTCAGGCGACAGTCTCTCATTCAAACACAGTATGGCGTTCTACGGCGGATCCTTCGCCCAATGTCAATCAGCCGACAGCCCCCTAGCCGTCCAGCTCGCTCGCGGTATCCGAGTACTCGACATACGCCTCGCAGTGAAGAAACACAGACTAATGGTCTACCACGGCCGATACCCCCAGAAAGCGACTTTCCAAGACGTCCTAGCCGTCATACACGCATTCCTCACCTCAGAACACGGACGACGCGAGACAGTCGTGATGTCCATCAAAGAAGAGGATCCTCCACATCCGACTTTCTCTGTTCTCGTTCAGGAGGAAATCATGAAGGGGCCCGGCGGTAAAGATATGTGGTACCTGGACAATAGGGTGCCGACGCTGGGCGAAGTACGAGGCAAGGTCGTCATGTTCAGCCGGTTCTGCGATGATAAAGATAGTTGGGATGGTGGGCATGAGGGTATGGGTATCCACCCTACGAAATGGCCGGATAGCGAGAAGGAGGGGTTTAGCTGGCCGTGCAAGAACACGATCGTACGGACACACGACTGGTATAATTCTTCACACTTTTAATTCCTTGGATGTTGAGTGCTCACATCGATTGTAGGTACCGCATACCATCCTTCCTCTACATACCCGAAAAAACCGAACTAGCCCTATCAAACATGAAACCCCGCCCCACCGAACCACACACCCCCACCCTCGCAATATCCTTCTTCTCCGGCTCCTCCTTCCCCTTCGCGTCTCCTCCCACCGTCGCACGAGGGTTCGGCTGGCCACAAGCCGGCGTCGGGGTAGAAGGCGTCAACGGCCGTCTCGCGAGGCGACTTATCGACTTGCTCAGCGGGGACGACGACGACGATGCGGATTCTGATTCGAAGAGTGATGTCACGGTGCCGAGGTTACGCGGGTGGGCGTTGTTGGATTTTTATGACGATCCGGATCCGGCGCTCGTTCCTTTGCTTGTGGAGTTTAACTTCCTTGGGAGATGTAAGGGTGAGGAGGGGTGGTCGTGAGTGCGCAGGAGTGGGTGGCGGTTTGTTGGAGGTGTATAGTTATTTTTTGGTACTTTGGATTGTGTATCACTTATGTAATTATAGGATCTGTTTGATTTCGCTTTAGTGGGCGTATCTTCGTGTGCGATGCGTCTTCATTGCGGTCCAATTTTCAACCAATTAGACCATCAATTCCAAAAGCAAAAAGCATATACAACAATACCCATATCCCCCAAAACCCATTAAAGCAAAAAATCAAAACCCAACACGCCAAAAACCCAAAAGAAAACCAAAACCAACCCTCTCCCCCTCCCCCTTCCACACATCAAATCCCACCAATATCAACCCCACTCTCACAAGGCGCCTCCTCCCTATCCACCGCCTTATGTCCCCCACACTTCAACCCATCCCTTCTCCTCTTCTCCAGAATAATAAACGTCAGGACGACGAGGTCGATGTCCAGTGATGTTGGCCGGATCTTCAATGCCCATTTTGCTTCGCCGCGGAAGAAGCCGTCTTTGATGGTGGGGTCGAGGGCGTGACGGGCGATTTCGGAGCCGGTGGTTAGGTGGGTTAGCTGGGAGGGAGAGGGAGGTGGTGAGGGGGTTAGTATGAGGGAAGGAAGGAGGGGAGGAGAGAGGGGAGGGTGGGAGACTTACGACGTAGCCGCTGCCTTTGGAGTACTTCCACCGGTACTCTTCGTTGTCGTTCCCTAGAAAATACCTCGCACTAATAAAGAAAATGTCAGCATCCTCCTCTCATCCTTCTCCATCACAGCACACCCAAACGCAAACGCAAACCGAGAAACTCACGTGCTAAACGTCCCCCCAACCTTATACAACAACTCCCTAACCTCAATACACTGATCCTTCCCATCAAACACATGGCTCCTCACAACCGGATGGAACCCGCACCTGCGCCACTCCACCTCTCCTACCACTGCGAACACTGAACCGGAAGGACGCGTTATGCGCGTGACGGAGGGGCTTTTCACGCGTAGAGCCCCGGCCTTTGAGGTGGTGATGCGGTATTGGGCGACGCCGTTGGCGGAGACGAGGGTTGTGTGTTCGGGGTCGTTGGGGACGAAGTACAGGTTCATTGTGCGGGTGGGAAGGGCTGGAGGTTGGGAGGTTGGTGCGGAGGAAGGGGGTTACGCGAGAGAGGTGGAGGAGGGAGGAGAGTGAGAGCTTTGGAGGCCATGGTCTATGAGCATCTAGACCGTGTTTTTCGCGGGCTGACTGAATTTGTGTGGTATTGCGGGTATTGCGATTTGGACTGGCGGTTTGGTTCTCGATTTGGTAGTTGACAGGATTCGCGTGAGCGACATACCAGATGAGAGGTCTATAGAAGCTGCGCTGCACTGATATGTGATATCGATGGTTTAGTCTGTGTTCGCGAGGTTGTACATGCCGACGCAGCCTGCGTCTCGATCTAAGTTTGAGTTGCCTGCGGTCAGCCGAGTCACTGCCAGTACGACTTGAACGCGTACGACGATCTGTTTCGTCAATGTCAGTTTATGTTCAGCACATATAAAATGATGCATACCTATTCCCTTGGATACAATACAGATTGAGCATTGAGCATGCAGTGTCGACGAGATTGAGTTCACCGGACGCGTCCAGCCGTTTTGTTCAACACAGCGCCTTCCTATTTGGGACCTCTTGCGATCATCATGCTGACGTCAGCACGTTATTATTCAGTTAAGTGGCTTCTTTTTTGCCAACTACTTTGAACAGCTCGGCCATGCTCTCGGTTCCTTGGACCAACACCCATTCAATAATCGGGATGAGGACCTGAACTGCGCATGTATCGCGAAGCTTCTCCGAATGCGATGCATACTGGCACATACGTATACGTAGTGCATTGTGTCAGACCGTACGACTAATAGCCGTCGTATGAGCGCTCGGTGTCCCACTCCGGGAACGTCTCAGCACCTGGCGACAAACTTGCGACAAAGGTGCGGCATACCGCAATTGGAAGCAACCATTGCTAATGATAGTCAGTAACGCTAACAACCTTCTGCCTTTAGTTCACCGACGGTGTATCTCGGCGTATCCCAAGGGAGGTGGTACTAATCCAAGTGTACTACGGTCGGTGAAGGTTTCCTGCCAGTAACCTTCTAGTCTAGGATGGCAGGCGGTATCTGTATTTACGCCTTTCCAACATCGACGAATCCGCCACCGGAGATTTTGATTTTGATCCCGCTCTGCCAATCGCACCGGTGCCCTGAGGTGGGTTATTGGCGTTAATTACACACAACAGGGGTGCGCTGACCTGGAATGAACTGATGTTTACAACTGATAGGAGTGCGTTGTGTATCATTTCCGAACTCGGATGACCTTCCAGATCGTACTCACTTCGCTGACGCTCGTTCGCCGAAATACACCGAACATGGCACTCGTCCACTCTCGTCAGCGCTGTGCTTTGCGTAGAATATAATGGCAAGCACCCAGCATCCGCAGAGTGAGTTCTGCACCTAGTTCGTCCCCATCTTTCCCACTTATTCACTCTCTGCTTTGCTTCCATCAGAGGCTCCGATTTATTCGAAGGTGTGTCTAACCCTCTATGCAGTTGTTGAACCTCATCTCTTATGAAACTGGTTATCTAGCATCTACAATATTTTAATTGGGAGTACGCTTAGTAGACACGCGGCATGGAGACAGACCTGGAGAAGGCTAGAAAGTCGGAGGTTGAGTCAAGAGAAGAAGAAGGTCACTTGCGTGTGAACAATAATGATGTCGAGGACGATACTCTGTCGACATTAACCCTCACGGGTCCATCGGGAGATACACCATTTGACTTGGAGAGGTTCTTGAGGAAGGCAATGAAGCAGTAATTATCTTATCTCTCATTTCCGGGTCGCGCCCCAGACTAATATACGGCATAGAATCGAGAAGGCAGAGCACATCGAACACCGAGAACTTGGCGTGTATTTCAAGGACCTTCGTGTAACGGGCTTGGGCGCGTCAGCCTCTCATCAGCCTACGGTGGGCTCCTTGCTCTCCCCGTCCGCCCAAATCGGAGCGATCAACGATATCCGACATCCCGAGATTAGGACTATCATCGAGGGCTTCGAGGGTGTTGTACGACCGGGCGAGATGTTACGTGAGTAGCCTGTCCACCTTCGCATAGAAATGGACTCGCTGATCATTTATTCTCTTTGTAGTTGTGCTTGGAAGCCCTGGCTCAGGATGCACGACCCTCCTGAAGACTCTCTCCAACCAGACAGATGGATACCACGATATATCCGGTGACCGTCACTTTGCCTCACTCACTCCCGACAAGCTCGCTCGTCACCACCGCGGAGACGTCCAATACTGCCCCGAAGACGACATCCATTTCCCCACGCTCACCGTAGCGCAGACGTTGCTCTTCGCCGCCAAGACCCGCACACCAAGTAATAGGCTCGACGGGATGAAGCGGAAGGCGTTCGAGGAGCATTGGGTCAAGATTTTGCTCAATGTCTTTGGCTTGGAGAAAGTTGCGGATACGAAGGTCGGAGACGCGTACATTAGAGGTATCAGTGGAGGTCAGAAGAAGAGGGTCAGCTTGGCGGAGGTCCTTGCTACGAGATGTTTGGTCGGTTCCTGGGATGGAGCCACTAAGGGTCTTGAGTACGTGCATTATCACCCTCCTTTCCTAAACACCAACTGACCATTACTTCCGGCGGATTTATAGTGCGTCGACGGCCTTGGAATTTATCCAGACCCTTCGAATCGCGACCGATGCTGCCCGCATGACGACGATAGTGTCGATCTATCAGGCAGGTGAAAGTTTATACGAGCTCTTCGATAAGGCATGTCTTCCCATACTACCGATGGAACCGGGCTTTGTTGCTGACTACCGGATAGGTCTGCGTAATTTACGAGGGCAAGATGGCCTACTTTGGTTCCACGAGGAAGGCCAGAGACTATTTCATCGAGATGGGCTACGAGCCTGCAAATCGTCAGACCACAGCTGACTTCTTGGTTGCCGGTGCGTCTCAATCGATCAGCAGTTTTCTCTTATGCTAACGCGAAGATCTCAGTTACCGATCCCAATGGTCGCATCCCCCGTTCTGTCCCTCCAGCTCATCCAGTCCCACGTACAGCCGCCGAGTTCGCCGCCTACTTCAAGAACCATCCCCTCAGCGACGAGAACAGAGCGGACATGCAAGACTATCATGACGAGCATGTTGGCAACCCGGAGAAGCTGGCTGCGTATAAGAGGAGTGTGACCATGGAACATGCGGACCACGTCCGAGATGGTAGCCCCTTCACTATCAGTCTGCCTATGCAGGTATGTAGTCGTATGCATCTTCCCCTCGACCGGAGTTACTCACAGAAGACTGTATGAAATAGGCAAGAGCACTCATGCTGCGTCGCTACCAAATCCTCAAAGGTCAATTCTCCGCGGTTCTCATCGACATGTTGTGCGTATACTACCAATGTTCACTCGGCATAGAGGCTGATCACTTCTGTAGCGCGTTCGTTGTCCAAGCTATCCTCAACGGCACGATCTTCTTCAGACTCAAGAACACAACGGCGTCGTTCTACTCTAGGGGCGGTGTCCTCTTTTTGTACGTACAAACCTCGGTTCATCACACCGCGGGCTATCAACTGATGTCTTTTTGCGCACAGCGCTATCCTCTTCTCCGCATTGACGTCGATGTCCGAGATCCCGTCCCTCTTCGCGCAACGTCCCATTGTTCTCAGGCACTTCAAGGCTGCCATGTACCACCCCTTCGCAGACTCTATCGCCCTCACACTCGTGGACGTCCCCGTCACTCTCGTCACCCTTGTCATGTTTGCGATCTTGCTGTACTTCCTCGTGGGGTTGCAAGAGACAGCAGGACAATTTTTGTAAGCCTTTGTCGTCCTTGGCACGCATCGACAAAAGCTGAAACTTCCTTTATGATAGCGTCTTCTTCCTTTTCATAGTGACGATGTCACTCACTATGAAAGCTTGGACTCGCGCAGTCACGTCGGTCTTCAAGACTGCCGCTCCTGCGCAGACTATCGCAGGTTCAATGGTGCTCGTGCTCACGCTGTACACTGGTTACATGATCCCTCAACCGAGTATGATCGGGGCTTTGAAGTGGCTCACTTACATCAACGTTCGTAATATATCTCTCTCTTTTACTCGCTTTCACCGCTGATAAATATGAACAGCCGCTGAAATACGCTTTCGAGGCCCTGATGACCAACGAGTTGCATGCCGTAGATGCCCAGTGCTCAACTCTTATCCCCTCGGGGCCAGGTTACGAGAACGTCTCTCTGGAGAACCAGGTGTGCACCGTGGTCGGTAGTCAATCTGGTCATGCTACCGTCAGTGGCGCTGTCTACGCCAGCCTTTCGTATGGATACTCGTACTCTCACTTGTGGAGGGTAAGTTTAATTCCTGTCATCCCGTTAACAATACCGTATCTCACAAATGATGCCTTCCAGAACTTCGGCATCTCCGTTGCGTTCGGCGTCGCGTTTCTTGCCAGCTACTGGACTCTGACAGAGCTCAACACGCGCGAGTCTGCGTCAGCAAACGTCACTTGGTTCAAGCGTGGCTCTAAAGCCCATGTCGCTAATAACAATGCAGACGACGCTGAGAAGGGCCCTGCATCGTCTACCGCGTCAACGACCAATGTTGCGGCTTCAGAGCCAAAGACCGAGCTCCCAACTACTCTGGTCATGACCGATATTTTCTCTTGGCAGCACCTCGAATACGTGGTTCCGTTAGCCGATGGGTCTCACCGCAAGCTTCTGGATGACGTCTCTGGCTACGTTGCACCTGGGAAATTGACTGCCTTGATGGGCGAGTCTGGCGCTGGAAAGACGACTCTTCTCAACGTGCTTGCAGAGAGAACGGACGTTGGCGTGATCAGAGGCGATCGTTTCGTGAACGGCCATCAGCTCCCTGCCGACTTTGGAGCTCAAACGTAAGTGCTCGCCGGTTTAGCCATCGTTATCCATACTGATTACATTGTCGTCGTAGCGGATACTGTCAACAGCAAGATACCCATCTCCCCACTCAGACTGTCCGGGAGGCACTGCTCTTCTCTGCGAAGATGCGTCAACCCGCATCTGTGCCGCTTTCTGAGAAGGAAGCCTACGTTGAGAGGTGCCTGCAGCTCTGTGGTTTGGAGGAACACGGAGACGCCATCGTCGGTACTTTGAACGTCGAAATGCGGAAGCGTACCACCATTGCTGTCGAGCTCGTCGCCAAGCCTCGTCTTCTCCTTTTCCTCGACGAGCCAACTTCCGGTTTGGACTCCCAAAGCGCATGGGCCATTGTATCCTTCCTCAGAGAGCTCGCCGATAAAGCTGGTCAAGCTATCCTGTGTACGATCCATCAGCCCAGTGGAGAATTGTTCGAAGTCTTCGATCGTCTTCTCCTCTTGAAAGTTGGCGGCCAGACGGTATACTTCGGCGATCTTGGACATCATTCCAACACTCTGATTCAGTATTTCGAGAGGAATGGCGCGAGGCATTGCAGAGACGAGGAGAATCCGTACGTATTCCAGCTCTGACTTCAGCTGATGTAGCACTCACACCTATCGAATTTTCAGGGCCGAGTATATCTTGCAAGTCATCGGTGCTGGTGCTACGGCTCTGGTAGATCGCGACTGGCATGAGGTCTGGAAGAACTCACCGGAGGCCAGAGGTGTGCAGGAGGACATTGAAAGGATCCACGCCGAAGGTCGCCAACGAGGAGCTGTCGAGACGACATTGAAGAGCGAATTCGCCACTTCCTGGTCATATCAAGTGCTCACGCTGTTGCAACGGGATGCAGAGTCACACTGGCGCGATCCGACATATATCATGGCCAAACTCGCACTCAACATCGTGGCCGGCTTGCTCATCGGCTTCACGTTCTTCAAGGCCAAGGATTCAATCCAAGGCACCCAGAACAAGATCTTCGTATGTATTCTGCGTCACAAATTCTGCATATGAATTGATCTGACTTCTCTTTGTAGGCCATATTCATTGCGACTATCCTCACTGTCCCGCTCGCTCAGCAGCTGCAGGTCCCGTTCATTCATATGCGTTCTCTGTACGAGGCTCGTGAACGTCCAAGTCGAATGTACAGCTGGTCGGCCCTGATCACCTCGCAAATCCTGGTTGAGATTCCTTGGAACGTCCTCGGTTCCAGTCTGTTCTATTTCTGCTGGTATTGGACCGTCGGCCTCGACTCAATTGCCTATCGCGCGGGATACGTGTACCTCGTGCTTGGTGTCCTTATGCCGTTGTACTACATCACTCTCGGTCAGGCTGTGGCTGCCCTCTCCTCCAACGAACAGATCGCGGCGCTCCTCTTCAACTTGCTATTCTCATTCGTCACAGTCTTGTAAGTTCTGCCAATATCTTTGCTTGCCACATTCTCACAATGATTCATCCATTCTAGCAATGGTGTTCTTCAGCCCTTCAGAGCCTCGGCTGGTGGAAGTGGATGTACCACGTGTCGCCATACACCTACGTCGTCGAAGGTCTTCTGGGAGCTGCTATCGGAAGGAAGGAAGTATCGTGTGCGCCCGTAGAGGTTGTCTCAGTCACGCCCCCGTCGGGACTGAGCTGCCAGTCCTACCTGCAGTCGTACATCGACGCGAACGGAGGATACCTCGTTGATAACGGCTCGTCGACCCAGTGTGGCGTTTGCCCGTATCGCACGACGGACCAGTTCCTTTTCAAGAGCTTCAATATCCAATACTCTCACCGTTGGCGTAATGTGGGCATCTTCATCGGTTTCATTGCAATCAACGTAAGTTCAAATAACCTACTTGACCTTCGTTCTTTTACTCACCCCCTTTTCTAGACTATCGGCATCTATTTGCTATCTTATCTCGTTCGCTACCGTAGAGGAAGCGTCATCGCATCGCTGAAGAAGCGGCTGCAGGGAAAGAAGTCTAGCGCATGATGTGCCTTCTATCGTACACTACTATTCTGGCTTGCATGCATTTTATACCTAACACGGACCCCGTTATTCACCTTTGTGGCATTCTTAGACCTCACTTCTTATCCAAGTATACGTTCAATCTATAATGAGGTGTTCTCCCGTACAAGTAGTAACGCCGGATACTGTTTGTCAATGCTTATCACTATGAATATAATTAAGCAGCTTGATGACTGGAGATGGTGCATGCGGCAGACGCGGTTCAACACAGAGGGCGGATTGCAGCATACTCCGAAGCGATACAACGGATAAGAAACTCCCAAGCATATCTATCTACTGATTAACAATTGAAGCCACACACACAAGCTGTACCGAGTCCAGGACTACGGAAGACGACAGAAATCACAACCGCTCTACTCCCATCCAGCCGAACTTCTGGCATAGGCGATAGGTGTGGGAGGGTCTGGGATCCCGCGCCTCCAGACCGCCTCCGGTACACTCTCCGGAGCGTACTGGGCGTGAGCCCTCTCACCTGCCTCCACCGCTGTCGTAAACATCTTCATCAACTCTTCCCGACTTTCCAGTCCAACGCTAACACGGACAAATTGCAGTGGGACACCGTGGTCTTTCGCCCAGTCCAATTCGTAATAGTGCGCGATGATGGCATAGGGGCATGAGAGTGTGAAGTTGGTCCCGAGACTAGGCCCCTTGGCGCAGCTCAGAGCGTCGTAGAATGCTTGTGCTGCAGCGATGGATGTGAAGAGGACGGAAAACAGGCCGCCGTACCCGGGCTCAGGAATAACGTCAGCTTCTTTCGGTGGTGTCCTGCGAAGGCATGCCTTGTAATTGTCTGGCGTTTGCCACTTCGGGTAGTACACCTCGGCGATGGTAGAAGAAGCGGTCTTCAAGTAGTCACAGACGGCCTCGGCGTTGCCGTTAATGACGTTGGAACGGTGTACAAAGTCCCGGGAGTTATACTCCATCACGATTGCGTCGTCATCAAAGTAGACGTCCTGATAGTTATCCTTCAGCCACCCCTTGAGCTGAGAGTAGTATCTCCCAGCGGGGTTCAGGGACAGGCTGTGGGTCATTGAATTAAAACAATGTTAACGGGGGACAATCATGCGGCACTTACTTTCCGCCCATTACATTTGCCATTCTGTAGATAGAAAAATTTAATCAGACTATAACGGCTTTGCCACTGTGTAACACTGCTCACCCTCCGAATAACTTGCTCAGGCTCGTCACCACGATGTCCACCAATGGCATAATCTGCAGATTGGAGAAGTTGCCGAGGGTATCGTCCACGACAATGATAAAGCCGTATTTGTCGGCAAGCTTGCGTAGACGAGGAAGATTCACTGATCGAAGAAGGGGGTTGGACGGGATTTCAGTGTAAAGAGCCAAAATCGGTGGTTGCGAGGGATCTGCGGCCTGCGATCCTTCAAGTTGCTTCTCGAGTTCGTCGATAAAGAAGTCTCCTCCGTCGGGGTAGAAATAGGCCCCTGGGCCCCATTTCTCGATGACCTTGAGAGTATCAACATAGGGGAAACTAACACTGCGTTAGATACATAATTTGAGTTTTAAGCACGTTCTTACCCAAAGCAGATACTCTTGCGCTTATCACTGATAGCGCCCATGCAGAGGTGATGAGCGCACCAGATTGCGTTCATGCCTCCCGCATGCAGATAGACATCGTCGTAATCGATATCCAGAAGGTTGGCAATGCGTTTGCGAATGGCGAGCTTCGCATCAGCAGCGGGAAGAGGAGGAGACCGATCCTCTGGCTTGCCGGCCAAAGTCAGATCGTCGG
Source organism: Irpex lacteus (assembly GCA_001986395.2). Classification (NCBI taxonomy): domain Eukaryota; kingdom Fungi; phylum Basidiomycota; class Agaricomycetes; order Polyporales; family Irpicaceae; genus Irpex; species Irpex lacteus. The sequence continues at coordinate 1,002,251 of MQVO02000004.1, read as the reverse complement.
ATGGTATATTCCAGTCAACGTGATGGACGGGAGGCTCAGGGCCTTCCTTGATCCCGAGGAGATTGAGATGATAGATGGCTAATCGTGTGGTACAGCCGAATCCAGTGTGCTGCCAGAATTGCTTCGCGACAGACCACAGAGATAGATCGAACAGCACAACATAGAGCTCAGAGCCGGGACGCCCTTGAAGACAGTGTTTCTCAAGCACACGAGCGGGAGCGTCGCGCCTGGCCATGAACTTGACACATTCTTCCGCTGCGTAGGCAGAGCGGAAGAGTAAAGACCTCTCATTTGGCTCGGCATACTTCTGCTCCAGATAGTACGAGAGCTAAGAGAAGTCTCATGATCAGCCTGGAGTGCTGCGTAAAGAACGACTTGACCTACCGTTCTGACGCTGTGGTGAATCCAATAACGGGGGTAGCCAGACTTCAGGCGGTCCAAAACCGCCAGATCGCGTTCCTTGTAGCCTATAGAGATTGCCCATGTCGGGAAGGACACTGAGATCGCATGTTGCGAGTGGGGAATGGGTATTCCTAGGAGGTCGTTATCGGTGAGCTTTGAGACGTCCATTTCGGAGCGTATAAGGTTCCCGGCGGTAGACTTAGCAGGTTGTAAGCCATCCTTATATTATACAGCCAAGACAGAGCGTCCGATGAGATTCTCTTCCGTACTGCTGGATGTTTGACTACATGCCAACGTGTTCAATGAGGGTGGATTCTCATGGCCCTCACCTGACACGGTGGGGAACTGACATCGAACAACCGAGAGCTCACGGCCATGAATTCGATGGCCGCAGGTTCTCGCTTGCGATGAAGGCAGAGTCCCAGGAGTGACACCCCCATGAATTGGTATAGACCGTGGCGGGGAAGCGTGGGAAAGCATGACCGGGGCGCTCCAATTACATCCACTGCCAAATCAGGCATTCAATTCCTCGGCCATTGTAGTTGTCTGCCTCCACCATTCGATTTTCGTACAGACAAGCTCATACCAAAGCCATGGCCTCGTTCGCCGCTATCGTAACTCTCATGCATAATTCCCTCGTAGCATCGCTCAACATATCAGGTGCCGGTCGGGTCACCGGCTGCTCGAGGTTCAACCTCTTCCGCGTGCGAGAACAGGCTTTTTGACCTTGAGACACCGTGCAACTTCGCTTTCTCAGCAGGGAGCCGTCCCTCTGATTTGTGATGATTGTATATTAGTACTTAGCCTGGTCGTTCCACACGACATCCTGGTTATCTTTCGCCCTCCCTTTCTACCATTCTTCAACATGACCTCCCCCGCCGACGATATCCGCCGCCTTGTGCAGTTGATCAACACCGCAGCGGAGGATGCTATCCAGCAATACGAGTCCTCTGGGAGTGGGGTGCCCTCAATCACGTCGAATGCGTGGCCCAAGCTTCCACAGGATGTCTTACCCTTGAAGAGATCTCTTCGCATTCTTGAAGGCGCATGCCAGCAGCTGATTGTAACTCTCACACCACCCGACATCGCTATATATACCGTGAGTTGTTCCGCGTTCATCGCGCATAATTTATTCATACAACGGTTTTGTATACAGTGGACTTTTGCTCCTGGTGTTGATATGGCTTGCTTCCGCGTCATCATCAACGCTAACATACCCGACTTACTCACTGATTATCCGGAAGGTTTGTCTGTGCAGGAGATTGGTGCGAAGACAGGACTGGAACCAACAAAGCTCCTCCGAGTCTTGCGCAATCTTGCGTCGAAGCACTGTTTCCGAGAGGGTACGTTTTGATGTAAGATGAGCATTAATCATTCTGATCCTTTGCGTAGTTGCCGCTGGAGTCTTCGTCAATAACCCCATATCATTGGCGCTTCGTTCTGACCAGCCAGTGTATTCCATGGCAAAGCTGAGGGCTAATAGGCTTCACGAACACGCTTTCGGGCGTCTTTGGGACACCCTGAGTGACCCCGAGTACGGCCAATCAGACTCCGTGGACAAGTGCGCTTTCTCCTATGGTATCAAGGATGAGATGCCCGGTGGTACACTCTTTACCTGGTTGCGCGAGCACGTATGTGTACGATTATTCCGATATAACTGTAAAATTTACACGTTCTCTTAGCCCGATTATAGCAAGGTACGATGATTGAATGAACGCGTGCTAGCTATCACTCACTCATATCCATAATTCCCTGCTTTCACAGCTATTCAATCAAGGAATGGGAATTCTAGCGAGTGTCACTAATGTACCCGCTGTCGTAAAAGGTAGTTGGCTTCCGTCTTCCAAGTTACTTCCTCTTATTATGCTATTTAGAGTTCCCATGGGGCAAGCTTCCTCCGGGGAGTACATTCTGTGATGTCGGAGCCGGCATCGGAACTATGCCGCTTGCCCTCGTAAAGACCTACGACCACATTCATTACGTCCTACAGGATACCCCTAATGTTATAGAGCATGCTCAAAAGGTAATCTCCTATTTGCGCTTGTTCAGCGAGCATCGAGCTGACGCGCAGAAATAGCACTGGTCTGAACATAATCCAACCGCTCTCGATGGTGGAAAGGTTTCTTTTGAGCCTATGGATTTCTTTACAGATTCGCCACTTCCTGGCAAAGACATCTACTTCGTAAGATTGCTGGCTCTATCATCACCCCACGTTTGACACGCTCGCCTTTACAGCTTCGTCAAATCATCCACGACTGGACTTTCGAGAATTGTGTCAAGATCCTGAAAAACGTTCGCCCATCGTTGAAACCGGGTAGCCGTGTGCTTATTAGTGAGCGCTTGGCACGCAGGCTGCCATGCTCAACGAATCCTGATCACTCTTGTCTTACAGATGAGTACATCCTTCCCTCGCCTACCTTCGACAAGGTTACCAACGGAGTGAATGGTGCCAACGGTACCAATGGAGTCAACGGTCATGGCTCCACCCAGACAGCTCAACTCGTATGTGCCATTCTCATGCAGAGCTAGTGTGTTATGACAACCAGAGCCTCATGTCACGTAGGCACCCAAGCCTCTTCTTCCCAGTTACGGAGCAGGTGCAGCCCGCACATTCCTCCAAGATATCGCAATGCTGGTTCTTCTCAACTCGCAGGAGAGAACTCTCGACCAGATTAAGGAAATTGGGTAAGGTTTAGCACTATTTCGTGTTCTATATCACTGACAGTCCTATACAGGGAAGCAGCGGGACTTCGTTTCGTTAAGCACTGGGACCTTCTGGAGACAGGATTGGTTGAGTTCGCGAAGGATGACGATTTCACAAGGACAGCGTGGGATGCTTGATCTCTCGTTGCGGGTGTTGATAAGGGCAGATGACACAATCTTGGTGTTCGCGATGGCCTACGTGATACATGGTCATCGGAGCTAACGAGACGTCTCGTTTCCTCGGAGTTACTGTCGATTCAACCCGGCTGTAAACGCCTCTCTGGAATGTTAGACTCATATTTACACATAATTTACAATCGAAAATATGGGGTTTCTGTATGGAGGGCACAGCGATGATAAGCACATGGGAAAGTAGGGAAGATCATGACGACGCTCTTTATGCACAGCTGATTTATATTTGTACGGCAAGAACAACGTCGTAAGGTAGTTCACGCCCGAGCGCTTTAGGACAATCTCAGTTTGACGAAGATGTTGAGGGTTGCAACGTCGAAGAAGGGCCCCATATGCTTCAGGCCGTCCAGAATAAGGCATATTGAACTCGTTTCAACCCGAGTTATTGGTATGTTGAACATAGACAACTATGCCATCCCGGGGGTCTGTCAGGATTGCAATTGGAACTCAGCTGCAATTCTATGAGTTCAAGCAGAATGTTGGCCATGGACTAGTACTAGTCGCGGTAAAGTAGTACCGACATACGCTCAGCCAGTAACCAGCTCATCATTCGGAACACTTGATGTATGCTTGTACGCTTGGGTAATAAGCGGCCATGAGTACATGAATTGCATTCTCTAGTTGCCGATTGAGTTCATTTGAACTCGGAGCATCTATCATGTCTGCCAGTGATATGACACCCAGCGCCTAGCACTGAACTTCTTGCACCGTAACCTCACTGTCGAGTATCTCTCACGCTGCCAGCGTTCTCTCAAAGAATCCTGTGAGACGGCCTGTACGGCATGAATTACAGCATGGGACATGATCACATTCCTGGCTGCACTGTCTTGATACTTCATCACGCCAATGATGAATAAGAAGAGAATGACCGTGAGTATGTAACAAGTTCAAATTGAAGAAGTGGCTCAACTTACTGTTGTCCCCCTGCAGCCGGTATCGATCCGCCAACATATGTAGCACAGAGATGAATACGTGCGTACTGGGTGCAATACTGAATTGCAAAGAGATCGGGCTGTCAAGATGCGGCAACAGGAAGTTTTTACGTTCAGATGCGCGCATAAGTTGTTGGCGTTCCTACTGAGCCGAGGTAGAAATAGTACGCTACGGGCTTGTTGGTCTATCAGGTAACACTTTTACTCCCTGCAATATGTCCTCTACTACAGACTTCACCAATGTCGATGTGCTCATTATCGGCGCGGGCCCTGCTGGTCTCATGGCTGCCATTGCACTGGTTCGTGCAGGCGTAAGGATCAGAATTGTGGACCAGAGGTATACTCTTCGCTTACATTGTGAAGATAAGAAATCTCACATGCTTTTAGAGCAACGAGCGTTTCAGCTGGCCAGGCGGACGGAATAATGCCGCGCACAATGGAATTATTCGAGGTATGTTCTTATGACGAGCGTGGCCGAGAGACTCATTAGTTGCTGTCAGAGCTATGGCTTAGCTGATGGATTCTTCAAACGCGCGAATAAAATCAATATGGTGGTATGTAGGACTCAGACATCCATTGAATATCCGTTGAGTGTATCATGTCATTGTTCAAGGCCTTTTACAATACTCGCGAGGGAGGAGGTATCCAGGTTCGTTATTTATCGCTGCGGTGTGCGGCGTAAATCCTGACTCTGTCCTTCTCCAGAGGAGCGGTAGGGCACCTGTTATCAATGCTCCGACTGCGCGTTTTCCTTTCATTGTAAGTAGTCATGACAAGCTACCCTAATGCCTGTGTTCTGAGCCATTGCTAGGCGACACTCAACCAAGGTGCTATTGAGAGCATGTTCCTTGACGCCTTAGCCGAGCGTGGAGTTACCGTTGACAGACCAACCCGCCCAACATCTCTGACTTTGTCGACGAACGCGGAAGAGTTGCAGGACACGAATGCTTACCCAGTGACAGCTATTCTCGAACACTTGCAGACCGGAGACAAGGAAAAATCATCGGAAACTGTCTACGCCAAGTTCGTCATTGGTGCCGATGGTGAGGATAAATAAATTCATTCATGAACATCACTAATCAGTGCTCAGGTGCACACTCGTGGGTACGCAGGTCACTTGGGATTGAAATGATCGGAGAGCAAACTGGTGAGAATATCTCGTGCATTGTTTTGATTGTGCATTGTTGACATCTTGCTTCCTAGATCACGTCTGGGGTGCCATCGACTTTACAACGACTTCGGAGGCAACCTTCCCCGACTGGCGGAACATCAGCACTATCAATGCTGCAAATACCACCATGATGCTTATTCCCAGAGAGAAAGATAAGCTTCGACTTTATATCGAGCTTGGATTAGAGAATGGGCTTATCGACACAGCCACGGGCCGTGTCGCTGCTCAGAACATAGACTCCAAGAGGTTGCTGGAGGTTGGTACATATCCGTCTCATGGAAGTCCCCTAACTGATGAAGTTGTACATGTAGATTGCTAAAGAAGGCTTAAAACCATACGCCTTACCTCCGGCGGATATTGATTGGTGGACATGCTATGTCGGTAGGTGTACCCGCAACTTCTATCATTAGGTATTGACACTTCCTCTAGTTGGGCAGCGTGTTGCATCGCGCTTCGCCACCAGTGAAAGAGCCTTCATCGTTGGTGATGCATGTCATACCCATTCTCCTAAAGGCGGTGAGGGGTAAATTCACCGTGTTCGATAACTTCAACTTACGCGTCCACGCATAGGTCAAGGCATGAATGTCAGCATGAACGATTCGCATAACCTTGGTTTGTAATGTCATAGATGTTCTTATTATCTTTTGCTGAAAACAAGACCAATATAGCTTGGAAGCTGGCCTACGTCTTACGAGGATGGGCGGGCCTCGAGCTTCTGAAGACGGTGAGTATGGATCGGAATGTCGCGAAAAGAGAGTAAATTGATATCGCATACCGTGTAGTATGATTTAGAGCGACGCAAATTCGCAGAAGAGCTCATTGCCTTTGACAAGTGGTATGAGGCCGGTTTTTCAACCAAAGCGAGGTCAGAATTATTTGAAGATAAAGAGAAAAAGGACACAGCAGCGCCGATAGAACCATTTGAGTATGTTGGCGTTTGCACCTTCTCTCACTCACAAAGCTAACTTTTCTAACCTTGCAGAGCTTTCCTGGCTTTTAGTGGACTCACCTCCGGAACCGCGATACAGTACGATACCTCCATAATTGTCGCTGGGACGAAGGACACCGTGTCCACGAACATCGTGCTTGGCCAGCGTCTCCCACCGAAGACTGTGCTTCGTGCGGTGGACTCGACTCCTATCGAAATTCAGGACATGTGTCCCTCTGATACTCGGTTCAAGATCATCGTTTTTACTGGAGATATCACGCAGCCGTCTCAACTGAACCTCCTCAACGCGTTCGCAGATGAAATTTTCAAGGGAAACAGCTTGTTCAAGAAGCTGGGAAACGAAGCGTTCGATATATTCACCATCATCAAGGGTGAAAAGGAAACCGTGAATTACTTGGACATTCCTATTGGCTTGCGCTCACACTTTTACAAGTATGTGTGGACAAGTTCGTTTTGATTCCGTGATCATCCCCTGATAATGCTCTTGCTAGAGTTTTGTTGGATGCTATCGATGTCACCGGAAAGCAAGGCGGCAAGGTATACGAAGACTATGGAATACGAGCCGAAGGCGCCGTCGTTGTCGTTCGTCCGGACGGTTATGTGGCCTCTATTACCGGACTTGATGAACCGGGCGAGGTAGCGAAGTATTTTACTAAGTTCTTGAGTATTTGAAGCTTAGTTTTGCTGGCTGAGGCTACGGTCCCACTGTTACAATTCTGCTATTTTCTGCTCTTGTTTGTATAGCTACTTGTAGAATGTCCAACTATCTGATTGCACACAGCACAATGATAGTACCTGCTGGTGGTGTATGCGATAGAAACTTATCTACATCTTGACTGATTTCTGCGTAAACCTTGATATGTCTTCGCGCTGTTCATACTCGAGCTCAGCCTGAGGCTATCCTGCCTGGTGGAATCGATAGCTTGCAGAACGCCGACGAGTTGCGGTCACAACGCAATGTATGCTCGTCAGAAGATAAAGGCTTCTAAGTATATCATGATCTGTTCTATTCTTATGCAGGTTGTTTCGTTGCCGTACAATTCATACCATATCGCCTTCCTGACGGAAAGAGAATTCCGCTGGAATGTGAACAAACTCAGAGTCTGATACTTACATAGTGGTAGGCGAACTTGAATGCGCTGGGCGACGTGACAGATTACTAATGCCAAGTGACTCAAGGCTTGATGTATCCAATTGGCCACTGGCAGTGGATGACTCAGCCCATTCGTACTACTGGTGCGGACGTATTATGTATATTCTTGTTGCAACTTGAGGTGATTATCAGAACTTCCCCAATCTATCTACAACTTGCATGATGGAAATGATACCGTGCTTAAGCAGTCTCATGCTCTTCTGAGGACCCTTAGGTTGGCTTGAACGACGGAATTAGGGCACAGGCGCGACAGGAGGCTGAGTTCAAGATTCAAATCGAGGACCTCGCTGTGGTACGTTCCCTTACCGATGCGCGGCGTTTTTTCCGGCGGGCCTGCTCGAGAACTTGTGCTCCGAGTCTTTGAAAGCTGCGGACTCTGCGTACTTAGTAGATTCGGACGGAAGCAAAAAGCGCTCAGCACAAAGCGGAATCCAACCGAACTTTTACTTAACTGGGCAGGTGGTGGCTGTACCCCTTTGAGGGACCCCGGAACTTTTGAACTCAGCGGTCGAACCTTCTTTTGCCCTTGTCTCGCGGACGCGTGAGAGTATGAAAGCGAGACTAGGCTATGCTCATGCTCATGCGATCACCAGAGGCAACAGCAACAGGCGAGAAAATGGCTCTATGTCATCGTATGTCGCGTAACTCGCGGAACACGCATGAAAACAACATGAACACGTCAGTACGTCTGCAATCTTCGAGTTTACGTTCTTCTGTTCATCTATCTCTAGAGCTTCATTCGATCACATCGTAGGATGCGCTGTGCAAGGGACCTATGTGTCACGATGTTCCCACATACGTTCAAACTCTGAAGTTACCAACGCTGACATGAGACTCGAACCTAGGTACAACGGTACGCTTTAGGGTTTAATTTGAAACCATCGAAGGAAGCCCCGTGTATCATTCGATCTTAAGACTGGCTCGGATCACGTATTCCCAATGCCTTAAGGTAGGCCCTATACTGGCAGTGTAGGGTGTCTAATGCCATCTTCCCTGCGGCATCGGACCACCAGCATCTTGACGTATCTACTCATGCTGTGCGCACCTTACGCAGTAATTAAAGCGCAGGTGAACTGAGGGTCCGGGCTGCGAACCACTACTGGGGCGAACCAATGCTCCACGAGGTGTTTGTGAGTTCCTGATTCTACGATCCCAGAGCTGAGCTACTGAATGTCGAGAATTCATCCATCTTTGTTCACCCTCCTTCTACAGGTCATTACCTGCCGGCGAAGCCGCGACCAGCACCGTGCACTCACACTTCTCAGCATCGCGACATCACTCGATCCAGGTTCTGCTGCTTCCTGGCTAAGTTATTGTCATTGGGTGAGCGCAATGTTTCTCACTGGCACTCCCTCCTTTCTATTAACTCCCATATGAGGATGCTTTTTCCGGTCAGCGAGCGTGGATTGATTTGATGTTACTGTTGCTCAGCACTACTCGTATACAGTGATAGCCAAACCTATGTGCCCCGCCACAGTTATCCAAAATTGGCAAGAGACCACATCCCTTACTCACACTGCGTGCTATTTAAGACCCATTATAACTGGCTTGAAGTCAGCCAATATCTCGAGGCTCGAACCCAGACAGTACTGGCCGTGACGTTCTCCACATGGCACCGTCCGTTGCGCAGCTGCGAAGTATGTGGTAATATTATTCCTGATATTATTTGAGCTCAATGTTGCATCTACAGTCGTCAACTGTGTTCTCTGCGGTTTTGGCCTGCTGGTTACTGCAATACGTCTGGGTATACGATACCGTAGGCGAAAGCTCTGGTGGGACGACTTCTGGATTGTTGCCGCTGCAATCTGTACAATCGTCCTCATGGTTGCCAATTTTTACCATACCGCTGACCCTGGTACGACAGTCTCACAATGCCTTTGAAATCAGAGATACTGATTGTCTTCGTTAGACTCACTCTCGCGGAGCACTAAGATTGCAGTATATTGGCTGTATGTTGTATAACACATTCTAGCTCAGTACAAGTTTCGTTTACCACTAACGTCGTGCTCACACAGATGCATTCACTTTTATTATGCGGTTACCTGGTAAGTAATTGCAGCCGTACTAGATTTGTTTTCCACATGACACACAATGATAGGACTTCACGGTTGTCTATCCTCTGTACCGTGATTCGCATCACAACGACTCCCCGTATGCGTCGTTTTCTCCACATATGTGTTTACCTCTTTATCATCTCGTGGATCGTCCTATTTGCGCAAGTATTCTGGATTTGTATCCCAGAACAGTCCTGGAAGAGCCAACCAACTCCACAATGTTTTCTGGGAGATGATGCCGCTGTTGCGCAGTCCATTAGTACGTGCAAGCAAAGTGAGCGACCAGTATACCCGCATCTAATTGTTCTCGATAGCTTTCATAGGAACCGACGCAATTTTGGTGTATGCACCGGTCCAGCTGATTTGGAATGCGAAGCTCCCACCTGGCGCAAAGCTTCGTCTCACTACTATCTTTGCGGCGACATTGCTCACCACAGGCGCAAGCCTGTACTATATCTATGCTATGCTACGCATCAATGGCATTACGGAGGAGTTTGCTGCGACAGTCCATGTGTGTAATGTCATCGTTTACCCTATTTCCGTCACTTACAGCTCTGTCTTGATAGGATGGAATCAGCCTCCTGGTCGCAAACCTCTCGGTCATTACTTCCTTTGTTTTCGGCGGTAGTTCATCCTCAGCATCGTCGCAGGAGCGGAGCCCAACGGTATGGCCTAGTTCGCGACGCACACCTGCGAGATCGTTTGGTTTCCTATCTACGATCGGACCTGATAAGGCGCCGGAGCCAGCACACGTACAATTCCACGTGGAAGTAGAAAGAGACTACCAGACAAAGTCAGAGTCGCTTGACGAGGTCACGGAGGCACCTGGCACATTTGGGAGGCAAGGCGATGCAAAGGATGACTCGCAGATGCCTATACCCGAGGTGATTGAGTTGAGGGATATGATAAAGACAGTGTTACCGGATGAGAAAGCACATTTAGCGCCATAAACTCTCGTAGCAGCCCATGGTCATGTTTGGGCCCCAAGTTGGATGTATTCGCAACTTGAATGGCGCTACCCATTTGTAGCAATTGTGGAAATGGCTTGGAATAAAAGTTATGCTCAAGTTAGACACATGCATGCACTTTTTCAAGACTGTATTCAACCTTGGGACGCTCTTAGTTCCACAATACTCTCAATAAGCAAAACGTAAGCCTGCAGCGCGGACAATTTAGTATCCTTTGAGTCCACGGCAAAGGCATTGAACCCGGCCAGTCTCAGTTCCAGCCGTCGTGAGCTCTTTCTATAATTATAAGGAGCCTGAGGCGGAAAGGCAGTGCCTTGCCTGCGTACGATTGGTATCAAATCTATAAACGTTTGGTTTGCTGTCGGTCATGCATACTTTTATTGCTACTTATGCATCATCGGTGAAATTGAAATGTTTGAATTAGAACACCTGCCGTACTTATCGATACTGATGCCTCGTACAAGTAGTCCTACGTTGCACGTCCGGTGATTGCCAGTCGGCCTCAAGGCTCAGAGTCCCGGCCTGCGAGTTTTGCCGTACCGTCATGGGAACGTTTCTGACAACGATCGCAAGTAAGAAGAGGTACCATTTTAAACTTCACTGAGGCTTGATCAAGCCTCAGTGAACTTCAAGTTTCCAACTGGACCTCAAGAGCAATCATTTATAGCTTCCGAAGGGATGCAAGAATGCTGTCAACGATACTCGAATTTCCCCAGCTAGGGCTGATTTACGCCTCCTTGTCTTATTGACAGTCCCGTAGCTATCTACGGATCTAGGAGTCGATGTGTCAGTGTGTAGACTTCCCGCTCTCAAAGGATCTGACGGAAAAGATGTTCAAGACTCCGAGCGCGTACACCTGAGCTCTGTATTCACTGCATTTGGTGGCGTTATCACTTGGGTCCTTCAAGTTGCGGGATTGTGTAGTGCCAGGACCAAGCCAGGACGCCTGTGTATAGAGGACATTTTGACGTGAATCCTGCCAGTGTCTCTTTCACGATCACTGTCTATAGCCTCTCAGCTCACCGCGTTGATGTTCCGTGCGAATTCGAAAGAACTTTACCTCCCGGTCTGGCTCACTTGGACATTCACGCGGAAGCTTGAAGTTCCATCACAATCGAATGCTCTCGGCGGTGATGCATGATGTATTGAGACGCCAGCTGCAGTACATCCCGAATTCTTGCTCTACGTTGCTCATTGAGCAAGCTTACCACTTTGGATAACTACACGCGTCTACGTGGGCGCCAATACTGCTTTGTCAGCAGCCGAGTTCATCGTACTCGTACAATTATGTCCCATTATCGTGATTCGTCATCTCGCACCGTTACAATACCTCTACTAGTAGTATGAAAGGTAGGTCAATAAAATATCATGTAACGGGAGCAAGAGCTGCCGCCACCGTGAGTGACCGTTTCGAGTAACTGATACTGACTGGTACTTGACAGAGCGCTTTCGTTTCCGAGCCACACGTTAGTTTGATCTTCGAACGTGTCTTGTCATCGAAGTCATCGAAGGTATGTTTGCGTCTCCAACTCAATGAAACTACATTGGTCCCCTCTAACAGAAAGTGATTAAATTTGTGATCATTGAACAAAACAATATTTCTACTTCACGTCGCGTCGAGTCTTCGATAACCGCTCCAAGTCCTTACCTATCAACTGGTGCAGAAAGAGCTACCCGGGCAGGTTAACTTTCATTTGTCAGACGAGCTGCTCGACCGCTTCTGTGCACCGAAGACTATCAGGTATACGTCATCAGGCCTCATTAATCATTCCGGACTGGTAGAATGAATTGGTGCGTGCTTGGCGTCACATCATAGGCTTTATCTCATATGAGACAGTTGATCATTATTGACTCACTTGACGAAGAGGAGTCTGAGCAATGTGAGGATAGTACACTTATTTCCCATGAGTGTCCAGCGCCTGTTACCCCTGAGCGTGAACTACCAGTACTTATCGATACTTATCAGTGATTCTAGGGATTTTTCAATGTGGAGTTATGCCTCAAAGCTCTTTGGAAACACGTGGAATCATCGTGTAGCACATCTCACGTGGGGAAAGGATACTACATGAGCTGACAGCATTCATACTGCGTGCGCAAGGATAGCAATAGATGGAAATATCAAAGCAAGACTCACGGCTTCTTGCTTCTGACAGATGCTCCGATACAAGTCTCTGAATCCTACTGCCACTCTACGCCCCAGCATCCATGGGATGCGTGAACGGTGTAAGCAATATTGAGATTGATATCTGTTAGAATGGGTCTCACGAGACCGAACAGAGCCCTTCTTCTCGCCGCCGCTTGCGTGTGGTTGCCAAAACTTTCGGTATGGGCGTTGTAAAAATTTATTCGACACAGGAAATGGCTCAACCTATCATTATAATAGGTACGTACTTCTGCCCAGTACGTTGTGTTGCGACCTGTAACGAGCCGCCCAATTGGATCTGTCTCTCTTCTCCAACCTTGTCGACTTCCTGACTTCCTTGACTGAAGCCCCAGGCATAGTGACGATGGATTCTGCAGCCTTCAATGCCGGTCACCAGTCTTATGGCGACAAGGAGGTTTCCGTTGTCATTCAAGACCTTCCTGTCCACACATCCAACCAAGTTTCTCGATGTGCATCACTCGTTGAGAGGCAGCCTGGAATACCCTCTCAAGACGATAAAGAGGGTGCCCATCGTGTCGAAGAATGGGATGGGGGTTGGGCTGCATGGTCTAATGTTGCTAGTGGGTGCGTATATACTCAACATACTGGACTGTATGCTTACTTGCATTTGTATAAGGTGGCTGATCATGGTTGCGGCGTTCGGGGTGCAGAACGCCTACGGTGTGTTTCAGGATTTTTACACGAAGGCTAATACCGCCTCTCCGTCCTCGATCAGCTGGATTGGCTCTCTTGAACTATTTTTGATCACCTCGATGGGTATCGTCTCCGGGAAGTTTGTTGACCGAGGATATTGCCGTCAAACAATATTTGCTGGATCCTTACTGTTCGTATTTTCGTAAGACCATCAAGTTTTATTCTAATTCAGTTATTTATAACCAATATATACCACAGATTCTTCATGCTCTCTATAGCGAACACACAGAAATACTATCAGCTCATCCTCTCCCAGGGCGTAGGAATGGGCCTCGGTGGAGGACTGATTTACATACCGAGTCTCGCGGTGCAGTCTCACAGATGGCGCAAGCGTCGTTCCATGGCGATGGGTATCGTTCTCTCCGGCAAGCTTCGTCTCCTCTGTAACGTGCTCTTTTGATGAACTGTTATAATTATGCACAGGCTGTTCTGTTGGCGGAATTGTTTTCCCCATCATGTTGAACAAGCTGTTGAGCAATGGCGTCAGTTTTGCTTGGACAATACGTATTGCCGCTTTCGTCGTCCTGGGGTGCCTTGCGGCTGCCAACCTGCTGCTGAGGCCACGTGTGAAACCGTCGGCATCAACAACGTCGATGGCTCGCCAATTCAGGGTGCTGTTGACAGACCTACCATACATGTTACTCGTTTCTGGGTAAGCTTATTTTCTTAAACTGTACCTACATTGGTCGCTCATAACCCTCCTTTCAAGCGCATTTATCTCTCTGGTTGGTATATACTACCCATGTATGTACACAGATCATGATATCCCATCGCAGCCATCTTCTGATCCTTCACTTTGGCTACTAGCATTTTATGTCCAAATATTTGCTCGCGCCCATGGCATCCCAGACTCTGTTGGATTCTACGCTGTATGTTTGGACCGACGTCTCTACATGAATTCCCTACTCATATTCTCACGGCGAATCAGCTTGCTATCCTCAATGCGTCGTCCATACTCGGACGTATCATTCCCAACATGCTCGTGCCCAAGTACGGTGTCTTTAATCTCCTCATCTTTAGTGGTGTGGCCTGTGCTGCCGTTATCTTCGCCCTATTCGGAATCAGTACCACTACAGGCATTATTATATTTGCCATTTTGTCCGGATTCTCAAGCGGAGCATGTACGTACGTTATCATGAAGAATGCCCGACTTCTCTTACTTAGTATGCATTCAGATCTCTCTGTCATCGGAGTAGCCATCGCTCTGCACGCTCACGACCCAGCAGAGATTGGGTAAGTCGCCTCCAATATTCTCGTGTGTCCATCTATGAGCACTTACACTTCATTTCTTCGTCTTTCCCGCCTTCCACTGTGATAGGCTGCGTATGGGTCTAGCATTCTTCTTCGGAGCATCAGGTGCCTTGATTGGGGCGCCCATCAATGGCACACTCCTCGGAGATGATGATGTCTGGTCAAATACGCTTATTTTCAGCGGAGTAAGTACGAAGTGCTCCCTCTTCAATATCCCTGCGCGAATGAACATCTTACTAAGTTGATGTGCCCTTTCCCCACTAGGTAATCATCCTAGCAGGTCAGATCCCCATCTTGATATCGCGTCGCATGGCTGCCCAGAAGCGAGATACTTGGCTCGTTTAGGCCCCCAGATGCCTAAGGTGATATATTTGGAGCATTTTCTGTGTATGTCAGGGGTTACTCGACACTTTAACGACTACAAGCAAGGTCGTCGCTGCAAGCAACTTGTTGAACTTGAATAGCAGTTTCAGTCGTTTGCGTTATATTCTGATGACTGTTCGGCGGTCCCTGATATGGATCCGAGCCTTTGGATGTAAAGGAACCACATTCGTTCGCAACCCTGTCTATAGACTCTTACCCAATTGAGCCGCGACCAGCACGCAGACCGCCGTCTTCAGCACTCAATGAACATCAACGATGTGTTTTCGGCGCTTATGTCCCTAATAGGTAGCCCAAGATTTTGTGGCGCACGGCCGGCGATGGCCGGCGAGCCTCGCCGTATTTCTGATTGCGCGACGGCAACAGGATGATGTTGAACGTGAACAGTCCGACCTCCAGTTCCAGTATGTCTTCACACCAGGCCTGGCCATCATACGAGTGCCGAGGTAGTGTTCCAACATAAATGAAATAAGGAAGTGTTAAGCATGACACTGACGTTTTGTCGACCAAGTAGTGACCAGCCTGATCAGAAGTACTACTTAGTAGTGGAACAATTCTACTTGAAGGTCAATTATATTACAACAATTACGGCCCTTGAAGAATGCAAGATTGCTGCCAATGGACCTCGAAACTTCCCAAGCTAGAACCGGCTTACACAAGCGGCTTCGCGTCGCTTTGGGGCCCCAGTTACGGATATTGGCATTCTGCTCAAGTCCCATCACTCACTTTGCTGGCGGAAGAGCAGAGACGCACTGCGACAAACGTTAGCTAGATGCTTCTTCGTCGATGGCGTTACTGTAACTACAAGCTCCGAAATTGGCGTGCACGGGCAGTGCCAGCGTTCAAGTTTTCTGCCCGTCGGAAGGAAGTCACGCTATGATTGAAAAGATGCTGAAGTACTCCGTAAGTTCTAAATTTACAACCGTTGCTTACCTTTTATTGACGCCATGAATAAATTTCCACAGTCTCCCTGTCCTGCAGGACGCCTGTGTATAAGAGGCGGCTCTGATGCGAATCCCGACCCTCTCACGATCGTTTTCTATGGTCCCCTCAGTTAAGCAGCTGCGAAGTGAGTGCCTCATATACCCTATGGTTTGCTGATAAACCTATGCTGAGCAACGTCTTTACCGTCAATCTTGTTCGATAGTTGTGAACAGTGTTCTTTGTGGGGCTGCGCTGTTGGCCACTGTCGTCCGCCTATGGATTCGTCACCGCCGAAAGAAGCTGTGGTGGGATGATTTCTGGGTCGTATTCGCTGCAATCTGTACTATCGTGCTGGTTGTGGCAAACTTCTACCATACTGCCGATCCTGGTATGCTTCTTTCCATCTATCACGCCCAACAGATGCTGAACGCTTTGCAGACTCTCTTTCGAAAAACACAAAGATAGCGGTGTATTGGCTGTGAGTTAATTCTTATCGTTGACAAAACCAGAATGAACAGACTAGCTCCAGATGTATACATTTCTACTACGGAGTTACATGGTATATCTCCACACTTGCGAGCCTGCATAGCAGACCATTAACACTTGCTGACATAGGACCTCCCGGTTATCTATCCTATATACGGTCATTCGCATCTCGGCGGGCAGAATGCGACAATTTCTCAAGCTGTGTGCCTGGTTATTTGGCCTTTCTTGGGTGATACTTTTCGCTCAAGTATTCTGGATCTGTATACCTGAGCCGACGTGGAGAGACAACCCAACACCTCAGTGTAGATTGGGAGATGATGCGGCCATCGCGCAGTCGATCAGTATGTTAATTTGCTTTCTCAAATTCTTCTGCAGGAACGGTGCCTTATATTACACCCGTCCATAGCATTTGTTGGCACGGATGCCATCCTCGTCTTCGCTCCTATCCAACTCATTTGGGGCGCCAGCTTGTCGCAAGGAACCAAGATCAGGCTCATTGCTATTTTTGCCGCGACAATATTGACTACCGCTGCCAGCTTATATTATATCTATGCTATGCTTCGTATCGGCGGCATCACTGAAGAGTTTGCAGCAACTGTTCATGTAAGTCATTCTCTTATATCCGTCCCAATGGTTTATCTGACGTTGCAATACTGTTCATGATAGGACGGCATAAGCCTTTTGGTGGCAAATCTCTCCGTCGTGATGTCATTCTTCTTCAAGCTTATGCACAAGGAAGACACCTCAAAGGATAACACCACCCCTATCTCATTCTACCACTCACGTAGACGTACTGGTCCCGCGAAATCCTTTGCATTCTTGTCGACGTTCCGTGGCGATCACGAAAGGACTTTACCTTCTCCGGCTCACGTGCACCTTCACGTCGAAGTAGAGCGAGACTATCAATCACGGAAATCGTTGGCGGAAGATGTTGGACCTGCAGTTCATTACAAGTCAAGCGATCTCGTCGGTGACTCGAAGAAGGGTATCGATGCAATGGGAGGGCAAGAGACGTTTGAATTAGACGATATGTGGCACAAACGTCGTGAAACGCAGGTTTCTTTCGGCTGATAGATACCGTCACTGGCGCGCTTTCATTTCCGATACACATCGCACGTATTGTTCATCTTGGAGGGAGTGTTCTGCTATTGAAGGTGTGTTCGCGTTTCCGACTCAAGAAACATCGACCTAATTGGCGATCTACTGCTTATACAGCGTCGGCCGTACTGTGCTCTGATCCGTGTGAGCAATAGAGTCGTGTTGGCCGCTGTTGAATGAAAAATGATTAGAGTTGTGATCATTAAAACACAATGATACTTGACAGTGCATCACTTCGACACTGTTCTTCGCCTGACTGGTGCAAAGCCAGCAGAACCTGGCAGAGCGATGTCAATCTATCAAAAGAACTGTTTTGTTACTTCGCTGCGCCGGAGGCTGATATGTGCTAGCAGACGCGTGTCGCACTCACACACCTAACTCCGGACTAAGAGAATATCTCCGGTGCGTCCTTGATATAAAATCGAAAGCTTGTTACTCACATAACAGGACCCCTGACAATACGCCTAGAAGCCAGTTTGAGCGCCTATAAAATATGTCCGGATGGTGGGTCGAAGGTTTGACGAAATATGTCCGGATGAAACTGGCCTTGGGCCGTTTTCTGGAGCGCTAAACTTCCCAATTGGGAAATTTTGGCCACGGGGCGCTTTGGCGCTCACTGTTTCCGGAGCCGCCGGGGTCGCCGAACTCATTATGTCCGGACAACAAACTGGCCTACCCCCCTCTGAGGTCAAAATATGTCCGGATGAAACTGGCCTCAGGTCCCCAAACTCGTTGATTCTGTCCGGGTCGGCAAACTGGCCTCTAGGCGCATTGTCAGGGGTCCTCACATAACGCGACTAGTTAGCGTCTTCCGGCCTGACCAATAGTAGCATGGGGCGCGTGGGAGTGGTAGCCCCGTGAATGGATGACAGCCCTTTCCCCTAGGCGCGAATTGGCTGCAGTTTGCCAATGATTTTGAGGATCTGTCAATGTGGAGTAAGTCGTGCCTCACAGGTGTTTCTTCGAACACGTAGCAGCATGGTGCAGTACATCTCACGGTGGGAAAAGTACTGCGTGAACTGACAGCATCTACATGGCGTGCGCAAGCATGGCCATAAATGGGAATTTCAGAGCGATGCCAGCTGATTCCTGCTTCTGATAGATCCCCTATGCCCGAATACTCCAACATATGTTCTCCGGCTACCACTGCATGCGTTATACTCCACTGGGGGTGCGAACTGTGTGGCCCATATCGTGTTTGTAGGTTGTTGAAGTGACACTAATGGTATCCGATCTGCTTACAACAGCATGCAGCGAACCGTTTGTGCGTGCTTGCCGAAATCTTCTGTATGGGCGCTGTAAAACTCATGTTTGACAGAGGCGATGGACTTACAAATCCATTATATCAGGTACTGCCGCTCAGTATGTTGTATCGCAACCTGTGACGAGCCGCCCAGTCGGTCCCACCCTCCCTCTCTTTCAATACCTCGTCGACTTCCCGGGTTCTTTCAATTGAAACCTCGAGCACGCCGACAATGACCTCAATAGTCTTCACCGCTAGTCAACAGGCTTATGATGACAAGGAGGTCTCTGTTGTTATCCAAGAGCTTCCGATTCGCACATCTTCTCAAGTCCCTCGACGTGCATCGCTCGTCGAGAAACAGCCTGTAGTACCTTCACAAGACGACCAAGAGAGCGCTGTTACTATTGTCGAAGAATGGGACGGAGGTTGGGATGCATGGTCTAACGTTGCTGGAGGGTGTGTACACACTGAGACCCATGAACTATATACTCATTTGCATGCTTGCAAGGTGGCTGGCCATGGCTGCATCTTTCGGGGTCCAGAACGCCTACGGTGTATTCCAGGACTTCTACACGAAGGCTAATACTGCCTCCCCGTCCTCAATCAGCTGGATTGGTTCCCTTCAACTCTTCTTGTTCACCTCAATGGGCATCGTCTCCGGCAAGTTCGTTGACCGAGGATATTGCCGCCACACGATCTTTGTTGGCTCTTTGCTATTCACATTCTCGTAAGTATACCAACTCCATTTCGTTCCACTGTCCTAACAATAACTAATCCAACATAAATAGGTTCTTTATGCTTTCTATAGCGAACACACACACATACTATCAGCTCATCCTCTCTCAAGGCATTGGAATGGGCCTCGGTGGAGGGCTAATCTACATACCGAGTCTCGCAGTGCAGTCTCATAGGTGGCGCAAGCGTCGTTCCATGGCAATGGGTATTGTTTTCTCTGGTAAGCTCCGATGACATACTGCAACGATGAAATTCTGAAGCTGTGCACAGGCTCTGCTATTGGCGGAATCGTTTTCCCCATCATGCTAAACAAGCTGTTGAGCAATGGTGTCAGTTTTGCTTGGACAGTACGCATTGCCGCCTTCGTTGTCCTAGGATGCCTCGCGGTTGCCAATCTGCTGCTGCGCCCACGTGTGAAACCATCAGAATCAACAGACTCAATGGCTAGCCAACTCAAGGTACTGTTTACAGACGTGCCGTACATGCTACTCGTTTCTGGGTAAGCTATGTTACAAATTCTATTTTACGTCGGCTCATACTCATGATCGTCTTCTAAAGCGCGTTCATCTCTCTGATCGGTATTTTCTACCCATGTACGTGCCCTAGTATTCGACGACGATGACCATCTACTCATGCTCGCCACTTTGTCCATTAGACTTCTACGTCCAAATATTCGCTCGTACGCATGGTGTTCCGAACTCTGTTGGGTTCTATACTGTACGTCGTTGCTCAGGCTTCTCGATATGGACTTCTTGATAGCATTCTTATACCAACCCAGCTTGCCATACTCAATGCGTCATCTATGTTCGGACGTATCATTCCCAACATGCTCGCACCCAAGTACGGCGTCTTCAACCTCCTCATTTTCAGTGGTGCGGCCTGTGCCGTGGTCATCTTCGCCCTATTCGGAATCAGCACCACTGCGGGAATTGTCATCTTCGCCATCTTGTCTGGTTTCATGAGTGGAGCATGTGCGCACATCTTCGAAAATGTTTGTCGAAACCCTCTAACATAGTATGCATCTAGACCTCTCTCTCATCGGAGTGGCCATCACCCTGCACGCCCTCAGCCCAGCAGAAATTGGGTAGGTTGCCTTCAATGTTCTCATGCGCTCATTCAGAACTGATATTCCAATTTTCTGTCCTTCTCTCCTTCTGCTTCGGTAGGCTGCGCATGGGTCTAGGGTTCTTCTTTGGTGCGTTGGGTGCCTTGATCGGTGCGCCCATAAACGGCACACTTCTCGGAGACCACGACGTCTGGTCAAAGACACTAATCTTCAGCGGAGTAAGTACCGACTGCCACCTCTACTCGCCCTTTGAGTTGCTAAACCATGTTGCAAGGTTACCATACTGGCAGGGCAGGTCCCCATCGTGATATCTCGTCGCATGGTCGCTGGAGAGCGAGGCACTTGGCTCGTTTAGACCCGAGAGGCCTGTGACAATAGGTCTAGAGGCTTGGACAAGATAGCTATAGATTAACATACGATAGAGTAGAGTTCTGCCATCCACAACTTGCCGGCTGTGCCTTTGTTCAACCATACTCAGCCTCCGCGCATTCGCATTCTTTTTATGCATCACTGGGTCATCGATAGTAATACGGACACCTTCCATCGAGTCCTGTGTTATTGTCAATCATCACGTTCGACGAGTGCTCGGTGTGAGTGGTGTGTCAAGAAACAACATAGTTGTCCTGCCACTGTCACAGAGCATCTCACACTTCAATTGAGTATGGCCTGCGGTTCCTGACTCGGTGGATGATTCAAAACTACCGCAACTGTACGATACACTCTAAGATCCACGAACACATTCACCAATTGATACTACTGCCGTCCGCGATGTTGGCACCCGTATTCGGATGGGTATAGGGCATGGCTACACAAGCATCAATGAACCTAATCAATTCACGTCGCGAATCTATGCAGAACCCGAGCGAGCCCTCTGCCTCCCCTCAGCAAAGACGCGTTCCAACAGCTCGTTGAACCGCCTTCTCTGCTGAGCTGGTAGCCCGTGTCCCGTATGTTCGTACTGAACGAATTCCGCCTCTGGCATACACTCCTTCAGGTGGAAGCTATTGCTCACCCGTACCAAATGGTCCTCATCTCCAACGACAATCGCAACCTTGGGTATCGTTCTGGAGATTTGACGAAGTCGCTCGGGGGAGACGTTGTGGGTCAAAGCTGCAGCCATTTGTGAGACAGAACCGACGAAGGTTGGTGGGCGAGTAATGGCCATGCGTCGGCGGAAGGACTGCGATTATAACATGAGACAGGTTCATTTCGGGAGAATAATAACGATAATAGCAACAACTGAGAATAGCGTACCTCAGCCTCGATCTCCCGATTTGCGCGTCCGTTCGGGTCATCCTCTGCGGGGGAGTCCAACCATTGTGCGGGGTATAGCATATCGAGCACAATTGGGATCTTGGCTTCTGGTTCCTTCGTAAACGTCAATCTGTTGAAGGAGGCGTTTAGATCCATGCGGCATACACGAGTCGGAATGAACTGACTTGAACAAGGATCTGAAACCCTTCCACTATCGTGGAGTGAGCGTGTTGATTAATGATCGGCGGATTTGGTGTACAGAATCACTCACGGGGGACATGTTAGACCAGAAGCGACCCCCAGCAGTCGTGACAGCCAATGTAAGCGAGAGGATGCGCTCAGGGATCTTGTATGCAAGCTCTAGTTTTGATATCAGTACCTCCTGTACGGAAGAGAGTACGTGAATGCCGTGAAAAACACACCTTGGGCGATCATCCCTCCCAGGGACACCCCCACAACGTGCAGATCCCTAGCTTCTGTCCATCCAACATAGTTAAGGAGGGCGATCGTGTCGTCAGCCATAGTGCTTGTTCTTCGGAAATGAACGTGTGAGTGGTGAACAAGTGTACTCATATGCCAACTTGAGCCTTAACGTACGTGTAGGGCCCTTTGGGGACGCTGCTGTATCCAACGCCCCGGTTGTCGAAGACCAGGACCGAATAATTCTCGATGCGCGAGAAGTATCTCACTTGGTATTCCCAAGCAAATGAGGTACTATTGAGCCTTCATACACGAAAGTTAAGTAGGTCTTGAATTGTAAGAGTCGTGACGAAGTACTTATCCTCACCCCATGATGAGGACGACCTTCTCAGGACCAGTTCCATGGAGCTCATAGTAGAGCGAGTGGCTCTCCAGGGGGTCGTCCTTATGTCTAATACTCGAAACTGGGCATAAGCCTTTGCGCGTACAGGTAGCTGGGTCGAAAATTGTGAGGTGGTCTGAGGGAGTGTCTATCGAGGGCATGGCTGCGCGGAGTACAGGTTAACGCGGACTGGGTGTAGTGGCGGTGGCAGAGCAACGATGAGCTCGCAGTTAGAAAAGCTGGCGTTGATGATGATGCACGAGGCTCGGTGGTGTGAACGGTACGTGGTCATCGTGGTCTATGGCGAGCACGACATGGTCGGACGGGCCTCATGGCTGTGGCCTGGGCGCTACAGCTCTGAGTCCGTTCAGGCTCGGATTCGGCATCCGCTGCACCTTGACTGTACCAATTCCGAATCAGCACCTGGCCTAGGACTGGCTGTGCCATTCACTGGTTATCACTTCTTTGCTCTCACAGGCTATGGGCGCAGCAGCATTAATTCACTGTGGTAAGGTTGGAAGCATGTCTTCGGTGACTGTACCACACCACGACTTACCATCCTACAACTTGGTATTGGTCGCAGACTGCACCTGATTCCTCGTGTCCAGCGTAGAAAGTGGGTATGGAATTGAAGGCGATGAACTGGTAAGATGCGGGGAGCGTGCAGTGCAGCCTCTTTCGATGGCCCCTTCCTCTGACCTTCGTCAATGATGCGCGAGGCTGATGGTGAGTTTAGTCCGGTCTGCGCGAAGCTACTACTGCAGTTTCAGCAGAGCTTAGAGACCCTACGAACCTCTCTTCTCGACGTGAAGTTCAGGACCCTTGGAAACACATGGTATGCACTGCAACTCGAATACTATTCTTTCCGCACGCTCCGGATGCGTTCTTCTCCAATCTGTCCCTCATGCCAGTGCCGATGGGAGAACTTCCTTCGTTTCATTATGACAGCTGATTCTGATCCGCTATTCAGTAATAGGAAGCGTTCTACTCAGAAACCTCTCTGTGGCCACCTAGTCATCCGAACCTTTATTGCCTGCCAAGCTGAGTTACACTTCGTGCTGCAGGTCTGAGGACGCTCGCACGCTGGTATACCCTGCCACAACTCGTGTGAGTCGCATGAGGTGGCTCTGTTGCCTGGACTCCGCCATGTTTGAGCCTCCGAGCACAGTAGCATCCAATTATCCATTATATTATGACATTAGAACTCAGCCATGTGGCCATATAACAAGGCCGTCATCTGGTACTAAATCCGTTTTATTCATCCTCTTCCCTCTCCCCTCCATTATCGTGGCTACATCCTCAGCTGCGTCATCGCGTTTGTTAAGATACTCATTGTCTCCACACATCAAACAGAACGGCTTCTACCATGTCCTCATCGCGGCCATTTAACACAGATATCTGCGCCCAGAAGGTAAACATGAATGTGTCTGGACGTAGACAGCGGTTATACTGACCAACGGCCCTACAGGGTTGCCCTCATTGCTCTGCCCCTCTTCCTCACACCATCCACGTACCAGCAAAAAAGAAGTGGTTGGAAGAGCTTAAGCCCGCTACCATATTCACCATCGGTGGGCAGAGGGGAGTACCACTCAAGCCGAACGCCGCGGAGGCATCTTGGCCAATTGATAATGCGGGCGAACCCGTTTTTAGCGGCTGTGGCCCCAAAGTTACATTCGTTATTCGGGTAAGCACCATCCCCCATTGTGCGGCTATCTAGGTTGCTCAGTCCATGTCAGCTTGATGGCTATCAAACCTTCAAGCTTCAAAAACGTGCGTACACGTGGCCGGGTGGCCAGCAAATTCCCAACACTCGTGCCAAAGTTGTAACCCAAATCGCCGAAGTCATGGCAGCTTTTATGGAAAATGTATGGATCATTGGTCGTACAGGGTCCTATAGTTTTCTCACGTTCAAATTATAGAAAGTGCCTGACGGCCCAAACGATATGTTCCGCGACGATGGAATCACGTTGGACGACCTGGTCCTTTATGAACTTCATCATGTCGCCAAGTCCTCCTTCCAGCCGATCTTTGGTAGGAGGTGCAGATGCCCTCCCATGCCCACCTTTGCCCCTATGTCATCGGTAGACATGCTGAACACACAGGTTTGGCACGATGAATTCTTCTGGGATGGTACCTTGGGTGACCCGGGCACCTCCTATGTCAACACCCAGCCTTACACGCTTCTTGCCCCTGTCATTCAGGGCGCTAATGATGCAGACGAGCTGGCGTTGTGGCTGCAAGACTTGATGTCGATGGGCAACTAGAGGCCGCGTCCCCAAGCTATTGGCTCTCGTTATGTTTATGACTTCATTTACTCTCTATTACCTTTCTAACATTGCTCAAACCATTTTGTCGCTCTTCTTGTTCAAGCTGTCGCTTCGCTGTCCTCGTGTTTCCGGCCCGTTATTCCAGGAATTGCTCGTCTGTTGTTACCAAGGCTTTCGTTCAACCACTGCCACAAAAATGTACTCAAGCCGAGCCTTATGTTCTCATATAATAGTTCAATGTACCAGACAAATAGTTGTTATTGCTTAGTTGTAGCTGTAGAGTTAGTAGCACGGGATCATCGGACCATGTACTAGTAGCATTGTCTAGTACACTGGTGTATTGTGGTGTAGGGCGGAACATAAAGGAGATACAGATAATCTACGTGTACATCGGTTGTTTTGCAAGTCCGTCGAAAAGTTCCTGTGCTCCGTCGCATCATTTCCAACAGGCTCTCACTGCCGACTCGGGTGAGCGCGGAGAGGTTAATCGCCAAGGTAGACAACTTCCTTAACGGGAAATAGTGTGTTAGACGCTAAGGGGTTCGAAATCGCGGAATTGTCGAATATTTTCAGCAACGACCTTCAAACTCCTTCAACAGTCGCACAGCTTAGCTCTGAGCTTTATCATATGCGACGACATAATGCGCTTCAGTAGCGACACATATTGAAGCCGTTATCCAGCGATCCGTTGACCAGACAAGCTCGCCGTTTTCCAATCGGGGTCTCGAACACTTAGCGGCGACGAGGAATCCCGGAATCTGGGGTGTACTCGAGTATGTACGCTTATCACACGCATTGTTTAGGAGCCAAACATAGCGCGTTGATCGCATACAAGTACCAACAGACGACTGTCGACAGGGCGAGGAGGGTTGTTGACTAAAGAGGGGTTAAGCGGGTTGGTCGTGTAATAAACGAGGGTACGCCACAGTACGTCAACTTGTACGTATCCTGAACTCATGTTGCTCGCTGGGCTCGATGACTGTCACGACAGCTATCGAAGCTTGAAGTTTAAAGCATAGGGCGCGCGAGATGACGCTACGTTGCCTCGATTGTGTCCACTGGTTGTCCACCAGGCTTCTAACAGCGCTGTTGTTGAGATGACACGCGGTACACCGCTCGTCGTCTTCGGTTTGTAATCTCGTCGCGCAGCAACGCTTTCCAATTCGCCTTTGCTGCGCTCAAGGTTCTGCCTGAATGGGGCCTCGAAGTGTCGATGGGATAGTATTGGGCGGGTTTGACCTGATGCTTCGAAGAGCATTTCATGGCCAATGACGGCTTGAAGGAAATTGGGTGAGCGGGTGCCTCAATCTCTCAAAGCGGTTGCCAATTGAAACCGTACCTATGGAGCCATACGCACCCCCCGACCACCACTTCATCAATAGATTTGGTAACTGTTCAGCTACTCTCCTTCGCCATCTTCCCAGGGCGCGGCAACGGATTCGCGTTTGCACATACGCCTATTCGAGAGCGTCACAGTATACATGAAGCATCCGAGGAGATCAATACTACGAAGCCGAAGAGGTTCGAGGACCGCTCTCTCCATAAGGCATGTGGTAGACGTCAGACGCAGCGGCGCTGAATATTGCGTGCCTTGGCCCACCTCCAAATACAGCTTCACGACCTTACGTGTCGTCTTAAAGCACATCTATGCCTACCTGCTGGCCGGTGAGTGATTAGCAGTCCTCCGGTGGGTCTTTCGCTCACGTGGAAAGTGCTCACCCGGCAGCAGTGTCTCATCGAGAGTTCGCCGTGGCTCTTGTCAGCCAAGTCAAGGCAGAAGATACAAATTCCCATAGACGTTTGCGTGCACAGTGGTCTACCACAGATGTACCTATGTAGCGGAACGTACAAGATGGAGGTCGTCTGCAGGCATCTGACGGCGCCAATTACGGGCCCTGGGAACTCCATGTCAGCACGCCGTAACGTTGAACGCCATCGATCAGCTATCGGGCTCATGGGAATTGGCGACAGTGCGGGAGCTCGAGAGAGCGTTATCACTCCTCTTGATTTCAACGCCATCCTTGCCCCCCACCATCGCTGACGACCCACGAGATGGGGCGAATCGTGACAAGACCTCGACAATCCAATCAGGGAAGGTGTAGTCGCTGAGTTGCCGACTTTGAGCTGTCTGCCCTATCACTGAGCGGAAAGGTAGAGCTCTTGAGCTTCCTCATCTTGCGACGTCCGATCCGATGGATCCAGTCAATACTCTGCCGATCCAGACATCCACTTCCAAGAATTTCCGCACCCAGTATACGGAAGACGTAATAGATTTCGGCCTTGCTATCGACAAGAATTGAGCCCGATATCTCGAGGCTGTTCATCTACCGTATGCTACGCACTCGCAGCCGCAAACAACAGAACCAGAGGTAACAGGAACGGACGCATCACCACCAAATTGGTTGAAGATGTGCGGAATTCTGGATACGTTGGATTCAGCAGATCGTGTCTTGCTGCGGCGATCTCACCACCCGGACTATCAAAGCACGGAGATAGACTGGCTGTTCTGCAGCTCGTTACTGTTTTTCGGGCATGACGCGGGATCGTGCTTTGCTAGAGGTGCTAGCTTTGTCCGCGCTGGCCCACCCTAGCGTCGTCTGCATGCCTCGAGTATCCGTCGTCGGCCGCTTACGACTCTACATGTTATGATGTAGGTATCCGTTACGGTCACGAATATGCATACAGGGCTATCAGTATCCAACTCATTTGCGAATAACCTCTGCTGTTTGAATCTATAGGAGCCCCGACCCTGCCTTTGTCGCAAAGTTCATGTTTGATATTGCGATCCAATGGGTAACTATTCCGAGTCGTCCAACCTAGCGACGCCGTATGCACATATCCAGGGTTCCGTCCATCCTCGGAGCCTTGCGGTAGGTCGATATCTCAAACTCCCTCGTTCGGACATCCTTTGTTCCACCAATCTACTCATTAATGCTCGCATATAAGGAGCAATCTACGACACTAACCATCCAGTGCCTTTTCCTTCAATCCTTCTCTCGTTCAAGTTACTCTACCCATTAGCCCATACGCCGCCAATTCTCTCAAGCCTTTGGCATCATGGCCAATCAGCACTATGAAATTTCCGAGTCGGTTGTACGTACAAGTGTACGTCTACCTCGTGAGATATCGCTAACCGCCGAATGAGCAGGATTGCCCCCCTGACATGGTTATGGTACCTTGGGAGCCGTACAAGTCACCAAAGAAGCAGTTTGGAGTACAAACGGAACAACCGGTTCGGTTCTATGTGAATAGGCAACTGGGTGCTCCCTTGAAGCCAAGAGCGACCAAGGAGCTACAACAGCTTGATGATCGAAACACGCCCCTCTTTACTCATTGCGGAACCAAGATCACATTCGTAATCCAGGTAAGCATCACGAACACCTTGCAGCGTATCTGGATATTATGTTCATGTATCGGATATCATAGCATCCCGGATACAAGTCGTTCAAGCCACAAAAATACGCCCACTATAGACGCCACGGCACTCAGGTCTCGAATGATCGAGCGAAAGTCCTGAGGCAGGTGGCCGAAGTAATGGAGGCTTTCATTCAATTGGTGAGTCTGATATGTAGATTCACCACCTTCATGCCCTAGCTGATTGTGTGTAGGCTGTGCACGATAACGACAATCCTCTTTTCTTCGGCGCTGGCGGTGTCGGCCTCGAAGACTTATACTTGCTTGAAATCCGCCAGGTCGCCAAGGCATCTTTTCAGCCTATTCTCGCAGTGAAAAAAGAACGCGCTGTATGGGAGAGGTGTTCAGCATCGGTGATCGCAGGCACTAAGTATAATGGCGAGTGGCTCTCCAAGATCATACCAGAGATTTGTTTGCCAGATGTCGAAGAATCCGTGGTTCAAACGGGGGCTGTAAATCATTCGGGCCGTGGATACGCAGTAAATCCAATGTATTGGGGACTAGCGGAGCCTGGAGTCCGCTCTCTACTTGTATCCCACAAGCTGTAGAAAGTGTAAATGTAGACTATTCGAGTCCTCAGTATTTAGTCTAAGGTATATGATATATCATGACTGTCTAATCGCGATTGAATATTGCGGTGTTTTCTACTAGAAAACTTATTAAGCGCTTGATCATCCGGATAATTACCAGTGACGACACTCCGAGTCGGACCCCGGCGACGCACGGCCTCATCTTCGACTTGAAGCATGAAGTCAAATCATAGAGCACATCCAGAGACGAGACCTGATGATGCCTTAGTCCTCTGTAGAACTTGCTGCAAGTATCTCATTCTGCGCTTTCGAGTGATTAAGTACTGATCTGACTGCTGTTCAAGGCTAAATATCATTCCAACAGGAACAACTTGAAAATGCCATTTAGTACTATTCGGCATCTCTACTCTACCACTGGCACTAAAGACTTCTTCCAAGTCATCACTCATGAGCGATGCCGCCTTCTGCCGGAAACTCGTACGGGACTGCAGAGATGGCACTCCTTCATTGAAGTCATCCCGGATGTTTCTTTTTGACCTGGATTGCCTACCACAGAGTCACTGGCATCGTCCGGTGGTCAGGTAGCTACTAATACCCGTGTTTTTCCCGTCCCTTGTCACAATGAGGCTAATGAAGGCTGGGCCAGAGGTATGTATGTCGACACATGTAAGGTAAATCCTGAAATGATCCCACTAACACCTGTTCCCTCTGTCCTCGACATGGAAGTTGCCGAGATAATGTATGTGCTTGATGATACTCAGGCTAGCTGCGCTCAGGCTGTACCTCATATGACTAACGGGCAGCTTAGACATCAGTCCTGCCGTTGAGAAGCCATCATCTCGGTGATATCCCTCCAGAGACCTCTGAAATCTATGGAAGTCGAGAAGAGACTGTCAGCGACGGCTAGTCATTGAAGAATTAAGTACTGCTATCCGTCATTCCAACCTCAAGGCCCTTGCATGTATGCCCTCTATTGTTTGTCCGTTTCTGGAGCGCTCACCGCCGGCTTTTCTGCACCTATCACAGCAATACTAACGCAATAAGATACCGGACGTGGCAAGATGTTGTCGTCGTCATGCAGCTTCCCTTGGATGATTAGATTTCTGCCCACTGCGGATGAACGTAGATTTTTTCCCACCAACCCGCTGAAAACTCAAGGTTTTATGGGCGATGCATTGATGGTCGATGTGATTGTGCCAAGCCAATCTAGTCACGCCAATATACGACGGCGGCTATAGGGTGGCCTCAAGTGCAGGGGGATCTTCTGGCCATCGGTCAGAATACTGATACCGATGATGCAACCCGGTTCTGGAGGCGAGATATCCTTTAACAGCTGACAAGGGACTTAACACCTAATAATAGGCTGTATACCAATCAAGACCCCACTGCACGCGTGGCAAGCCGCAGAGTGAAAGCGAACGCTTTTGATATATCAGCCCGTCTTGGTAGAGAAGTGCATATACATCAAGGTGTTGTCTGGACGGATTAACCAAAGACAAGCATTTAATAATTCACCCATCCTCGCCGTCCGTGCCTGGAAATGTGCGCCGATAAGATGAAGAGCATATGTCTTCCTGCAGGCATATAGCAGGCAGCCATCTGTGAATCTATCATTCTGTGCGCAACCACCTTGTTTTAGGCAATAACTTGTTGCCCTAC
The DNA here is from genome assembly GCA_001986395.2 of Irpex lacteus. Classification (NCBI taxonomy): domain Eukaryota; kingdom Fungi; phylum Basidiomycota; class Agaricomycetes; order Polyporales; family Irpicaceae; genus Irpex; species Irpex lacteus. Next base: position 971,760 of record MQVO02000004.1, on the reverse strand, counting down.
CGCACCAGCAGACGTCTACAAGGGGTATGTATATAGAGAGGGGTCTCACAGCACCGTAGCCGGCTTGAATCCTCTCTTCCTTCAAAGTAAAAGGCCAGATAAGCCGTGGCATAGCGATACCATGCACCAAACCAAGTTCGTCGATCCCGTGGTACGTTCTGAATATCGCGATGACAGGATCAGAGCTAACTTTGGGACAGGACTGCCCATCTCACCTCGTTATCATCCCTCAGATACACTGTATTCCTTCGAAGAAGCAGTATGGATGGACGTGCAGACCACCTATCACGTTCTCCGTCGGCAACGAAAGAGGTGTTCAATTGACGCAATTCTTGGCTTCCATACCGGCGCTTGACAATGGAGAGATGCCAGTGTTCGACGGCTGTGGCACTAAAAATGCCATTGTCGCCCATGTGAGCTTTTCCTTCGATTCGTATGTCTGCATTCAGATTGACAGTGATAGCTCACCTAATACATGATAGTTTCCTGGTTATGGACCGCTGAGCAAACAAAAATATTCTAGTAGGGGCAAAAAAGAGAAGAAAGTCTCAAATGATCGGGCAAAGGTCTTGACTCAAGTGGCAGAAGTGATGCAAGACTTCATAGAGACTGTAAGCTCTAATTCCTTCTGTCCTATGTGCACACTTGCAAGTGCTCAACCGCAGCCTGAGCGACATAGATGCAGTACCAGGAAGTAACAGGTCCGTTCAAGTTACGTTTTGGGCCCAACGGAGGCATCACACTCGAAGACCTGTACCTGCTCGAGTTGCAACAAGTGAGCCGTGCCTCGTTCCAGCCAATTCTCGCCGTGAAGAAAGAACGAGCCGCTTGGAAACACACAAACGAGTGCTCGTAGACCTCGAAGGGTGGGGTTAGCTAACTGGTTGGGAAGCGTGGAAAGTTGAGTGGGGCTGGCACCGATAATAGCTGTATGCGCTTGTGGCTTTGGGACCCGGGTGATGCCATACTCAAATCGCAACTTAAGTATGCCTAGTAAAAGTCTAGTAAATTGCTAGTCTGAGGCGTGAGCCGGCCCTAGACACTTACAAGTACTTTACTTACCTGGTATATGGAGCAGCTTCTGTACTACGTATCATGACGACCTTTGAAGCTACAAGCCCGGAGAGCGGTCTCCGCCATCAACAAGTCATTCCGCTGTTTTCATTGGCTGTGGACCTCAGCGTCACGTTACTCTGCGCTGATTCGCTGAGTTTGGTCCATTGATCCGTGATCCAGTCCGATCCTGTTCCGCGTCCGCGGGCGGGACTCTGTTCGGAGACCTCTGGGACCAGGACAGCAATGGTCGGTTCCCCAAATTTCTTTCGTTGTGCCCCGTTCGTTTCTTTTTGCAACAACGCGTACGCCAGGTGAACGTTGAACATTCGTTAAGTGTCTGTCGTCACCTCTTTCTGGCGTGACGGAGTCACGGGTTCTGGCTAGTAAAGCCTGAAAGCAGTGGGCTGCAAGGTCGGCGACTGGCGTTAATTACGTAATGGTTGTCTGGTAAGTCACTTGAACGACTTTTGTCGCTGAGTCGAACTCACTAGTTTCACAGTCCTACATCAACGCTGCAACACAAGGATACAGTAAACGACATAGTGACCAGCATAAGTAAACCAGGCCTCCTGGTGTTATGCCGGACTGGATCATCGGCATTCACCAATCTTGGCACCCGGTCATAAACGGCAAGGTTGCCGATGATTGCGATGCCAAAGCAATACTTGCCATTTGTCCCATATTAACTTGGGAACAGACGGCAGCCTCAGACTGAAGACCTATGGCTAGGCGGCTCTCGCACACACCTGGATTGAATCCGAAAAGATTTCAACGGTCGTTAGTGGTAACCCGAGAGTTTGCAACTTTGATTCTCACCGACGATGCCACCTGGCAAGGCAGTGCGAACTTGTTAACGTTGACTTCTCCTGCGCAAGTCCGAGTTCCAGGGGAGTGAATATCGGGCCTCCCATGTGGACCAACAATGGTCTCAGCAAGCCCCCAGCGAACAACCGATCGGCGGAGGCTGTGTGCAAAGTTTGTGCCCTCGCTACATAAAGACGTGATCTCCATAGTGGTGAGCACCGTTCTTTCATGTATCATGAGAAGATCATTACTTACTCCACCATGACCAGCCTTTATCGTCGTATTAATACCCTTTTGAGAGCGAGAGATCATCCGACGCTACTAGGAAATGCCTGCCCCATGTCCTGGCTAAAGAACGCGAGGTAGCATCCGCGAGGCTGTCTGCGGTTGCCAGCCAAATGTTTGTTGCACTTCATTTCGGGAGATCTCCAGGCACTTCGCAGCTACAAGAAGCATATTGCTGTTTATAGCAATCCTACCATTTCCATGGCAGTCGTTGTCGCAAGCTTGTCCAAATCGAATGCTGACGATGACTTGCATGCTGCCAGTGCCCACAAAGGAGGAGTACGGCAAACCGTTGGAGATATGGGCGAACCATCCAGTTAGGATCAGGTTACAGTGAGGCAAACGAGCTATATCGTCTCTTGTGCCTCTGATAATCAAGAAAGCCGATCCATGATCGGCGTTGCGTCGTGTTTCGGTGCGTACACTAGGCGATCAGACGAGACCAATCGACAACTCATAGCCGTCTTTTGGAGTCTCTCGCCCATTCTGGAGATTATGGTTGGATTAGTCAGGGATGTTGCGTCTGTGAGCGATCGTTTTCCATATAATTCTGGTTTGTTGGACTTACCCGCTTCGTAATCTTAGTCTTCACATATAGTTATCGGCTCATAAAACTCCTCACCGTCCTACGGGACTGTAGTAACATGGACGTAGGGCGAAACGACCCGTGGGAAGGGTTAAAAGCTGCTTGGAGCTTCTCTGGAAGTGACGACTACGTCGGTCCGCGTGGCCAGAAATATGTCAACTTATGCATGGAAGGGGATGTTCATCAATGGACACGGACAGTCCCATCTTACGCTTTCTTTTATCTCCAACGTTCTTCATCCAGAGCTGCCTCCTCACGTCGCATCCCCCAAGGTTTCCTTACTCTCATCGTCAAACGGCAGCCGATCGCGGACGTTTCCAATGTCTTCCAACTTTCGCACACAGCCAAGCGCTTTATCCACGTTGTCATTAACTGAATCCGCTCTATCGCGATTGAGGGACGACGCTGACCTCGCCTCCACCGCAGCTGGCTTGTATGAAGAGACACATATACCGATCTCTCACTATCCAACCTTCCGACCGCCACTAGGATCAGGGCTCATACCGACACGGAACATCTCCTATCAAGACGTACTATCCAACTATCGACATACCTCGGTTCTCGATGTCCCTTTCATGGTTTTATCCGTCCCCCCTGATCCTTCGCTACAAGATTGCCATTATTATCCAAGGGCTGTGTGCAACGAAATGCTTTAAAACCCTGATCCTCGTGGAGGCCCTCAGGCCTCAGCTCTACCACTCCCACCATCTAGACAACTTCCGACCTCGCAGACGACTCGTCGATGAACATAACACCCGTAAGTGATCTCGACGTCGCTCACACTCATCACGACCTTACTGGCAATTTGCACTGCTCCCCTTCGTCAAGATCCCTAACGCTGCTGAGCAGCCTGTTGCCCGTCGACAATACGGGTTTCAGCTCCAAGATCCCCTTCACTTCATAGCACCGAATGGTCGCCCATTTCGACTAGCTACGGCGTACGAGGAACGGGGACTACAGGGCCTTCTCTTGAACCACGACCACCATGTTTTAGAGACAGCAGGTACGAAGTACACCATCCTCATACACGTACGTTATCTCTGTCACCTGTGCTCCCAGGTTCCATGCTGATAGACTCAATAGATTGAAGGTCAACAAAAGTTCACCAAGCAGAAGTACGCGCATCTCCGCAACGGACTACGCACTCTCGGCGGCGTGGCCAAGCAGATCGCAGAAGTCGTCGAGGAATACATTGACCACGTACGCCGCACGATCTTTGCTTACTCTTGAGCCTTCGTCTCACCTCGTCTTAGACAAGGCATAACGTACCTTCTCAGACAGATGATACTTGGCGTCTCGGTCCTGGTTATATCGATTTCAACGATCTCTATCTCCTCGAACTCCGTCACGTTGCGAAAGCATCGTACCAGGTTATCCTTGGCTGCAACGCCAATGCCGTCACGACAGGCAATCAAGGTCACAATGCATAACCCTATCATGCAGTGTTCCGGGGCGCAGTGATTCTTCCAAGCCTACTGTCTTGATCGACTACTGAAAGATATGCTCACGTCCACTCTATGCCAATCCACTATCATCTGCTTTTCCGAGTCTACTAGTGTGTCTTCAGATTTCTTCGGAGTATTTTATGCATATGGCCTTATGTACCTCGTAAATACATGATTATATGTATATTTCTGTCCGTTCGAATGATCTAGCATTCCACACAAGTCGAACGTTTATGCGTCTGTGAGCAAAGTATTCAAGGGCTGCCTAACACACCCGCCACATTCATGGCTGCTGCCCACCCGACATGTACTTGGTTGGTGGGATTCCAAATACCGCGTGACTGTAAAGGAGTCACTTAAGCGGTGTGGCGCAGCACCAAAAGCACGCTATCCTGCGAAAGACCGGTATCCTGTGCAATGTGCACCATCATGCACATCCGCCGCGGCGGTACAGCAACAATTTGCAAAGTGGACAGCAAAAGGTAACCAGCAATACATATATACATGAGTAGGATCGAAATCAACGATTCAAATGGTGAAATTACTATGCGTGACAATATAACGGTGGAGTAGCGTAGAACCAAGGGACGGGGGTCGAATCACGCTCTTCCTTTGCTCTTGCCGTTCGTCTTCGCCTTCGGCGCAGCCTTCTTCTTCGGCCTGTCCGAATCGTCGGACTCGTGACCCTTGCCGTTTTCGATACGTTTCTTGTCGGCTACGTGAGAAGGCATATTAGCCTTCAAGTATTAGCACTAGTCGTATACGGGACGTACCTCGGGCAGCTTTCTTCTCCAGCTCGTCCCAGTCCTCACCTAAAGATTCTATTAGCATTACCGAGACAACGGATGAGGCACCTCAATGAACACGAACCTTCACTTTCGTCATCGAAGTCAGAACCACTCCCTTCGTCCTCGCTAGCATTGCTGCCATCGGAGTAGTCACTCTCCTCGTCCTCGCTCTCTGAGCTTGATTCAACTTCAATCTCAGCTTCGAACTCTGACTCCGATTCAGAGTCATCGTCTGCGTCGCTCTGATGGCGGCGGCGTCAGTTTATCCATGGATGCGCGTATTCGATCGATCATCCGCTTACCTCTTCAATAGCCGTTCCCCCAAGGAAGGTCCATCCACCTTGCTGGAAAAAATCATAAGGGTTGTCGTTGATGGTCTTCATGATAGGACCCCAGTTCAAGTTAACGGGTCCCTCGGCTAGAGGTATGTCGACGGAGCTATAAAGTGTTAGTTTGTACTGCGCAAACAAAAGCACCGACATGAATACTCACTCCAGCCACATTTTTACGTCGTCTAGCTGGGCACTGGGGATAGAGTTGATGTGTAGCGGGGTCTTCGTGAAGTCTTTGAAGATGAGCACCATATCGAACTGCTTCAATCCGAACTGGACACGTTCTAGAGATGCAATTTCGATATCGGCAAGTGTAACCACGAGGAACGGCGGATCGGACAGGAAGACCAGGCACTCGGTCGTCGGCTGCAGACGAACGTTCTGACGGATAGGAACACCCTCGAACGAGAGCTCGCGGAAGGGAATGTCCACTTCGAGGGTGTCGCCAGTCTGCAGATCGTCAGCACCCATCCATTAGGCCAGGAAAGAGAATCCGCTTACCGATTGCGTGGCAGCTTCTGCGATCTTCTCGGCGAAGGCTTTGAACTCCCGATTCAGCAATTGACGACGCTTGCGCTCCTGTTGCTCGAGTTCGATCTCATCCTCGTCGCCGTAGCGGTACTTGCGTTTGCGGTTTCCAGTTTCATCAAACTGGACGTCGGACGCCTCTCGGAAGAATTGTACATCCTACATAGCCAAGGATGAGCACGGCTGTGATCATAGTAATACAGATAGTTCACTCACATGCGCCTTTTTCTTTCCGATCATGATGGGAGCCTTGAGGTGTACGTGCACGATTACGATGAGTTCGTGGTCGCAAGGCTGGAAGAACAAGTGCTTGACGTTGCTGAACAGGATATCTAAGAGCCGGAGGAGCTTAGCATATGATTCAGAGAGCAGAGGGCGTAACCTTACCTATCTTCTGCGAGCCCATAGGCGACTGGTAACGCAGACCGTTTTGATGGATCTCGACTTCACCAGGAAGACGCTTTCCGTCGAGAGCAGGACGAATGAAGACTTCAGGGAGCTTGACAGGTCGTCGACCCTTCACTTCAATCAAGGTGTCCTGCTCCACAACGTCTGCCATCTCCTTCTTCTGTTGCTCGCGCTTGTTCACCTCCTTCTTGAGCTCAGTGATCTGCTTCATGATATTGTCGAAGCGGTGGCCGTCGGTTGATCGGTAGGTCAAGGAACGGATAAAGGTAGCATCAGGGTCTTCAAATGGCTATTTAAAGAATGATCAGAAATAGCCGAAGCATAAATCACGCAAACATACTGTGTCCTCCTTCTTGCCAGCGAGCTGCCCAGGCGTTTGGAAGTTAATACGCAAGAACGTGAACTCGCCCTCATCATTCTTGCTGACGTTCTTGATGGCGTTAATGTGGAAGGGCACGGCAAAACCGTACACAGGAAGGATAACGGTTTGCGCCTTCCTATCGACGAAGATCTGATATGGAGATAGATCAATACATATGTTCAAACATAAAAAACAGACTAAAACATACACGCATGTTCTCGACTTCTCGCGGCAACGCGGCTTCGCCCTTGTAACTCGTGAAGCGTTTCCACGTCTTGCCTTCTTTACCAGCCAGACCGCCTCCGCCTTCCGAGAACCGTGCCAGACCTTCGGACTGGAGCTTCTGATGCAGCTCTCTCTGATGCTCGGCGATTTTGTTCACAGTGCTCTGCAAGACCTCCTCTTGAGCCGCACTACGCGTCTTCGTACGCAGCACTTTGCCGCCGGCGGTCTTGTTCTTGGCTGGGGAAGCGTTGCCGTTTTTGCCTGGTTTCGCAGTTGGTAGCTTCTTCGCCGGCTTGGATACCTCCTCGTCCCCATCTTGGTTGAGGAAGAACATGGTATCCTTGACTGACTTGACGCCATAGGTGAGAGGAGTGGCCTTGTCGCCGTTGACAACGACAGTATCTACGAGATGTAAAGCATACCTATGCAATTAAAGATCAATCCCTTCATAGCTATACGATAGGAGACGCGCAACCTACTTCTTGCCACCCTCTTCCAGATCTTGAAAGCCAAGAGCAAGGTTAAACACCATGCCGCTCTTCAGTTTTCTGCTGTTCTTAGGAGACAGTAGATAAGCGGAGTCTCGGAACTCTAGACCGGTCTACAACCCAGAATGTCAAAGATTGCCCATCAAACCAATCGTATAGACTTACCCCATGCCCCACGTTCTTCACGAAGTGCTTTTCCAACTCTGGCTTCTTCTCCTTTACGAAGTCCAAAGCATGTTGGTATACATCACGACCCGTGACGCCCTCCTTGATGAAGGAAAGAAGCTCTGCTTGCAGGGATATGAGGAGGTTGTAAATGGCTTCTTGCTCCTGTGATTTGATGATAATCGTCAATAAAACTGACCGAGTATCTCAAGGATAACGAGCTGACCTTGCTAGGATCAACGATGAAGCTACGTCCAAGGTTAGCGCAGTAGCCCTTGTATCGCATACCGAGAGCGACGAGGAAGACGCCCTTATGAGAGATATCGTCCGGAGATGACTCGGCCGTGGATCGAAGGTCGTATCCGGTACTTGTGGACTGTGACTGGATGATAGGGGGATAACAGAACTCGGTCGAGGACCAGTCCACCTACGAGACTAGGTGAGCTGGGAACACTTTCCAGCGACAATGCATACTCACATCGTTTAAACCCTTCCCTTTCTGCCAAACTCGCATGTCCGGTCCCTTGGCATTATCACCCTCACCGTACCCTAGCCTGCCTTCTATTTGACTGGCGAACGCCTCGTGCGAGATCTTGGCCTCTCGGTCAAGGATGGTCTCCAGCTTGACAGCTACATGATGAGCAAGGAGAGTAGATGTCAAGTGTGCCGCAGTTCGAATAGCTTTCTAGATATTTCACACGGATCCTCAGTCTCTAATGACCCGCAGAAAGCAATGACGAGCTTACCAGCTCATCCTCATCTTTGGCTGCCATGAACGACGAGATTGCAGGCGCCATGTCCACCAACTCAGGCTTTGTCGCCGCCTCAGAAATCACCTTGTTCCACTCATCAACCAGCTTCCCCGTGTGCGCCTCCTTAGTCAGAGAACCGACGCGTGCATGCGACGTATAGGCTTCCGTGAATTTGGGGAGGGCATCCGTTGGCGGATCCTTGGCTTTTGCTTGAGCGAAAATCTCAACGGGCACGAGAGGGTTTCCGTTCTTAATCTGCGACAGTATCCTCGCTGATTGTAGAGTTAGCTCTTACAATGTGTATAGGGATGACACCATTCAATGACGAACCTTTGGAAGCGGAGCAGAGGATAACGACGCGTTTCTTCTCGAAAAGAATGAAAGTAGAAGGGAATTCATATCCTAATAACCACGTCTGACAAACGATGATCGTGTTAGCAAACTCGTGAAAGCCGCGCCAATATGGCATTGCATAAAGCACACCTGGAACGCTGTTCCTTTTCTGGTAGGCTCTTCCTCTCCCGCAGGGTCCCCAGCAAGCAGCAATAAAGCCTCCGCGTCCGCTATAGCGCCATACTCGTCGTTTTTCCCTGCGTTCTGTGGAAAGTGCGATTTGGTTCTTGGTGAGTATGTCACTGAATGACGAATGAAAGTTGCTCACAACCCAAGAATTGAGAATTAGCTGCAGCCGCGAGTTGAACTGCTTCGTATTCAGCTGCACCTGGGCCGACATGCCAGCGTAGGTGGTGGTAAGAGAGAAAGAGAGCTGGTCAGCGCGTTCTGCTTGTGGCGAACAGTTATATGGATCACGGTCCACGTGGGTGAAGGTCACGCCTATGAGCGTCTATAACAGCGTCTTGTGGGCGCCTTGTCGTCGGCCTGTTCTTGCTCTCAGAGCAAGCTTTCCTCTACCGATAAGGGTACGCGTCTAAGCCGCAGCTAGTACTTTTTAAGCAACAGATTACATAACGCTAAGTTTCCCACGCTTACAAGGTGTTCATGTTACCTGTCAAGCCCGTACCATGCAATACCTTACGAAACATCGTAAATGCACTCGTATGCCTTACGGATATCCATAAAATATTACACCAAGCCATGTAGTACATGGGGAGAAATGTAAGTTGCAACCGTGTGGAGGTTGGACTGACCGCTTTGGTGGAGTTCTGAGTGATGCGAAGGCCAGTTTCGTACTGGTTGCCCCTCGCCACCAAGACTTGCTTCCTAAATTTGTGGGAGCTTGTCCTCCCTGCTGTGGCCAAGCTTCAAGACACGAAACGCTCGATTGGCGCGTCCATTCAAAACACCATCCCGGTCAATCTCGTGAACAGTTCTGAAAGGGGCCTTAAATTTCGTCACACGCTGTTCAAGGTAAGCTGCGTTTTCTCTTGGTTTACAGAATCTTCGACTGAACAACTACCTCAGCCATTCACCGAGTCTTGTGACGACGATGACACAGCCACGGATGGCTCTTCCTCAGGTTCGTCGTATTTGATAACACTGACACTGAACTGACTCCTCCCGCACATAGTCAACCAACAGTGGAGCCTGGCCACATGGCCGTGTGAGTCTTCTGAGGCAAAGAACGCTTTAAAAGAAATGCTCGAGGAGAAAACACACGAGCCTGTACCATTACGTGCATAAGTACGATGTTGACGGTAATTTGATTGCGCCTGGTGATTGGATGAAGAAACTACAGGGTGCCGATGTCCTGGTCAAGTTCACTCTCACGCATCAGTGGTTTGGACTGGCTGCAGCGCCTGACACCAAAAAGGACAACTACTATGCTGACATTGACGAGATTCGGGTTTTGAAAGCTCCCCGGCCTACACCCACCAGCCCCCGCAAGCGAGTACGCGAGAATACGGCTCAAGACTCCAATGGCCTCTCGCACAAACAGAAGAGAACTCGGACGAAGAAGTGTAAGTTCCACTTACTTTACTGAATGGCTAGTGAATGACCCAATCTTCATAGAGTGCCTTCCGCTGACTTTATAGGCAACGACTCGATTAGATGGTGCTGAATTGAATGCTGTCCTGATTTCGCCTACAATCTGTACCGCATTGCTCGTTAAACTGATTTCTGACAAGGAGTTTATATTTCTTATTCCTTTGACCTCTATGAAATACACAAATATCAATCTTTTGCAATTGTAACGTTCTTAACTGTACGATTGTCGTAACACTGAGCGTCATATTCGCTTTGTGGAGCAAGATCCAAGAGGGGGGCGAGATTCAAATCGGGCATATAGACCGCAGGGGGGGTACCCCCCCTAATCGGTGGCAGGGGTCCATTTTGCGGACTTTTGCCTACGTTTGCTCGAAACTTATGTTCAACCTATACAGTCTCCTACAATAATTTACAGTCGTATGGCCGAATGTACTCTGAATCCGTATGTAGCAAAATATCTGGGTAGCAGGACGAGACGACACATATATCGACACAACAAAGGTGCTCAAAACGCACGTGAGGGATACCCTTTCAGGACAGACGGCAAGCAGGAGCAAATATTGACAGCCGAGCAGCGTCTACGCCAGCGAGTTAGCCAATCCTCTTCGTCTCAGACATCAACAGAGCCGCTTAATTTGGCAGGTGGGTGGGGGGTACCCCCCCCTTTGAGGACCCCAAAACTTTCGAGCTCGGTGTCTCGAAACTTTTTTTCGCCCCCCTCTTGGCAAGATCTACAGCCGCCGCGGGCGGCCCTTTCGAGTGGTCCCACTCATCAAGTCGCCCGCCGAATACGCGCCTCGGACTCAGCTCATAACCGTGACCACTTGCACCTCGCCAGCGTGAGTCCGGTGACAAAAGACTTTCTTGTACTCGAACCACGACGACCACCGCATGTTAAGCTCTTTCTTTGTCTAAAGAAATTCATCGACGGCCACCAAAGCGTTGAACTGCCTCTGACCAGGTCTCTCCGCACGTTACAGCCGACTTTCCGTCATGTCTGTACAGAACTATCTTGTCACAGATGATCTGACCGTCATTCTGGGTCTGGCCGCTGCGGGCCTCTTTCTCCTCCACAATCTTTACAAACCCCAGTCGCTCGTTCATCCTATTCTCTTGGGCAGACAGAGCGATGTCTCACGCGTTCGCAATCCGAAGGAGAGCGCTATTTACCGGAACTATAGTACGGGTATGATGGGCAGAGTGAGTTGCAATTATCATTCCAAAAGTATGTGTTTTAATGGTCATTGCTATTGCTTGTAGTTCCCTCTTCGACCTGCCAAGGAGCTTCACACACTCAAAGACCTCGTGAGGTCTGAGTTGGACGGCCCACGGACGCTATGGTCTACCAAGGTAAGAACCAGCGCCGGGTCGATGAATGTCTACTAAACAACTCTTAAGATCACAAACCAAGAGTTGTTGAAGCGCGTTTCTGCGTTTGGTACAGGGCTAGTCAAGCAGGCCGGACTTGTTCCAGGAGATTCGAATGTTCTTCTCCTCTTAAATGACGGACTGGGTGAGGCAGGTTGTCAAGTCCTTATTGTACACGTTCTAACTGGAATATATAGAGTACTTGATCTCGGATTTGGCACTAAGCTCCCATTCTATCCCTTCGTTCACCTTGACATCCAGCTCTCTGCTGTCCGAAGTCCTTGATGAGCATTCCCCGACAGCAATCATCGCCCACGCGGACTTCCTCCCGCAACTACTGGAGCTTCTGTACGATGCCAACGAAGAGACAAACCACACCATCATTGTCGTTGGCCAACCAGATGCAAAACTCGCTCGTCAGATTCGTCAAGTGCGCGTCTTACAATGGGACGATATCGAGCGTCAGGGCGCTCAGTCTGAGCCTGTTGAAGTGCCAACGCCAGGTTGGTACAAAGAACACTCTAGCCGGTACACAGTACTGAATTTATTTCTCAGAGCCCTCCCAGGTGTTCACTGTGTCATTCTACCCGGATCCCTCTGGGAAGCTTCTCGGTGCTCAGTTGACCCACCAAAATATCACAGCCGGAGTAGCAGCGATTCGCGCGCTATTCCCAACATCAGGAACGCTGTCTTCCTTGGACACCATCGTCTCGTCTCACCCACTATCGACTGCGTATGGTCGCGCAGTTGCCTATACTGCAGTCTACGAAGGCGCCAGTTTCGCCACTGTCGATAGCTCCAAAGTTGTCGGAACTGATGCTGGTATGTGCACAAACGCTTATAAACTCTCATCCTGTGTTCACGAAAAACGATAGGTGCCGCACAAGACTTGTCTGATCTCAAAACCACAGATCGTTATCCCATTCCTTCTCCCACAGTGCTGTTCATACACCCAGCCCACCTCAACGCTATCACTCAAGCTATAACACAGAAGGCGAAGAGCTCCGGCCTTCTGTCCTCAATCGCGTGGCGTCACAAGCTCTCCAACGTACTCGAAGGTTTCATCACCAAGCAAAGCCTGTGGGACAGACTAGTCTTCGACCCAGCTAGAGCATCCGTTCTCGGCAACGGCGCAGGCACAGTACGGGCCGTCGTAGTCGCAGGAGGCACGTTTCTCTACTTTTCTCTCGTTATGACACACCTCTGATGGAAATGCCACAGGCGCCCTTGAGAATCAAACCCTCACCCCGTCTCGTGTAGCCCTTTCGACCCCTCTCGTCAATGCATACATCCATCCATTGGTGGCAGGACCCGTGCTTGCTTCTCACCCTCTCGACCTTCAAACCTTCCCCACGGAGACCAGCGGTTCGACCGCGTCTGCCGCGGACACGTATGCGTTTACGTACCTCGCGCCCGTCGGCTCCCCCGCTATCAACGTCGAAGCCAAGCTCACCGGCGTAGACGACAACGTCATCGAGAGCGGTGGCGACCCCGTCGGGTCTTTGTGGATCCGTGGACCCACCGTTGGTACGCTGCTCGACGTCGAGGAGGTCCAAGGCGAGGACAAGGGTTGGGTCGAGGCTGGCCAGAAAGCCAAGGTCCTGCCGAACGGTACCTTTAAAGTGACGCCCTCGAAGTAGTAGAGAAGATTCTGGATGTGTTGTGAAGGCGTGCTCATAGAATGGTGAATATACTGGACAGTTTGCTAGTATTTGCGTTGTCTTGACTCGAGCTTGTTTGCTTAGCTGATCTTGGAATCTTATAGTAGAATAGCGTGGAATGTGGAAGTCTCTCGTTGAACTATTTAACCACTTTTGTCTGCTATCTGTCGTGTCTAGAACAACACGAGTGCCACGCAGAACAACCCCAAACTTACTGGAAAATCCGGTTCCTTTGCGACCCGACCCCAAAACGCCTGCCAGGGCGAGCTATAGTAAGTTAGAGGTACCGACCATCTACCTACGCAGCTCCTCCGTACCGCCTCGTTGTAAATCGTTCCCGCAACGTGCCATCTTATCGCACTGCGGAAAGTGTTGGTGATGTGGTATAATATAGTTGAGTCACAGCGAAGACGATAGAGTTTAATGGGCAGTGGGTAAAACGCGCAGTGGCGGGAATCTGGTACTATTGGTCGCAGGCATACCGGTACGCCTTATAATGCGCGCAAACGTATGTGATAACTTCGAGCCCTTCTACTCCTCAGATTTCTTTCTACAGCTCACATCCGAGTCGCCAATGTTTCATCCCTCAATCATCGAGTTTGTGTAAGCTATCCCCTGAATTACAGGTCCACGTCACTTCGCTGATGATACGACACGACTTAGCGTCACTCTGGCTCGTCGAGTCACCTCGGCCGCTTCCTACCCTTTCAACGTCAAGACGCCAGATGCCTTGACATTGAGGGCGTCCGACGGGGTGGAATTCTACGTGCCGAAGACTACCTGGTCTATCGCCTCCGAGGCTTTCAACGGCAACCTCGAAACAGGCCAGCGCGCTCTCCAGCTCAGGTCCTCCTCGGATTCGTCGTCCTCTGACGACACCGAGAGTAGCACCGAGGTCATTGACATTCAAGAGCGGAGCGAGACCATCAACCCCCTTCTCAGCTTCATGTCCTCAGTCAATCATAGCCCCGTCACTAATACCATCGAAGTGGACTTCAACGTCCTCGAAGCCGCAAAGAAGTATAACATGCATCTCATCGTGCGGGAGGTCCGCAAGCAAATCGAAGCGAAGGCCGAGGAGCAGCCCCTCCAGGTGTACGCGATCGCACTCGCCAGCGGTCGTGCGAGCCTGCAGGACGAAATCCGCATGGCCGCGAAACTCTCGCTCAAGCAGGTTCTGACCACAGCCAGCGATCTCCCCTTGATTCCTGAATTCGAGCGTATCACTCACGGTGATTACACTCGTTTGGTCGACTACCACAAGGCGTGTGGAGACGCTATCTCGTCACTCTTCAGGAAGGGGAACGCAGACCACGCCAGCGCCACGGAGGTGGCCGCAATGCCACTTTACATCTGCACTTTCCTTCGCGACTACATCACCCTCTTCGCGCCTCGCGCGAGCTGGCTATTTGCCTCAACTCTCGGCACCTCTGCTGACCAAGCACTAATCCCGACTCATCGTGCCGTCGCCGTCGCGCGTCCCTTCACCCAGTGGGCGAAGATCATCACGGGCTCATTCACTCACAAGGGGGAGACCGCTCCTGAGGTCTTTTATGCCACTAGGTGGTGGGCAGAATGGATGATGGAGGCCGTTGAAAAATTAATTCGTCGTCCGCACCCTGCGACGATGACGGATGAGTTCTTCGATGATCTCCTTGTAAAGGCCATATCTACCCAGCCTGATCAGGCTGATGTGCCGGCTGTGATTCGCCACTTTAGAGAGGCGTTCACAGAGGCCGTCACTAGAGCTGTTAGTAAGGTGCGTACTCATCATTTCTTCTTATTTCGGCTACGATTCGAGGTGGGTATGTGATGATTGATAAAATACACAGGTCAAGCTCGATATCCATTGAAGCGGAATTGTGTAACAAGCGTCGTGAATTGCAGTTCATCATGTAGTATCTGATAGTCTTCGAGTTGTCTGCAAAGCTGGTAGTAGCTGTTCCGGTCTGTACGGGTCCAGGTTTCCATTCCCTTAGTAGCTCCGACGACCGGTTCCCAAGCGTCAAGATGTACTAGTACTACATAGTATTGAAAGCGTAGTATCGTTTGTCGCCTGTATGAAGAAGATATATGGTATCCCATCCAATCCACGAGTATATACTGTTTGTCTACGGACCCAAGACATCATTAGACTCTTTCACGGCGCCAACTCCGAGTCTGATCATACTAGGCCAGCGAGTGCCAGGAGGCCGCGACTTGAAACTAATTAGTACGACCCCGAACACCTCCTGCCGGTTGTCGTCCACGCTTGTGAGAAGGTTTGCGGCAAACTCGTTTGTCTCTGCTTTCATTTTCTTCGCATTCCCACAAGATGTCCACGACCACCACCCTCGTGGACTACCCTGACACCCAAATGCTCGACTACGCCCCAGACGGCGACTTTTCCATGCAAAATAGCCCAGCAGAATGGCTGGCGGTCGAGGCCACCATGCTCGACGACGACCCTATATCGGCGGCAACGGAGTATTCTGAGACGATTGAAGTCGATATGGAGCCGCACGACGAGCACGACGGAGAGATCACAGAGTACGAGATGACGGACGATGTTCCTGCTGATGTCGACTATGATGGCGATGCACAACTCCTGGACGTAGACGTAGAGGTCGAGCATTCGCCACCAAGCTTGCAGTCAGTACCAGATATACTGATTGCAAGTGAGGCTGGAATTGTCGAGCAGCATCCGATGACTCCTCCCGCTCATTATGCTCTCTCATCGCCTGCTCTCGCCGACGTATCGGTTGTTATGACAGAGTCTCCAAGTTTCCACGACGTTGCAGTGTTGACTCCGCTGCCCGAGACAGAAGCCAGATTTTCCGTCACCTCACCGCAGCATGTACACGACGAAAGCGCTCTTGCTCCCGTCGCTGAGCTCAACTCGGCCACCCCTGGAACTTCTCACTCTCCTATTCTACCAGGAGACTATCCCGCTGCGCAAGCTCAGAGCGATACGCCAGTAGCCGCTACCGCCGATGCGTCAGGCGACTCGGCCTACCAACAAACTGAAAACGTGGAAAATCCTATCGCTAACGAGTCTGTGGAGAATCAAGCTGCCTCCGTACCAGCCGCGCCCAACGCCGCCAACGAAGACCGACAGCCTAGAGAGCAGCACGATATTCAGCATGAAGAACATAAGGCAGCGACGTCTATCGCTTCTGGCGCAGACGCGGAGGGTGATCACCCTGTTGCCGTGGAAAATCCGGATGCCCTTGCTCCTGAAGCTGCAGAGCCCACTGAAGAGGTCCCCGAAGAAGGCGACCCTCATGAAATCAGCGAAGGAGTATACATTGACCCTCCCCCTGCTGTACTCTTATCGATCGCATCTATAGCTACTGGCGATGTTTGCCTGTTCAACCATCCGCCCTCTAAGTCACGATCACAAAGTCCTGGACAATCCTCAACTGCTAATTCTTCTACGAACCTCGTCTTACATGAACAGCCCACGCTCTACTACGAATCTTTGGCGCAGGTATTCGTTGCCCTGAGGCAGGAGCAGATTGTCTACAGCTCTGCAGAGTTAGTTGATAACGAACTTATTCTTGAAGCATATGACTTGAATCTCACCGTAGGAGAGGTACGTTTGACTAGCCTAATATATTTGTGCTCTGCTGATGCGCCTATTCTAGGACAATGTTTACGCAGCTCAGGTCACTATACATGATCTAAACGAGATACATGACCGTCTCGGATTGACAGGCCCGCTACGTTTACGATTGACATCTGGCTCCCGCTTTATTACTCGATATCAAGCTCTCCGCGAACAGATTGCCCAGATCGCTCTCGGAACAGACGAGCAACAGCCAGAGACAGAACAACTTCAGGTTTCAGCCGAAACAGCCGAAGAGCAGCCTCGGTCAGGTATGTGTTGCCTTTGATCAGCAAGGTTCGGAGTTGGTACCCATACCTAATATCATACAGCAGTGCCATCGATCTCTGATGCTCATGAGAATGAGAGTGATGAGGTCAACGACGCTCAGGACGAAGTAGCGCAGGAAGTAGCTGCAGAAGAACACCATCCAGCAGAAGACGCTACGACTGAATCCCAAGAAGACGCACAAGGTGAACAAGTAGCGCTGGAATACCCCGATAACGGACCTACCGATGGCTTGGTAGAGCAGAATCAAGACAGCGACAGATATGAGAATCCAGAAAATGACGACGCAGTTGGAGATCGGGGCCTCGAACTCACCGTTGCATCTGCCGTGCAAGAGCTCGACGCCGATGAGGTTCATCGCAGTGCCGACGCTGAAGAGGGCGGGGATTACGCCACGCTCGAGACATTCCCCGACGACGATGATAAGTTCGGTGAGGCTCTGCCGGAGGAACTCGATGGCGAAGCTCCTGCAAACGAAACCAAACAGCTTGATGAAGAGACATCGCAAGAAGGTACTGATGAGGCCAGCACTGACCCTGAGACTGCAGTAAAGGGGTCAGAGGACAACAGTGCGTTGACTTTCTCGTTGTGCTCTGCCATTCCTAATAATGATGCTGTAGATGCTGAGTACGATGAGTCAGAAGAAAACATTGACCCTGTCATTGTTCGAGCAGACGAAGGTGCGTTCTATCTACGTTCTGTCATGAATACTATCGTTAAAGAATATCATTTTAGTCTTGTTGGCTCCGGAAAATGAAGACGACGCAGATGATGCTACCGCTCATGGTAGCAGTGAGAACTCAGAAGAGGCGGAACAACTCTATGGTCTGTATTATCTTACTCTGAACCATTTGGTACGCTGACTCGTCTCCCAGACTACGATGATGCCGATGGTGAACACTTCACTCAAGAAAACTATGAGCAGGAGGAATGGGATGAGCTTGAGGACCCTGATGCAGACCAGACCTTGGCGGATGATGCAGCATCGTCGAAACAGTCCTCAGAAACCCTCTCTACGCTTTCGAAGCGTTCACGAGATGATGACGACGACGGTTATGAGGAAGAGGATACCGTCGAGGGTTCGGTTGCAGGCTCTCCAGGTATGTCAGTTATGATCGCCCTACACAATAATGGCTCACACTTCCTTCAGGTTCCAAGCGTATTCGTACGCACTAGCCCTGTTTGCGGTTTTGCGCCGCGACTTGATATCTTAACCCGATGCGCGACCTCTGCAGATGGCGACTTTCCTATCCCCGCCACTCGCGGCCCAGATCGACCGGGCTAGAGCCACCACAACTTTAAAATCCGAGGCTAAGTGCATCTCTTTCCACTGACTGTGTTTTATTTGCAGGTTGCCGTTCTCCATGGTTTTGTCCTACTTGAACTGACGTTCACAGGTTCCTATCTGGTCTTCTGGTCTTCCGGTCTCCGAGGTGCCTCTAACCTATCTGTATTCTACCTGATATCCGTATTTGACGATAAATTAATTGAGGCAGATTTTGATTTTTTCGTGCCCCCTTGACTGCGCTATGATTGTTCATGAAAGTGCTTGATGCATGTGAGCTGCTATCTGTCATAGACGCGTCTGACACCGATGATCAAGGACCTGCTCAAAAGTCTAGAGGGCGATTGGGGACATGCATCGTAACAACACCAAAACAGCGCCAGAAGGCTGTGGTTTGCCATCTTAACCGTAGGTGTTAGCAAAGCAACTCACATTACGACTACGACCTCCACCTCAACCTCTGCGAACGACAAGAATGGAGTATCACACCTTTCTACTGACCATGTATGGCTCGCTTGTAGGGTCCCTACTCATTACTATGCCTCTGACGGGCACCCTCGTACGTCTGAGGGCCAACTTCAACCCTAAATCCATCAGGCTAAATGATGGAGGGAATGTCGACGCCCAAAGGCCTGCTACTTCATTCTTTGGAATGTTTGCGCGGGTGAAGAGAATCGAGGTACAGTAAACACAAGTCTTTATTAACCCTCTCGTACACCTGCTAAATATAATTCTACCACAGGGATGGAGCGGATTGTACAAGGGATCCCGTGCGTACGCCAGATTCACCTCTTGCATACTGACCTAATTTTCAACATCTTCAGTACCGTTGCTCATTGAAATAAACCTGCTTTTCACCTTTGTACTTTACGTTCTGAAACCTGAACGCGTAATGTACGGCAGCGGTTTCCCAAGCATCGGACCACTTGGCACTTTGATCTACCTCATCGTGGCTCTCCTTCTCGATCTTGTTAGCACGGTGTTCACCTACCGGTCAGTATACGGAACCATCTCGTGGCCGGACTCACTGATCATCCCGATACAGCGCTATAACCGCTCCCTGTCCATTATCTTACTTTCGCCCACTACAAACCATGCGCACCCTCCTGTCTCCCACCGAGCGTCGTAGACCATGGATCATCTTCACAACTCCCGGGTTATTCGCCGCCTTGTCCCTTCGCATGGTCTACAAGATTATCTTCCTTGCTCTAGTTGACACGCTCGTTATCGGCCGCTCTAATGAATCACAAGGCGTAAGAATCGTTTTCTTGGGGCCGACCGCCGTGAAGTGCCTCATCGCTCTGCTACTGCTGGGCGCCGTTCTCGTGTGTCCGCTGGAGGTCGCAGCGACCAAGCTTGCTATCCAGCGTAACCACGCAGGACTAGAGTATAGCTCTCTTGTCATAGAGGAGGAAAATCGAGTTTCCGGAGACTATGGAGATTATTCACCTTTGGAAGAAGAGGTCGTCCGGTTCGTACAACTACTTGATACTTTAAAATCGAACACAGCTGATCATTATCATTTAATCTAAAGACTTCGACATGGCGGCGACCCGTACGTGGGGTTGTGGGACTGCCTCAACAAGGTTATAGTTGAAGAAGGATGGACGGCGTTGTTCCGTGCTTGGTGGTTCACAGCACTATCTTTATATTTGGGCTAACAGAGAAGTAATTGCCGTAGACAGCTCAGTGCGGGTAGCACTGTCCTTCAAGTGAACGAAGCCCATCGAGGACATTGTTTAGTTCTATTCTAGTAATCGCGTATGTAGCGTCCACTGCCGATATCATACTCGATAGAGTCATGCATGCCAACTATGGGATTTCTCGACTCAAGTTGTTCAGAACAGAGTTTTAGGAGAAAGCGTGCGTATAAGATAAAGCAACATTACTACAGTATTCAACAGATAGCTACGACATTCGAAAACATTTCAAAGCAATTACAGATTATTTTTCTACATTTCCGTTTTCATATCCTTCACAACTGCCATCATCCCTCCCATAGCTCTCCACCCGACCAACCAAGGATGTGCCCGCACCTCTTCAATCGTCGCTCGACCCTCCGGATAATAAGCGAGACACGTCCCGGTAATCATGTGCTTGACATCGTCACTTAGCCCCGCGTTCCAATCCTCTTTGAGGTGGCATTTCATCTCCACGACATCGTTTTCATCGTAGTAGGGGAGTTCGTGGGTCAACAGCTCAACCAGGATTATGCCGAGACTCCACACGTCCGTAGGGGCATAGAGGGCCTCTTTGCGCACCCAGCACTCCGGAGGCATGTATACGGGCGTACCACAGTACCACCCCATCTCATGGAGACGATCAACCGGCGGAAGGCTGAGGTCGTCCAAGACAGCGTTGCCGAAATCGATTATCTTCACCTGCAATAGAGAAAGGAAACGTCAACAACCGAACAACTTGAACGCAAGGGAAAAAGAGCGAGAGTAATGGCTACATACCTTGAGATTGTCGTCAATGAGCATATTCGCAGGCTTAAGGTCACCATGAGAAATCCCGATGCTGTGAAGATAGTGGATGGCCTCGACGATCTGACCGAAGATGTACCGTGCAACGTCTTCTGATAGCGGTCCGTGCGCATTGAGGAAGTCATAAAGGCTGTTTCCGCCGTCTCCTCCGCCAAGCATGGTCCATGGAGAGCCATGGAGTTCAACGCCCTGGCGATATCAATTAACATCGACACACAAGGAGTACTAGTACGAGGATGAAAACTTACAATATAGAAGAAGTCCTCGTCCTGGAAGACCTCAAGAGACTTCGCAATATTGTCGTGTGTGGCCATCGTCATCAACTGGACCTCCAAAGGCAGCGATTCGCCGTGTTCATCAACCGTCCACCCCAAGTGTGAAACCTTTGACTTGCGGATGAACTTGAACGCTACATCATGTCCCAGCACGCGATGGCGGGCCTTGATCACGCACCCAAATCCCCCGACACCAAGGATAGGACCGGGAGCATAGATGCGTAAGAAGTCTTCGCTGAGCGTAGCGTCCAGATCAAAGCGGTCGAGGAACTTTTGGCGGATGATAGAGATATACGACACGTTGTCCGGTTGCGCGAGCGCGAGAGTGGATGGACCGACGGTGGTCAGCTCTACCTCGTTTGACTGGAGTTGAGTAACCGTGGACGACGAATGGAATGAGGGCAACTCCGCTATGTTCGTACGGAGGAGCCACTCGTGCGTCCTCAGTTCCTCGATAGTGTTCCGGCTCTCTGGAATGGCTTGCAAGCAGCACTCGAGCACCGCAGCCACTCCAATCTGACCTAAGAAATCGGCATCGCCAGACATCCATAGATCGGTAGGGAATTGACCATCGATCGCAACCTGAATGATCGCATCCTTGGTGCGGAAAGGAGAGTAACCCAGCACGAGTTCGAAGAGGATGACGCCAAGGGACCATATATCGGCGTCCAGCGGAGAGTAATGTTCACCGAAGTGGCTCGCCAGGACCTCTGGCGGTGCATATAGATCCTGTCCTTGATACTCGCGCGAGTCATAGAGGAAACCGGTGCCGTCCTCATTTACGGAAAGCTTCACTGTGGAGAGCGCTGCAAGCTTCACCTAAAAGCGCACATTGGTCAGCGAGAGGCGTGAATGAATTCATGCAAATACGTACCTCGCCGATGTCAGTGACAATGAAATTGTCCAGTCGGAGATCGCCATGGGCAGCGCCACCCGCGTGAAGGCAGCGGACAGCTGCGACAATTTGGGTGAAGATGAGCCGCGCCATATCCAGGCCCTGCGATCGGAACAGGGAGTTGGCAATGAAATCGTCGAGCTTGATACCAGTATCTTGCACCTACGAGAGCATCAGTCACCATCCGACGAGTAAAAATTACTAGGAGAGACGTACCAGATAGAACCATCCACATGCATTCTTGAACACGTTCAGTGTGGACGCGATGTTATGATGAACGAACGTCATGCCGATGAACGCTTCATAAGGGATGCTTCCGAGCTGTGGATGAGCTACCCACTGCGAGCCCTCGTTGAAGGGCGAGAAGAACTTTACTGAAACCCGGCGTCCACACCGTCGTGAGCGTGCAGCGAGTCGGAAGCCGGAGTGGTCAACGTCAAGTTCCACAGATGTAAGTTCATAGTCTTCGAGGAATTCTTTGGCCAGATGATAGCCTTCGGGGAAGTGAGGGGAGTACTGGCGGGCTTCGCTAGCTGGGCGGCTGATAGTCGAAGCCGGTACTAGAGCAGAGTCTTCACGTTGTTCATCGACGGCTGGAGCAGCGGTTGTGTCGATGGAAGGACTAGCCGCGACGTAGCCGGGAGTTTCGAGTTGAAGAACCACGATATCGTCGCCGTCGTTAAGCCGAGAGTCAGTATCGTCGTCAGAGTCAGAGGTGACCATAGCAGGCGTAGTAATAGCGACATCTACAGGAGAGTCCAGAGGTTCCTCGAGGGCGATAGGATGTTCCTCAACGTGTCCAGGAGTTTCGAGTTGAAGAACCACCACGTCATCACCGGCATCAAGTAGAGAGTCAACATCATTGTCGAAGGCACCAGGGCTAGCAGGAGTAGGCGTAGCAGTAGCGACATCCACATGGAGCCCCACAGGTTCCTCGTGGGCGATGGGATGTTCCTCGACGTGCCCAGGAGTGTCGAGTTGAAGGACCACAATGTCATCCCCGGCATCAAGTCGAGAGTCAACAGTGTCGTTAGAGTTTGTCAGAACAGGAGTAGCAGTAGCGGTATCGATAGTAGAGTCCAGGGATTCTTCGTCGGACATGGAGTGTTCCGGTTCGGCAGCGTCGAAGAAGTCATCGTCGGATATATCGTCGTCGTCAGTAGTAGCAGTATCGACAAGAGATTCCAGGGATCCCTCGGTGGCGAAAGAATGTTCAAGTAGGGCAGCGTCGAAGAACTCATCGTCAGAGCTAGCGTCGTCAGTATCAGCGTCGAGCGAGACAATATCGCCGAGTTCCACAGAGATGTCGCCGTTCTGGACCGGAGAATGCGCAGAAGAATCAGGGGTGGCTTGGGAGGCGATAGAAAGTTCGAGGTCGAAAGAGTCGTCGTCAGAGCCAGCGTCGGCAGAGTCATCGAGCGAGCTATCGTTGTCGAGTCCCACAGAGAGGTCGACGTATTGTGTCAGGGAATGCACGAGAGCCACACTCTGGACAGCCGTCAACAGTCGTCCAGCCTTGCGGGAGAAGTATGCCCGCTGCACAATGAATGCATCAGCAAGGGCTCAGAAGACAATGAACCGAGCACATACCATCACTAGATAAATAAGCGAATACCAGTACACCAGATATCCAACCATGACTGCCAAAACTAAACCCCATATGGCCCTCCTTACCAGAGGAGAATGCCAGACCGCGGAGAGAGATTTGAGTAAGGGGTGTGCGAGGCGGTTGAGGGTAGGGAGGGAGTGAGCAGAGCAATGGGTGATACCGACGTCGGGTTTGAAGCAGAGCCGGTGGTCGACAACAAGAGAAGGGAGTATGACCGTGACGGGGAGCAGAGGGAATAGGATGTGGTGCAACGAGCACGAGTGGAGAAGCGAAGGACGCAAAGAGTGTTGCCAGAGGGAACTGAACGATGCAGAGCACTTGGCATGGAAGAGGGCCAGCTTCCGGTGGAGAGCAGGAATAAGCCAGCGTTCGTCCTTGTCCATAGGGACGTTGTGGAAGGAAGGTACGACGACGCGGTAGAGCCAGAACTTGAAAGATACAACAGATAGAGCAAGGAATAAGATGAAGTAGGGAAGATAAGAGCCAGAGATGGATGGAAGGTGCGGAGCAGCAAGCTCGGCGAAAGAAGAGTGGAGTCGAGTGGGGGAGGGGGAGCAGAAGCTACCGCCACAATAAAGAAGGGAAGGCCCGTACGTCGTTGAACGTACGAGGCGCAAGAGAGTTTGAGAGAGAGGGGAGGGGACCGAACCAAGGAACGAGACGAGAAGGAATGTGAGGTGTCGTACAACACGCATAGAAGCAACAAAACGGGAGACGTCGCCTGAAGAGAGGGCAGACGACTTCAAGCAAGAGGAAGAAGAAGAAGGGGAAGAGAAAGGGAAAGAAAACGGGAACCCAAACCAAGAGAAAACCGAAACCAAGGCCGACGTCGAGCAAGAGCCACGAACATCTCGTTCCAGGATGACCCAGACGGTGTACGCGACGAGAGAGACGACGACGACCCAGAGCGCCGCGGATACGCGGGCGCGAGGTGAGACAACAGCGGGGCGAGCCATGCACAGCGAAGTGGACGAGCTCGGTGGTGGTGGTGTCTGGAGAAGGAGAGGAGGCTGAGGGTGGTTGGTTTATATGCGTCCCGATTTGGAGGCTGGAAGTTGGTTTGGATTTGAGTGCGATCGACAGCCGCCGTTGGATCGAATTTGATTCGTTTCGTTCTGTAGATGAGCCAGTTACAGCTGATGAGCACTGCTTCTGTGCTTTTTCGTGATAGCAGTGACGTTTTCGAATGTGTAGCGAGAGAGCAGTCGCCAGGACCTCCGACCTCGAGTGTTTTGACTTGGCCAGAGGTAAGTGCGCTATCTCAGAACATCACCGTTCTTTATAAGTGTACGATGTTCGACGTCTTATTACCTGGCTGGAGAACGGCACCCACAATGTGTCCGTGAGTGTAAGTATGGGAGTTCTACCTCTTGCAACTCACTCACCGTGTTTGTCCAGTGGCTGGCTAGAAGTGCATGCAGCATGATGCTCGGGGAGTCGGAATGAAGATCATCTGCAAGGCTTCACGCTGCAGAGTCATGCTTATCCCAGAGTCCGAATATATGTCTATCTTTCATAGGCACCTATACTGTACTTATGGGAGACAGACCAAGTCAACTTGACGGTGGAGGTGAAAGTCCAGAACTCCGCGGCCATCAACAACTGCGAGTCGGAGCGCTGAGAATTGGTCGGAGCGAATTGCCCAAGATTCTACTACTGTAAGTAGTTATAGCATGGAAAATTGGGTCATGGCAAGGGGAGCCCGCCGAAGGCGGGCCCCCCGCGAAATTTGGATCTAAGGCCAGGGGTGCCAGGGGTCAAATTTACCTGTTAAGGTAGTCCGGCGCCCGCACCTGCACCAGTTAGGTGCTGTATAGGGGGCGTCAGCTTGGGTCGAGCCAGGACCCAAGGGACCCAGTTAGGTCCACCCCTGGCCATGAGGAAGTACCTATAGCGAAAATTGCTATGCTATGTCACCATCTACTGTCGTTTTCGTATTAGATCGCACTTGACGGAGTGTCTCCCAATTTTGATATTGTATCCAAAAATTTGCCCAATTCAATCAAGTACCCCTCAGGCTGGTCCGTGCATGTTGAGAATACCACACAACAAAGGCCTATCCGGGATCATGCAGTATATTCTATCAGTACACATGAGCAATCATATCCTGCCACCCTACTCAACATCACTACTATCCAAATTAACCATCCCCTCCCCCATCCCTACCTCCCCCATCCCCATCTCCACCCCCTTCCCCTCCACCTTCTCCTTCTCCTTCTCCCCCTTCCCACTCCCTCCTCTCACTCTTCCTATCCCATCATCACTCTCACTGCTATCAGGAAAATCCAAACTTGGCTCTGGAGAAGCAACCCTGCTCCGTGGCTTCTCCGTCTTCTCTGGCTTCACAGGCTCAGGCGGCGCGACGACACTACTCCTCTTCCCCCCAGGTCTCGGCCCCAACCTAACATCCCCCACCTTCTTCTTCGCGTGTATACTCGCCAACGCGCTCAACTACACCATTCCACCATTCCACCACAACACACCACACACCATCACAACACAACACCATCGTCAGCAAAAACGAAAGGGAGAAGAGGGACAGGACTGACCTTATCCTGCACGTCCTTCGCAGTAGCACCCTTCCGCTTCCCCGTAGGGTCGAAGCCTAACGTCCGGATCAGCGTCGCTGAGTACGCGCTCTTTAGCTTTCCCTTTCCTTCCCCGTCCTCTTTGTCTTCCCCTTCATCCTCTGCGTCTTCCGAGCCTTTATCTGAGCCTGAGGGATCTCTCCCTTTCCCTTTGTCGTCCTTGTCTTTAGACCTCCCCTCCTTGCTCTTCTCCTTCCCTTTTGTAGCTTTAGCCTTCTTGTCCGAGGAAAGCTTCGAAGCAGCTTCGCGCTTCTCCCTCTCAGCAAACTCCCTAGCAGCCCACAAAACCCTAACCCCCTCCCTATCCCTCCTCCTAAGCCCCTCCATCAACACCCCCTCCTCCTCCCTCTCCTTCGCCCTCCGCGCCGCCCTCGCCTGTGCGTCTCTCCCCACACTCTCGCTTATAAACAGCGACTGCGTGGAGGTGGAGTTGGATACTATGTGGCCGGAGACTATGTATGTTGCGTCGGCAGAGGCGGTGGAGGGGTGGGAAGGTTGGAGACCCCATTGGCGGGCGGGGTCGTATGCTGGTTTGCGCTTCGGGGCAGTCGTCATTCCCGACGTCCTACCCAAAAAACACCATCAGCCTCCCTCCCTCTCTCATCCCAACAAAGAAATAGTCGTGTAGTAGAACGCACCCCATAGAGAACTCCGCCCTCCCCGCCCTCTTCCCCTGCACAGCATGCTGCACATGCCACTCACAAACCTCACTAACGCGTTTATCACACCAGCTCCCACACGTCTTCCCGTCCCTTTTGACGACGGCGCACATACCCAAATCGAGCGAGTGGCCGATGATGCAGACGGAGGAGAGGGAGAGGGGCGTGAGGGCGAGGATGTTGTCTGTTGGGTGGGGGGTGTCTGTGGCTCGCTGTTATCATTATACAACCATATTAGTCGTGAAAGTGAAGAGGAGGGAAGGGAGTGGGAAGACGAACCTGAAAAGGCCTCAAAATCTTCGGGTTCAGCAGCGCCACAACAGCTCCCTCCTTCAACTTCGCCATCCGCTCAAACGCACCCCTACTCCCACCTCTATACACCTTCTCCTTTTTCTCCCTCCCATCCTCATCCACCTTAATAACCTCCTCTACGCTGTCGCTCTCGAAGAGCAGGAGGGAGAGGAAGGCGTCGCCCCGGAGAGTGGACTTTTGGGAGGTGGCGGAGGAGGAGGAGCGGCAGCCGAAGTCTATGAGTTTGAGGTTTATGTAGCGCTTGCCTGATGGTTTGGAGGGTTCTTCTTTGGCTTTCGCTTTTCCCTTTCCCTTCCACTGATTCTGATACTGCGGTCTATTATTCTGAGAAGGGGCATCAAGCGAGAGACTCTTCAAATCGTCCCCCGGTTCTTCCTTGACAGCGTCCACAGGGGCCTTACTATACCTCAACGGACCCCTCTCCGCGATGACAGCGATAGTCACCCAGTCGCCCTCGACGGGCACGTCGTAGCCTTGTTTGCTGGGGAGGAGGCGGATGACGGAGTAGAGACGGGAGGGGGAGAGGTAGTACCGGCCGCGGAGGTAGTCTTGGAATTCGTCGTGGGGGATTGCGCGTGAGCTAGCGTATGAGGTTCAGCAATGCGTTGATATGGCAATGTATGAATACGCACGATAGTCTGATACCAGAGTGAGGCTCCAGCTTCTGGAAGTGGGGGTCGTCGAACGGAGCTTTATGCTCGTACGGGCCGGGGTCGAGATCCTCGATAACAGTAAGGTCCTCCTCGCGTCTCGTCGCCCGACCACAATCCCCACTGTCTTCTTTAGCTTCTTTAGCTGGTGCGCGTTGTAAAAATCCCTCCGAGCGAACTTGAGTGTAGTCAGGATCCTCGTCGGTGTGAGAAGTACTCAAGCTCGCGAGTTTGGAGAGCACGGTGGACGGGGCGGCCGGCTTTGCTATCTTGTTGGTGAGAGTGTGGCGAGCTTGGGAGTCTCGGATGGTGTCTGCGCGTGGTATTGATGGAGGGGCGGGTCGGGATGTGCTAGCTTGTCGTGGGACATCTTCGCTTCGTCTTTTCTTTCCTACAACGGATGTCCAAGTCAATAATACCCCAGCCAAGAGGACTTTGAGACGTACGTGGTGAGGGAGTCCCAGGTGCAAGTATACTGTTCTGCTGTTTCCTCTTCTTCGGCGTAGCTAGGACGTCCTCCTCGAGAGCAGGCACCTCCTTCAATTGAGCTTGAAGTGCAGCTATCTGTCGTCGTATCTCGGCTTGTTTTCGTTCTTCGGTTTGTCTTCGAGCTGTGGAGGAGTCCATGCTGGATTAAGTGGAAAGAAGCACGAATAGAAGGGAGAATAAGATAGGGCGAGAGTGTTATTGTCACGGTGGACGAGGGACGAGGGAGTGGACGTGTCACGCGCATCACCCGTAACGCGGTATTGAATCTTGATCGCGTCGGGTCAGGTGACCGTGTTTCGCTGAATTTTTAATGGAAACACTCCTGACTCCGAGTCCTGAGCAAAATCAAAAGTGTGATCTATGCAGAAAGTACTGAGTACAGACTACTTGTTTATACTCTATTTTATCTCTCATAAAGGCCTATGTAAGTTATAGCATGTTCCTGTCCCTTAGTACTGTAAGTATCTCCTCGCCAATGTACTATGCTGTTGCGATATACCTTGCGGATTTAATACTAAAAACTCATGAAAAGCTGGTCTTCGAATGCGTTTGAATTTTCTTTGAGCCAACAAAGTACAACTGGTAGGTACGACGACTGAACTGCCGGGATTTGAAGGCAGCGGATGCCACGGGCCGGGATAACCGAGCGAATAGAAGCTCGTACTTTACTCGATGATCTTCCTTCATGTAACCACTTCCACACCTCTACAGGTCTCTGCTCCTGCTCATCTCTCTCTTCCATCTTACTCAAAACTTGCATCAGGCCTACTAACCTTCCATTACTTTCACTGTCAACCTCTCGCCGCCGCTTTTACGATGACAGACACAAACACCTCAAATTTATGCGAACAAATCATCGCCACCCACTTCGGTCCTCTAACAGCAGTACGTCCACACTCTCCCTCTATTAAAGCTGATAAATCACTCACCTCACTCTCCAGAAAGTCGCCCACGTCCTCCTCCACCGCGGCCGCCTCCCCCTCTCGCAGATCATCCGCTTCTCAAATCTCAAACCCCGCACAGCGCGCGCCGCCATCCTCGTCCTTGTGCAGCACAATATCCTCTGGCACGCGGTGAGCGATGTCGACGGTGGGGAGGTGTTTGAGGTTAATACGGATGAGACGCTCCTCAGGCTTAGGTATGGACGGTTTGTGTGGTTGGCGGAGCAGATGTTTGGTCAGGCGGTGGGTGCGGATCTCCTTCTGAATTATTGCGGTGTTGGTTTAAGTGGTAAGGGAGATGGAAGAATGCTGAGCTGTTTTGGTTGTAGGCCGCGGAGGTTGTGCAGCTGATACTCGATCATGGCAAACTACGTCCCCCAGAGATAATCTCCCAACTATCGAAATTTGACCCAGTCAAAGGTACATCTTCTTCTATCTCCACTCATCATGAATCTAAGACTATTCTAACTATTCTCTTCCCCCTCCCCCCTCCCCCCTCCCCCAAAAAAGGCCCAGCAAAATACACCACAGCCCTCCACCTACTAGTCTCCACCTCCCACCTAAAACCCGCCACAGTCCTCTCGCACGTCTCCCCGCGCGACCGCCGCATCCGGTACGAGGCCGAGGAGAAGGCGAAGATCGTCGGGTTCCCGACGGCGAAGCAGTTGAAGGAGGCGAGGGAGGTTGCGAGTGCTAGGATTAGGAGGGAGGAGGAGGAGGCTGAGAGGGTTGGGATGGTGAGTGCGGCGGGGTTTTAATTGGTTGCGTTGGACTTATGACATTGTATATTGTGTAGAAACGTAAAGCGAAGGATCAGCATGGTGGACGGTCGGGCAAGGTGTGTCCAAATTCCCTTTCTGTTTATCTGCCGGGCACTCACAAAACAATAAAAACAGAGAAAAGCAGTCGAAGAAGACATAGTCGACGTGCGTCCCCCCTTCCAACCATTTATTCTTCGTCCTTCATCCTAACGCTATCTCCTCCTAGGACGAAGTATTCTTCCGCGTCAACTGCGAGAGGTTCAACGTACACATCCGGAACAAGGTGAGTTGATACGATCATCGTCAATGTCCATGGGCAAGTCATCTTATGGGGGTTAGATGATCGAAGAGGCTGCAAGGGAACGGTATAACGACGGGGCGGCGATGGTTATTCAGGCTGTGCTTAAGGCTACTGAGGCGAAGCAGCTGAAGTTGTCTGACGTTCGTTCAGGTCAGCTTCCTTAACACCGGCCACCTATACTCCCATGAATTGACAACACCTACTCCCACAGACCCAACATCCCTCGCGAACATCTCCCTCTCCCTCCCCTCCTCCTCCACCTCAATACTCGCCTCAGGTCTGCACACAACCCAAAAACACCCCTCCCAAATGTCCCTCCTCAAAGAATACATCGGCATCCTCTCCTCCGCCGACAACCCCACCCCCTCCGGCAAGGCCTCCTCCTTCTTGTCGGTAAACGGGAGCAAAGTACAGGTGGAGTACGAGGTTGTTGCGAGACGGTTGAGGAGGAGAGTGCTTGAGGCTGTTGCGAGGGAAAGGTATGGGGAGGAGGGGGTTAGGGTTGTTGGGTTGCTTTTGGGGGTTGGGAAGATGGATGAGAAGCAGGTAAGTTCGGCGGTTCGCGTGCTCTATGTTTTATTTCTTATTTGAGTCGTGCGGGGTGTTATGGACAGATATCGAAAATTGGGATGATGGACCCGAAGGATGTAAGACCGTTGTTGACTGCTATGTCCGCGGAGTCTATCGTCAGTCTCCAAGAGGTCGCGAAGAGCGCAGATAGGAACCCCGCACGGACCTTCTTCCTCTGGTACGTCCCACTCTCCTAACCCCGTATTTTACTCATCACATCATACCATACACCACAGGTACGTAGACCTCCAAAAGGCCTACGCAGTAATCCTCTCCTCCCTCTACAAAACCCTCTACAACATCTCCCGTCGCCGACAACACGAAGAACACGAACCCCTCCTGCGCGCCGTCCTAGACAAGAGGCAGCGCACGGACGTGAGGGAGGACGAGGAGAGGTTGTTGACGAGGAATGAGAGGGAGATGGTGAGGGTTTGGGAGAAGAGGAGGGAGAAGTTGGGTGTGCTTGAGATGAGGGTTGAGGAGAGTGTGTTTTTGGTTAGGGATTGGGGGTTTGGGGTTGGGGATGAGTAGGGTTGGTGGGTTGTCGTGGTGTTGGTGATAGTTCTAAGTGACGCTATACGTGGTAACGATGTATCTCTATGCGCAACTGTTCAAGAACACCAAAGGCCAGCCTCAGGCGGCCCACTGAGGGCCATAAACCGCTCAGCCTCGCTATGTTTACGGGCAGGAACAGTGCCTCGACTCTGAATCTTCTGAAGGCCATAATACAGCCTCGTGAAACATGTCCGAATTAATCAGACCCGAAGAAGAAAAATGCATCTCGACGACTTCGAAAGTGGCGATGAATTCCAGGAATACATAATCTGCGCAGACGGGGAATCGAACTCCCAGATCCTTGCAGCCATATTCGTGCCCCCGAACGTGCCAACGTGCCGCGGCAACGTGCACCCCACGCGTGTGGCTCCAGATCCCCGATCTATCATCTCACCGCCTCAACACGCGTGAGAACCCAAACGCGGTCAACAAACGCGTTAAACGGGATCACATGACCGCGACGCGTCTGCTCCCTATATATTGGAGCGAGATCTCTGCCCTTCCCGCCCACCATTCCCCTTTAAGATCCCCCGGCCACCCAACTTCCAACTTCTCCCAACTCTTCCAACTCTTCCACCACGTCAACTCACCTCAAGACTAGTCAATATTCAGCTCAAGTCAGTGTTAGAGATGGCCGCTGCTAAGCAATCTACTGCGAAGACTACCAAGGCTGCGAAGCCTGCTAGTAAGTCGGCGACTAAGTCGGCTGCTAAGCCTGCGAGCAAGGGCGCTGCTAAGGCCCCTGCTGCTCATCCCTCGTGGAAGGATATGATCAAGGTTCGTTGTGTTCGTTGAGGGTCGACATAGTCTTGACTAATGGACGTTGCTTGGTAGGAATGTATCGTGGCCCACCCTGATGAGGCCCGTGCTGGTGTCTCTCGCTCAACCATCAAGAAGGTCAGTTATCATCAGTGCTCGTGGAGTGTTGGGTATGTAGACTGACGATGCTGTTGTGTTGTGTTGTAGTTCGTCGAGGAGAAGTACAAGCTCGAGATGACGGGTCTCCAGACCTCCCAGCTCAACCGTGCTATCTCGAACGGCGCAGAAGAGGGCATCTTCTCGCTCCCCAAGGGACCTTCAGGCAAGGTCAAGCTCGCTCCCAAGACTAAGCCTGTTCCTGCTGCCAAGGAGGTAAGCCTCCTCATCAACATTGACCTTGTAGCTCATGTTGACCTGACGCGTGGCTGGATAGAACGCGAAGCCCGCTGCACCCAAGGCCACTACATCGAAGGCCCCCGCTACGAAGAAGGCAGTCGTCGAGAAGGCGTCCAAGCCTGCTGCTAAGACTGCCACTAAGAAGAAGGCTGCTACTACCAAGGCTGCAGCACCGAAGAAGACGAGCTCTGCTAAGACTGAGAAGAAGCAGGTGAGCAGTGTGATGATTGTTCTGTGGGATGTGTTGCTAATGGGGGTGGATGGTGTAGGCTGCTGTGAAGGCTACTGCTACAAAGGCAAAGAAAGCCCCCGCTAAGACTGCTGCTAAGGCTGACTCGAAGAAGACCGCCAAGGCACCTACCAAGTCGTCATCTCGCAGAGGTACGCTCACCCACTAAACATACCTCCCCCACTTACACATACTCATTGATCATGGTTCCTGTAGCCGTCGCCGTCTCCACGAACAAGCAACGATGAGTCTGAGCTTCACGCTCTCACTCTCGTCCTCTTAGTCTTGTTCCGTCCGGTGGCTCTATGTTTATTACTCACAGATTTACTACTCTACATTATTCCTCCCTCATCCCCCTCCCCTCACACTACCACGACGTCCCTCCCTTCCATCCCACGACCAGGTTACTACATAGAGTAATGTTGTAACTTCTTCCCTTCCCGTCGTCGTGGTGGTTCCCCTTGAGCTTGAGTTCCCTGCGTTTGTATTGCTTGTACTCTATTTCTCTTTTTCCCCGTCTCTTCGTCTCTCGGTCGTGACTGCAATGTATTATCTTGTGGCATTCCCTCGCTTCGTTGTGTGCTCCGATGAAGGCTTCTCTCTACTCCAAGGTGAGAAGGTGATTAGTGTTCGTCTGTGTTGTTGTTCATGGCGGAGGCCAGAAAACATCATGTGATCTTAGCGCGCTAGCTCTCTGTCTCTGCCTCTTGTCGTCGTTCTTCACTGCGAACGACCTCTCGGACAGCTTCCTCGCTATCGTTACCTATTATTCCCTCCACGACCGGCGTCGGTGATGTAAGTACGCGATTGGTGGCGCTGAGATCTTGGGCTATGCGTAAGTACTAGTACGCCTCACCTAACCCCGCCCCGCTTTGCAGCTGAAGTCCTGAGGGTTGATCTTGCGAGAACTGACCAAGGTGAGATTCAATACTTCCTGTCTTAACATTTATTCTTACCTCTGAGGAGGATTCATCTGGTACTGCTGAATAGGACGATGGTCGATGGTCGATGGTCTGGTAAATCGACGTCCGCTGGTTGGTCAGCACACCCATTCCTAGAAGTCGTCTAGCATCTATAGTCTCCTCGACTATCCACCACGACTTTATCATAATAAATGGATCGAGTAGGAATGGTGAGTGAGTGGTTGAGGAAGCTTGTTGTGTCAAAACTCGGGCTTACGAATGGCGCAGCAGATCAACGGAGCGTACAGTGCACGCACTCGTCGTCTGAACGACTTCCCTCCCGTCTCTCGAGCTCATCAGCTGTGAGGGGACTAGTATCTCTCCTAATGTAGAGGAGTAAAAGCGAAGTCCTTTGCGTGCTTTTAGGATGGTGGGCTCTATGGCATTTGGGTGCGTCTCGCTTCTCTCTCTCTCTTTTGGGTGTTGAGAGGCGTCCCGATCTGATGTTATTTGGCCCATAATCTCTTACAGGATGGTATAGATTTGGTAGTGATATAATGTTCGAGCCCAACATGTGCACTTTCAAGTAGTCAGGTGCTTTTTTTTTTGGAAAGCCAGCTGTGCGATACACTTGAGTGTGTAGTTCCGTCCTCCTCTCGCTTTCGGATCCTGGGCTAGATCTGATATACTTCGTCCATAGTCTCTTATAGGATAGCGCGCCTTCGTTGTTTGCACTGCTACATTGAGCGAAGTTGGCAAGTGCTTTTTAAGAGGGCCATGGCCAGATTCGGGTGAGGTGGTTTTACTTTCCCCTTCGCACTTGAGCCCTAATCCATCGTCTCTGGCTTCGTTACAGGCATGATGATGAAGTTCAACAGTTACAGTGCTAGGCTGAGCGGACTACGAAGCTGTTCAGTACTTTTGCGGGAATCACCTCGGGTACGTCGGACTTCGCTTCCCCTCGCTGTTGAGGTGTCCTGATCTCTTCTTCTTTGATTTAAGAGACCTCCCATGATATTATGGCGTCTGTAATGATATTATATTGGAGCCAAGGCTTGCGCGAACTATGCATCCACGACGATCTGCTGCAGACGTCAATGTAAGCTGGCATGCCAGGCTTACAGTCAAATCCGGATGCGACGCTCAAAATACTGCCCACGGTAAGTCACCGCCTAGCTATCAGTTTCTACTCTTGCTCATCTCTGCCCACAAAGTTCCCGCTTCTTCTCAGCTTGTTGTGTCTTTGTGCATACAGCGATCGCACGAGTTATCCTTGTAGGTTCAAAGACCGGCAAGCTGCCGAAAATCGGTCAGTGGCCCTGTTCGTATGTCAAGGCCACACGAGAACTTTCAATCGTACAAAGGTATCTCGTGTTCTCTCACACGTTTTGAACTGCGTTGGATTGACCAGCGGATATAGGCCTATATTAGTATCTGCCGCTCAAGACAAACGATAAGGTACATTGTCAACCCCTCCGTTGTTACCCAGTCATGGAGCCGCGGCTCCATCACCCTATTGTTACTAGGCCCTGGGAAGATTCCGCCTTGACTCGGTATGTCGCAGCCAGGGCAGAGCCTTACTGCTGCGAACTGGTCAGATGGCCGTGACTGCAGGATCGGAAACTCGCAGGGGTCTTGGACAGTCTGGGTGGGCTCTGGTCAAGGGCTGGCAAAGCTCGATGCAGAGACACGGTACTTGTAGTGAGTGATTGTTGACGCATGGGTGTGCATACTTGGTGACAACGGCATATTTGCGCCTTGCAGGAGTGCGACGGGTACTAGCCGGGCGCGGCGAGAGTGTAACGCTGGCGCAAGCCATCACCCCAACCGGTTCTGATTTTGCTTCCCTGCAGAATGACGGAATGGAGAGTAGGATTTGGCGAAAGTCGAATTAGCGAAGTCGAAGGACGGCGCGTTCACCCTCCCCCTCACATAACCGCCCAAGAAGGACGTCCTCGAAGCACTGAGCGACACGTGGGAGACGCGGAGGGCGGGCCTCGTGTGTATCGGCGGGCGGGCGTCGGGCGCACACAGCGGCGGGAATGCCCGGAAGCGGACAACTGTTTGTTACGTGTTTGGGCGTGGGAAGGGCCGGGAGGAGGGGCGGAGTTTGAATGTGGGAAAAAAGGAGAGACTGGGTGCGTTTTAGGTTGCGTCATCTGAGATCCTGACTGCGGCCATCAGCTTAGTTCATTTTAGGCACCGCTCAGGCGCGGTTGCCAATCTCGAGACTCGCTCCTCGCGTCTCTCCTGTTCTTTCTTTCCTCCCTCCCAACTCACGCCTCCTCCCCTTCCTCCTCCATCTCCCTCCTCTTCTCCTCCTTCCACAAACACAAACACTTCACGAACAACGACATAAGCTGATCGCTGGACGACGAACTCTAGACCTCACGAATTACTCCCCCGTTTAATGATCTGCGCCGAATGCTTTCGTCCGTCGCCACCCCTGCCCAGCCCCAGCCTCACCCAAAGCCACATGCTCCCTCCCAGCACCAATATGGGACAAGAATACGCTCCAATTCTGTAATAAAGCCCTCCATACGCCTTCGTCAGGTCTCAGACATGCCCAGACGTATCAAGCCCGTGCCTGCTCCCAAGCAGGCCTCCCCGGCCACCGTCGACTTTTCCAACATGCCCGTGTTTCCTCCTCCTCATCTGATGCTGCACTCGGAGGACGCGAACAACAAGGTCTTTCATGCTATCGGTCGTTCGTTCATGTCTGTGGTACGTTGCAGACTTTCTTTGTTGTTTAACTATGGCTGCTCACACGCGTACTGTTGGGCAGGATAATAAGGCGATGACAATCAAAGACCTTGCTGAAATGACGATGAAATTTGGTCTCATGTGTCAAAAGTGCGTGTTTCTACCTTCTCAAAGCTTAGCAGACACTCACACACCGCGTGTTCGGCACAGCGTATCGGCCGCCGGTCAAGCGATCACTACGTATATTCGCAATCACATACAACGCTGCGATGACCAGCAAGATCAACCTCTCCTGCTGCGCCATGTTCTGTCCGGCACGGCGTCAGACGATGACCTCGTCCCCGCGCTGCACTCTCGGACCGGAGGCGCCCACTGTATGCTCAACCCCTCAGGAGGCCGGGTAACCAACTTCCGAAGAGGTACGATGGTGTGGTATCTCAGCAAAGCGGCGGGTGTTCCATGCCCGTTCGCTCGTGCTGGGATACGACTCAGTGACTATGGAGAGGATGGCAAGCGAGGCACTGAGGTGAGCCCAGCCAAGGAGCGGAAACGTACGCGGGATCGACTGCGCAGGGCGGAACAGTGTGGCCAGAAGCGCAAACGCCCTGTCAGGTCGTGTGCGGCGAGGGCTTCTGACACTGATTCGTCTTCGGAGGAAGAGAGGCCTGCCCCCAAAGTGAAGCTCACGCTGCGTTTGAACCCCTCGCTGGTATCAAAACCTAGCGCTTCGCCGCCGGCCTCTTGCCCGCTATCCGAAGTCATAGATCTGTCGAGGAACTCCTCTGGTTCTGAAGACTCTGACGAGGACTCTATGTCCGTCGATTCTGATTCCTCAGACGAGAGTGACGAGAGTTCCGACGAGTCTTCTTGGTGTCTCTCGTCGTATCCGCCACAAGGCGTGGCAACTGAAGATTCAAACAATGCCACGCGTGCCTCGACCTCCACGCCACATGATAGATATTGGCGCTCGCCTTCTGTGCCTTCTAGCGCCGTGTCTGCTTCTCCTCCTCCAGACTCCCCAGATGAGGACGATGAGATAGACGAAGTGCCTCCACTGCCACGATCGCGTTACAGCTCTGAATCATCTTGGCATTTTGACGATGATGAGGACTTCTTTGCCGACATGGAAGACGCGGACACCCAATGGGGTGAGAGCCCAGGGCCTGTATCTCCCCCCGCTCAATTCGACGACGAAGGTATCACTGTGAAGCAAGAACCCCGTGATGTTGGTGGGCTTCTCGAATCCTGGGAGGGCGGCTTTGCGGCGCTGAAGGTCATCGATAGCGACGAACAGCGCGCAAGGCTTGCTAGCAACCTTCTCCATCCTAAGCTCGAGGATTCGGATCCGTGGGCTTGGGACAACTCTCTTACAGCTGGTCTCTCTGGCTCATTGACTAGCCCCTTGGAGTTCATCAAGAAGGAAGACGACGAACCAGAACTCTTGTTCGGCGATTACGCCTCCTCTAGTCCATCTATCCCAACTGCTTCGCCGTTTTCTGGTCTTGATATGCCAGGTACTTCCCATGATTCGCCGGATGAGGCCTCATTGGAAGCGCGTAGGAAGAGCGAGTCTCTGTGGGGTGACGCTGGTGTATTAGGGCCTGACCATGGAAAGTCTCACGATATGGAAGATGGCGTCTGGCATCCGGGTCACTCACAACTGAGGATCTCACCGATGGACTTTGCAGTCTCGAATCCAGGCTTTGGCGGTGGTGGTCATGAACCTTCCCCCTCTACTCGTACCGAAGACATACACGGGCCGTCATCTGACATCATGCAGTCGCTCTCGGATTTTTCATCGCTGCCTTTGTCACCGCAGATCCCTACCGAAGAGACGCTTCTTCTACCCGCGAAAGAGATGGGGACTTTGCTAGCTCTTGCCCCTCGACCAAAGGCCATTCTGTACCAGACAGTCCAGCCTTGCGCGCCTGCAATATGCGCAACCGAAGTGGAAGGTTCGTCCACTTGATTTGTTGTCATATACCTATTTTTACTCATTCTTCTCATAGGTGTACCTGTCTACCAGATGGTTCTCGGGTCGTCACTTATCCTCCGAAGAGTCGATAAGAATTTCGTCAACATCTCTCCCATCCTTCAATTCTTCGGCATGGACCAGCCGGACTCGTCGACTCTGTCGTCGTCATTTGTTGTTGCACGGGGTAGTTCGTTGGTATGTGGAACATGGACACCACTCTGCACTGCACAAGACATGTTCCGTAGCCATGCATTCTTGGACAACTTCTTGTCGAACAATTTACACGAGTGCTTCCCCGGAGCCTTCCAGGAGGTTCGTGACAGAGTCATGACGGAGCAGTCTGTGGATGGCTTTGGTCCTCCGTTCCAGTCGACGATCGACGAAAAACGTGGGTTGGCGCTGTCGTTCCATTTCGAACTACCTACGTCGACTGCGCGTGCGTCATGGGAACTAGACGATCCATTGCTCAACGTGCACCCCACCTTTGCATTTGGTTCGACAGCGTTGAAGGTGGGCTTGAGCGCACCGGAGCACGTTATCCCAGAGACTCCGTTGAGTCCTACCGAGGAGGCGATGTTCCGGGTGCTGTGCACAGCCGCGGATTGGGAAACTACTGCCCCTGCTGATGATCTGCCAGAAGAGCCTCTTTCTATGGAGCAAGAGCCCGAGGTAGCGGAGACTGAGCCTCTTGCCGCAGAGGTCATGCCCCACGCCGAGCATGTGAAGGAGCGTGAGAAGCCGCTCCGAAGGTCAAGGCGAGTCAACGCGCCCCCAACGACAACGACGACGACGACGACGACAGCGACCCACCGACCATGCACACGGTCTTCCGCGAAGAGGACGACCAGGTCATCTCGTTCGTGAATTTTTCAGGAAGGGGATTCCATTCCATTCGTACGCCACCATGTTTTTTTCGCGGTACCGCCCAGCCACCAAGAATGATCCTAGAGCTTTGTAACTTTCCCATTGTATTCAATCGCATAGCCCTTTGTATTCTGACGACGCCCCATGTCTTTTCTGGACTGTCAAATGGCTTCCCTTGTTATTGCGACCATCATCAGTTCTCTCTTCTTTCGTGATGGGAGGTCGATTTTCAATAAATGCTGACTACTTTTCGACGTACTCTCGTCCCGTGGTTCCCCCTCTTCGCCTTTCTCCCCTCCTCGTCCTGTCTTGGGCTTGGGCCGTATATTTCTCTAGGCCAACCGTAACGTGCTCTTGATATGCCATATGCTCTAGTAGTAAACCCCACTCCTCAATTAAATAAGTAGCGTACATAGTGAACGATTTGGTATGAATCAATTATTGCACCAATCAGAAGTGTCTTCCCTCGTGTGAAGCTCGTGGTTCGTTCTGCAATGGTGGGTAAGTAGGTGTCGCTGATCTGCGGCCACAGAGAGAGTTGTGCGTATGGTGGGTTATTCACGACGATGAAAGGGAGAATGCATTTTATTATCTCGCTGTGGCCTGCATGCCGAGGAGGAGGCAGAGGTACTAGGCGCGTAATCGAAGGTGCGGAGTTTGGATGTGGTAGGTGAAGTCGAGAGTGCAGCAGACTCCTCTCTCTTGCTCCCAACCATCACCCTACTTAGTCCTCTATTTACTGGAGTCCACCCTACTATAGTAGTTCTGGGCAAATCTCTCTTCTAAGCCCCTCAAAATTTGCTTTCTTTGCAGAAAATCCCCCCACATTTTACGACATCCTGCTCCTAGTTACCCACGTCGCTCTCAATCGGACTCCCGGCCTCTAGTTCCATCGCCGTATCGGTTTGCTCTCGCATCGTGACACGGTGTACGCTATCCCGACAACGAACTTTCAGTAATACCTAATCGCACTCCATCTCGTTCAAGGCTATAATGTC
The DNA here is from genome assembly GCA_001986395.2 of Irpex lacteus. Classification (NCBI taxonomy): domain Eukaryota; kingdom Fungi; phylum Basidiomycota; class Agaricomycetes; order Polyporales; family Irpicaceae; genus Irpex; species Irpex lacteus. The sequence goes on along the minus strand of MQVO02000004.1, from coordinate 931,485 downwards.
TCTATCCGCCTCCGACAACAACTCCTTTTCCCGGGTCTCGTCTGGAAAAACGCCTCCCCCTGCTCCCTCGGCCGCATACGCGAAGAGGTGAGTGTCGCGATTCATACTGACCGTTCCTTATCTGATGCCTTTTTGCGCAGGGCGAGGGAGATGGAGGAGGAGAGGATAGGTGCTAGATATAGACCCCCTGCGCTGCGCGCCTTGGCTTCAGGCGGATCCCCTCCTAATGATCCCCCACCCACGACCAATACAACGGCCGACACTTCTACCTTGTCCCCCACGAACAACTATCCAGCTGGTTTTAGGCGTGCCAGGGCCGGGACCCTGCCCTCAAACGTTCAGCTGGCAGCACAGCGCTTCGCTGCAGCCTCCAGCAATTTATCGAGCCAGGCCCCTTCCACGGAGTCCTTTGCGGATCAGCTTCAACAGAGACAACAGCAGACTCTCCCGCCCCCTGCAAGCAGTGCGGCACCTGTTCGGCCTAATTTACGTCATGCTGCCTCTGTTGCGTCCTCGGCCGCGTCTTCTGCGTTGACCGAACGTAACAGTCGTTTGCGCTCCGGATCCTTGACCCTCCCAGCTGGCGGACTCTCCAACGCGTTCGGTCCCTCCATCTTCTCTTCTTCGTGGTTGTCCTCCAGGAACAACAGCGGATTCCCCGTCCTCGACGATCTCCATTCTGTCGCCTCCATGGAGTCCGGCAATGATGATTTTGATGTGCACACCCTTGATTATCTTGGTCTTGATGACACGCTCCGTCCTCCGCCGGCTGCTACCATCACTGAGCTGCGTACCCAAGCTCAGGCAGCTATCGCTGGCAATTTAGCCACGCACCCGTCCCGTCATCGTGCCACTACCGTCTCGAACCCTTACCGCCTTGGTTCTTCGGCGGGGGCTTCCCTCTTGTCTACGCCTAGCGCTGAAAGGGAGGAGGAATTATACAACGCGGAGCTGTACCACCAGCAAAGCCTCGATCCTTATGACGATTCTGGCAGCTACCTTTCTCCTGGAGGGTACGTGGCCAAGGGCTTTAAGAGTGGTGATCATCTTGGCGTAGGTTTGAGCGCGAGGCCGCGTGCAATTTCTGTGGGCAATCTCGACGACACGTCTCGTGGTGGTATCCGACGCACCGGTGGTTCCGAGCTCCAGCAGTCTCTCTATGCCAACGAACTGCCCTCTGCAGGCCTTGGCGGTGGAAACCTCACGCCATCAGGCATTCTGCGGTCAGATAAAATTGCAGGACGTACAGGTACAGGCCCTTCAGTGCACTTCCCTCCGCCCGACCTCCAGGGCAGCCGTGCTTCACCCTACTTGCAGGCACCCTCTGGGCAAGGTCGCTCGCTCTCGCCCAAGTCTGCGGAGAACTCGGCGACTCAGATTCAGACTCCCACTCGCTCGCTTTGGATTGGTAACTTAGATAGCTCCGTGACTAGTGAGCAGCTTATCCATGTCTTCGCTCCTTACGGGGCCATTGAGAGCTTGCGTTTGCTCCCCGAAAAGGTGCGTATCATGCGGCATACACTGGTGTGTGTTGCTCATATGTGTCTGCACTATAGGAATGTGGCTTCGTCAACTTTGTTGACCAAGCAGATGCCATCAGAGCCAAGGAGGACGTTCTCAACCGACTTGGTGGAGATATTGGCATGCCCAACGGTCAGACTGTTCGCATCGGGTTTGGAAAGGCGGACAGTGCTCCTGTCGCTCCTGCCAAAGGCGCTAACCTTAACAGCCCTGTCGCCACATCTCCCGGTGGACCCGCAAAGCCAGGCTCGAACAATGCTGGCCTCAACGGTATGGATGCCCAACTGCAGTCTACTCCCACTCGCGCTCTTTGGATTGGCTCGATCCCGTCCACTACAACGCCAGCTACGATCCTCAGCGTTTTCAGCCCGTACGGTCCTATCGAATCTGCTCGCGTTTTGACGCATAAGAACTGTGGCTTCAGTAAGTATCTACGTATTGAATTAGATTTGTTCTGACACCGTTTTTAGTCAACTTTGAGCGTCTCGACGATGCCGTACGTGCCCGTAAGGCGTTGAACGGACGAGATGTCCTCGGAAGTGACGTAGGTGCGATCCGCATTGGATTCGCTAAGGTTCCTGTCAAGAACGGCCAAGAGGGGACTGGTCAGGACGAAGCAGTCGCTCCTAATGTGCAGGGCGTCGGTGATCTCAGTGTTGGTGCAACTATCCACGCCCTTCGCAGCGTCAAGGGAGCCTCTACCATACCTGTAGATCAACAAGTTCTCAGCGGTGCTGTCGAGAACTACCGATCCAACCTCCTCTTGAGTATGATCGGTTCTGGTCTGCACAATGCTCAATTGGAGGCCGCTTCGAAGGTCGCTGGCTGGCAAGCCTCTATCACTGAGCAGCAGATGATCTTGAGGGAGTTGAGCGCTGGCGCAGCTGATGCAGAGGCAGACATACAATCTTTGGCCGGTAAGTCCGCTAGTGTGTGCACGTCAGATAAGCATCACAATTAACTCGCCGATCTACAGACTTCCGCCCCCCGACGATGTACTACACCACCATTCCGCTCGTCGCGGAGAGACAACACAACAGGCGCTGGGATGCCTCCAAACTGCGTGAGCTCAGGAAGCGCTTGGACACTAGCACCATCACTGTCGAGGAGATTGACAACGTCGCCGCTGATTTCCTCGACGGTGAGATTGTCGATCTTGCCTCTGACTGGCTGGGCAACACTGTGAGGTTCACCACACCATCTGACATTCCAATCCACTGATATGTCGAAAATAGGTTGTACAGAAGCTATTCGAGAAGTGCTCTCCCGGACCCAGGTTTGCCATGCTTGAGCGCATTGCTCCTCACCTGGCTATGATCGGCATCCACAAAAACGGAACTTGGGCAGCGCAAAAGATTATCGAATGCGTCCAGACCCCCGAAGAGGTGGCTCTCGTCACGCAGAATCTAAGACCCTACGTGCCTCCTCTCTTGTTGGATCAGTTCGGAAACTATGTCGTACAGTAAGTGGTCAGTGAAAGTCGTTTGCCTATGATGCTTACTCCGTGTAGGTGTTGCCTGCGTTTTGGTTCTCCTGCGACGGACTTCATCTTCGAGTCCATGGTCGATCGTCTTTGGGAGATCGCACAGGGCCGTTTTGGTGCTCGTAGCATGAGGGCCTGCCTCGAGAGTCAGCACATCACCCTTAACCAGCAGCGTAAGATTGCCACTGCCATCATCCTCAACTCCATTCCTCTGGCTACCAATCCCAACGGCGCCTTGTTGTTGACCTGGCTCTTGGACACGTCGAACTTCCCGTCGCGTTACACGCTCTTGGCGCCTCGATTCACTCCTCATCTCTCTCACCTCTGCACTCACAAGTTGGCGTCCTTGACTGTTCTCAGGATTGTCAACCAGAAGGTGGAGCCTGAAGCATCGACCCAGGTCGTTGAGGCACTATTCTCGTCACCTAACGATCATGTATTGACCGATGTCCTCGGTGACCAAGTCAATGGTGTCGCTGTCGTCCACAAGATCCTCACCAGCCCATTCGTCGAGCCCGAACAGCGTCCTACCTACGTGGAGGCCACCAAGCGCGTGTTGATCGAGCTCAAGGTCATTGCTACCCAAGCTTACCGCCGACTCATCGAGGAAGTCGGTCTTCCTGTGCCCAACTTGCAGCCTACATACAATGGCAACGTTCCTCAGCCCACGAAGACCAAGTACAATGCCCAGAACAACTACGGTGTCCCTGGACTGCCCGCAGGCTATCCATCTACTGACCAGGGCCTTGCCTCCATGATGGCTGCGTTGCAGATGGGCGGTCAAAACGCTGCCGCTGGCCCTCCTCGTCTCCAGATTGACCCGGGATATGGACAGGCCCAACCTCAGGCTGTCGTTCGTGCTCGTGGCTCGAATCCTCCATCAGCATTCTCGCCTTCCACTGACCCCTTCAACCCATTCGCACGCACTCCTGAGGGTACGCCGAGGAATGGAGTCCCTCGTCGCCAGAATTCGACTCCGTCTCAAGTCTCTACGGTTCCTTTCGGGACCCAATCTCCCAGCCTTAGCCAGGCCGGTAATATGCTGAATGCCAGCCAGGCTCCATACAACGGCATGCCAACACCTCAGACCGTCCCGCCCCACGTTTATCAAGCTTATATGTATCAAATGTACCAACAGAACTCTCCGAACATGCCTGCCTACCACGCTTAAGGTGCTAAATCCGCCATCGTCTCGCATACAAAACATTGGGCTCAGTACAACAATCTGCTCACGAACTATTTCACGACTTCTTCTCGTTTCTTTTGCTTTACCCCCGTCGCTTCGGAGAAACCTCGAAGACACGCACACCAAACCTCGCTCAACTGCTTTCACTCCCTGCCATCCACCTCCGCCCAGCCCCAACACATACCACCTTCGTTCGAGCGTGTCTTCGTTGTGTACACACCTCCAACTCCAATTGCTCAGTGAGCAATCCAACCACCTATACCCCACTCTCCCTCTCTCGCTCTCGCTGCTTTGCGTTCTCGACAATAAGCCTCCTACCGTCATCTCCCTCGTACAACCCACTCGTTAGCCGTGTATATGGCAGTCCGAAAATCTGTAGGATGGGAGGCTTTTATGGATAGTAACCAACGTTCGCACACACCACCAATGTATTGCGGAAATTGGATCAAGTAGGGTGATGAAGTACAGTAGTGTTTAGTATCTGTCGATTCTTTCTCTTTCTCTTCACAACCCCTGTTAGCCCGAGATTCCCGTTCTTGTTTGTTTGTATGCTTTTTTCCACTCTTCGATTTCCCCCCTCTTACCAAGTTTCGTGTGCCATGATCACTACGACTGTCTCCCACTACACCCACGAATGACGGCTTTCTACGACGTATATGTATATTATGGGCAGGCTGAAGTGCCAGTGAAATTATAGAGGATACTATCGCAGATATTGCTGAACGGTTACATACGTGAGATGGTTCCAAATGCGTGACTGAGTGACTGAGTGAGTAGGGGTTGGTTGATGGTATCTATGCACGAAACAGTTAAGGTAACAAGGAAGCGTCGCCAGCAGGGTATGGGATGTTGTACAAGTCTGTATGATTGTGATATGCGTCGATGGGCATTACGAGGGATTTTGGATAGGGCCGAACGAAGAAAGGTTTTCTACGGTCCCGGTAGTGAAAAGCGGGGAACAGTCTACTCCCATTTTACCTGCGGATATATATTAGCATTAGTCTATCGTTGCGCAACACTAATCACATATGTGTACCTTCATAGTGACTCTCTCTTCTCCGTCTTCTCCAACGACCTTGGTAACAGTTGACGGGTCTACAGAAGGGTTGTTCACTGAATTGCGTAGCCTTTCAAGGGTTGAAACCTCGACATCATATCGTCGTGCAACTGCTTCAAGTTCCTGTGATGATTTTGAAGCCTTGCATTCGTCCAAGAGGTCACTTAGGCTAGAGGCAAGTACGTGGTTCCTGGAGGGTTGGAACGAGCGTGCTTCGACCTCGGATTGTCTGCGGGTTTCATAGACGTGCTGAGCATGTCCTGCAGCCTGTACATAAAAAACTTGGGTAAGATTGTGGCGTGCGAATGAGATGTAAGTAGTTACCGCTTGGTATGTGCGCATGTGGTGGTCCACTTTTACGGGCCCTAGGTGATTAAGTTTGGCGAGGAAGTGGGGGTCTCGTGCATCTTCCTCTATGGCTACAAAAAGTCGCCCAATCATCAGTATACGGGTGAAATAATTTATTTCCAGTCATGATTGAACACACCTTCCGTTCGCGTTTCGCTCGCTCTATGACTTTCCGGAGGCAGATTCCCAGTGGTCTGTTTGGGCAGTTGCACGCCTGCTTCACTTGGTGCAGGTGTGCGTGCACCAGCCCATGTTGGCTTGGTCTTCGGCAGCTGTCTTATTGCTTTCGACGACGCACTTCCCATCGCAAACTTCCTGGTGGTGGTTAGCTGGTAAGCGGCGGTGGCTGCTAACTTGAAGTCTGACGTCTGAGAGCGCCTAAGACAGCCTTGCTGCTAATTCTCGACTTGTCACTGGACCGTATCCTCTCAACCTCCAGGACCTGCTTCAGCTGGCCAGAACGATGCTGAGAGCGTGTCAAACACTACAAAGTAGGGCACCTTATGCCTCGAAACGCTTGCTGTCTCACACTGCGAGCATACCACCTCGAACACAAGCTGCCCGGATTGTTCGGAATCGCCGTTTAGTCTGGCTTGCAACGTCTGCTGCAGGTGCAGGAACTCTATGGTACATTTCACAAAACCCCATTCATAACGACGCAGCCTCGGATGAGTTGGCTCGAGCAAAACCCACTTCTGTCATCAGCGGAGACTTCCTGAAGGACGGGTCGTTGCAGACGTTAGTCTGGGGGTCAAATAGGTGTGTTGGATTTAACATGACTCTTGTCGAACATTGCTGAACGTGTAACGAAGATCTCATACCTTAACATCGAACGAACGAGTCCCCGAGTCTGTCCGAACACCCGCCGTCGCGGATTGGCTCGAAGGCGTCGCACTGCGCGACTTAGTCCTACAAGAAAACCACGCAGCATGTATCGACGCGAAGGGCGACGTGTATCAATGGGGTGACGGATACTTCGGGACCCTTGACTCCGCTTCAAGCCCTTCGACTTCTGGGAAACCCGCGCTGACATTGCGGAATAAGGTATGCTTTCTCACAGCCATAAAGCGTGGCTGTATGCTCAATTCTCAATGTATTTCTGTTCAGAATGTCGTCAGCCTACAAGCCACCGGTGACCGAGTATTTGCTCTATCTGCCTCAGGTAGAATATACGTGTTATCCTCGAAGCGGTCAGAGCAGAAACGAGAGGCCGGTGCGCCAACGCCCTCAAGTGATTCGTGGTGGGGGACAGGATGGATGTGGGGTGAGGAAGAGGACGTCGACTTTGCTGAGATACACTCAAACGAGAAGTTAGAATGGAGAGAGAAGTGGGTTTCTATCAGTTATCGCTATATATGCTGTTTCTTACTCTCACAATACAGGTTCGTCTCGATCGCAGCTGGCGACAACCACCTTCTAGCATTGACGTCAAAAGGCCGTACGTTTGCTCATGCCATCAACCTGAAGGCAAACGCTTTCGGACAGCTTGGATTACGGAAGTTAGACGTCCCGGATCGTTCAGTGCCCTTTGGTCACCCGCACGTGCATTCTGCCCGTGTAAGCATTGAGTTGACACCGAAATCGGTTGCGGACCCGTATGCCAATGCAAGCCCGTCAAAGAGACAGGTCTCTGAGACCGCGAACCCTCAATCTGGACATGATGATTCCACTATACGGTTCTCGGATAAGCTGTTTGAGATTCCGGCGTTGAAGGGGGTGAATGTTGAGACTATCGCTGCTGGTGGGAGCACTAGTTTCGTCAAGACTACCAGCGGTAGAGTCCTTGGGTGGGGAGCGAATCAGTTTGGGTATGTTTGTATGCTTAAGAGTGATTACCGTGCGCTGAAGCTCGCGCAGACAGATAGGCTTAGGGGGCAATGTGACATTAGAAGCTATCACTGTTCCTACTGAAGTCATTCTATGGAGGTCAACACCCCAAACTATGCGCACAATGTGCTTGGATGTTTACGCCGGTTCGTTCTCTCTTTGAAACGAGCTGTGATACAGTACCCTGATTCTTCGATCACTCTCCTCTACACAGGAGGTGACTTGACATTCTTCAAAGTTGAACGTGCGGACGGTGGTGCCTTGCCTTACATCGACGTCTTGGCGTGCGGAAACGGCCAGTATGGTGGTTTGGGCAACTCGCAATACAGCAACGGCCAAGGCACACCGGTGCGCACGAAGAACGTCAGCGGATTACTCGAATGTAAGTTAGTTCTCTGACGCATGTTACTGTATGATATAATTTTGAGGCTATTCTAACGTTATACCCGTCCTCCCTTCAGATAGCGAAAAGGCGAACAACTTGCAGCCTATCTACCCGCATAACATATCGGTATCACCAACTGGACACGTTCTACTTACGCTAGACACCCTCGCGCGGTCTGGGCCTGGCGGTGGAGGGCGAGACTTGCTCGTGTGGGGAGCCAATCAGGAGTACCAGTTGGGCAATGGCAAGCGAGGAAGTTTGGCTGCTCCCCAGGCGCTGCACGCGCAGGATGGTCAGAGATTCATGTTGGCAGAGAGGACAGCGGACGTTAAGGATTTGAGTGGGAAGTTGTGGAAGAAGAACGCAAAGGTTGAGCAGAGAGCGGTGGCTGGTTGGGGGAACAGCGTTGTTTATTGGAGGATTAGTCAGTAAGACTAAGAAGGGACTAGGGAAGAGTGTAATGGTTAGGTAAGTCGAATTTTCTTGTTGTGAAGTCTTGGGAGTGGTTCGCCTTATTCGTTTATTAGGTTGTGTCGGATAATAGCAGCCATGAGTCCAAGGCGTGTAGTGTAGAAGTTTCAAGCTAATGACAATATGGCCGAGAGCCCACTCCGCTCACTGGGTATCACGCTTTGGGAGTCGAGCTCTCTCAAAGCATACGCTATGAATTCATAGGGTGCGGATGGTTACGCCAGTTTACCTCTGGACCAGGTTCTCTGCGTGTGCGAGAAGACGCACGGGAGAGGATGTTCGACAGATACCACTGGTCATAACGCTTTCACCCCGAAACTCTTCCAAGTGTCCCGTGAGCATGATCGGGTACGGTCTGATAATGAGTTCTACGTTTACGGCGTGCTACTGATTTCGAATTCTCACCAGGAGGCATGTACATCGAGGTGTTTGCCCAGACGTTGCGGACGGGGACGACGGACGGCACGGCCAGAACAGCTGATGACTGGCCTCCGCCACACGGAGGGATAATTGAAAAAGGGGGCGTGTTCCGCAACGAGGGTCATTAAACGCAGCATCTGAGCATCTGAACGAGGACAAGATTGGATTGAGCACAGCAATCTATGGAGAACGAGGATGGGATCATCATCTCATGGCAACCTCGTGTTACTCGCCGTCGAGCATGTCAATTACTATCAGCTCATTGAAGTACCTGTATATAACATCCAGCATCTATTGACACCCCCGAGCCCTCTTTACCTTAACCTCCTCTCCTACCTCTGTATCCTTGCCTCCGTCTACTGCCTCTCAGTGCTACTACATATTAGTTTACGCCAGATAACTTTAGAGTGAGACCAGGCTGGAACTGAATACTGATTGGACAGAACATAGACGAGGCCCGTAGTGCCGCGCCCGTGAGTACCATTTCCCCTTCCAGCCACCCACTCCCATTTATACCGACTCGACTTGACAACCGCACTTTTCTCACTTTTCTCCCCACCTTATCTCTTTACCAGTATCTCACACAAACATACAAGCTTAATCTGCTCCAAGTCGTCGCCGACCGTCGACTCTAATTAGCGATGTCAACCACCAGCGGGCCTGCCTCTCGGGTGCTCTCCCCGACATCCATTGCCTCTTCATTCCAATATGTGACCGCCTCTGACAGACACTCAGAGGCCAACTCGTCCTCGGATGACTCTTTTGGGAGCTTCTCAGATGTCTCGACCTCAGACGACGACGACGAGATCGTCTGGTCGGTGTCTGACCTCTCGGCCAGTGGCAGCTCACAGCCCGCTGCCGCAGCAGCCCTCCGTTCCCCAGGCGTACTCTCCGATGATGAGTACATCGTTCTTAGTCCCCCACTCTCGCAGCCAAGGTCTGGCATGTCCAGCCTCTCTGCATCACTGATGAACACGACCGTCGAGGCCTCTTCCGTAGACGGTCTCTCCGACGACATGTCCAATCTCAATCTCGCCGAGTCTGACTCGTCTACTGACACTGACTCTGTACGACCAACCTCTCAGGCGTCTTCTAGAAGCAGGAGGCGAAAGAGGCGGTCTGGTCGTGCTGCAGCGGTGGCCTCTGGTTCCGCTACTGCTCCTGCACCTGTGGCAACGCCGAAACCGAAGAAGAAGAAGAGCAAAGCGAAGGTCAGCGCTGCCCCGGCATCCGCGACGGGATCCGCGACCGGTACGGGCAAGGCGAAGAAGAAGAAAGCGAAGGCTAAAGCGAAGGGAGTTCTCCCAACAGCGTCCGTGCCTGCAACGGAGACAGCGGAGGAAGTAGCGGGTCTGGGCGAACGCCCTATTGTGGACGATGTATCAGAGGCTGGAGATACGAAGACCGCAGTGTACGAAGAGGCCGTGCAGTATGTTTCCGAGTCAGTAAACCTTCATCTTATCCTGGTTATCTGTCGGAGTCGTGAACGCTAATTTTATCATCACTTTTATTCATCAGGGTGCTGGCTGCATCCTCGCCCACAGAGAAAGCGAAATCCAATCTCACGTTCCTCCAGGCTCTCATCCTCGAACTCGGCCTTCTCTCTGCCCCCGTCACCTCCCAGCCCTTCTACCAACTCCCCAGCCTCCCACGCTCCCTCAAAGCAGCGAAGGCCCTCCTAAAGTCCAGCGTTTTCCTGAACGTCCGCGATTACCTCGAAGTACGCAACGAGGGCCTGGATGCTCTGCGTAATGTGATGCACCCGAGCCGCAAGGCGTTGATCAAGGACTTATCCCGCGGGAAAGGACAAAGAAAGGTCCCGAGGGCTTACGTCAAGAATTCGGGGCTGGGAGTGTTGCTCGTGACGTGCCACTGTTAACTGGCCCCGGAGGGCAAATCGTAGCTCTGCCTGATTCGCCTGCTTGGAGGTAGAGAACACGATGCTGCGGCTTAGATCCGGTATGCGTATTTGCTTGCTATTGCGCCCAGAGGTCTCTTTCTTGTTCTATTTCTTGGTGCTGCTTGGGTTCTTGCTGGCTTATCGTATCGCCTTTAACCGTCTCCCCCGTCTCTCCGATGCTGACTGCTCAATCGCAGCTGCCGGACAGCCCGCCCTGTATAATTATCCTTTCTTAACCTTCTTCTCCTCCCTCCTCAGACTTATGCTCTTCCTTCTCTCAGGCCTATCACGCTCCCACTCCCTTCCTTCTTCCTCTCTCCCTGTCAAATTTTCCGTTCCCTTTCTGTGTCGTATACGTCAAACTGAAATATGTACCACTAGTGTATTTCTAGCTTCCTTACCATCTCACTGCCTAGTTCCCTCTCTGCGTGTATATATGCTCCGAGAACAAGCTTCCTCTCTTATCCTTATCATCCTCTGGTACCTTCCGTCTCGCGAGTTTAATCTCCGAATTTGCTTCTTGCAGCCTGGTCGTTTTACGTTACGTTATGTTACGTAGACCGCGTTCATAGAGACCGTATTCAAGCAATCTTCACTTTGCTTATTGCCTATTCCTCGCTGCTACGTGTCGCATTAGATGCATTAGATGCGACGATCCAATCATGACCGCTGTGTAAGAGAAGGTGGGAAGGAGCTGATCTCTCGTCATTTGAGAGCCCCCTTTTCTTCTCGTGTCTCTCAGAATGTGTTTCATGTTTAACGTTTGTTTCGCATTGATTGCGTAAAGACGTAATCGAATGCAGGCCAGCAATGCGTCAACGCCGATGGTCTTCTCCGCGTATGTGCACTTTCAAATACGTATACTCGAGAAGACGTGGTATGAAGTTTATACAGTAATGCACAATCGCGTTCAAACAAGAGTAACGAAGTTGTTGCCGCAATACAAACACCTGCGCACTGCGTCCAGAACGTCTTCAACCAGCCAGCTCCGTGCAGCCTGAGGAAGCCAAGACGCGCCTGTGCCATTTGTAGGGGGCGGTAAGAACGCTTTCCTGGTGCAACTGATGCAGGTGCGGGTCATGGGTGTTGCGAGAATGTAAGAGGTTATCGAGCAGCGTGCTAGAGGACGCGAGGATGAGTTTGATATAAGATTCGAGATGATATGGTCGAGAAGGAGGGGTGCACATACGCCAGTGATGTCCGTTTGCACAGACCGCCGTGGTTGGATCTGTGAATGGGATGATGGCGTTGCATGCGGGGCAGAGCTCTTCAAGGACGTTGACGTTCGGTGCATCCGAGGCCAGTTTATCGAGGTGTGCGGAGAGCTGCTCTGCTTCTGAGATACCTGAATTCATGGCGTGGATCGCGATGCGTCGAGCGAAGGGTACCTCGGCCGCTGCACATCTCACAATTTAGCAACTCGGTCGACTGGCGAGAAATACGACACGTACTAGTAAGGATCGTTGAGATGGCATTGATGTGTCTAATCAGAATCCTCAAGGTCACGGTCCAGAGCTCTTGGCCTGCATTTGTTCCAGCGAGACGGAAAGCGTTCTGAAGATCTGATTTCTCGCATCGTTTCTGAGATGAATTGTTAGCTATGCACGTTCGGAGACTCGGTAGAGTATTCAGAACGTACCTCGCAGAAATTGGCAAGGCATACTCTTAGCCAACGCGAGAGTAAACCAGGGCGGCCAAAGATATGCATACAGAGACTTTTGCGAAGTTGTTGACGCAAGTCGTCGCTGAAGTCGCCATCGTAGGATACGAGTTCTACGTCGAGGCTATCATCCACTGGGTTGGCAGTTGAAATGATCTCTAAAAGTCCATCTGCCTTGCCCGCGACCGCTTCATTCCTGTAGAGGTGAATGAAAGGTTTTCTGAGGATGGATATCGTGGTTTCACCGGTAGCTGAGATCGAGGTCAGTCAACGTTCGATGCGCAAATTGCAAGACGTAAGACGCACAACCCGACGTATCCTGGACGGCTTTCCTCAAATCATCCAAAGTACGGTCACCAGAGTCACCATTGAACAGCTCGGCCATGACCACCATGCCAGAATGTTGTGCATCATGCTTGTATGTAAAGTCTGTCGGACGGACCGCCCTATCAAAGTATTGTCAGGGGACAAGGAGGTTTCAAACGCGCTGAGCACCCACTCGTGTATCCATAGGAAAGTAGAATCGCCATCGACATCTGTCATGCCGTGAGTGCTGTTCACGTCAAGCTTCCGTGTTCCTTCCCCTTCAATGTTGACGAAGTGCTGACGCACGAGAGTTGAAAGCGTCTTCGAGCTTATGGTCTCCGCAGGATCATCTGAGGCTAGTATAGGTGCTGTTGACATGTTCTTGATGACATGGAAAGATCCATCGGATAGAGACACTACCACGGAATCATGGCGAGACAGATAGACAATTCCGGACACTGGAGCTAAGGCCGTTGAGCCTACGGATAGCTTCTGCGTTTTGAGGGCTATTGTACGAAGGCCCGTCCACGACGATTCATTACTGTCTGGTTTCCACAGGTGGATTGTTCCTGGTTTGCTGAATACAAGAATAGGCTACTCTGTGTCAGTCGCAAGTTTGGGCTTGGTAAAGACCACGACAGACCTCGGAAGGCGACGAAGTGATCCACCGCAAAGAAGTAGTCGTCCTTCTCGTTGGTTCGCAGGCATTGTCAAGTATCTCTTGAGCAAGAGTAATCTTGTACTCTTTAAGCAACGCTGGGCTAGAGCTTCTGAGTTCCAGTGATTGGCTTATCTTTATGATAGTAACAGAGCCATCTGCGACTGCACATGCGAGTAATGCCTCGGCTGAAGGTATTATCGTCAAGCCAACTCATAGGAGAGGAGGGCATGGAACGAACCTTGTTTAGGTGCATTAGTTCTCCAGGCAGACCAGGATAGATGAATGATCCGCTTGTCGGAGATTTCAATCGTCTCGACTACCTCGATGGGCGCAGGCTGTTGTCCATGATATCTAAGCTTGTGCAGAATCAGCAATTGTTTCGGACTTGCCAGCTTAGGGAAGTACCTCAAAAGATGCACTGAGCCAGCACACGTTCCTGCGGCGAGAACTGAACCGTCGACATATGGTGCGGGGGTCATGCCAAAATTAGTCTGCAGGGACCACGAAATACCTGTGAATTGAGTGAGAAAATTTGCAGTCTATCCGAGGTCCTCACTTACTTGACAGTTGTTTGTGCAAGGTATGGAACAAACTAGGGATCGAGGATTCGCTATCTTTCGCAAGTTCATTGACAGCATCCGCAACAGCGCCCTCGAGGTCATCTATCTGCAACACACCTGAATCTCCTATCTAAGGAGGTGCGTTACAGCTCTCTTTACTTACCTTAGTCCATCTCCCCGAGAGCTGGTTCTTGACCGGCTTATACAACGCTACTTCAAAGTTCGAGTCCAACACAGCTATCACACAACTGAAAAGCCGTGGTAAAAAAAGGGGCATTAATAGAATAAAAACACAGGAACGCACCTCCCATCAGCATATAAGTTACTTGGAGAGCAAGTAAGGCCCACAAAGGAGAGATCTGTCGATCCCAAGGCCACTGCGCTCCATTCTACATTCACTTAGCCCCTGAGGTCATGCTTGGCTGGGAAACTGGCCTTTACCTTGACAATCATATGCCCACTGATGAGGTTCTCCATCTTTACCCCTTTCAATCATCGTCTTGTACCAGCCGAGGGAGTCACCCTCCTGGCCAGGCCCTTTATCGAGTGCTTGCCTAAGAACAGACGACAGCCCAACGGTGATTCCTAGCTCTAGAGTCTAAGTGTACGTGTTAATCGAGTCTCCTGGCATGAGCTTTTGTATTACTTACCATAATTACAATGGCCTGACGCGTCAGAACTACCATTTGGCCGTCTTCTGTCCATTGTATGCAGTTAGGCGATGGAAAAGTGGTTGCCGCAGGAAGAGAAAGAGTGGTCAGTACGGGTTGCGTAGTCATTTTTGTTGTCTATGAAGATAGCATTAGTCTGAAAATATGTATACAGCTGAATATTTTGTCTTACCAGGAGCCTATGGCAGTTCAAGCTAGCGATTTCGACGCGTCGGACATCCCAGTTTCCCAGCCACAGACGCGTTTAGACTCCGCCTGAATCGCACTACCGGCCGGCGGCAGCGAGTCCTATTGTACCAGTGATCATTGTTCACCATAACTCAGCACATCCATACACCCTTAATTCCGACTAAGAAGATGACCGTAAGTGTGCTACTATTAAACTCAAATATACCTCAATTAACTGTTCTCAGGATCTGACATTCTGTTATTTGCACATGACAAAGCACGACCTTGAGGTCCTGGATACTATAGGGACACCAGACTACATGGCAGGAGACCTATCGGACACAGGTACGTCTGGGATACATATTATACTGACTTATGCTTATCAGCACGTAGAAATCGACGTTCCTTCACACATGGTACCCCCCAATCCCGACGATTCGGACGGTGAGTTGTAGTGAAATCATCCACTCAGCATGCTCATGCAATCCATTCCCAGTGTTGCCGTCACAGGTTCACCCGTCATATCCATACGGCAACCCAACAAGTCTTAAACACCCTGCATCACGACCTCGACGTCCTTATGATCCTGCATCGAGAGCACTCTTCGAAGACATGGGCTACGCGGGCGGTGGAGTTAATGGATCGTTGAGGTGGAAAGATCTGGGACTGGACTTGCTTCTTCCTATCGATGAGGCGAGGGAGGAGGCTGAAAATGCTGCAGCCGCGCGCAAAATTGCGAGTGGCGCAGCTCATCCAGTACAGGCACCTGTACCGGGGGCAGCACCTCCTCCACAACAACAGCAGGCCGCGAACGCTGCCACACCGGCGGAGGAAGAAGAAGGCGGCGAAGACGATGAGGATGATGAAGGTGGTACCGATGAAGAAGATGTCCCTGAGGATGACGAGGAAGTAGAGGGATCTGAAGAGGAAGAGGAGTAAATGAGCGAAGGTATCTGGCATGTTAAAGGTACGGAATACGCCATGTGTATATTTTTATAACTCTTATTGACACTTATCAGCGCCAACAAGACCATAGAACCACTCACTTCTCGGATCGCTGCATGTGTAAGGCTGGCCAGTGACATGATCTACACAAGGGGTTCCCCGCCGAGTTTGCAGGCACTCAGGCTGTCGACATTTCGAAGATCCGCATGATGGGCCTGTATGCTACCGGAACGATTGCTTGCTGAGGTATCTGGGCTGTCTGGGCTCAATTTTCACGGTGTCTGGCATTTCCAACTTCAAGGTGGCCACAGCGTCGATTTGCATTTCCCGAAAAGGCAGTTTTTCTGTCCGCCCTCAGGCGCAACTCAGGCGCTTCAGTCTGAAGCATCCCTCTGATTGGTTGTCGCAAGTTTGGAGGAACGGACTGGGGGCGCATTCGCCAGTTACAAGATTTGACTACCACAATGCTCACCATATTTCTGCATACAAGTCTTCTATCTTTCAGCTCACCTAGGACGTCCCCCTTAGAGTCTGCCGAAGCTCTCGTCGCCGAGTCCTCATGCCTGCACTTTGTACCTCGAGTTAACCCAACCATCAAGGGTGATAGGTGCTGTGTTTCTGCAATACTTGGATTCTGCGTGTAACTATAGCTAGATAGAAGTGTTTTGGTGCGAAGACCACTATGGAAATGCATGCGATGACTGGGGAAATTTGATATCTCACTAAACGTACGTATCTTGCGTGTTCATACATAGCGTGATACAACTAGTCAAGACTCCCGCCAGAAGCAAGGTGCCGACGTCGGGGTTGCAGAGGGTTAGGTGGGTCAGACGATAACGCAGAATGAGGTGAGAAGCATTCAGTGGCTGGCATCAACTTCCGATTTACTCATCCCATCCGGTTATGACGCCCCATTTGAGCGAGAGCCAAGGAGGCGACACTTTGGCAGGGAGGGGTGACCAGGAACATGTTTGTCCTGCCCTGATATACTGTCACTATGATCGTCGTGGCTCACCCTGGTCCAATGACATCTTGTGCTGATGAAGCGGCCAAAAGGCGGGAACTGCCGCAAAAGGCAAGAGGCGGTATGACAGTCCATATCATTGTGTACTCTCTCCTCCGATGTCGCATCGGAACGTTGCTAATCTCCCTCCCTTGTCTTTACCCTTGTCCACTCCCATGGCTGAGCAATCGTTGTCGTTCATGGTCATGGCTAGTACAGCACTTCCACTCGTCTCCTGCGCCAGAAGGAGCAGCAATCGTATATTAACCGAGTTCGTTCCAGCAGAATTGATGTTCAAGCCGCTCTTCCATCGCATTCTCTCGAGCCAAGGTCAGTCATCCTCACTTTTAGTATCTTTTACAGGAGACTAATACCAGTCCAGTCTCCTCGTAGCCGCCTCCACACCCGTAACTAGTACGCTTGGCCACATACCCTACGGTTTAAAATGGTAAATCTACGAATCGAGGTGTGCCAGTAGCACAATCTATTAAGTCATAGTCAAGTCGCTCACGCTGTATTATCTAGTTTCCACCTACTCCCGCTATGGATTACTTCTCTTCCGAAGATGCTCCTCTCCTCGGCGACTTCCTGAGTCGCGCCATGAGCGGAGACTCGAAGGGTCTTCCTCGTCTTCATCATGGCCAGAACGAAACTCACTTCGAGATTGGCGAGTTTCCGGAGACGCCTCTTCTCCAGGACTGTAGTGACGACGAGTTCTCCGACTTCGTCGAGAGTCCCGGCTCCGAAGTCCCACCCACTCTTGAGTCGAACGAGATCCAAGCAGAAGAAAGCCCTGAGGCCAAGCTCAAGGATCTCCCAACCGCAGAATATATCCAACATGTCGCCATTATCGTCCTTGTACAACTCCTCATCCCAATCCCCTTCATGCTCCCCATGGGCTACAACTTCGTCAAGCGCTCCCTAAAAGTCTTCCTCCCTGGCTTTGCCATCGGTATCATCGGACACTCCCTCGTTCATCTCCTCAACAAGCCCGCCGACGTTGCTCCCTTTGATCACCTGCATAACAGCCTCGCTGATCCTGCCATCTTCCTCCCTGCACTCTATGCCCAACTCAAAATCGGTATCTTGGGCGGGTTCGTCGTCGGAGCAGCCATGTCCCATGTTTTGAACCTCTGCATCCTGGGTCACACCTTGTGCAGATTGTCTCGAGGACTTGAGCCGCAACCCAAAGCCATGCGCCATGTGATGGATGCATCGAGAGTCTTCCGGTTCTTCCAGCGGTTCGTGTTGGATCTCATCTCCGGAGTCGCTATGCTTCCCGTGGGTGCTGCAGTTCGGGATTGGTTCTATGGAAAGCAATTCGGTGTGACGGGTCTGCCGGTCGATAACTGGCATGCAGCCGCTATTGGAGTAGTTGGTACGCTCGCAGTTCAGCTCTACATTGCTACGCGTCCGTCAAACGTCCAGACTCCTCGCCTGGTATCGTCTTCCAAGAAGCTTGATTAATCAGCTCGGATTAAGACTCTATATGACCCTCTCCTTCTCACTAGATGATCCACGTCAACATCGCTCTATACCTTTGGTATTATCTTACTTTCCCAGCTTCCGTTCTCTTTGTACTTCTTACAATTAACCCAGGACATCTCTCATCCAAGCATTAGTTTATAACTTGCATTTACTAGATTTAACATGAAGCCAATTCTATTGCATTTTTCTCTATGTTACACAAGTTGAGAGCGCGAATGATTCAACTTATCTGCACACTTTCAGGAGGCCAAAGCTAAGGACGGATATGAGGGGTTGAGAGAGTAAACAAATCAGCATAAATGCAGCCTGCGGGGAGTGACTTACAAATCAACCAAAAACTCAAATGAGCCTAGGGTTGGCCAAGGGTTCGATCTGGTTCTCCGAACTGCATCATTCTCATTTCCAGTGTGTCCCAGTATACTCCCGTTGGATAGCCAGGTCGCGCATGCAGATACCAACAAACGTGTCATCGCGAATGCCATGACCTCTGTTGTAGTAGTCAGTGAACTTCTTGCGAGTTGTTATCGTATTTGTCGTAGGCAGGCGGAATCTATATTGCCTACCCGAACACATAGGCCTGGGGGTCCGAACGATGCGCGATGACCTCGTATGTTGGGTGTCGGGCCGAAGCCATTCAGATACGTGCGGACCACAAGCGTAAACCTCATTCAGATATCTCTTTCTGTCACTCTACATACAATTATGAACATATGATGCAGCACATATGCAGTAGTTCAACGTACGGACGGAGGAGTATCATATTTGTGCAGGAAGCATGCGTTCAACTTCGC
This sequence comes from Irpex lacteus, assembly GCA_001986395.2. NCBI lineage: Eukaryota > Fungi > Basidiomycota > Agaricomycetes > Polyporales > Irpicaceae > Irpex > Irpex lacteus. The sequence continues at coordinate 912,634 of MQVO02000004.1, read as the reverse complement.
CCTCCGATTCGTCGTCGCTATCAGACTCTCGGCTAGCATCGTCGTCTAGCAGGGCTTCCAGTTCTTCCAAGTCCCAACCTAACGTACTTTTTGGCACCTGCAGAGAGGAAACGGAAGTGGCGAGCTGCAGGAAGATTTCGTCCCTGATAATCAAGAAAAATCAGGCATTGACGCGAGGCAAGTAGCAGTATACGTACTTGGCATACGCTTGAGCCCAGAGGCAAAAGTCATCGAGCCAGACCTTGCTGTAGACATAGTAGACATCGTGATGATCGAGAATGTCTTTCATCTCTAGTAGGCAACGGACAACTAATCGTTTACCGCCAGCGAGGAAGGAAGCGACATCGGATCTGCATTTTTCGGCTAGAGCATATGATCGGTGCAGTGGAAAGGCTAAGGACCGTCTGTACGATGTAGCAAATGTTGCGGCCAATTCCTCCTCTCCAAACCGGTCTTGGGCAGCATTATGAGGCGGTGAGTAAGGAGCTGGATCCAATGCAGAGAATGCTGGTGTTAGAGAGCAGATGGTCCAGGCGCTTTCTGGCGTTGGATCCTTTTGGTTTGTACGCGAGTCGTATGCATAGGCAAACAACAAGGTAAGTAGAGTAAGATAAAGGTGGTGTGTCTGCGTAGAGGATGCAAGGTCTAGCTTGGGTTAATCAACCACGATCAGACAACTATATAAAGTGTATACGAACATTCTTTGCGAGGGAGTTTAAGCATTGCCAGCTTCTCCTCTTCAGTATAAGACCAGTCTGGCTCGAGGGTCGTGAATGGATGTCTCCATCGGCATAAATCGACAATATATTCGTCGTCGGCAAAATCTGCGCTGTACTACTTGTCATGTTTCCGCACGATGTAGGAAACCAGCGACACGCACATGTAATGCTCCTCATCAAATTTCTCGTCCTCATGCTTTGTTCGCTTCTGTCTCCGCTCGAAGGGACGACTTGTCTCAGCTTCGGCACCAAGCTCGTTCACCTCGTTTTCGGTGTGTTCAACATGTTGGAAATATCCTGTGTAGAGGTTAAGGAATCCATACGGCTGCCTTGCTGACGTTTTCAATGGCTGTTCCGTCGGGACTTCTTGCTTGAGTTGCCAATCATTTTCCGCCGCTAGGGTTCGGATTAGACCCCTCTGCAGAGAGACAAAATGGATGATAGGTACCTTCGAAGATGTCCTGGTCGGCGACAGACAACCCCTCAGTGCGCGCAACAAGTTCATCTTCTTCCGACACAGTTTCCTGAGTATCGAGCACCTCGATAACGGGGGTCTGCTCTGTGCGTTCCGACTTCCTAGGAGCAAGTAACTTCGCGAGCAGATCCAGGTCTTCAAAGTTTTGGCCGCGAACCGCCTTCGTCAGAGACACCGTGAGATAGCCCGAGCTGGCATCGTAGCGGGCGGACGAGGCTTCATCGTCGTCCTGCAAAGCATGTGTAAAGTTGAGACGCAGAAAATATGGATTTATGTGTAGAGTAAATAGGGTGTCGTCCACGTTAATTTCGACATCAGAGGCCTACTTCCAAAGGAGAACTATCAGCATATATCACGGATCACGACCTTTCACATAACGTACTCTGACAGATGGACAGTATACCGAAACAACTACCGAGGTCTCCGTCTGACTGCAGGAAAAGCGCGGTGTGATCATGGCGGTAAGATGAAAGTGCTGGGCGCCAGTGTTGGTCCCTGCGACCTCTCATCTCAACACCGTTCTGAGCGGTGAGAAGCACTTCTCAGACCCTAATATGACTTGACCGGTTAGATCGTAACAAGATGGCTTAGATGAACGTTTACAAACATATTTCGGAGATATGATGTCGTTTGAGGCCGCTTGTAAGTATTTACCACTGAGCCCGAAGATGTAGCGCACGGCGAGTCAGAAATCGCACATCTTCCTCTTGTCCCTCATCCTCCTCCATGGACGCACAGGTATGTAATGTCTAACAAACGACCGTTCAGAGTTTGTTGACGACCTCTCAGAAACTCCCAGCGTATCCCTCGCTTGCAACAGTCGAGCAGCTCATCGTTAAAGAGAAACGGGGAAACTGCATCCCAGTTTATGTTGAGCTACCTGGTGAATTGCTCACGCCATGTACGGCGTACCTCAAGATAGCGAAGGATTCCAAGTACAGCTTTTTGCTGGAGTCTGTGGAGAGTGGAGAGAACCTCGGACGCTACAGCTTCATCGGTGCTGGTAAGTCCTTATACTGATGTAATCTCTTTCCAGTCAATTTACCCCACCTCCTTTGAGATCCGTTCAAGGTCATCAAGACAGGTCCTAACGAGCACATAAAAGGAGACCCCACTGTTCCTCTTCAGAAGGAGCTGGCCATTCACCGATATATCAAAATCCCCGAGATCCCCACATTCACTGGAGGAGCTATCGGTTATGTCGCATACGATTGTATCCAGCATTTCGAACCGAAAACTGCACGCACCACAAAGGATACGCTAGGAGTGCCCGAGGCTGTCTTCATGCTGGTGGACTCTCTCCTCATATACGATCACCTATTCCAGACCGTGAAGTGCGTTTCACATCTCTTCTGCCCCGATAACACCGCCCCTGCGAACTTGTCCTTCATATACCAAACGGCGGTTACCAAGGCCCGTAGGCTTGCAAAGCTGATCCTTAGCCCGACTCTCACGGAAGTGCCGCAACCACCAATTACTCTCGGTCAACAGGCGGTTTCCAATGTCGGCAAAGAAGGCTATGAAGGGTTTGTAACCTCTCTGAAGGAGCACATCGTAGCAGGCGACATCATTCAAGCCGTACCCTCTCAACGTCTGGCTCGTCCTACGACCCTCCACCCTTTTAACGCGTATCGTCACTTGCGACGGATCAACCCAAGTCCGTACATGTTCTATTTGGACTGTGGCGATCTGCAGATCGTCGGAGCGAGTCCGGAGACACTCTGCAAGGTGACGAAGAATCAGGTATTCAACCACGCCATCGCTGGAACGGTCAGGAGAGGGAAGACAGTAGAAGGTATGGCAATGTTGACTAGATTGTTGGCTCTCTTACTGAACGTCATGTTTCGTAGAGGACGAACGGCTCGGGGCTGAACTGTTAAAGTCTGAAAAAGACCGAGCAGAGCATATTATGTTGGTCGATTTGGCTCGTAACGACGTCAACAGAGTATGCCAGCCGAAGACGGTAAAGGTAGACCACCTTATGCGTCTCGAACGATTTAGTCACGTCATCCACTTGACGTCGCAAGTGTCCGGTATACTTCGAGAGGATAAAAACAGGTATGGAATGAGCTATATCATGTCGCGTCACACAAACTGACACGAGTTCTCGCTAGGTTCGATGCTTTCAGGTCGATATTCCCGGCTGGGACTGTGTCTGGAGCACCAAAGATCAAGGCTATTGAGTTAGTATACGATCTCGAGCAGGACAGACGCGGAGTCTATGCTGGAGCAGTTGGTCGTTTCGACTTCGCGGAAGATGAGATGGACACGTGCATAGCTATTAGAACGATGACGTTCAAGGATGGTGTCGCATACCTTCAGGCAGGAGGCGGAATCGTGTTCGACAGTGTAGAGGAAGACGAGTACGTTGAGACTATAAACAAACTAGGAGGTAATGTCCGGGCGTTGGAAAGTGCCGAAAGTAAGTGTTCAACATGTTGTCTTCGGTGTCCATACTCACATAGTTTTGCAGAATACTGGTACGACATCCAAAATGCGACCGGGAGCGTATGATATTAGAGATAATAGTAATGTAGTGTATGCAATCTATGATGTCGAAGCTCTGCCAGACTCCCTGCGAGAACCCCGTGGGACAGCCATCCGAGCGACAAACTTCGCTCGCTCGTTCCTTTTGGCCTCTTCCTCCTTTTTGATTTCCGAACCCTCCCGTCCTGCCACACTGAGTACTCCAGCAATAAGTTCCGCCGTCTTTACGCTTTCGTCGTTGGCGGGTATCGGGTACATAACAACACGAGGGTCCACATTAGAATCGACGATAGCAATGGTAGGGATGTGGTTCTGTGCGCATTCTCGAATGGCGTGTAAGTTGGCCAGAGGGTTGAGGAATATTACGAGGTCGGGTGTGACTTGCACGTTTTGGACGGTGCTGGCTCCGAACATTGCGAGTCTGTTTGTGAGAGTTCCCGGAAGCCACTTGCTACCAACATGGTACCCAGTCTCTCCAACTCGCTCAGCTGCTTTATGGACCACGGTGGCTAGTTCAGGTGTTGTCCCGACAAAGACGATACTACCGCCGTTGGACGCCACTCCTCGTACGACCTTCGCCGCTCGTCGGAGCAGGGGCAATGTGTGGTCCATATCGATGACCGTGATACCTGCTCGGATACCGTACGCATATGGGGTGAAGTTGGGGTTCATGAGAGATTTCGAATGACCAAGATGTGCACCTGCCGCCATCAAGGCAGAAAGTGTAATTTGAGTAGGTGCGACGGGTCGGTGAAGGGCATGGTGTGGCTGGAAGGTGTTCTCGCGAGTCTGCGTAGACCCATATTGAGAGAACGTGTCCACTAGAATCATCGAACACGATGTTAATGAATATGTCTGCGAATTAATTAAGACGTGTCGTACTGAAAGTCTTGAAACCGCTGCGTTCATCCTGCAAGTCCTTCCACTCCTCCTCACTCAGCGGTGGACGGTTGCCCGCCGCCTGTGACATACATCTAGCGCCATTGAAGGCGGCTTGGGGCCGTCGTAGCTGTCGCGCACATCGGGCGGCGGCCTTCGAGGACTGTCGGAGAGAACGGCTGGACATGGAGGCACGCTGCAGAACTGTTAAGCGCGCAGGCGTCTACTGCATATGGAAATTCCTGCTTACCTCAGCGCCGTCAATCGATTTTCAAGTTTTTCTCGTCGCGAGTTCCCCAGCATCCACCACCACCACCTCCCTTCTTCCTCTCCCTTTTATCTCTCTTTCTTTTACTCAAAAAATGGAGGACGTGTACGAAGGCGCTGTCGGTATCGATCTTGGTACCACCTACTCGTGAGTACAGCGTCGATAACGCTTGATCACGCTCGAAACAGGACTGAAATGAGTTCTCTAGTTGCGTCGGTGTTTGGCAAAACGACCGTGTCGAGATCATCGCCAACGACCGTGAGTGTTGCTCAGATACAATATCTGCTCCCAAACTAACGAGAAACATGCAGAGGGTAACCGTACAACACCCTCCTATGTCGCTTTCTCGGCCGAGGAGCGTTTGATCGGTGATGCTGCCAAGAACCAGGCAGCGATGAACCCTCGCAACACCGTCTTCGACGCTAAGCGTCTCATCGGTCGCCGTTATGAGTGCGTTTCTGCTCTTCCTTGGTGTAGCGTGAATTAAATGCTAATCTCTCTACAGTGACCCCGATGTCAAGAAGGTCCGCTGATCGTTCGAAAATTTTGAGTCTGTGCGCGTTTGCTGACTTGTGTCGCGCCACAGGATATCCAGCACTGGCCTTTCCAGGTCGTCGACAAGGACGGATCTCCTTTGATCAAGGTTGACTACCTCGGCGAGGAAAAGACCTTCACTCCTCAGGAAATTTCTTCCATGGTTCTGTTGAAGATGAAGGAAATCTCTGAGGCCAAGCTTGGCAAGGAGGTCAAGAAGGCTGTCGTCACGTCAGTAGAAAAATAACGTTGAGAAATCGCGCGTACTCATGATATTTTCAGTGTCCCTGCCTACTTCAACGATTCCCAGCGTCTGGCTACCAAGGATGCTGGTTCTATCGCTGGACTCGAGGTTCTCCGTATCATCAACGAGCCCACTGCTGCTGCTATTGCCTACGGTCTTGACTCCAAGTCTGCCCAGGAGAAGCACGTTCTCATCTTCGATTTGGGTGGAGGAACTTTCGATGTCTCCCTGCTTAGCATCACTGGTGGTGTCTTCGCCGTCAAGGCCACTGCTGGTGACACCCATCTTGGTGGCGAGGACTTCGACAACAACCTCTTGGAACACTTCAAGAAGGATTTCCAGAAGAAGACCGGCCACGACATCTCTGAGGATCCCCGTGCCATCCGTCGTCTTCGCAGCGCTTGTGAGCGTGCCAAGAGGACACTCTCCAGCGTCACTCAGACCACCGTTGAGGTCGACTCGCTCTTCCAGGGTGAGGACTTCTCTGCCAGCATCACCCGTGCTCGTTTCGAGGAGATCAACGCTGCCCTCTTCAAGTCCACCATCGACCCCGTCGAGCGTGTCCTGAAGGACTCCAAGATCCCCCGCGACAAGGTTGACGACATCGTGCTTGTCGGTGGTTCCACTCGTATCCCCAAGGTTCAGTCCCTTGTCTCAGAATTCTTCGGCGGCCGTCAGCTCAACAAGTCCATCAACCCTGATGAGGCTGTTGCCTACGGTGCCGCTGTCCAGGCTGCTGTCCTTACTGGCCAGACCTCTGACAAGACCGCTGATCTCCTTCTCCTCGATGTCGCTCCTCTCTCCCTCGGTGTTGCCATGCAGGGTGACATCTTCGGTGTCGTCGTCCCTCGTAACACCCCCATCCCCACCAACAAGTCCCGAACCTTCACCACCGTCGAGGATAACCAGACGACCGTCACTTTCCCCGTGTACGAGGGTGAGCGCACGCAATGCCGCGACAACCGACTCCTCGGAGAGTTCGAGCTCAACGGCATTCCTCCTATGCCCCGTGGTCAGGCCGAGCTTGTCACCACCTTCGAGGTTGATGCCAACGGTCTCCTCAAGGTCACCGCTCTCGACCGTGCTTCTGGCCGCAAGGCTCAGATCAGCATCACTAACTCCGTCGGCCGTCTCTCATCCGCTGAGATTGAGCAGATGATCAAGGACGCCGAGCAGTTCAAGCAGGCTGACAAGGACTTCTCCGCTCGTCACGAGGCCAAGTCCGACCTCGAGGCTTACATCCACCAGGTCGAGAACACCATCACCAGCCCCGAGCTCTCCCTCAAGCTCAAGCGTGGTGCCAAGTCTCAGGTCGAGGCCGAGCTTGCTCGTGCCCTCGAGAAGCTCGAGATCGAGGATTCGTCTGCTGACGAGCTCAGGAAGGCGCAGTTGGGCATCAAGCGGGCTCTCCAAAAAGCTACTGCCGGTATCCGGTAGATCGTTTTGTTATGATCTTGTCATGTCTGTATGCACCGTATTGTAGCACTACGTCTCTTCTCACTCGTCTTTTGCTGTGTTGTTATCTCTGTCCCTACGGTGTAGAAGCATAAGCATATTCTTTCTCTCACTTAAGTGGAGTGTGCGTGTGTGTGTCGTATGGAATTCATGAGAAATATTGCTTCACCGTCTGTGCTCTCAAGGGTACAAAGCAGTGTGCAAAAACGACTGTATTTGTTGCAAACTATGCAGTTTGTGACGGCTACAGAGTATCGGAATAGGGAGTAGTGTATATTCAACGTAGAGAGCCAATCATTTCCGTTCGATTATAACATGCGTAGTAAAGTACAGAGAAAAGGAACGTCTAATGGAGTTCACGATCACCGTCGGCTAGCTTCTGCCCATACCGGCTTTTGTGCATCTGGGTCGTTCAACTTGACAGCAGAGAAAGGCAATTCAGTATTCGTGCTCTTGCAAACAGAGTCGGGTCATGCCTACCTGTGCTTCCGCTTGTTGCCGTGTAGCAGCTTCCCGGGCCAGACGAGCTGCTCTGTTAGCATCCACTTTCCGTCGTAGGTCAGGGGACATGGCCTATGCATGATTTTATGAGTAACCTGAATGGATACGATGGAGCGAGAGTACGGAGGCTTACAGCGTAGGTTTGTTCGGGCGTTGGTACAGTAGCTAAATATCAAGTCAGCTGCGAAGGCTTGTCATGTGTCGGGCTGTTTACCTCGCATAACCATGTACCCAACACCAACAACTACAAAGCAGGATAGGAGATGTCAGTACACGAAGCGTGCTATCCGGATGTATGGGTGCATACTTACGGCCAGTTGAGAAGAATGCAAACCTGAGCCATGGAAATTGCTGCATGTTGATGCAAATGGACCTGAGTTGTCTTGGTAGAAGGTAACTGTTTCACTGAAGTGCCAGTACTCGTATTTCGCGAGTGCCAGTGAGGCAGCTTACTGAAAAAGTTGTGATGGCCTTATGCGGAAGAACGTCACTGCTAAGTTTAGCGCTGAATGAGTTTGCAGCCGCCTTCGGCAAGGGCCCACGCTTTCATTGGAGGAAGCCTTCTAGAAGAGACGCCTGGCTTCTTTGCGTCCATTTACCTTCCCACAGATAGCCTGCATGATACTCTCATTTCTCGCAGTATATCGAGCTCTACTCTAGGTAACACGTTCACAACTATCATGATGACAGAATCCAGATTGATTGATTGCGCTCCAAGCGAATAACAGTACAGATTGTTTTTGAGTAGCGATGCCAGACAATAGTGGTCAGCTGCTATCTCCTTACGCCTTGTTTCCGAGGTTGATGTGGACGGCCTTGACCTGGGTGTAGCTGCAAGGCTGTATATTAATGCATTGAAGGTATAAGAGCAAGGTTCTACGTACGCTTCGAGAGCATATTTGCCCAGATCCTTTCCGAAACCAGATTGCTTGAAGCCTCCAAAGGCATGTTGAACGTCAGGGAATGACGCTGTGTTGACCTGAAAGACTAATCAGCCCATATGATCTAGAGAATGTGAAAGAACCCTCACATAGACACTGCCGGACTCGGCCTTGTTGGCGAAGTTGATGGCACGGTTGAGATTAGAGGTGAAGACATTGGTAGAAAGACCGTAGGTAGAGTCGTTAGCTAGCTGGAGGGCTTCCTCATCCGTGTCGAACTTGGCAATGACAGCGACAGGACCGAAAATCTCCTCTCGAACAATCTTCGCGTCGGGCTTAGCGTTCGCAAAGATAGTCGGTTGAATGTAGTAGCCCTTATCACCTATGCGCTCGCCACCGGCGACGATGGTTGCACCTGACTCTTTCCCGGCTTTGATGTAACCCAAGACACGCTTTGAACAAACGTGAGCGACAGATTGTAGAGGATAGGTTGTACAGTATGCCTACCTCGAATTGCGCCTCTGAAACAACTGGACCAGAGGTAGTGTTTGGGTCAAAACCAGTACCACCTTTGGCGGTTTGAGCTGCAGCAGCAAGGCCCTTCACGAAGTCATCATAAACTTTCGAATGAACGAAGATACGAGAACCTGCAGTGCACATCTGTCCACTGTGGAAGCTGTTCAAGAGTCAGAATCAACACAATGCAGGGATTTCGACACGAGTGCTCACAAGATACCGAGAGAAGTCCACTTGACAGCTTGTTCGAGGTCAGCATCGTCGAAGATTACAGACGCAGTCTTGCCACCGAGCTCGAGAGTCACTCTCTTGAGGTTAGTCTTAGCTGAAGTCTCCAGGACTCGGCGACCAGTGAGAGTGCTGCCGGTGAAGGATACTTTGCGGACATCGTCATGTTCCGCAAGAGCCTGGCCAGCGGTTCTACCATTGCCTGTGATGACGTTGAAGGCGCCGGCGGGGAAGCCTGCCTCCTTGACGAGATCTGCGAAATAGAGCAAACTCAAGGAGGTGACTTCAGATGGTTTGATGATCAGTGAGTTTCCCGTAGCGAGGGCAGGACCGATCTTCCAGCCTGAGATCATTACTGCGCAGAACGTCAGCTTAACGGAAACTTTCAACTAAATGAGAACCTACTCGGGAAGTTCCATGGTACAATTGCACCCTGTCAAAACGTCAAACTCCGTGATGAGACCGTGTCCGCAGGAATTGGCACTTACGACGACGCCAATGGGCTCATGGCGAGTGTACGCAAACTTGGCATCGTTGGTCTGATAGGTGGGTGCATTGTTAGACCTTAATGAGATGGACACAGACCGAGTTCTTACCTCAATAGTCTCTCCCGTACTCTTGTCTGCCCATCCAGCATAGTATCTCAGCGTGTTTATCACGTTGACCAGGTCCATATGCCGGGCGTGCGGGAAGAATTTGCCTATGGGATAAGTGTTAGCGTCGTGATCGATATTGGAAAAGGCTCTCTGTACTGCACCTGCATCTCTGGCTTCGATTGCAGCAATTTTGTCCGCATCTCGCTCGACCAGATCAGCAAGTTTGTTGAGCAAGCGACCGCGCTCGGACGCGGCTACTTTGGTGCCCCAGGTAGTGTAGAAGGCTTTCTTTGCTGCCTGAACGGCATCGTCGACATCCTTCGCAGTGGCATCGGTGATTGTTGTGATGACCTCTCCTGAGGCTGTAAAACAGAATCTTAGTCCTCATCTTACTACTTGAAGTGAAACAGATTGGCATACTGGGATCGATAGCGCTAGTTACAAACGTCAGCACAACCTCACGATACAGGCGAGCGTCGTGATGTACTTACTCGATTCGACTGCTTCCAGATCCATCGACCCATTCGTTATTGATGAAGAGGCCAGTCTTCACTGTGACCTTACCCTTGAACAAGGGTGTATCGAAGTCCTGAGTCCAAGTCTGAACCATGGTGTAGTGTGAAAGGGAGAAGGGTGGGAGTGTGGCTTTGCCTGGATGTGGCGACGCCTTTTAAGCTTGAGGAGCGCGTATATAACTTAGGGTTCCACGCTATGTAAAGCACATGTCCGAGTGGCCGAGTTTCGTAGACCGGGATTCAGGCGTTTGACATCTTCGGCCATGCGTGGTCAGCGAGTATTCTATTGCCCCATGGGAGGATCAACCCTTTATGAGCAATGATTCCTCTGCATGGCGCATTATACGAACAGGAAACGTACCCTGAAATCCGTCTGATGCGACCAGTCACCACGCACGCCGTCGCACCAGCGGCTTATGCGTGCCTGAGAAGTCGCGGGCGTGTACAGGCATGAGACATGACTCTCTCACTCCCCCACATTAGAGATTAGGCTCAGCGCATAATTGAGTGCACTCGCTATTCGGTGCCACACCACAGATGAGTTGGGATGTGTCAAGTGGGAAAAGCCACTACGGCTTCAAGCGGAAGATCTCTTCCAAGAATCAAGAGCAATAAGTTGTACCCTGCGTGAACATAAACATGAGTAAGCCTCAAGGAAGTTCTAGCGGAAATTTGTACGTACAACGGGGTAAAGTGCTCGTTGTAATTGCATCCTTCTCGAAATTCTTTAAGACACAGGATCCGATTTTAGTTTCGAGACCTATCCCTGAGTCTGATCTGCATTAGATAGGGATCAGTTATCAGCAACATTTGCTATTAGATAGTCCTGCTGATACTACCCCGGCGTACAGTCTAATGGCGGTGGCCACGCAAAATTCGCGTGTTTGTATATACGACTACCGAATCATCATCTTTATTGCAGATTACACCACATCAGTAAACTTCACGTTGACAACTGAGACGTGCAAAGGGAGTGGCAGTGGATTCCTCGACTCCTGCAATTTGGTAGACCTTATCGCTCATCGTACACCTTTTTCTCGGGCCTTCGCCACAGTATTCCTGAGCAGACTTCAAGTTGAGAGGCTCGTATTCGGAAGTCTGCTATACAACGTGGCCGAGATACCTGGATTTAGTGACTTCTACAGACATTCCAGTGGTCAGCAATAGGTTCCTAGCTCCAAACCACTCCAGCGCGTCCAGGTTGTGGCCTCGTTGCAACGGCAGATTCAGATTTGAGCAGCAACACCATCTTCAACCTAGGCAGTCGAAAGACTATGAGTGATGTCGATGAGGCATAGAAATTGACATGGGTGTAGCGATGTAAGTGTCATTTCGCCAAATAGGCGCCAGCCCGCGTCCACATTCGCGTGCACGTGCACTGGCAGCCTGAGGTCAGTGTGCCTCAACCTCACACCACGATATCCTCGAAGCGCAGCAGTCGCCTTGCTGCCGTCTACGCTTCATTGAACTGTGAGGAATATTGGATAGTATTGCATGTAACGAGCCATGGCAGCAACACTCCCGGTCAACTCTGGAAACGGGCCCATTGCCTCCGCGGTGAGTGAGACACAATTCAGGAAACACACGCGTGTGCTAAAGACTGATGTGGGCTATTAGCAAAGACAATTCACCTTCTTTGACGTTTCTACGGTTAAAGATGTTCATGATCTGGCCAACTCTCCTGAGATATTTAAGGTATGACCTATAGAGGTCTGCGACCCCAAAGCACGCACTCATAGCAATCTTTCCTGTAGAAATCACCTGAGATTTCTTGCATCACTTCGACGGACTTTGGAACACTGGTTGCAGATATACATGGAAGCGTGTTTATTTTGAACGACGACTTCGAGACTGCTAGGAGTTGGGTTGCACACACTGGAGGTCGCGTCACGCATATGGTGGAACGGAACGGTATCCTGGTGTCGTTGGGTGTGAGTTCAAGTCAGCCATGAATATACACCAGCTGACGATTATTAGGAAGAAGACACAATAAGGCACCCGTTTCTCAAAGTATGGGATCTGCACACCATTGAGAAGAAGACGGGTGCTCCCGTTCTACTGCGTTCTACCAAGGTGCAAGTGGGCAATCGACCTCACCCCGTGAGTAACCACCTTCACACATCACTCGCTGTTTGCTCAGACGTATGTCAGGTATCAACCGTCGCGTTATCAGCATCATTAGCATATCTGGCAATCGGTCTTGCAGATGGCACAGTACTCCTATATCGGCACCTCGACCAGTCAATATTTTCAGGTTCAACGACACTAACGGCGCTGCCAAAACCTCGCGCTATACTAGAGGGCAGCACAGATCCGATTACCGGTCTTGGTTTCCGTGAACCCACTGAAGACAGTCCGAATGTCTATCTGTTCATCGTCACAATTAGCCATGTCTTAACGTACCAGGCATCAGGTAAAGGTAGTGGCGGTGCACCGACGGAACTAGACGAAGTCGGTTGCGATCTTGGATGTGCCGCTATGGACTGGCGCGCGAGAAGCTTGGTCATCGCCAAAGATGAAGCAATTTACACTTACAGCACGGAAGGACGTGGTACATGCTATGCTTACGAAGGTGAGTCGCGATAGTTTTCTGTCATTTGTATCGTACAAACTAAGCATCCAACAGGCTTCAAATCTTTCGTTCATACACATCTAAATTACCTCGCCATAGTCTCGCCTCCTTTCACCCCTTCTGCGTCCGCCCCTTCCGCCACCGTTCGAAATTTTGTTGCAAGGAATGCTGAGCCCAAGTCGGACATCACAAAAGTGGTCCTTTTCGACCTGGAGAACAAGATTGTGGCGTACTCTAATACTCACCCCGAAGGTATCCGACACGTATTTTCTGTTGGGCGTCGGATATACTTGGTGTCTAATGACGGCAAGGTATATTTCGTCATTGCAACATGATATTCAACTCATCTCCTCGTAGCTCCTTCACTTAGCGGAGAAGCCAATGTCGGAGAAGCTGGATTTACTATACAGGCGATCGTGGTATACCCTTGCTCTGGATATCGCCAAGACTCAGGGTTTGGACGACGCCAGTGTTGCCGATATACATAAGCGATATGGTGATCATCTGTATGCCAAAGGGGAATATGAAGCTGCTATTCAGCAGTTCATACAGACTATCGGTCATGTTCAGCCAAGCTATGTTATTCGCAAGGTGAGTCGTCTTATGCTGATCGAAGCCACCTTACTCAATGTTCCGGGTCGGCAGTTCCTCGATGCGCAGCGTATCCACGATTTGGTGACATATCTACAAGAGTTGCATAACCTTGGCCTAGCCAACTCTGACCACACGACGCTTCTGCTCAACACTTACACGAAGCTGAAAGACGTGGCACGGCTCGACAGCTTCATCAAGACGGAGTCCAGGCGTACAAGTGGCGATGGTGAAACCGAGGATCTGCCCTTCGATTTGGATACAGCTATCAGAGTATGTCGTCAGGCTGGATACTTTGATCATGCATCGTATCTTGCAAAGAAATATGACCGGCACGAGGACTACTTGCAAATACAGATTGAGGACGCTGGTAATTATAAGGATGCTCTTGCTTACCTTCGTCGGTTGGGGTCTGAAGTGGTAAGACATCTATCCTATATTCTTTGAGTAGCTTCTCATCAGTGTTTATCGCAGGCGGAGAACAATCTAGCCCGATATGGTCGTGCTCTCCTTGAGAACCTACCTAGCGAGACTACGACTCTACTAATCGATCTGTGTACGAGCCTTTCTCCTCTCAGCACCACGGACGAAGAAGAGTCGCGACCGCCTCCTACTCGGCAAGCTAGCACGTCAGGACCTTCGTATCTATCATATCTGGCCTTGAACAGGGTTGGTGCTGGAGCCGACGTGGTACCCCCATCATCTGCATCCACCACCACCACTGTTAAACCCACAGACAAGCCCGTACGAAAGGAAACGTCCACGGCTAGTGTCTCTGGTGCAGATACACCAACCACTTCTTTGCCATCCCGCAGTGCAACACCTACGTTGCATCGGTCAAAGTCTAATCCCATCAAGCGTCCTTCCCCGAGAATATATTTTGCTCACTTCATCGACCACCAAGACCAGTTTCTGCATTTCCTTGAGATGGTCGCGGCGCGTCGATGGGGTCAGAGCCTCTCTCCCAGCGACTCTGTTCCTACCATCGTCGAATCCGATCCAGATGCCGACCCAGAAGTAGAGCGACAAGAGCAAATCGCGCTATGGAACACACTTTTGGAGCTGTATCTCTCCAAGCCGCACTCTGAACAGGGCGGGCTCGAGAAAGCTCTGCGGCTATTGAAACGAGAGGACCTACCCTACGACCCAACCCACGCTCTTATCCTCTGCTCAACGCGGGAGTATACACCCGGCCTCGTCCTACTATGGGAGAAAACGGGCATGTACGAGGATGTGCTCCGCTTTTACATGGATATCCACAAGGAGAAGCCTTTCTCGAAAGCCTCGTCTGACGTTGTCGCTTGCTTGGACCGATACGGTCCAGAACATCCTCATCTGTACCCTTTGGTCCTGCGGTTCTTGACGTCTACGCCGGAACTGTTATCGCGGCATACAACCGATCTGACCAGGATCTTGGAGCACATTGAACAGGAGAAGATCATGCCACCGTTAACCGTAGTTCAGGTGCTAAGCCGAAACAACGTCGCGAGCGTTGGACTGGTTAAGCAGTGGCTGATGTCACGTATCAAGACGGCTCGTGAAGAAATTGAGACGGTAAGTGCACCCCAGTATGGAGTAAAATATGCGTGGGCTGATAGGGCACAAAATAGGATCAAAAATTGATCAACTCCTACCGCTCAGAGACTGCTGCGAAGTTGCGAGCCGTGGAGGGCTTGGAAGACACCGAGCATTCTATCATCTTCCACAACACGCAGTGCGCTGCTTGTGGAGGACAGCTAGACCTCCCAAGCATTCATTTCATGTGCAATCACAGCTATCATCAACGGTATGTCCTGCGCAAACTATGCCATTTATTTGGTACTGAGCGCTATGACAATAGCTGTCTGGGAGAACACGATAACGAGTGCCGCAGCTGTGCTCGCTCGCACAGTATGATTCGTGAAATTCGTCGCAACAACGAGCGATTGGCCGACCAACATGACGTTTTCTTATCGGAAGTGAAGGAAGGCGGGTTTGCAGCAGTGGCGACTGGGTTTAGCCGGGGTATTATGAACTTATCTCGTCTGGAAGATGTCTCTGCGTAACTGACGCTGAGTGTATGCTGTGCCTATCTGGACTTGTTCGCTCTGACGATGGATCACTTTTGCTCTGACGTACAGTCTGACTCGCTGTTCGCTGACTAACATGCGACATGCCACTCTCATCCCCTATGTCTCAGTGACCGATCGCGATCTCTGTGCCGCAACGAGATATTTCCAAGTCACTGAATAAACTCTATGAGGGGCCAACCTTGGGCCAGCTCTCAGCGCAGATTGATCCACAAGCTCCGAGGCTGGTATGCTCGCATGTCCGGTCCGTTTTACAGACACGCTATCCAGCTGTGCTTCGTCGTCCAGATATGGATCGTTTGGGGCCGAGTACACCCGGGAGCTCAAAGGCCATCGCAGCTGATCAGAGTTGTGATCCTGCAGCTCCCTCCTTTCACTTATACGTGAGTGTAACAGCCTTCTGCAGAATGGTCATCGAACTAAACATATCATGGTCTGCACTCTAGATAATGACCACAAAGGTTCAATCGCGATTGCCCTTACATGATGATGACGCTAGCAGCCCACCCAGGGTATACAACAAATTCATCTCCATCGGCCTCTTCGCCCTCGCCCCTGTCATCATGACCATGTTTCTCTGCGACATACTGGCTTTACGTGGCATACCTCTCGGTTTTATTGTCATCACACTCTGGGAAAACGTAACCCATACCGTCCCTGAGGATGCGCCGTCCTTTTGGCGTACTCTTTTTGGCACTGTCGAGATATGTATTTTCGGTGCCGATATCCTCGGCATTGTCATAGGTCTCGTTCTCTCCACCTACTGTCTCTTGATACGATATTCACCGATCAACCTCGGGACTCAAAGAAGCCTTCCTGTCATGTCTTCCGCAAGGGAAACAGCGACTTCATGGCAGTACCGGGGGTGACAAACCGTCAGTTATCTGTGCCGGGGTTTTCGTTGGCAGCGCCGCAGTGCCTGCGCTATATCTTGCTATGCGATGTTTCGGGTGGGAGACTGGTAAGGCATGGCCGAGTGATCCCACCCGTCCCTTCCAGATTGCGAGTTTGGGTGCAGTATGCGGTACTATCGTGGAAGCTCTGAGAGATAGGGCTGCCAGGGCCAAGGCAGAGAGGAAGTTAGCTGAAGATGCCGCTGAGGCTGAGAATAAGGTGGTCATGGAACGGTGGACGGCAGGAGCAGAGATGGAAAGCAACACTTCAGTGGTCTGATAAAGGGACCGGATGGCAGTGCTCTAGGTTCGTGTGACCGTTTACTTCTTCCTCAGTTTTTGATACTGACCTGAATTTCTTCGCCGTGGGTAGGTTTGTTGCGTCGTTGTACGAAAGTTACGACTCAAGCTGTAATATATGCCATGGGTCAAACGATGTTACACCCCCCGCGCTTTACTAAAGATCAGATGCACGGTCAAAACAATATCTCGAGCGTAAGCTACTACGGCACACGTCCTATATAAACGGGCTGTGGAGAGCAATCAAGAACGGGCTTCCCGGTACTCCGTGCCACGACATCAATAGTATGTTCTTGAAGCCTTGCACACCTTTGTCAGTGCTGACTACAGCCTCGTACTAGTAGAAGAATACGATAACGAGTGCCATGGAAGCACTCGTTCTAACAAGTTATATACCTGTGTAGTTTGACGCAACGACAAACGATCGGCTGTCGTGTTCTCCTCGGAAGTCAAGGAGGGCGATCACGATTCTGCAGTTGGCAAGTCATTTACATTTATTTCATCGGTGAATTGCCGTGGAGCTAACGATGCGTGGACTTTATCTTTGTGTGTGGAGTTGTCTAATGTCCTACTGTGCGAAAGTTGCGATGCGGGGTATGAGTATTTACTCAGGCACTGCCGCACTGCCGGCTGATACTCGTGGGGCAAGGTTCGTGGCGTCAGTTCCAACCTATTGTGTTGAATATAGCCACCCATTTAAATACGGCACGTGTCGCCGACTGCGCTCATGATATGGAGAAGGTTTGCAGCAGAGTACACCCGTGAGATATATAGGGGGCAAGTGAGCGAGGCCCTGATCCCATAATACCCTCTCTTTCCTGTCAAGTGAGTGCAATACGGCCGTATAAGACACCATCGCTTGTCTGAGCTAATTTCGGTTTATATTTTGAGAATGAGTTCAGAAACACAACCGCGGCTGCCGCTTCATCAGGACGATGCTACCAACGACACGACCAGGGCATTCATCCTCTACGACAAAATCATCTCTATCGCCCTCTTCCTTGTCACGCCTCCCTTCATGGCCGTAATGCTTATATTCGCCTGCTTATTCTTGGGCACACGAGGACTGGTTTTTGGCGCCACTGTACTCACCCTCTGGGAGTGCCTGACTCGTACTGTGCCAGAGGACGCGCCATCCTTCTTGCGATCGTTAATAGATACACAAACGACAAATATGATCGGAGGGATCGTCCTCGGTACACTTATAGGCCTGGCCCTTGCCGCGACCTACCTGTCGCAACGCTGCATACCACTCGGAGTGAGCAAGCTCGGACCTCAAAGGGCTCTTCCATACATAGCTTCCGATAGGAGAAGGGATGCCAGTGCTTCTTGGGAATATCGTGGCGATAAGCCGATAGTGGTCTGTGCTGGCATCGTGGTTGGAAGTGCGACGGTGCCTATCGGCTGGCTCGTTGTGCAATACTTTGGCTGGGAGATCAAAGAGATACCCACTGACCCTACTCGTCCGGTTCTCATAGGGACGTTGGGGGCACTGTTGGGTACCGCTTTAGAGGTCAGAAGAGAAAGAACGTGCCGTGCGGCAGCGGAGAAGAAATCGGCTGAAGAGGCCGCTCAAGCTGCGAATAGTGTTACAATGGCAAAGCGTGAGGCTGGCGAAGAGATATCGGAGAGGAAGGATTCGGTGGTGTAATGAGAGGGTTTTAGTAGCCAGTTTGGACTCGGAGGACACTGCTCTATGTTGGTGTTATAGATTATGGTTTCTGTCATCCGTTCGAAGCTTGGCTGATCATTCATATTACATTAGTTATGTCTATGTTATCTCGTCGTACGAAGATTAGTGACCAGGCTGTAATATATGTCGCGGCTATCCCACTACAGGCCGCCCACGCCGCGGCCGTGACATCTTACTTCTCAATCCCCTTCACTCATTTTCGAGTCAGATTAGCAGGACGGATATACAACGATTCTGGGGTGTACTTTGGGTCCCTGTCGAGACATGGTGTAATCGATAAGCAGGGGATCGTTCTTTCGTCTTGTTCCCAGACCCGGCCTGATCGGCGCTTAAGGCGCTTCTCCAACACATCCATATTGAATACTTAGGTCAGGACGCCCAAAACTGCACTCTTGGTCTGGTCTGGAAGGTTTCGTGCTGTGACATGAGAACCCGTCAGATACAAGTATACGCAACTGAGCGTACCACCGATCCCATATTTCTCCACCCTTCGCCGATATGTGAGTGCAACTGTCCTCAGGCTACCGTCACTATGCCCGCTTATTTTTAAGTCTGTTTTAGTTTACATCGTCGATGATGGCTTCAGAAATGACTGTGCCGTTACGCGATAACGATGCGGTTGACATCCCACCCCTTTATGACAAGATCATCTCTGTCGTCCTTTTCCTCCTCACGCTGCTGTTCATAGTCATGGCCTCCATCTACCGCTGCTTTG
This sequence comes from Irpex lacteus, assembly GCA_001986395.2. Taxonomy (NCBI): domain Eukaryota; kingdom Fungi; phylum Basidiomycota; class Agaricomycetes; order Polyporales; family Irpicaceae; genus Irpex; species Irpex lacteus. The sequence continues at coordinate 893,503 of MQVO02000004.1, read as the reverse complement.
GTATATCCGCGGAAGGAGCACTCCTCGCTCTCGGCCTAATCACACTGTGGGAGTACGTTACTTGCACTGCACTAGAATACAGGCCGACCTTCTGGCAGATGCTACTAGGCATACTGGCGACAAGCCTCATCGGCGGAGTCGTCTTGGGCACACCCATAGGTCTCACCTTCGGCGTCATCTGCCTCTCGCAACGCTACGTACCAATCGCATTGAGCAAACTTGCACCTCGAAGGTATCTTCCATATCTATCCTCGAGAAAAACTGCACCTTGGGAGTATCGTGGAGACAAACGAGTGGCGATTTATGCCGGGATCGTGCTTGGAAGCGCCAATGTGCCTGTCGGCTATATCGTCTTGCGATACTTTAGCTGGGGGTTAAACGAGGTGCCACATGACCCTATCAGTCCCGCCCTTGCCGCTATGGTAGGGTTATTGTTGAGTGCCATTGGGAGGGCTGAAGGAGAGAAACAGCGCCGCGCTAAGGAGGAGAAGAAGTTGGCTGAAGAGGCCGCTAAGGCTGCGAATAGAGTGATGAGGGCGAAGAGCACCGTCGAGGAGCAGATACTGGAGAAGGATCCTGTGATGTGATGTGCAGGACAGTTTCGTGCAGTCACTAGCCATGCGTTACAGTAGGGGTGGATCTCACGGTCTTAGGGCCCTGCGGTAAGAGTTTGTGTCGGGTCCTGACTGGCGACGATCTGTTTGTTGAAATTGTAGGACAATAGTGACAGTCTACCCGCCATCTCTTGTACCAGCGTCGCTGCCTTCAGTTCGTTACCTAAATCTTCGCCCGTGTCAGCTTGCCCAGGTAACACTCCTCTCGCAGCGCCGGGCTCGGTCAGATGTCTGATATCTTTGTATTAGAAACGTCACATCGCAACTTGATGAACTAACGATTTCATTGACAACCTTCTCTCCTTTGACCATGATTATGCATAGCCCGTAGTCCACGGCATTGTATGCATGAGAGAGTTTGTGGGTCGGCGCATCTCTATATCTAGGTGATGGCAAAGGCAGCTGACGGATCGCAGTATCCCAGAACGCTCGGGGCTCTGTGCTAAATATGCATGTGGGTTTGGCTCCAGTTCTAGCATATCTTCTCCTCTGTCAAGCTACCATAGACGCAGCGGTGGATATCCTGGTTGGGTTTTAGTAAACTGTATCGTCATTGGAGAACAGGAGGTACGTGCGGAGGCCGGGTTGACACCACACGCGATATTCATCTAAACCCTTGAATAGCAGTGCTGCAGAGGATTTGACAGAATAACATGTCGTTAGAACCCCCCTCAGACGTATCGCAAATACCGCCTCCCCCCGCTCCTACCATTGAGCCGAACGAAGTCATTCCTGACACTCCGGCCGATCATGACGATGCCAATTCAACTGCCGCAGAGCCTGAGCTGAACCTCGAAAAGCGCATCTTCATGGTCCTGTACTTGACTCTCTTCCTTATCATATTCCTGGGATGCATCTTTACATGCATATTCTCCTTCGTCGCCGTCCGGGCGACGCTCGCTGGCGCGTTAGTCATGACCACCCTTGCTATCCTGCCTGGGCCTTTCAACGACGCAATATCCCAGATAATCTCCTCGTATTCCACTCCACTCGTGCCTCTTCTGTGGGCGTTCCTGCGAACCGCCCTCATTGGAGCAGCGACCTGCGGTGCATTTACCGGAGTTGTGGGCGGAACCATCTCGAGTATACACTGGTTCGCGAAGTCCGGGTTCAAACGTCCCCCGCGAGGGTCTCGCCAAGCTTTACCCGCCTTCACGAAGCAAAAGCCGCGCAAAGATAAATCCGAGGTCAAATGGTGGAAGCGCATTCTCCACATCCTTGAGCGCATCGTCACTCCTGGGATCGTCGTATATGTCGGCATCTTAGCGCAGGCGTACTACAGACGAGCCGGGGACATGGTCGATGAGGTCAACGAGTACCGTCTTCGCACAGTGGCCGTTACCGTGGCGGGAAATGTAGTCGTGCGCGGCCTGCGATATCTGCGAGCATGGTATAATCTGTCGTTGAAGGGAGACAGGAAAAGTGGGGTAGCGGTAGGCCCTCAAGGCTTCGATGAGAAGCTGGCAATTTCGGTTAACGCAGAAGGCGTGGTGCCAACCATTGATGCTAAGGAGAGAGACAGCCCAGTATGATGGTTGTGCGTCTTCTAGTTGTGAAATGGAGTATAAGCAAATTGAGAACTCGAACATTGAAGTGATGCTCTAATTAGGACTCACTGCTGAAGTTAACCCCGAGGAATCCTTGCTTGTTGTACGGTACTCACTAGCTGTAGTATCTGTGGATGCCAACGACAATTAGTAGATACTACTAGCTAGCAGACCTGCTGACCTAAGTACCTATAGAGAAGAACACGTATTGCACACTTACCACTGGCATGTTTACCGTGACAATACTTGAGGGAGTTGGAGATGATAAAGAGATTCCAACGGGGTGCATACCATCGTCATGCATCATGCATCATGCATCATGGCTGGTCCCAAGTACATAGTATTACTTACTGCACAGCCACATACTCCTACCATGGGCGTCAGTCCGAATTAGCCCGCCACACCGATCAACAATCGAGCTGAAGCGCGTAGTAACAGCTGGACACAACGTTCATCACCTATAGCAAACAAAGCTTTCGATGAAGCCACGTCGTTCACGAAAAGGCGTAGTCTGAACAAAGGGTTGCAAGTCAGCAGAGCTTTCAATAAGCCAATACCACCATTTGGTACGGACGAACTTCGTTGCTTTATACTTGTACGCTGACCTCTACCACTGCTACCCTTGTATAGCCACATCCGCCTACATATACCTTGTCCAGCTACGATGTCCTCTGCGTCCACTACATCGTCTGACTCAGAGGATGAGCATCATCATACAGACAGAATCATCGGGATAGGCAGAATAACCTATAGAGAATCTGTCCCCCCTACCACTCGCAGGAAACCTGCCCTGCGCTCCCTTTTCTCCAGACTATGGCGCGCCACACTCACCTACCTCACCATAACCATCGCCTTCCCTCTAACCCTCATCCTCCTCCTCGAAGTCCACTTTGCCCTCCGCGCATGCCTCACAACTCTCGTCGGCCTTGCCTTCTACTCCATCTACGCCGTCCTCCATTATGGCATCGTCCCGCCGTTACCCATCCTCACCTCAATATTTTCCGTCTATATAAGAACAGCAAGTCTGGGAGGCACGCGTTTTGCCTTGATGTTCGCTCCCAGTTCGCTCGTCGCAGGAGTCGGCGCAGCGATCATGCACGCACTGGGCTACCTCCCCTTCAAACCCTCACACATCCTCTCCCACCTCACCGTCGTTGACTTCCGCACTCCATCACGTACGGGCTACGTCTCACTCACATCTGTACTATGTGACATCGGTGTCGGGTCTGTCTTTTTGCTCTTGGGGCTATGCAGTTTCTTTGGATTGCAGGATGGTGTTGGGAGGGGCACTGGGGTGGTGGCCGAGCATCCGTGGGTGGCGTTGGCGGTGGGGATGATAGGTAGTTCGGCCGTGAGTACATACCATGCTGTACGGGATGCAGCCAAGTACGCAGACGCTGTCGCGGGTGACAGTGGTACAAGTCCCCGGGAGAACACGCCTGAGGAGATCTTACGGGAGAGGAGGATGCCACGGTCTAAGATGTCAGCTATGAAAGTAAGTTTCCAAGTTGTCAGTGATCCTCTCTACTGACTCTTATTCAAAAAACCCGCCAACAATGGATCCCGCTCATTCCATTTCGTCTCGATGTACTGACTGACTGACCATCACGTTCCTTTCGCCTGCCCACATACATAGCACATGCGAGACATAAACTTCGGACCCGAGCCGAAGACCTTCATGGAAGAGCTCCTCCCTTGGGATGAAATAGACAAGCTATTCGTCGACTTTTCGAGTCCTCATGAACCCATCACGCCTGGGGCCCGAGGTCCTCTGAGAGCGCATATCACCCATACTAGCTTCAGACAGCCTGATGCTCGGTAGTGCTGACTTCATACTTACTTATACCCGTGCTTGCCTCAAGTTGTCGAAGATATATAGAGCCCGTAGCTTCGTGGTCGTCCAGTGCTTCGTTGAGGAGCGATCTGTACATGTGCAGCGAGACATGCAGTCATTCGTTCGTTCTCAATTTCTCACGTTTTCTCATGACGTAGATGTACGAGTATATACAGAGAGCGTTGTTTTACCTTATTGTAATTTATTCACATCTTGCTCCATAGATCGTGACCGTCGGACAGGGCAATAATTGACTAATACCAATATCCCCTGTAAGGCTGGTTAGATGCTGGCCACGAGAGTGGTTGACAAACACACTAGAATTGGCCCAGACTACACCTACCCCGCTTCCCTGATCGCCGAGACACCACCACATACATAGGAAACTCACAGAACTGAAGCGAGAAACTAGTGGTACTAGTAACAGAGTCCGAAATGTACTATGAGAATCCTAGTTACTAGTAGTAGTGGGTAGTGAGACACAGACGTCCAGGAAAGGTTGCGTGAAGGATAGTCAGGGTGTGGTATAGGGTAAGAATAAAATATGCAGACGCAGAGACCGATGGGAAGATAGAGGAAAGATGGATGTACGGTGTGGGGGTATACTGATCGCTGAAACTGCTCATATGCAGTCACACAATCATCATCGACCAATAACAATAGTCCAGAAATGTTCTGCACTTCAAGAGCAGTCATTCGTGGACAGTAGTCCATGATTGAACCATCTAAAAATCTCGCAGAAGATCCCTGCTATAAACATCCAACGTTTACTGTGCACCACCAGCACCAGCAACCGCCAACGCAGCCAACCCAAGCACGGCCTGGTTCACTTGGTCAACAGCGTTGACGGACGGGGTCGCCGAAGCAGCCGCAGAACTCGCCGAAGCCGACGCGCTCGACGGAGCAGCGGAACTGCTGGGCTGAACCGAGCTGCTCGACGCAACGCTGCTAGACGAGTGCTCTACGCTGCTGGAGCTTTCATGGTGCTCCTCCGAGCTGCTCGACGGAGGGGGCTTAGGCTTCTCGCTGGTAGTAGTGGACTCAGGAGGAGGGCTCCATGTGGTAGTCGGCTCCGGGGGAGGAGGAGGAGGGGGAGGAGTCGGTGTGGGAGTCGGCTTGGGCTTAGGAGTGGTCTTGGGCGGGGGAGGAGGAGGAGGGGGCGGAGGAGGCGGGGGAGGAGTTGGCTTGGGGCAGGGGGTGCGGCGGGACCGCCGTCGTTGAAGTACCAAGAACCGGTCAGGACGCCGACGTCTTCGCTGGCGAAGTGGTCGAAGAGACCACGAGAGAAGTCAAGGCCGCCGAATGGACAGCCGGGGCACTAGATAAAGACAATTGAGAGAGAGGGAGAGAGCATGTTAAGTTTGGTACGCTAGGTGAAATGGGATGCACGTACCTCATCTGTGACCTGGGCCTGTGCGGATTTGCCGTTGGCTTCAATAGTGATCATCTTGAAGCAGTTTTTGGCGGGGTAGCCAGAAGACTCGTCGAATTGCTAAATCACATGGGTATATTCAGAATCCTGTTCACTGGTCCATGCATGCAGAGGGAACTTGGCATACCTCACTGTTCAAAGCAACAATCTACGAAGGCGGGCATAATATGAGTTATCTGTCCCTAAATTCTGAAACAGTAATAGAATGAACATACAAAGTCACTGGGCTTGTTGACGATACCGCAGGCACCGCTATCAAAATCAAAGTTACGCTCGTCAGCGCGCCGCTCAATGTTCATCACCGCCACGCCCCTTGTGGCGCATGCAGATCATACAAACTCCAAAGCTACTCACAGACCGACATCATAGAAGGTAAACCTCGCATTATCAAACGTCTGTCCACGAGCCTGGAGGGCAAGGTCGTGGTGCCTCCTCGCGTGGTTCTTCTCGTGCTTCACGCCATTCACCGAGGCAAACGGCAACGCCAGCGAAAGCACAGCAGCCTGCACAAAGGTCGACAGACGCGGCATTCTAAGGATCTATTTCTTTCTTTCTTGTTCAGTTACTTGTTATGTGTCGTGGTGTCGAGGGTCGACTGCGCAGTGCGGTGTGTCGGCGAGCGAGGGATAGGATCAAAGGGGTATTAGACGTTACGTAGCCGGGGAAAGACAGCTGGAACGAGTGTGGCTTGAGACAGTGAGCGACGTTGGGCTCGTCGAGAGACGCAGCCTGGAGAAGAGTCAGAAAGACGGGGTCGTGCAGGCGGGGGAAAGCAGCTGGGCAACGCCTCGCCGGGTTTGTTTTTGTCGGGTGTTTGACGCTGTTTGTTGGGTTGAATATAAAAAGCAGCCTCGCAACTAACGACACATCCATCAGACACCCTTCTCCATGCATGTCCAGTTCAACACGTTCTTAACCTCCTAGCATACCTGTTATTCTGCTCCGAAGATGCTGATTTGTGATTGCTCGTCGCTGACATCGACAGCGAGCGCACCACCTCCTTATTTCGACGCAACGCTTTCAACTACGAGTAATGACTCCATGAACGGCAGCCTGAGGTCCTTTTCTATGAGCTCGGCGAATATCTTTCAGCGGTCTGCCATGACCGATGTGTACATGTGGAGGTCCCTTGGCGGCATGGCAGCGACAGCCAATTCGCTTCATCCAAGATCACTGACAGCATCGCCCACTGATCTCTACGACGCGAGATTTACCTTTGCAAACAGATGCACATTGCACCTAATGTATTTCCTAACCACAGATGAGGTCACCAAAAACAACTTAAATGATTAAAAACAAGGAAAGGAGGTCTAGAATATGCACTACAGCTGAGAAGCCTGGAAAGTAGGAAGCGGAACCGTCGAGCGAACGTTCGATCGTCTTGGGTATAGTGCTTCTATTGACTGTTTGCGCCCGCCGCGGCGAGCAGAATCAACTGCACAAGCGAACCACTCAACGCGTCCAGACCACTCGTGTTCGCCTTCGCCGAAGGGGTCGCACTAGCGCTGGAGGCGCTAGAAGACGAAGAAGCCACACTCGAGCTCTCCTCGGCGGAGCTTGAGGACACGGAGCTTGAAGACTCGGACGAAGACGAGCTAGACGAGCTCGAGGGAGTCGGCGTAGCGGAGGATGAGGACGTCGTCTTCTCCTTTGTGGTTGTTGGGGTGGGTGTAGGAGTCGGTGTCGGTGTCGGCTCCGGGGTCTTTGTCGTCTTGGGTTCAGGAGTAGGAGAGGCCTTGGTAGTGGGAGAAGGCTTGGAACCTCCTCCACTTCCACTTCCAAAGTCCCATTCGCCATAAATGACACCTGCGTCTTGAGACGCGAAGAAAGAGAAGAGACCGGGGGTTAAATCAAGGCCTCCGTAGGGACAACCAGGGCACTGTTACGACTAATTGAACTACTGTGCTCAAATATGTAGGTAAACAAATGGACACACCTCGTCCTCGATTGTTGCTTGAGTGGACTTGCCATTGTACGAGATGGTGATAGTCTGACCACAGTGCGAACCACCGCCATATTGCTATACGATCGCGTACGGGGAAATCCAATTAGCACTCGTACTCCACAGTCAGACGATGGTCGTAGACATAGTAAGCACTCACAGCAGAGTTCAGAGCAACAATCTGTACCACATCAATGAGTAAAGGTGTTCAAGGAGACGCGATTGAACCTTTGACTCACATAATCACCATCATTGTTCGTCTTTCCGCATGCGCCCAGTCCGGCCGTGTAGAACGTCATACGTGCATTATCAAACCGCTTTTCAAGGACGTGTGTCTCGCGGTTTTGGAGGAAGCTGGTACCAGCATGACGCCTACGCGCCGAGTGGGTTGCACCGTTGACTTGACCAAGGAGGGCGAGGGACGCGACCGCGAGAGTGGAGAGAGACGCGAAGTTGGCGAACATTGTGGCTGATTTGTATAAGAGGGGGAAATATATGTAGAGCAAAGGGAGTTAAAAGCCTGTGAGATATGTACGTTCGGTTGTTGCGTAGAGACAGTGGGTGTTTGTCGAGAAGCGCAAGCAAGCTGGAAAGAGAGGGGGGTAGCTTTGAGAACAGCAGAACGCGAAAAGACCGTGGAGAGAGCGGAAGGGAGTCTGCCTGAAGCTGACTGAGCTGGAGAAGTTAGCAGGGAGATGGTGGCAAGAGACAAGACACGCTCAAAGGAACAGACGCCAGCCTCCCTCACCCTCATTTTCAGAGGAAGACGTGACGTGACGGACCAAGATGAAATTACCTTTTGGGGGTATAAACGGATTACGTAAATGCCGCTAGTGGGTGGTAGCGACGTCAGCCTTGATCTAGACCAGGCAACATTGAAACGAGAGACTCACAAATAATGTCCGCCGAGGTCCAGAGGAGGCTATAGGCTGCTATAGGATACTGCATTGTTGTTGCTGTCAGGATGCGAAAACATAATAATAATAACGCTACTGCATTGATGCCGAACAAAGCACTGCACAGGGTATATACCTAGTAAGTAGTACGGGGCACGCGATCAGGAAACAACAAGAACTTGAACAGCACAAGCGCAAATAATAAGGACTGGACAACAGCAAATCTGGAGCAGAAGAGTATCTCAGCGAAGTGAAACCAACCAATATCACCGACAGGAAAGGGACAAAGCTTCTAAAAGGCCTCGGGGTGATGCCTACATGTCATCTGGGGCAAGCTTTAATCGGAGCCGGATGCACCAGCTTGAGCAAGGAGAGAGAGCTGGATGTATGCCTCCAGGAAGTTGTCGATGCTGCTGCCCGACGCGCCGGGAGTGGCACTAGCACTGGGGGCAGCACTGCTCTTGGAGGCCGAAGCACTGGAGCTCGGAGCGTGAGACGAAGAGTGTGCACTGGAGGAAGAAGCCGAAGACGACGATGCGATGCTGCTGGAGGAAGAAGACTCGTGCTCAGAGGAAGACGAAGAGCTGCTCGACGTAGTCTTGGGCTTGGGAGTAGGAGTCGGTGTGGGCGTAGGCGTGGGGGTAGGAGTAGGAGTCGGGGTAGGAGTGGGAGTCTCCTTGTGGGTGGTAGGCTTGGGCGTGGGTGTGGGGCTGGGCTTGGCGGGTTCCTGTCCGGCGACTTCCCAGGAACTTCCCCAGAGGTAACCCAGGTCGAGGGATCCACCGGCGAGGGACTTGAAAACGGCCGGGGTCAAGTCAAGAGCGCCGTAGGGACATTCCTCGCACTAGGCATCACAAACAAATGAGCATGGCTGGCTTTCATGCTTCCAAATTGTATCCATGGACTTACCCCATCAACAATCTGGACACCGGAGGCAGTCTGGCCCTCCCAGTGGAGGTTAACCGTCTTGAAACACCAGCTGTTGTCAAATTGCTATAAATCGGACACCATAAATATAATCATTCATTGAAATTAGAGCCTGAACAAGGGCACGTACGTGCATGTTCATAGCCACGATCTATCCCGCATAACCACGTCAGTAAATGCCACATATTCCACATGCAAATTTAATGTCAACCCACCCAAGAGTTCGAGTTATAATACCCTCCACAGGCGACCTGGTTGCCCGACTCCTCAGGCAGGTAGTACGAGAACCTATCGGGGGTACCATACGCAGCATTACGACTGTGCAACTCGCCGAGGCTGAACGTTTCGTTGCTGTCACCAAAGCTGATCTTGACGTTGCGCGCGATGTGCTGGCGGTGTTCACGGGCGTCGCGGAAGTGGGGGCTCGCAAATACACCGGTGGCGAGGACAGCAAGGGATACAAGGCTGAATGTAGAACGCATTGTCTTTTGCTTTTTGCGGTTGGGTGAGGGTGTTGATTGGTTTGATGGGTTGGCTGAGAAAGATAGTGTACGATAAACGACAGTGGGTAGGAAAAGAACGGTAGGCTATGCCCAGAGAAAGAGAGAGCAGAGAGTCTCTGTCTGTTAAGCTATGCGCACTGAAGGATGACGGTAGGAGAACAGGAGAGAGATGCAGAGGAACTCGGCGAGACAAAGTCCCCAGCTGCACCCTGACGACGCTAGCGCTAATCCATCAATATGCAGCGATGTTGTTCCTAGATGCAGTCGGCGAAATTTGGCCGTGACGTTCGTTAGCCATGCTCATAGAGGATTATAAATGCGTTATTGAGGTTGGTGGTTACAGATGATTGCTTGTTCTACAACTTCCTTAAGCGAACTCGGGAGACTTTGAAATGGCTCTAAGAGAAGCCTGAGAGACATCTCCGAGTCGAACGTCGCTGTCACAACTGATCGTATCGTCACACAAACCTTCTTCGATTGGTCCATCAAGAAGCGGCAGCTTCCCTCTCTCGGCATCAGTCCCTTGCACGTCAGGCCTAATTAGGCATGCATAGAAGGTTAACTCAGCCGGCCCCCGATATACGAGCAATACGTCAGATATCATACATGGTGTGTCATTCATTAACGTTAAACTAGGGCTATTGGTACATTGAGATAATGCATAATGCTGCAGTCAAAAAGAGATATATGAGCGATGGCGCGGTGGAGGTGGTCGGGGGAGAGGGGTTATAATGCTAAGTGGAGAGGGGCAAAACAAACACAAAATGACGCTTGCGAAGGGGTTGTACAGGGTTCAGGTACCTTCCAAGCAGACAAACAACGCGAAAGACTAATGAGACAGAAGAGAAGAGCAAACAAACAGCCAGGCGAATGAGACGCCTCGTCCACAGTGCCGAGTACGACGCGGAACGGGATAGAGTCCGCGTTCCACGCTCGATGCCAGCAGTCGCTCTAGATGTCTTCGTCCTTGTCTTCGATCTGTGAGGGCTTGAGCATACCCGGAATACGCATAGCCGCTTCCCTCTCCTCGATCGCCCTCTTCTGTGCCTCCTCTTCCTTTTCTTCCAAGAACAAGTCCGCGTTGTCCCCAGAGAACTCCTTCAGCTGAATCAAGAAGTCGCGCAGGGCCAGCTTGAAGCGGTTCAAGTCGTTGTTGTATTCGTGCAGGCTGACCACGAATACTTGTATTTGGGTGCTAAAGAGATAGCCAAATATCAGTGAATAGCAACAACACTAAAGAGCTCAAGGGACGTACTTGTGAACGTGAGGGAACGCCGACTTGAGGAGGTTGGCGGTGTACTCGCGCAAGAACACCGAGTTGGAGATATTCGGATCCGGTACGGTCAACGGATCGAATAGCGGCACAGTGATCTGGCCTGTTTCGACCAATTGGAACATACGCGCCAAGAGCAGACTCTGCAACTTGAAGCCACTCTTGTGATCCGTATCTGTGAGCACGTAGAAGATGTCTTGCATGATGTTGAGGAAGTATTGCTGGAAGAACGCGTTCGAGACTTGTGGCTCGGCACCAGAGAAGTTGTTGACGACTTCCAGACACACTGAAAGGATACAATTTAGCCCGACGCACGCCAATTGATTGTAAGCTACTCACGGTTCAAGCCAGTCTCTGCAATATCACGCATAGTGTGCTTGATAGCCCAAATAATACTATCCATGAACAACTTGAACTGCGCCGGAGGAAGCGTCAAAAGTGCTATTGCCAACGTGCGTGAATATCAAGCATACTACGAAGGAACCATCCGAACTTACCAGGGAAGCAGTTAAGGTTGATCGCCCGCAACAACTTGAAGAAGCCCACACGGTGCTCAGGGAACTCAGCAAAGTCCTGGTTGATCATGTTCAGAGTCGGCTCGAACACCGCATCCAAGATAGCTGGAACTTGGGGCGTAAGAGCAGGTCCGAGCTTGCCGATGATAGTGGCCATGACGTTGAGCACCTCAGCATCACGGGCTGCGGGGACGTTGCGGTTATAGTCACCAAGGATAGCATCGAGCAATGGGGGCATGAAGTTGGCGTTGACCGTCTCGACGTCATCTGACCGCTTGATGAAGGTCTCCATCAACTTCAAGATCTCCTTCTTGATGGTTCGCAGTTGTCTGACTTTGGGTGTCTTGGTTGCAACCAAACCTATCATATCGTCGATGAGCAAAGTGTGATAGAAGGGCTCCGAAGTAAATCATTACCTTCACGAGCGACTGTTTCGCTAATGATACCGCTGACAGCCTTGTAGAGACTCAGCATGTCCAAGAAGATACGACCAATCTGTGGCAAGTAGAACCCGCCGATAGAAGTGCAGGCCGCTACGTTAGTCTTCAGAACGTTCGACAGGATCTTGATGTTCTCCATACTGCTCAGTACGTCGATGTTCTGAGCGGCTTGTGCCATCAAAGAGTCCCACTAGAAAATAGGGCCTGTCAGTGAAAAGATACGGAGCACGCAGCCAATATGACCTACAGCGTTGTTGGGAAGCTCCATCAGCTTGCCAATAAGTTTCTCCTGCTGAGGCTTATTGGGCTGAGCAGAGATCATATAGCCGACCGCCTCGTAGAATGTATGGACCTGTTAACGGGAACATCAATTTCACGCATAAGATGGTGCCTGAGAGAACACTCTCACCTGTTGTGGGGACAGGTCGACAGTAATCCGATGCAAAGTCCTGAGAATCTCGTCGACGAACGGCTCCTGCTCCCCGGATTGCTGCATAACGAAGTGTCTTCTGCACTTCTGCGCGATCTTGATGAAGGTATCGCAGGCCATGTCTTGAACACCTGTTGATGATGCGGCGAGTGACGCGCTTCGTTAACCTCCACTCTCTACTTCATTAACCTTCCAAATATTCCAAAAACTCTCGCTGGGGCGATGAATCAAACGTTCGCGACGTGTGGCAGGTGGTGTGAAGTAGATACGGAACTGTGCCATCCCAAAAGAAAGAATGTGGATGACAAACGAAGCAGGGAACATGAAAGAAGGAAGTAAGCAGGAAAGAAACATACCTTCGTGTGTCTCGTGCATGAACTCGAAGAGCTTGTTGACCACGGTCTTGAGGAACTTCCAGTGCGCTTTCAGGAAGCGAGGATACTGGCCGACGATGTACATGATATCGGAGGCAACCACAGCCTTGTTGTCCTTTCCACGCTTGAGTTCACACAGTCCGAGAAGGTCCTTGATGACTGTCACAAGGAAGCGCTTCTCTGTCTCCTCGTCTACAAAAGAATCAGCACGATATACACGAAGCCAACGCATTCCACTTACTCATGGCACCAGATATCGAACCAATAGCCCAGCAAAGCGTGTTCAAATTCTGCCACGACCACTCGGAGCCATCTACCTGCTTGGCCAGCTTCTCCGTAAGGATCGTCTCCGTGTCATTGACGTCCAAGTGAGTAAGGTAGACAAGAAGTTCACGCATCGACTTATACAGCACGATGGTATCGCTCTCCTTCATGAACTCGCGGACAATCTCTCCCTCCTCGTTTTCAACAATCAAGACCTACGCATCCAGAAGTTCAATATTTGCTATCGTGAAGCAGTTTGGGTAATTCGTACGTACCTCTTCAGGCTTGACCATCTTCTCGATAACTACCAACCTGAGATTCGACAAGACATCACTATAAATGTGCTTGCGAAGGTTGATGCCATTGAGCACGCTCTGGTTCCCTCCGCCCAGGCTGAGTCCCATAAGCAACCCGCTCTCGCCAATCGGCAAGCTCTGCACTTCATCATACAACTCCGCTACAAGCTTGACCCAGTACTCCAAGCAGACCTTGAAGATCTCACGTTCGTCCACCTGTGAGACCTTCACCATGTACAAGTGCGCATTGAGCAGGACATCACGGTTTTGTTCTGTCTCGACAGCACGGAGGTGATTGGACAGGAAATTAGAAAGGAAGAGGGCGAGGTTGAGGACAAGCTCCTGGCCAGCATCGCCTGCATTGGCATAGGCCGCGGCGATATTCGTGCTGGGAGGGATCATCCGGTTCACCGAGGTCATGACCATCGCGAAGAGAATGACAAATTTGGGGTCATATTCGGGGCCGACGTTTAGTGCGGCGATTTCGGCTAGGCATTTGAGGGTTACATTACGGAACTCAGGTGTTTCCAGGAACTAGGGGATAAGATAGGCCAATTAGTAAGGATAGGAGCACGAGTCGGTTATCTCACGTACCCGGTTAAGCAGAAGGTCAATAATCGTAGTCTCGAAGATGTATCCCAGAGGAATCCAGTTGAGGAATCTTAGAAGAGTCTCCAGAGTGGCCTTAATGAGAGTAGTCTTCTGGGCCTCCTCGAGGATCTCCGAGCAAAGTTTGAAGATCTCAGAGAACTCGCCGCACATCTGGTTCTTCAGGTTCTTGACCTTCGCCTGTGTCATTTGCTCCGCCGAATAGTCGAAAATCTCTTCTGACAGGAGCTTCAGGATAACCATGTTGTTCTCGCAGAGGGAAAGATTCGTCTTTGATGACTCTACCAACTCCGTAATGAAGTTCGGCCAATTATGTGGCCACTCCTGCTTGAGAATCTGTTGAAACACGAGCGATGAGATAATCATCCTTTTATTGATACAAATGGACGCACCTGAACCAAGGCCAGGTTGAGTTTGTTCACATACGTCTTCTCTCGACGTAGGGAAGTCTCGTCGGACGCGATTTTGACCGTGATTCCAACAACAAAGTTTCGTATTCCTATACGATGAATCAATTGACTGTGAGATAGACGCGTAGCGATATGCATGACACATACCTTGCCTCTGGCCGTCAGGTAAGGATTTCCATCGCGTTAAGATGAGTTTCTCCAAAATTTGCAGACCAATGTACTGTGGCCAGAAGTTCAGCCCCACGTCTAGAGAGATATTATGTTACGTACTTTAGTCTGGGGGAATGACGAATGCTCTAGGATCTCCGGCACTCTCGTCCATGCTTCCGGATGCTCCTGGAATTGCGTAAGGACTTGCTGAGCCATTTGTTGCTGCAAAAGATGGTCAATATATGTTCATCAAGCTCTGAACGCAGTCACGCACCTCAGCACCTGATCCCGAGTAGAAAGCCATTACAACCTTGTCCATAAGCGAGACATCGAAGTCTCTCGAGAAGTCAAGGATGCCCTGCAATTGCAGCAAAAACAGTCAGTATAAGACGCGAATACGACGCGGAGAACGATGCGGACCTCCATGGCGGCGACAGTAGACGACGTCGAAGAGATGACAGGGCCGTGTGGTGGATGATGAGGTCGACGTTGAAAGCAAAGCCGTTGTGGCTGGGCAGAGGGTGAGATTCATGTCCATAGACGCTCAGCTGCCTTAACGCGATAGGGGCGTCTAGTCCACGGCAAATTCCGTCCAGGCCACAAAGCTGGCGCCTGATTTCTCATACAGATCAGACGCCGGCTGTGATAGCCTATGACGTTCTCCCGGGCGTAGTGAAGTGCCTGACGGTTGCGTTGTGCTCATAACCCGGAAGGTGTGCGTGAGCTCTGTGGAAAAAGTGCTGCAAATTCTTCTTTATCTCTAACCACTATGTCTGACCTCCAGTTCCCCAAGAAACAGAGAGCATGGCAAGTCGTCCGCAAGGGTCTTCCCAAGGATGCCGTCGTGCTCAACGAGCAAGCCGATGTTCCGACCAAGCTGGCCCCGGGCGACGTGCTGATTAAAGTCCAAGCGGCAGCCTTTAATCCGGTGTAAGAATCATATCAGTCAAGCAGTATGACAACACGCTTGCTAATGTGCACTGCACAGTGGATACAAGCTCATGGGCTTGCTGCCGAACTTCATAGCAAAGCGGCCCCATGTCGCGGAGCACGACTTTGCCGGTATCGTCGTAGATGGGAACGGTACCGAGTTTCAGAAAGGACAGGAGGTGTATGGCCTGGTTAGCGTAGGTAAGCTCAATTCATTTGAGTCTGCTTCTGCCTGAAGCTCACACCCCAGCCAGATATCACCCTCAAAACCAAACAAGGTTCACTGCAGGAATATCTCGTCACTCCATCCAACCGGGTTGCTCCCAGACCCCCGAGCTTGAAGCCTACCGAAGCATCTGGTTTGGCTTTGGTCGGTCTGACAGCTTACCAAGTCTTGTTCAATATCGCGAAAATTGAACCTGGCCAAAGTATCTTTATCAACGGCGGCAGCACCAGTGTCGGCATCATCGCCATTCAACTGGCCAAAGCCATCGGATGCACCGTCACAGCAGCTGCCTCTACTCCGAAGGAAGAACTCTTGAAGTCTCTCGGAGTGGACCACGTAAGTCGTAGTCAGATGTCGCTATGCGATGCCGATACTCACTAGTACTACACCAGTTCATCGACTACAAGAAGGCACCGGTATGGAAGCAGCTCGAGGAAAACCCTCCCTCGCCAAAGTTTCACGTATTCGTTGAAGCTGTAGGTGTCACAGAGCCCAGACTCTACACCCACAGTGACAAGTACTTGGCGCCAAACGGTATCTTCGTCAGCGTTGGACCAACTCCTCATGGATTCTCCGGCGTTTTGGAGGCACTCCATCTTGTAGCCGAAGGTCTCTTGCGACCTAGAATTCTCGGTGGTGTGAAGCCCAAGTTTGCGTAAGTAACCAAGCTTTGAGATGGTTCCGCTGAGTAAACTAATCGTGCCGTAGCCTCTCAACGAGCTTGCCCTTTGACGACTTCAAGAAGTTCGATCAATATGTTATCGATGGTGCAGTATACACTATACTTTGTAGCGGACTCTTGCTTACTGTGATATCATCACACAGGCAAAGTGAAACCGGTCGTGGATTCGGTGTTTGCATTCGAAGATGTACAGAAAGGATACGACCGTGTACTCTCGCAGCGCGCGTCAGGCAAAGTTGTCATCAAGGTTGACCCGAGCGTCGAGTAAACAGTATGCAAGGTCGTGTATGATTATTTGTTCTAATGTTGTATTCAACTTGGCTTTGGAAGCTATATTATCCACCCTCACTAGCGTTTTACTCAACATATGAAATTTACTCTCGATGTTTTCTAACAGCTGAAGCCCATGCCGTGTTTAGCTCCCCGCAGACATCTTACGTTCCGCTACCCTGTACGATAAAGCCCTAGCGTTACCACAACCACGGTTCACTCACGACTTGGTATTCTTGTGGCCACGGCATACGATCGTCTCACGTGTGTTCTATCTTTGTGCAGAGAGATAATCTCAAATATATGTCAGTATGTCCCTCGCTTCTTTCTCGTACTGTGCTCTATCTAACTTTCTACACCGCCAGTAACGATCGACTCCCACAAAAATTGCGATATCAGTCGGATAGTCATTGCAAATCGTGCACACGTTCATGATTTTGGTGCGACAGGCTCTTCCATGTTTTGCTCATATCTTCCAGCTACTCAATTGTACTTCCAAGCTCTCGCATCTTCATACTCAGTGCATCGATGGACTGTCAATCCGTGGCAGCTCTCAATCTAGGAGACTACGTATGTTCACCGCCATCCAAGTTGGGCACTAGGACCTGGGGCGACATGGTACGGCTACCATCCGCTTGGGGACCATCCTGGTCACCGTATAGTAGGCAGTATGTCATTTTCCATCCTGAGAGGTCGTATGACTTGCGCAGCTGACCTATCTCGCGACAGAACAGACAGTGCGCTTGCTCCTCCCGCTTGTCTACGCTCTAAACGTCAAAAGAGTCGATCCTCGGCAAGAGACCCGCATGGATCGCCCGCGGCCTGAGTTAGGAGTTCCTCGTGCTCATGTAATTGACGTCCGCTACTGGCTTCCACCGTCGATCTCTCTCCGCGGGTAGCTGTTGCGAAAGGTATCAAACTTTAGGCCTAATAATGGAGAAGAAGGGAGGGGCTGTAGAAGTTGTAAGTGCTCTCACCATCTGCATGGTCCATGCTCACCCATATCAATGGCTCAGAATTAGCCTGGCCGTTGGCTTGAACCGCGCCAATCGATAAAGGACCGCAGGAGTCGCTTGGAAAGGCCATGGCGAAAGCTTACATTGACGGACTTGAAGTGGCACCGATCGGCATTTCAGCCGGCACCAAAACGTGTGTTCTAACTGTCTCTCAGCATACAGAAGTTGACTCCAAGTTGACTCTCGTTAACTGTTGTAGATATCCTGATATCTAGGGTTGACGCTGCTGACTCTACAATATCGATCAGCTATGGCGCAACTGTGATGGAAAAGTTGGACATGCCATGGGAGTCGGAATTGCTACTGCTTTAGGTTCGCGCAGGTGTGTTAATTCTCATTGCCTCATTGCACAGGGTTGGGTTTGATTGGCATACCTGTAGTTGGATTTTTGGATGAGCGGTGCTGATAATTCGGCACTCGTGAGCTGACAAAGTGAACTTTAGCGAGTTATTTTCCCATCCTTCTACTGAAAGTCGGTCACAGTATACATACTACAACGGAACGTTAAACTTGCAACTTGCCGATCCAACGGTAACGCCTGCCTATACCTGCCCGGCTGCGGCGCGCAAGCTATGATTTCGGCTCGACAGCTAAGTACACTACATTGTCTACTGACTTACAAGGCACGTACGTACCTTTGATATTTAACTGCTGCCTTCACTTGTTGTGACGGTGGTTCTGAAGCTCCCAGCTTGGCTAATGGTGCTTGCATATTACACTCCCTGTTACTTTCCATGTGAGAAATTTTTAGTTCTAGCCGGGTACTTAGCATGGTCACATTTCACTAGCAGTACGTCAACTCGGCGGTTCAATTCAAAGCTACGCTGATATCTTTCCAGGTGTTTATGAAAAGACCACGTTTTGCGGTAGCTTAATGGACTGACAGGCCAATGAACTCAGAATCCTGCCGGGACACAGAGCTGCCAGACCCGGAGGGCACCCCGAAGGGCTTTTCCTCTTCTGGATTATTTCTTCTCATGGCCACACACATAAAAGAGGTGCAAGTCTCCTCAGCTTGCTCTGGATTTCCACCATCTGGTATCCTACTTGTAACAATGGCAAGACCACCTCCGAAGGCTCCACGAGCAAAAATAATCGTTCCTGGTTCCGCCACATCTGACCAGCCTGGTCCTCCGTTTCCCATCCATACCTCCAAGATTAATGGGCTAGTCACATCCCCCGGTGCAGGTTCCGGTGTGGAGCCTGGTATGTTTTTCTCTGCAGTGCTGTATAAACTGTCTAATCCTTGTTTGAGACTACAAGGCCGTTCTGCAAGCTCTCCACAAGCTCAATATAGACCAGAGTATGCCAACCGAGAATGCCTTTACGGAGCAGAGCAAAACCATGTACGCGTATGCCTCAGTGCATCCCTCGCTCTACAGCGGCAGGGACGCGAAGGCAGTTCAGGTTATCGTTCCTGTTGGTCCAATTCAGATTTGCGTCAGTACAATCGATCAATTGCGACTATTGCCAGAGATATCACCGCTAATTTATGTTTATAATAGCTCGGAGGATCCATCGAAGAGGCTGCAGTGGATATTTTCGTCCACATTGCAGTCCCACTGCTTCCTGCTATCAGTATTGAAGGTTTCAAGGGAAAGATAAACGAGGAAGGGCTTGACCTGCACATGGATGTTCCTAAGACGATAAAAGGCAGGCTAACGCTTTACGGGGAATACGAAGAGGCCGCGTCCAAGGACAAGACACCTACACTCACGTGGCTCTGTCTCGCAGGAGACGTGCACGTATATAATGAAAGATATGCATTCACCCTCCGCCTTCTACCGTATCCTCAGAAGATGTAAGCAGTCTTTTTCATTCACGGCAAGCAATGGCTCACGGCTTCGATATTAGACGAGAGGAACATACGTTCACTTATTATACCAATGTTGAGAAGTACAAGCAAGTTAAACGGGTTGAGCTGGAAGACGACCGCACTCAGGCCAGCTCTTCGACGGCCAAGGGAAAGTAGTAGGATTATTTCTCTCCCAGGTACATCGCTATGTCCTACTATTCTCGAAGTTGTTTGTATCAATCATGAATGATTTCCAGTCGGAGTTCAATTCATATCTCTCAGTTGACTCGCTGTGAGATGACTACCACTACTCCATTATTGTGCAAATGAATGTAATCTTGAAGGAAAGCTTTACCAACAATTTACTTGTACTGGCATGTTATCTCCCGTTATTCTTTGTCCATAGGCAGGCTAATACTAACTGTTGCGCTACCTGTGCGAATACAAATCCAGCACCGAATCCTGGTCAGAAAAAACACTCGCGTCTTGCTATTGTTGTACGACGGACTACGTTTGAATCTGATTCCAAACCCGAGCTTGAAGCTCTTGTTTAGGGAGCCAGGTACTACGCTCACGACTCCAATTGCGCCTATTCGTCCGGCGAGGCAGCCTTCAGCATGCCCCTCAACTCGATCACCTCTGCAATAGGCATCTCCGGATTGTCCTTGACGTCGCCTACGCTTCCAAAGTGTCCAGCAGGCTCAGAGATTTGGTCAAGCGAATCGGGTTTAGACTGATAGTCCCTTTCGACCTCGACATGAAATTGTACGTGGGAAGGAGTGGGGGCTTTATCAGGACCAATAGTAGAGAGGAACCCGAATGACCTCGCGGGGGTGCGCCGAGAACTAGGCCACACTGTTGGGCTTCGCTCCTCCGACGAAGTTGAGCTCGAATTACCGCCGAAGAGGAAAAATGTGATGACCGAGAGATTTGCGACTATGAGACTGAGTCCGTCCTATGGAAAGAATCACGCTGAGTGGTAATCACAAAGAATAGGATGGTAATAATTACGTGGATTGTAGCAGCAAAATCCTCCGTTATACCGTTGATACGGAGCATAGCGTAGATGTAGTATACGCTTGCAGCAGTAGTGATAAGGGTCGCAGCAAAGATGGTGATGAGACGAAACTTTGCTCCGGGAGGCAACTTCGCATTGTAGATCATTTGTATCGGTGCGTACACTAAGATCGCGTCGGTACCTATGAATGCTATTTCGAACATTAGATAGGTGAGAAAGCACGGTTATGGCTGCTTGAACACGTACTAATCGACTGAGAGATGGCAGCACTGTCCCCAAGCAAGCACTGTGGAGTTGGCTGACTCTTCCAGGATTGCTCTGGAATGCAAATCCATAACACTTGCGCGGCCAGCACCACCCACGAGATTATGAAGAGATAGACACATGTGTGAAGGAACCGACGCATCCGAGGAGTAGATGAGATGCGGATAACAGTACAAAGGATAGATAACCGGGAAGTCCTGTGAAAACCAATACGAGTCGTTATAAGACTGAACTCCGGTATATTATTACTCCTTACCAAGTCACTGCATAGTATAGTTGGACACATCTGTTTGGTATGAAGCGTCAGGGGCAAGCAAATTGAAAGGTGAAATAGTAAGACCTACATCCAATATGCTGCGAGTTTGGTACTCCGTGGAAGCGAATCTGACGCGCCAGTGTCAGTCGTGCCTCGTTAACGAAAGAGATTTTTATTGTCATACCAGGATCATCGGAATGCAAGAAATTGGCGGGCATCAGTATTATCGAACAAACGGCAGCTACGATGACCCAGAAGTCATCCCACCAAAGCTTTCGCCTGCGGTAACGAATGACCACACGTATAATGGTGGCCAGAACCCCAGTGATACAGAGAACACCATTGACGACTGCGTGATCATTGAGCCTGTTTCACAAATGCAAATAATAATAAAAATCACTTACTGCGTACTTGCTTCACGGTGGGTGCCATTGGATGTTGTCTGTGGCCGAGGGGTAATTTCTGACGTGAACATAAGCTGTGTACTGAGTCATTTTATACCCTTCTACACTTCGCGCGATTGACCAAACTGGTTGGATAGCCCCATGGCCACTTTTCATTTCTCCTTCCAGTGGGTGAATTAGGTATATGATAAAGTGCGAACTTTCTTTTTGCGCCCAAAGTAGCAGGCGATGGCATCTATGACCTAGAGACTTCGTTTCAATGAAAGTCACGGCACGAGGATAGAGAACCACTAGTATCTTGAAACATTCCTCTCATGATCAATGGAAGTGGAGCGGAGCGGTGGTATAGACTTGGGAACGTGATGTCTCTGGTGACCTCGGAGAATGGTTTGCCTGCAATTGCTGCGGTCTGACGAGAGAGTCGAAGGGTGTGGCCCAAATCAGCTCCTTAACATCCGGTAAACAGGAACTCAATATGAATCCCTAAAGCGTGAGTGTCCGAGCGGGCATGTGCTATAATTGCGTCAGTAACCGCTGGATTGCATGGTAGATGCTTCGGGTGAAGGGGTCAGGTTCAAGTTCTCACCCAACGAGACGTCTGGACGTACTGGATTGTCGCATTTAGAGCTACTCGTAAGACGCACGTTTATTACTTTCTCCACAATTCCACTTGCTCTGTTCAAGCACATTGCGCTGTAAGACTATATGTTGGATCATGCCTGCAATTTCTGGTAAGAATATATTTAAGCTCCGCCTAGTATGCTGTCAGAGAATGATGTGGCCATCGATCACGTACTGTAATGCCGCGCATTTGGGGGTTTGTCTACCGCTCTCCCAGTTCTCCTGAGCGCCCGGATCTGTGAGGAGACTCTGCCGTTTTTCCTGATGGCTATACATACTTCTATCATGATAGTTAATCTGGTAGCATTAATTCAGAACCAGAAGACCCCAGACTGACCTACTGATTGAACCTATGGTAGCCAATAACACCTAGTTCAGCTATCGCAAGGGCCATTTCCCTATAGAGCTGTCTTCCTGCCCACACTCCGAGCAACCTTGGGACCTTATGACTATGAAACATGAGAACACATACTGAATAAGTACAAAAGGAAGCCATATACTACCTGTCAACTTGCTGGTGGCCGTGCTGCAACCGAGATCCGACAACATTTGACGCATTTTCGCAGGATCTTCTTCTGTTGAGACAGAATATGTACATGTAAGTTTGAGGGTTCAAATCAACGTGATTTCAATACGTTCCTTTCATCACTCTCGATTTCCACGAAGCTTCAACAGCCAACGATATCTGGTAGCGATAGATTAGGAGGGACACGTGCGAGAAACGCCACAAGAGAATGCCGGGCAGCTGTTCATGCCCCAGATATCATTCCACGACTCGATCTTCTATCTCTTGAGCATGAGAGCCGTGTTTAACTTCATAGCATATTGAATACCTGAATCATTCAACATAAGACCATAGGCACGGGAACGGAAGGTAGAGCAGGATAGCAATGGGAGCCACAGCTAAACAGACAGTGCTTCAAATCTTCAAGAAGCTCGCAAAGTACTTCACCAGTTCAGTGGGTTTGTCAAGGCCGGTGATTGAAGCCACGTAGCCGTCTGGGCGGATGACGACGACAGCGCCCTCAGGTCGTATTCCGAATTCCTCGTGTATCTTGCCGCCTTGCTTGCCGGTGACATCGATGGCGTCCAGCAGAACTCTATAATCCGAAGGTGAGGGAGGGCCAGAAGACGACTAATAATAGGCACATACTTGTGGAAGTGAGATCGTAAGACGACAGGAACAGCCAAATAGTCCACAGTCTCCTTTTCCCCTTTGATAATGCATAATATATCGAATGCATCGTTCCCAAGCTTCTTGAGAGGACTGCCCTCTCTAAAGATCTCATCCGCAAACGAGTTGAGGAGATCTAATTGTGGTTGCTGTTTGATATCTCCAGTGAACACGATGATCTTGAACCGATTATCTGAAGGGCACGTCTCCTGGATATCTATCGGGGTGGAATCGGCGGCACGGAGTACGGTTTGTGGTGGAAGACGCTGACCGAGTGCCAGTTTTGCAGAGAGTCCTTTCTCAGTAGTAGCGACGATGATAGAGGGATCGTAGCGTATGCCTGTCCCAGAAGTGAGCCCACTGAAAGCTCGGAAGGCCCTGATAGTACTCAAAGGTTAGTCACGAGAAGAAAAAGTGAATGTGAAGACATACTCGTGTGGCTCCACTGGGGCTACTATGTCCTCCTCCGCACCCTCGAATATCTCTGCTCTCGCTTTGGTGGAGAAGCTAGCCTCGTACCACTTATCGAAGGCGATAAGTTCTTGCGCGAATTTACGTCGCTCGAATTCATACTGCATCACACGCAAAACTGGCTCAGTACCACATTGTGTATTGTATGAAAATGGCTTCGTATACTAACCGTCTTCAATAGCTCTGGATCCGCCCACCCTCGCAGAACGTACGCCAGTTTCCATGCTGAAAAATAAGATGCAATTGATCAGAAAGCGCTAGGAGGATCAAATCTATAGTAGGACCAACCGAGGTTGTGCGAATCGTTCATGCTGACATTCATGCCCTGACCTATAAACGACTACGTGAGTCAAACTTTCATATGGATATACCTGTTCCTCACCGCCTTTGGGAGAATGAGTGTGACACGCATCACCAACGATGAACACTCTTTCGCTGCTAGTGAAGCTAGATGCGACACGCTGTCCGACTATGAGATAATAAATCAATACATGCATGCAGCTTGACAGATCTTGAGGTCACCCACCTATATAGCATGTCCACCAATCAACGTTGGCAGGAGGTATAGCATATGGCTTCAACGCCTCCTCGGCGATCTATACACAAGCCCCGGTAAGAGCTAGATATCTGCGAAACGTATGGTCTGACCTGGAGTAGTCTCTTAGCGTCAATGCTCTGGGCAACGACACGACCAGTGGCGGTGTCGATAAGGCCATTCTCCAATCCAAGGTTGATGTAAAGCCTGAGCTTATCTTTCTCCCTCGGGATGAGCATCATAGTAGTGTTCGCAGTACTGATGGTGGTTATATTGCGCCAGTCAGGGAAGTTGGCTTCAGGAGTCGTTGTAAAGTCAATAGCACCCCAGACGTGGTCTGAATGTATACAGTAATTAAGGCGCAGCGAGAATTGTGCGTGATTGAAGCCTACCAGTTTGCTCTCCTATCATCTCAATCCCAAGCGCTCTGCGAACCCACGAGTGGGCACCTACACTCTCATGAGTAGTCTTTCATAATACGATAAGGGTTATTTTACCGTCCGCTCCAATGACAAACTTGGCATGAATAGTCTCCTCTGACTTTTCCTTACTTTCTGTTGGCAAATGTTCGAGGACAACCGTCACGGGGTATGCGTTCGGGTCCTGCAGCTCTTTCTCGTCCGTCGTCAAAGTCAGAGACGTTGGCCGAGTTGGTCTGTCGATGGGGATCCCGATTTCGGCCAAAGCGTCAAGGAATATACTCTCGATAGCACCTTGGTTGAGTGTGGCCTACGACGTAGTTTGAACAACAAAATTTCGGGGTAATATCTTATAGTGACTTACAATGAATGGATAGCGTGTGTTTGGAGGGTCGATCATGGGTGCCCTTCCGCCCCTCTGACAAAATATCAACATCCGCGCCGATGCAGTAGGGCAAATTGTCTACAGACCTCGATACCTCCCCCTTCGCTGGCATGGTAGAAGGCCTACAAACAATATATGTGAGATACAAATAATACAGCTTCAGCTGATATAGTACGTACTACTTGGTTGACTCGATTCGCGATTTTGAAGAACTTATCGGCTAAGCCATAGCTCTGTAGAACTCCAAGCATGAACGCCCTGTATCATCGAGTTTTTCTGCAGGTACATACCTGAAATAACTCCATTGTCCGAGGCATAATACCATCCGCCTGTCCAGCTGAGACGCTTGTCGGCCTAAAACATGTTAAACGGCCTATGCGTACAGAATAAACGAGGTGCATACTTCTGGTCTACTATCTTGATCTTTACACCTGCGCGGGCAAGTGCAATCCCAGCCATGAGGCCGGCGGGACCTGCACCAATAATGAGCACATCGACATGGGTGGCATCTGTGGTGGTAGAGGACATTAGGCAAAGCGTTAGTTGATAGTTCGATGGGCAGATCCTGTATTTCTACCCCAGCGCTGGAGGCTGGAGTGACACCCGCAGGACAGGTATTGCGCGCATCTGGGTCAAAACTCTATTACCGTGGTGACATCAATGATCTCCTGGAAAATTAGTGGCAAGACCAATAATACATAATCATCAGGCTGCGTGTGAGACGGGCCACGGCCATCCGAGTTCACTTGTTCATCAGAGGTGGTATCGGCGCATAGAGACATACGAAGATGTGACATTACACATAGGATGAGCGGAGGGTATATTGGGAGCGTGAGACGAAGTGGCTCAAGTGAGTATGGTGGAAATGGCGAGAGTTCTGGAGGAACAGAACGAGGCGAAGCAGCATACTTCGGCATCTTCATGACAGCGCTCGCAGCCATATCTGTTAGGTAACGCCGTGCGGATGCCTGGTCAGTATATTAGGAAGAAGCAGATGTGATGGAATAATCTCACAGGCGAACTCGGAGTATCAGCGAAGTTCAACAAGGAAGGCCATCTGTTACAGAAGATGTGAGCTTGCTCACGGGGTCTGCACGGATAGCGTTTCGTCCACTGTCATCTAAACGTTCCTGGAAGGGGGAAGACATCTCATGTCGTCAATCATCGCTACTGGCAAATTCACCCGATCCCACTTCGAAAAGGTTTCGGTTTTGACAAATTGAAGTCCGAGTCCTTCCTGCATAAAACTGTGAGAGATATGAACCATAAAAGAGCTCGGGTACCTTACGGGATGTTGCTCGACTGCCCGAATCCTGGAAGTGTGTGCGGTGTCAACCAATATCATCCTAAGTTTGCAGTCCCTCGAATCTCGATCATACTCTCGAGGACGGACGAGCACTTTTGGACGCCTCTCAGTCCACTCGCTAAAGACGCGACAGAGCTATAAATCAAGCTTATCAGACATAAATGAATGACAAACATAAGACGTTACGAACCAGATGCTCTTTCCAGAACCCAGGAGCGGTGACTCTGTAAAAAATGGGATGTATATATATAGTACTTGATACTTAGGCCGCTGGGATGTCAGTATATGATGCTGAGTACAAATTCAAACTCCCCGTTACTACTAGCTTGTGAACATGTTATATGGCGTATCCTTAAGAACATATTGTGTTCCGAAATGGCCACAGTCAACTCCTCAGGTGGCGGCTTACGCTCAGTGCTCAACTGAAGCCTCGCGGATTAGGTAAGCATTTACTTATATGTGACACCAACGTGACTATCACTGCGCGTGACGTAACGCGACTTGCAGTAAACGCGTTGTACACGTGCGCCTAATTGTGCTTGAACCTCGACTTCCAAGACTTGAAATATCATGTCGATAGACATTAGAGAAACAATGTAATGCCAAAGTAAAGCTTTAAACAGCATAAACTAACAGTTTTACTAGCGCAGCTATTCGCGGTGCTGCTGAGGTTATTGATGCAGGAGAAGACTTTCTGACAGTGGCTGCCGCGGAGGAGCTTATGTCGAACACCGCAAGTGCAAGGAAGAAGGAGATAGACGAGCTCAGAGCCAAAGAACGGGGTGATTGACTGTCAATTATTTCCCTTTCTAGGGAGTCTCTAACTTGAATAATTATATAGAATGGGCACATATCCTCGAAGCAGCACAACACTCCGCTCGACGGCCTGACTCAGTTCCATCACAACGAAAACATGCAGCTCTCCTGGAAGAGCTGGACAACAAAAAAGTATCTTTGGGTAAAGCGATAAACGAAGCGGAGAGTTCTTTGGCAAGCAAAGAGGCCGAACTCGCACGGCTAAAGGAAGAGTTACACGAATTAGAGGAAGAAGATCCCGCAGCCGAACATGAGCTCAATGCGACTGCGTAAGTCTGCCTTCTGGATATAAGCTTTTCAGGCCATGATGCTAACTCCAATGTATGATGCCAGTCTGAGGTTGCAGATATACAAGGGACTTGGTTTCGAACCTGTCATGGATCGAACTGGCAAGATGAAGAAGATGCTTATCCGTACGTATTCGACAGGCGTGCCTAACAACAACTCTGACGCGTGCGGTGCAGGGGCTCAATCGGGTGATATACATTGTCTGACGTTCAATGACTCACAGAAGTCAAGTTACGAGAGCGTTCAGGAGGCATGGCAGCTCGCGTCGTCATGATGTGATCTTCTTTCAATTTATTCATTCTGGGAATTTGAACCATGTACAACAGGGAGAAGGTTTCGGCGCCGTATTTGAACTCCAATAATTGTAACCGCGAAGCCTGAAGTCTGCTGCATCGATACTGCCACAGTGGCTGTGTACGTTATGTGCAGGCAAGTGCTGGACTACTGTGTAACACAGCCCACAGGCGGAAATCGTGGAAAACGTAAGGTGCGGAAGCATCCCCAATTAAGATCGCAGTCTCTCAGTTGAACATCGATTTAATAGATATTGTATTGCTTGCAGCATACCCCTAACGCATGTCCATCTTCCCTGGGCCTTAACATGTGAGATGCTATGTGCTGTGCAACTCATTTCACCGCCTCGTGCTGCTACAGGCCACATACCGATGATATACAGACCTAGAATTCCCACAATATATCTCTGCTTCTTTAAAGCCTGCATGGCACTCAGGTAAGAGACGTATCATACTCGGTTATGCCCGACTAATTGGGTTTACAGCCACTGCGACGAAGTCCTACCATGTGTTTAGGAACGCTTCTTCGTGCTTCTCCTAGTAGACATGGCTTACTGCATGTGCGATCGAGGCTTTGCTGGACCTCGTATATACGGACTGTGAACTGAAGTTCTGCCCAACCCACTTCACACTCCGCCAGCATCAACATTTTCTACGGTCGACTTCGTACTACAATCACCTTCAGGCTGCACGCGTCCTTTAGCGATAATGGGTGGTCCCAGATATGTGTGGCAGTTAATTCAAGACGGGCTTCGGGAACGTGAGAGAGAAGTTCGTCCCGAAATAAAAACCGCGGGGCAAATCATTCTCGAGCAAGCACGGCTCGTTGTTAAAGAGTACGTTACAAGTGAGTCGACGGAGTCGATTTTGCTACATGGTTGCCTGCACTGATGCACTGAAAATAGAGGGGATAGAGCCCAGATTGGACGATAAACCTCCCACCGCTGTGCCCTCTGGCCAAAGTACCGCTGTTCAGTATCGCATCTCCCCTGCTCCAGAGGTACAGGAGCAGACGCTAGTCGAAGATGAACACTCCAGTATCAATGAAGCTGACGGTGAAGGCTTAGTAGTGGATGAGGACACAGTTCCTCTACTTATCGATTTTGGGCTACCAGACCCCCTACTACAGCCCCCAATTGAACCTAACAACCCGTCCGCACAACTTCTGTCCGCCGCAATTGACTTGCCCGTTACTACTGATGCTGGAGAAGGACATGGGGACCAGTCAATAACGACTGCGGTTGAGACCAGGCAGGCAGACATACCTGCCAATTTATCTACAATGCCTAGCGGGCTGCGCAACCGCGCACAGCCAGCTGTGGCTGGACTTGAGTTGCCGCCGCAGGTGGCAGCAGCTCATAGCGCAAACAGCCCAGCAACTCCTCACGGATCCGATGAGCACATGCCGCGGCCGCCAATACTGGTCAAGGTTACTGGGTATCGTGTTCTCAACACCGTACTCGTTATTGTACTTGGCACTTGGAAAGGCGTGGCATCTTACCGCGGTGATGCTGTTATATCTAATACCTTGGATATAATATTGGGGGTCTTTTTAGCCATCGCGTGAGTTGTCAACCTTCGGATTGTTCTTGACCCTAACGATTAGCATAGCTTGTACTGGCTTGGACTGTACGAAACCGTTGAACCACCTCGCCTAAAATGGCTCTTTCACGTCGACTATGCGGTTGTACTGCAACGACGTTGGATTACATGGCGAGCTCGATGGCTCACTTTTGCGCCTCCCACCTTGCGACGACGTTCGTTGGGTGGGGAGGGTGACATGGAGCTCGAGGACTACAGGTATACCCCTAGAAGCTCTCCACCCAGCAGTCCGCACGGTATGTCACGTCATCTCATGCCAGATTCCGTATCTGACCATCTTCCAGACCAATGTTAAACTTATAGTCAACGCTAACATAGCAAAGCTTCTGTCCATAAGTGTGCTGCGCCATCCTCCTATACCACGGCGACTCATCCGAAGAGGTGGCGAAGCACATGCTTCTATTGCAGTGGCTGGGCTGTTACGGGCACAATTATCTGCTTCTTCTACTGAAAGGATAGTTTGAAGATATCGATCGCGACTCCCATTATAGGCAGTGCCACCCCGGCTAAGCACTAGAGACACTACTATGTCCTATCTTGTCTTATTGCAATTGCTTTTGGGGACAATACCGTAAGGCACCCGAGATCTCTGCGCCACCTTGTATCCAATCTCGTCCCCCCTACGACCGGGCGGCCTGAATCTTCGTGATCAGTGCTGTGGAGCTTCGCAACTCAGCTCGAAACTAAGGGGTGTGCTTATAGTGTTGACACTCAAAACTGCACTACCGAGCTACGGTACTTATTGTATACGGCAGAGAACTATCCCCTCGCCGATGTGGGGTACTTTCAACGCTACTACGCCTGTGTACCCTCATTCGTGAGAGTCCCCTTCTCAACATCAATAACCGTCTCGCGAGATACCGTAATGGCAATTTCGTTTGTACCATGTTGCATCTCCCCTCCGAGTGGTACGCCGATGACATACTTACTTTGTCGATCGAAGACATCATTTGCAAGCCCTAGTCTGGCCACAATGAGACATTGGGAAATGCCCTGTATAGATCGCTATAAGTTCAATACATCAAAGATGAGTGCTGCTCAACGTACGAAAAATATGGGTATAATGCAGATCATAACGTATCCAACGTTCCATGCGCTCTAGAAGTAAGTTCAGTCTGAGTATGAGACTATATTCACACTAAGAAGTTGGCTGTGAAGCTACCGTTATGTGGCCCGTGGGCGCCAACGATGCGATCTCGTATAATAGAAGGCCTATCCATGTAACGAAGGCTGATTCAGTGACAGCTGCCAATGCTGTGTTGTATCGGCTCCCGCCGTATGGTTTTGCTGCGTTTTGTTTGCTCGTGCTGCGAGATATATATCTGTAACTCGATGAGTGGCCTATAGTACTGATGGTGAATGCGTGGTGACGTACATAATCTTCCCAATGATAGCTCCGCTGAGAATTGTGTTAATTCCGAACGTAAACCACCCCCACGCGGCATTGATTTTGAAAGCATCGAGCTTGAACGTCACAGTATACAACCAAGTACTGTGATAGAAAGAGAGGTGCTGGAAGTCACCCGAGAATCCCAGGAGCGCATTCACGACTATGGCGGTGGCGGGCATATATAATGCCCATTTCTTTTTCCCGTACACAACATAAAACCTCCAAGCAACAAGGCTGTCAGACAGAAAGCCCTGAGGTCCTTTGTTAAAGGAGAGTTACGTGAGTTCGAAAATACGAGGCAACGAACCGCAAAGGTACATGTTATACTTGAATAAGAAAGACGAATGAGCAGGTGTTTCGTTCATTAGCTCAGACCGCACTTACGCTCCAATGAAGACGATGGGTATCATGACCATACGTGCCTCGTCCTCGGGTGGTTTGATAAGTCGAGCCTTCCCGAAGGTGATGCCCCGGCAAATGTAGTGAATGAGTAAGTTAATGAACCTGTCAGTTGCCGATTGGTAAGCTATAGGGTAAGTGTCGAAGAGGTGGAAATTCCTACAGCACGACTGTGATAATCCTCAATCTTCGATAAGCCGTACCAGATCTTCGGTACGTTGACCATATCGCGAGTCCGAACAGAATAACATATGCCCCTGAAGGCTGTAAGCTAGGATCGCGATAGTATGTCTTATCCGCTCACCAAACAGTGCACTGAGTGCGGAGAAGACGACACCGATGACTGAAAGATTGTTGAAGCTCATGGAGCTGACGGGGAAACTGGGAATAGGGCTAGGGGTGGCGGACGACATTTCACCTATTCACGGAGGGCCACGGCGTGGTGAGGAGGCCTTCATGGTGTAGGAGTGTATATAATACCGTCAACGAAAATTGCAATTTTGCAATTTGGCTCCACATCTTGACTGCTGAACAAGTCATGATGTCCAGCTTGATATCGAGGCACGAAAGACAAGAACGTGCTGTTGAAAATGCTAGTGTGAATATATGTGAGAAGGGGTTATCATGATGTGGAAGGGTAATGGATATCGGATTTAACGAGAGCCCGCACATGTCTGCCCATCCCAGACCCGGGCAACAAGGATCCTGTGTGTAATCTAGGGTGCGAATAGGAGGACATCAGCTCTTACTGATACCTACACGCACCGAAACGATAGTACCTCTTGGTTCCAAAATAGATGGGAGACTAACTCTCACACTTGTTACTTCGCCAAGAGATCCTATCAGAGGTTTATCCCGAGCACCAATACGAATCATACCACAGGCACAGGAATGGGCATAAATTGACTGGCTGTGAGAAGCTCAGGTATGCAACCGATTCAACCGAACTTAACTTGCACGCGTGTGATCGAAGAGTGTGAATTCCATGCTTGATTTAGAAAGCCTCCTATGCGAAAATGATAGTTGAGCTCATGATACGGACGTCGAGATCAAGATGAAGTTTACGAGTACAGACTCACGGCCAACTTTAAGTAAACCCATTCATGGTCCCCCGATGGAGTTTGAGACTCGTCATCACATTACTGCAAAAAAGATTAGGAAATTTTACCCACTCACATGTATCTTCTCAACTTTCAGTCATACTTCACTGTACGTGCGAAAGCACTCAATCTGCAAGGGTACAATAGTTTTATCAGCCTTGGCCGACGCGAAGATACGCCAGCCGCGCACTGCGAAATATCTGATCTCTAGAGAAGGAGTAGGTG
This sequence comes from Irpex lacteus, assembly GCA_001986395.2. NCBI lineage: Eukaryota > Fungi > Basidiomycota > Agaricomycetes > Polyporales > Irpicaceae > Irpex > Irpex lacteus. The sequence continues at coordinate 861,162 of MQVO02000004.1, read as the reverse complement.
GGCAGAGTGAAAGATAGAAAGAAAGACTCACATGTCCTTCTAGGCGTCTTAAGCTGAAGGGCCACGTAACAAACACTGCCAGAGATACGCTATTTCAACACTTAAATTCTACCTTGTACGAGTGCAGTCACATTTAAAGACGTTCGAATAGCTGAGCAGGCATGCTTGGGATATCACATACGGAATCAGTCCGCTCCGAGGACATTCTGTTGGATTCATCAGCGTACTGATAAAACATCAGTGTTGCAACATCGCTTACACTGTGTCTGTTCTCATGAGTAGCGGATCACTGCTCGATAACATCCGACGACCAGCTCTTGTATTTCTCAACGTCTGCTGACACGATCTTGAGCTGATCTTCAACGAATTCAACAGCATCTTGACCTAGAGGAAGCCTGAGCGGAGGGTCGGAAAGAGCCAGCAGTTGCCAAATCTTCTCTGCAAACTTTTGGGGATCGCCAAACTTCGTTTCTGGGCTCTCAAAATGTCCGAAAATCTTCTGTACTTTCGCTATCCCAGAAGTAGGTGTCAAGTACACTTCAGGAATAGGGAAACGTGGGGCCGACTGCATTGCCAAAGTACGGAAGGCACCAGGCTCTACGATAGACACCTGGTAAAACCGAGACTCATGTGAAAACGAAAATTGCTTTAGAGAACGTCACTGACGTACTTTAATATTCCAGTTCGTATCGAGCTCTTCAGCCAAAGATTGGGTAACGGCTTCCAGAGCTATAAAGAATAGTCATAGGTGAGTTGCATTTCCTACTGAAGTCAGAGTTATGAGGTGTGTGAACGAACCATGCTTCGTGGCCGAGTAATATCCCAAAGACGGCAAGGCAGCGAAGCCAGTATACGAACTAATTACTACCAACCGACCACCGGCGCCAGGAGGGTTGCTATCGCGGAATGCACGCACAGCTTCGCGATTAACGCGAGTAGCACCCCAGAAGTTCACTTCGAACATGGACCGAGCCTCATCTTCAGGGTTCGTTTCGACGAACGAGCCCATTCCATGACCGGCATTGTTGATTACGATATCGATCCGGCCAAACTTCTCCTTGGCTTGGGTAAACGCGTTGAGAACGTCTCCTTCCTTTGTGACATCGACCTTGAGTACAAGTAGCTTCTCGGCGGGTGTGCGATCTTGAAGGTCTTTGAGCACTTCTGGCTTGCGCAGCGTAGCGACGACAATGTCACCCTTGCTAAGGGCCAGCTCTGTCAGAACTTTACCGAATCCTGAGGAGGATCCAGTGACTTCCAACGTCACACGAATCAGTATGTTATAAGTACCCTTGAACGGAGCTGCACTCACTCAGCCAAACACGCGGTGACGATGAGGAGGACATGATGGGCTTTATGTTAGTGGAGGTGGGCTTGTAAGAACCGGCAACTTGCCCTTTTATCTCGCCAACGTTGCGACAATATCACGACCACCTCGGGACCGATACTACCTCTTGGACTGCAATATTCCAACTGATTTTAGATTATCGTAGCGTGAAACTGAGGCAGAGGGCTACTTATCGATGATGAATAATCTCGAGGATGTGTTGCACATTGCTGTGCCACCTGAGCGCATCACTTTGAATTCTCCGCGAGGCTCAATGAGGTGGAAAAGATGCTCCAGGTATGTGATATTTCAGACCGCTGGTGCGCACTTGGTTTGAAAGTTCCGAATCTGGGCCATGGGAAGCATATGTATGCATGGACATGTCATGCATGTCATGTCTGGCCGTTGAAGAAGTGACTGGGACGATCAACAAGCTAAGCGCCGAAGGGGGTAGTACTCACACGATACACGTTCTACTGCAACCGATGTATACAGACCTATTGTGAAATATCATATTGAGACCAAAACAAGACACATATTATATATTGACCACACGTAAACCATGTAGTTATTCTCGCCTGTCCGAGTCTAGATTCTAATTAAGCCATCTGCGAGTTCACAGGAAGTCTTCACCGTGCTCTAGTTCTGTTCAACCCCACTTACTTCAGTCCTCGCCAACATCAGCCGACCAGCTCTCGTACTGCGCGATTTCAGCAAGAACACTTTCCAGATGACTCCGTGCCCAGGTAACGCCCTGCTCTCCGAGAGGAAGCCTCAAGGGAGGACTCTCCAGCGTCGAAAGGTTGTATATTTTCTCGGCACCCTTACGTGCGTCGCCCATCTTGAAGTCGGGGCTCGCAATCTCAGCAAATTGCGCTCTCGCCTTCGACAGGCCGGAAGTGGGAGCTGAGTAGGGTTCGGGAGATGGGAATGCATGAATCTCTCGGAGATCCTTGGTGCGGAAGTTGCCTGGTTCTACCAGAGAAATCTGCATAGAACGTTCGAGTTAGCTGTGTAACAAAGTGAGAAAGGGACTCGACTGACCTTGATATTCCAGCTCGGGTCGATTTCACCGGCCAAGGCCTCCGTGACGGCTTCCAATGCTGTTTATAGGGCGTGAGCACAGGGAACGACAACATGAAGATTGAAGAACGCACCATGTTTCGTAGCAGAGTAAAATCCCACACTGGGGAAAGGAACCAGCCCTACCAAGGAGCTAATGACAATCAGTTTGCCACCTGCTCCCTTCGGGTTCTCGTCGCGGAAGAAACGAACGGCTTCTTGATTAACACGAACGCCGCCCCAGAAGTTGGTCTCGAAGACTGCACGGGCTGCATTGTCGGGCGTGCCCTCGACAGTCGAGTTGATGGCATAGCCTGCGTTATTGTATACAACATCTACGCGTCCAAACTTCTTCTTAGCTGCCGCAAAAGCATCGATGACATCCTCGTGCTTCGTTACGTCAACCTTCAGGACAAGAAGTCTGTCGGCTGGTGTAGCATCTTGTAGGTCCTTGAGAGCCTCAGGCTTGCGAAGTGTAGCAACAACTATGTCACCGTGGGCCAGCGATATCTCCGTAAGTAGCCTGCCAAAGCCTGATGACGTGCCTGTAACTAAGACGAATAGCGTCCGTCAGTGTGTGCAGAAAGTGGGGGTAAAACAGTTTGACTCACTGAGCACAACTCGGGGAGTCGATGTAGAGGACATTATATTCTGAGAAGATGCTGCTGGATGATTTGGTGATGCATCCTTCTCCAGCCAAATGAGCTGAATTTATATTCAGATCAGGGGCCAGCTGCTCATTCATCATTGCGCAATCCGCTCTTGGATTCGGTCGAGCGAGATCAAGGACCCAGCGAGCAGCTCACCCTTGCAGTCGGCATAGGGCCTCTACCGGCTGCCAGTGCGCAGGGACTCACCACTAGGCATACCATAACGGGCCTGCTTGTCAGCGTATCGAGCAGTTACGCAGATGCCGTAAGCGCATCTCGAGCGACTCGTAGCGTCGTAAACAGCTGACTTACCAGACTTACCTTATTCGTGTGCTCAAGCGCTCATGCATACCCCGAAAGCCGGGCTTTCTGATCGCTTTGTCACCGTCGGTAGCATACAGCCTCTGCACTTTGTCATCTTTTGTCATGCCTGCTAAAGTCTAGGGACCTATGATGACTCAGCGTAAACGGCTTGATCATGATGCATGAAGGGAGAGAAGAATAGAGAAAGAGAGTCATGAGAGTGGGATTCGAACCCACGCTCTTGGTCAAATTAGCCATGTTCGAGTCCCACACCCCGGCGCCTGACCTAAACGGGTAACAAACTCACACGGTCAACGTGGCCGGCAACACTCGGGGAAACCCGACAACCGTTTTTCCGGATCACCCTCCGCTCGCCTCCTCTATCACTGGTACAAACTGACAGCCCCTGTACGTGTCCCCCTTTATTTCTTTCGTTGTCCACCACAGTGCACGAAACTACTCCCAAGTACTCTCAGAACAAGGTGACACCCATTCTGTCTCTGTGATGCTTGGCTCAGTCACTCAGTGTACCTGCCAGCTGGCTCCTGCCAAACCAGTCCAGCCTTGCAAGATGAATGACGCGTGATGACGGCCCGCCTCTCCGGAGAAGAATCGCCCTCTGTGCCTCTGTGGCCACAGTCGCGTCGACGCGTCCACAGACGCAGCGACGCGTCCGTCGCCACATAATGCACACCTCCTCGACCCACAACGCGCGCACGGACCAGGCACGATATCATGCCTCTGCCTGCTCCTCCCCTCCTCCTGCGTATAAAAACCCAGGCAGGACCGTCTTCTCTCCCTCACCTCCTTCTTCCCCTCAACTCCCACTCCTGCCATGCCCCCTCCAGAGGGAAACCCCAGCACTGGACGTCGTCCTGTTGGGGGTCATTGTGCGTTCCCTACCCTTGCCTCGACAGTGCAGACTACAGCGCAGACTAATATTCCCTTCCCCCCAGATCATGACGAAGACGACAACCCGGTCAACTTGGAACCAACTCGCGAGAGTGTTGCCAATGAGGTCGACAGGCGCCTGCCAGGTATGTCGTGCGCTCCAATAACAGTCAATCGCCCTCTGACGGTGCCCATTCTCAGAGCCGGTACCTAGGCCACCGCCCCTCAGCCGCCTGGCTCAGGTCAAGGCCAGAGGACTCACGAAGTGGAACCCCCAGTATGAGGTAAACACGATGGAATACGAACACCTGGCCAACACACGCACCGCACAGCTCGTCGCTCGTCACAAAGAGAGCGGCGCTTTCGACCTCATCCGTCAAAGAGCTCACGCTGAAGCCGAGGCCAACCGCAAGAACCCTCCCCCCCAGCATCACCGTCTTGAACTCGCGATCAAAGCATTGATTCGTGACTGGGCTACACTCTCGAGAGAGGAGGAACCAGACCTAACAGACAAAGAGCTCTGGGAGTCGTGGTGGGTGAACCACTTCGCCACCACGTTCATTGCCATGAGGGTAAGTGTATGCGTTCTCTACCACTCCCACATCACCTCTGACCTTCTCCACCGTGGTTGCTAGGTCCATATGGTCCATGGGCGTAATGGAGGAATGGTCCGCGCGGTGACCGTCTTCAATTGGTCCACCATTCTCATCAAAGGTATCATTCGATACTCTCGCGACGCGAACGGCAATCCCGACGGCACCGCCGTCCTCATCCAGCAGAGACTCCATGCCTCCATCCGTGCCATGGTCACCAACGGTCAGTTTTCGACTGTTCTCTCTGCAGTCCCCTGCTGATGCACTTTGCACGCATATAGTGATCATAACGAACAACCTCTGCAGGTTTCAAAACAAGAAGATCTACTACGGCAGATGGGAGCTTCTCCTCATGCTCTCCTGGCTCCTGAAGTCCTCTGAGAACGGCGCAGGCAACGAGCGCCTGGTCAAAATGCAGTTAGCTTGTCTCCTAATGCTCTGCTACTATATTCTATCCCGCCCAGGGTCTCTGGCTCCCTTCAACGAAGACATGCTCAAGCGTGGACTGGTAAGCGAAGCACTCTCCTGGTCAGACTGGTCTCACCGCTAATCCATCTCAGCTCTTGACCCTCGGCGACATCAAGCTGCACCTCATCCGGGGTCTCTGGGGATGTCAACTCTCCGTTACCGTCAAGGCCTGGAAGGTCAGTCCTCTCCGTTCTCTCCGGCTTGCGTACACAACTCTCACACCCCGGCAGGGACAATATCTCATCCACAACGCAACTGCTCGAGAGTTCCTCCTGGACTCTGTCACCATGTCTCACAACGTTATCGTTGATCCGACCGTATGGTTCATCACCTACATGCTATACCGTGGCGCGTTTGGCCCCCAATACAAGGTGAGTTGCGCCGAGTCTTGCTTGCCGTCTTGCTTGATCACCTGAACGCCCTGACCACCACTCTTAGACCCTAGAAGACCTGGAAACGTGCGAGCTTGCAACATTGGAGGTGGTCCATGAGAAGCGTGATGAGCCTTTGTGAGCCTCTGTCATCTCACTTGCGTGCTGAACGCTCACCATTATCCCTTAGCTTTCTAGCCGCTACCCAGGGAGGGCATGACCTTGTCCCTGGCAAAGCGGCAACTCCTGTGGCCCTCTCCCACGCTGTCACAAATGCAGCAGTGGGAGCAGGCCTACCACCCGCATCAATGTACGCCTTTCGCAGGGACGGTGGGAATGACGTGAGTTCTTCCTTGAATATACAGCTTACGGGAATCCCTCTCAATGTGGCTGCGATAGTATGCTACAAAGGTCGGCGTCATTATGGCCCAATCTACGATGGGCCACCGAAACCCGGGCGCTGGGGACAATAATCGTACAAAGTCAAACACCTTTGACCAGTACTACGCAGTAGGAGTTGCCCAGATGGCCTTTGTCCCCGTCCGCAACGGCGAAATCCAATCTAGGACTGACGAGGTCACAATGGTATGTGACGTCTTTGACAAAGCTCGTCTTGTCCTCTGGTTGTCTTTCCGGACTGATGCGTCCTTTCTTCCAGGCTGAACTCCGTCAGCGAAACTTTTTGAAACCGGCTCTCGATGCCCTAGTCAACTTGAAATTCGGTCCGCAGCTACAGCCCACACAGGTTGTGGCGCAGGCACCAGCAGACAGGGAGGTGACATCCGGAGCGGCAACCGAGGAACAGCTGGAGGAAATCGCCAACATGTTCTCTGCAAACACCACATTACCCTTTGCATATCAGTTGGAGGTCGTGGTATGTGTTCCCGATCCAAGGAAAGCGATCGCTCACTGACAGTCCTTGACGCAGACCTATAAACGCATGTTTGACGCCCGAGAAGAGGTCAAGACGGAGTGGAAAAACTTTCTCGGTTGTTTTCCTTCAGCTGCTACGGGCTATCAGCACGCCAACTCAAGGTCTACCGCTAATATCGAGAGGATTCTGGAAAATTATCCTCGTCGCATGACGTCTCCCAAGATCACTGATGAGGTAGGCTCTGTCGCTCGCCTTTCCCAGTCTTTGTCACTGTCTCATCAATGCACATCGCCCAGCATACCGCCGACCTCCGCGCAGCCATTCTTGTAGCCAACAACACCCGGAAGAACGTTGTCCGGAGGGCCAGAGATGCGCTCAAGGCCGGCATAACCCTCGCTCAGTTGGACATCCGCCGCCAGAAGGCGACTCTCCCAGTAGATACTGCTGTCCACCCGTCCGGCCCAACCCTTCCTGCGTTTGGCAGCAGTCGTGCCCACAATACGTACAAGAATCGTGAAAACGCCCAAGTGGTTCTTGACAACGAGGGGCAAAGGATCATCACCGAGGCTGTCCAGGGTCAACTCCGGGCATCCACCAGCGCGCCTTCTCGTCCGGCAGGTCACCTGGCTGCTGCAGCAGCTAGAGTTGCCAACAGCTCTAGTGACATGCCCGCTGAGACTCCGGCTCAGGCTTCTGCTGGTAAGTCCGTCTTGAATCTCCTGTCTAACCCGATGCAGTAACATTTGGGTCGATTTGCAGCAGCTGAGGCGGCCAATGACCAGGTCGCTGAAGGCGTGGCCGCCGGACGTGCGGCCGTCGGGCGCGAGGGAGGGGGGGAGCCTCAGTTGCCACACTTGGCTGCGCCTGTAGACCCAAACTCCCTTGTCGCACCCTGGGACCAGCCAACTGATGCGCAGGCTTGGGACGATTGGAGGAACAACTTGATCAGTGCAGGCGAGGACATTGCTGGTAGAGCGGGGAATTACGAAGAAGAGTATGCGTTTGCAAATGATCTGACTGTGGCAGATGACTTGCTTCTCATAGAGTCGTATATGCCAAAGGCACCAGGGGAGGTGCCGCCCTCTGCTCCCCAGGGTGGCCCCAGCGCTATTTTACACAGGCTCATGGACGAGGCAGGCGTACCTCATCTTTCTGACCGCTCTTCCAAGGCCGTTCCAGACCTAGCGGCAACGGACACAACCACCAATGTCGCTGTAGAGGAAAGCGTGCATCAGCCTGGTAGTGAAGACCCGAGCGTACCTGCAGTCGACGAAGAAGTCCCTGATGTTGGAGACCCGTCAGCGACTGAAGTGGATGTTATCGGTTTGCCCTGCCCCATCCTACGTGCTTTCCTAGCACGCTACATTATAGATCCTTTGCTCAGGCAGGCGGTCATTGATGCATTCTTCAAGGTACTCCCTCTCTGTCCCCTTTCCCAGTTCGAAACGACTGACTTTTGTCCTAGGCAAATGGCAATAAGTGGATTTGTCCGAAGTGTGTCGAATTTACGCATTCCGATGACCGGGATCGGGTCTACCCTAGTCGTGCTGTGCTAGAGCATCATATGTGAGTGTTTGCCATTTGATCTGTGATCTCTTGTTACATATTCGTCACAGGCGTATCCACACTCCATGGCACGACCTAGAGCTGGACTTGATCCAAGAGGATGGCACATGGAAGTGCCCCTCATGCGGGGTCATGTACGTGCATTTCACTCTGCATATAAGGCGGCTCTTGATTCACTACGGTCAACAGTAAGCGTAGCCAGAAGTCTCTCAGACCACATCTCGTCCGACACTGCCCAAACAAGGAGCAGTATCAGGCTATGCAGGTCGCTCATCAGGAGGTGACCATCCACCATAACCGCAACAGGCGCCCCAAAAACCTGGAGATCAAGGAAGATGGTAAGTGTGCTTCACTCTTCGCTTTAGTGACTGCTTGCTCAAGCCCACCACCCTCTCAGAGAGAATCCACCAAGCAGACGGTCAGTAGCCTTAGCTCAGTCAGACATTTCATCGCCTGATCACCCCATTTGCAGACACAAGTAAGCAAGTCTCAAATGCTCTCCGCGAGGGCGTCTTGAATATCCGCAACTGGGACATCACCAAGATGATCAACGAACGTATCGAGGTACGTCCGCTCCTTTCGAACATCGAAGGACTGGCAGTGACCTTTGCATTTAGTCTGGGAAGCTCCCAGAACATGCTCGCGCGGCCAAGCTGGCCGCATTCCGTGTTTTGCGCGAGTTGTCCGAGTGCGCCTGGGAGTCTGAAGAGTTTTATTTTGTGCCCATCAGTAGACTGTAGGCTATGTTCCATTGCAGCTGGAGAAATAACATCATTTACCACCCACAAATTGCACCAGTCAGCTGAAACTGACATTATGGCTTACGACAATCAGCGGTAAATAACCCACACAATGCGTGGATGCTCACTTGACCTCAGGCTTGCAGAGGCCCCTGGGGGTACCCGCATGGGCGCCTAATCGTCTATATAAGTTTCAATTCAGAGGCACCCTGCTTGTCTTGAACGGTCATTGACCCTCCCTTATTTTCTATCCTTCTTAAACCTCTTTCCTTCTCTCAAGCCTCCTGATGTCTGACCAGTCCACCGACAATGCTAGGGCATCTCAAGAAGATGCAAGTACACACGCTGCCACTGCTGTCTTGCTCACAACCTCAGGTAAGTGCGCATATAGTCAAGTTTATAATACATCGAGTGTCCGGGCAAAGCTGATGGTTCATTTACAGCAGAGTCCCTTGCAGCAAATCATCCCGCTTCAGAGGCAGGCCTCGTGGCTTTCCCGGAAAATGCAGGTGTGTGTATGCGCTTGCTTCCAATTCAGGTCATTGTCTGATACTCAGCCATGTTGGAAAATTAACCACAGACGAACCTCCAACTCAGACCCTGGCACCACAAGACCGTACCAATCCCCTTGTATTTGCCAATGATCAAGATGGTGTTTTGACATCCGGTCTGGTCATGCACCTTCCCCTCCCTCTCTCAGCCTCAGCGAACGATAGTAAGAGTCAAAACTCACTGTGATTGCATTACCCTGGTCCTTACCACTACTAGTGCTCCATTTTCTGTCACTGCCTGTTGGGAATCGCAGGGTAGCAGCATCGCGTATGCAAGCAGCTGTTTGTAAGTCCTCTGCCTTACTATCACACCACGGTTGACCTTGACAGGACAAGCAGATATGATATTGAGCGTTTACATGCCCGATTCTCGCCCAGGAGTTGCAACTGAGCTCTACGATCCAACTGGGAGTGCACCAATGCCGGTGAGTGGAGATGCACCAGTATATGCAGCCTGCTGACCTTCCTTGATTCACACTACAGTACATCCAGTATGGAAACCTCCTGGTCACTCACATCCAGGTAAGTAATAAAGAACTCGAACGTCAAACATTGCTGAGTACTGCGTAGCCCCAGGCTGTCACCAATGTTGGAGATCACTTCTCCGACTCCGCATCCAATAGTGAGGAATCCAGTGAGCCTGATAGTGATGAAGAGAGCGTGCACAGCATGCACAGCATGGTGAACACTTCAAGTGAATACGAGGAGGGATCTGATGAGGGGTTTCATAGCGGTTTCAGCACTGACAGCGACTAGTGACTCCGGAGGTGTATCACAACAACTGCCTTTTTAGGCAGTTTTGTCATGAGAAGGGACCATGGACTGTCAACGGACATAACACTTGTGCCATGTTAATAATAGTTACATTAGACAATCAGTACAAGTCAGAATGCAAATATGGATGGATATAATGTGTTGTATTGAGGGGAAAGAACGAGCATGATTTTGATGATTTCTGGCAGAGCCGCCTGGGGGTACCCCCGGCCGTCCAGCGCTTCGGTCGCCAACTATGTATAAAGGTCGCTGCGCGCCTACGTCGTGCTCTGAGCTTCCGTCTTTCCTCCACATCCAACACACGCGTTGCTCGCGTTACGTGCTGAGAGGAAATCTAGCACAGGTATGGTCTCTCAAGTAATCATCAGCAGCATTTTAACTACGCGTAGAACATCGTGAGGACATGTGCGCAGCCTCAGGAGGACGACACCTGGAGGGGCGGAGGTCATTACGCAGTACGTGACGTACAGGTGAGCATACTCCTTTGCGATGTTCGTTTCGATACAGTTGAGAGCGGATACTACAGTACGGCGCGGTGTCATGGCGCTGTAATATGTACACGGTCAATCCAACCTACTTGCATTGAAGCTTGAGATGAACATTGAAAACGTCTGCGACGGTCCTGAACGGAGGACCTCGCGCCGTTCAGATGCGATTCCAAGATCCATTGTCTTTGGATGCACAGTCGACTGTACGTTGTCCTACACCAGAAGCCTCACCCTCACCTACTATGACGCCAACTCATTGTCCGTTCGTCGAGTTCTTTCCTTTTTCTTCTGCTGGGAGTCAGAGTTCGCTACGCCAAGTTCATGCTCCTTCCATTGGCCCTGACTTGAACGCTTTATTATACCGTGTATTTATTTTTGTTACAGTACTCACTTATGACACGATGAATTGGAACGTCGACACACTCAAACTTGCCAGTAGTGAACTTGCAAGCACAGTCCCTGCCTGTGAGCCATGCGCTTTGCACTGTTCATCATGACTCAGTCCGTCCTTGTCAAACTCACCCGCGCTAGAGTTTCTATGCACAGTACACCTGTATGAAGGGTATATTACAAGCAAAACATTGTCACATGACAGCTGCAATAACAGCAGGGTGCTACTATTATCAAATGCTATCCTGGCTAGACAGAGACTTTAACTAGCAGATGAAGACGAATTAGTGTTGAAGGTAAACATGCCATCTTCAAGCGCCTTCTGCGCATCATATGCTGTGTCAATCAAGGCCGCACCAGTGCGTTTAGCCTTCTTGTTGAGCTGCTTGGCTTGTGCGATGGTGTCAGTGGGTAATTCCGCGCTCTGGAGCATACTGGCCTGAGTGAACCAGACTATGCTCCCCCGGCCTCCATTAGCCTCACTTGAAGGGCGGAATGGTATGCTGTTGTCTTTGGTGGGCTTGCTTCCATCTTTTGTGATTACAAGGACATCTGGACATGTAAGAGTGTTAGTTAGAAGTTAGAACAAGGAGTAAACAAGAGATAAGGCTTACCGTTGATGTCCACATTGAAGTGGAGAAGCAAAGCGCTGGGATATATAATGAATGTCCCAGCTGGAATCTGTACAATGATCCCAGCCTCCCAGAAGACAAGCCAGATGCGCTCATCTGCATTTGTCTTGCCTAGAAACAAAGTAAGCCAAGTTTGGAGCAATAGGAGAAGTGTACTCACAATTCCCGAAGTAATATACCATAACCACACATACCAGCAACGCACCGTTTTTTGCGTCGCTATGGGGCAGAGTGAAGACATCAAATTGAAGCTCCTTGAAGACAGGAGAATTGATGCAAAAGTTGAAAAACAGGCCGAAACGCCCAGTACAAATACCGTATTTTCTTTTCATCACTTCTGCGCCCTTCTCCATGCGTTTTGCAGCCCCAGGGAAGTGTTCCCACACCATAGCTGTAGCGCAGTTACTGACAAAACAAATAATGATGCTGTGAGTGAAACTGTCCCATGGAAGAGAAGTAAGCAAACGTACTTGAATTTGCACATGGCTGTATCCTCGAAGAGCTCATCTAAAGCCTCTTCATGCCCTTGCTGTGTTTGCCAGCTTGACACAGTCGGCGTCTGGAATCATTGATGATTAGCAATTATGGAAAGGCAAACTGGATAGGTAGGAAGTGAACGCACAGACTTCCTTTGCCTATCATGACCAGCTATACAGAACTCATGCATGCCCCTTCTGTTTTTCTGCCGATCCTGAACGCTTTGTTGAGTTGCCTTAGCAAAGCGTTCAATTGCAGATGCAAGCTGGGGTAGACAATCCTTCTGCCACTGGGTAACTCTTGAACGGAAGATGAATAAACGACCCTGACTGTCAACAATACGGGTTGGGGCGCAGGCACTAGGATATAGTTATTAACAAGCCAGGTAAGAGACGAACAGAGACAAAACTCACTTATCATCGTACCAAACAAGGGTGAATCTAGCTAGGATCATCATGAGCTCTGCGCTCTTGCGCTCAAGTGCGTCCTTGATCCGCAGCCTCTCTCTTTTCAAGGCATCCTTTCCCTGCCATCCCTCAGAGCTCATGGGAGCATCTGCAATGTCCCATTCTTGAGCCTGAATGAGCACCGAATGCTCAGCGTCGTAGCGAGTCTTCTTGTGCTTGAGCCCTCTAGCCATCCGGCTTGCTTTCCGTTTGTTCCTGGTTCATAGTTAGCATCTGTGGACAGGGTAGAATCGCAAAGGGTGGGATGCGAACTCACCGATATTGAGCAAGGTACTCCATTTCCGAAACATCATCCTGGGCTGTAGCAGTAGCTGTGGCGCTGCTCAGGCCCTTAGCAGGGTGATTTGCCGACCCAGGACTTGAGACAGGTGAGCGCAAACTTGCAAAACAAAGTAGACAAGAAACTCACAGATGTGTCTCATAGCACAATAATGTGCCATACTGAATTCCTGTGTCAGCGCCAGAGTCTGCGTTGCAGTCACTTGAAGCTGCTGTGAAACGTGCAGGGGTGAGAGAATGCCACTTCTCGCGCAGAAGTTGAAGATAGGCTTCGTCGATGGCAGGATCCTGGCAAGTGTCGTCTTCATCTTCCTGCAGCATATGCGCTAACGCCCACTCCTGAAGTGAACCTTTAGCCTTGAGAGCATAACGTTCTACTCTAGGCATACTAAAAGAGGACAGAAGCATGAAGGTGAGTATAGCCACGGGTTCAGCCATAGTTAAGAAGTACTTACGCATTGTCAATGGCAAGCTCCAGTGCAGCACCAAGAACGCGAACGTTTCTGTTCAGACTCTACTTTTCCAGTCAGTTTTAAGTCCATGGAGGTCCTGCTGCGCTCACAAGCAGAACTACCACTCACCTGAGCAAGAGGAATATCCTCTTCGCTATGGGAGTCCATGCGGTGATGCTCCACAATTCTAGCTGAGCGTTCTGTAAATGCTTCCTATCGGGCTGTGAGCGAACACTGTGCAAAAGTGTTGCTTTGCTGTCACATCGGACTTACCGGCCTAATGCCCCGCAGATCCTGAAAATGCGCCACAATAAGTGAACAGAACCATCAGTCAGCGATAGAAAGTATCTTTTGTATTCAGTTTGATAAATCACGCACTCACCGAACGCACTATAGTCACTGTTCCGCTTGTGATGTGGACTTTGGCTGGCAATGTTCAAGATCCTCCGGTGAGTGTAGCCCGAACCAGCCAGGAACGCGAAGCTCAGGGTCATGATCACTTGAGAAACATCAAGACAGTTACCAACGCGACAGGTCACAAAGATACGCGTGACAAACGCGTCGCGTCGAGCTCTGCCCTATATAAAGGGCCGGTTTCAAAGGTTAGCGCAAAACCACAACCTCGCTCTTCTCAGCCGAAGTGAGCGGCCATCGTCCACACAACCGCGCTCATGTCTTGAAGCTTTCGGCAGGCGCAACCGTGTGGCACGACGGGCGAAACACTTCGCAGAATCGCCGACCTCGCTCCCCGTTTACCAAGGCCCCCTCTTCTGACCCGAAGCGTGCGGCCGTCGTCCACACAACCGCGCTCATGTCTTGAAGCTTTCGGCAGGCGCAACCGTGTGACATGACTGGCTAAACACTTCGCAGAATCCTCGTCCTTCATTCGCAACCTCACCTCCCCGCTTCGATTACTACCTCGTTCTCGAACTCCTCGCTCGTTCTTTGGCCATAGACGGGCTAACGCCGTCGTCTCTCAGTAGGTTTGTCCCTTCTCCACTGTCATTAGTCCCTCCACTAATTATACTTTGAAGTTTGGCAAATCCCATGCGCCCTGGCACCCAACTTCGCCAGCATCATGGTCTGCCGCGCACTCGGCGGCCTCTCCTCCGCAGGGGGTCGTGACCCTTGGCATGGTCGCAGACATGTGGGAACAACACGACGAGCGATGCGCCGTCGCCCTTATCGTCCTCTCATCCGTTGGTGGCTCCGCTGTGGGACCTATCTTTGGTCGTTTCAGCCAGGAGAACTTGAGTTGGCATTGGAATGTGCGTTCGATAGAGTTGTTTGATTGATGGAGAGGATTGTGGATCGTTCGCTGACAAAAGTGAATGTAGTTCTACATCGAACTCGTCGCAGGTGCTGCAATCGAACTCGCCCACTTCTTCGTCCCCAAAACCCGCACCTCCTTCCTCATCACTCACGAAGCCCGCCGCCTCCGCTCCCTCCCCCTCCTCCTCTTCTCGCTCCTCCAACAAAAACATCTACAGCACCTCCAAGCTCTCCCGCACAACGCTAACACCCGCACCACATCCTAACAACCTGGTCCCGCCCCTTCTACATCTTCCTAACCGAACCTATCGCCCTCTTCCTCTCCCTCCTCTCCGGCTTCTCCGACGCCCTCATCTTGGCCGTCCTCGAGTCCCACGGCCCCATATTCTCTCAGTGGGGTTTTCACCGTCCCAGACGGGGTTGGCGTTCGTGCCGATTATGGTTGCGTATGCGATTGCGTATGGGAGTTTCATACCCTGGATAATCAAAAAGCAGTTTTGGTGAGTCTTATGCATGCGGGTCTTTACAGTACGCAGATGGCTTACAACGGCTATTCAGTGTCCCAAACGGCTTCGACCCGGATTGCCCTCAAATTACCCTCCAAGTCGAAATACACATTCAGTAAGTCGTTTTTAACTCTATGGAAGCGCACCACACTCACGATATCTGCAGTAGTCCCACGCGGACGCCGAAATCGATAAGAGCGTGATACGACCCACACAAGCCGCTACAAGACTCGAACTCCATCGAGCAACCGTACGAGGAAGGAGAGGCCGCAGGAGGCGAGGGATGCTGCTGCTGTGCAGTAGCACTGCATTGCTGTGAGTACTCACTCCGTTATGCTCGAACAGAGGCTGACTCACCTTTGAATTCCCTCAGAGCATCCAGCGGGTCCACACCACATCGCACAAGGAAGAGAACGACGGTGTACGTCTACAAGAGGCGCATCAGTAGTGGACCCAAGATCGACGAAGATACGACGTGCCTGAGCCCGTCCAAGATCGTTAAGGCGTCGACGAGGCGACCCCGGTGACCAGATGGCGATCCATATCATCAAGACCCAAGGGAGGCCTTGACATGCGAAAGGCCAGGATCGAGTGGTGGAGGTGATAGAATCACGCACGAGGGCTTGTCGGGAGTCCATACAAGATGAACGAAGGTACAAACGCACCGCGCGGGTGCGAGACCATCGCCAAGCTGTCGACGACGGGACCCCGGTCGCGGGACGTCGATACATGGCGTCAAGGTGTGGCGTGGACGTCGATGATGCGCGCGAACGGCCAGCATCGTATAACGGAGGCGGGGACGGTGTTAAAACTACTAACAAAGGCAGAACGTACCTCATTGGTGCCGGGCTGCGACCAAGTCATCGACAACGTGACCCCGGTCGCGGGAAGTGGATCCATTGGGTCAAGATGTAACGGCGACCGCACCAAGTGCATGCGAAGGTCCGTGACGGACGGTAGGATGGATGCGCTGCTGCGCAGCAGCGTGTAGCCGACACCCTCATGCGCGACCACTCCCTCCGACTCGAGGGACCCCTCCTCGCCCTCCTCCGCGCCCTCCCCCTCTCCTCTTTGCACTCCCTCTCACTAAACCGCGCATGCGACCACAAGACGATGTTCCAAACCATGGCCGCACGCACATACATGTCCCACACGCTCTGGCGGCCCATATTCGCTATGTTCGCTTCCGCACGTGTCGTCCAGGCGGCAAGTATGGCAGTTATGCCCCTCGTGCCGTTTTTGAGCGCGTATAAGAGCGTGTGTGGGTGGTGAATTGGGTGAAGGAGCCTGAGGAGGTGGAAGAGGAGGAGGAGGGGCGCGAGGGGGGGGGGAGGTCGCCTGCGAGTGTGAGGAAGAGGGCGCGGTCGAACAAGGTTGCTACCCCTCTGACGTAGAACTATCTGGTAATTTTGTCCTCCACGCAATGCGTGGGTGCATCAGTATCTACACCGTCCAGTATATCCATATTCTTTCTTTATTGTAAACTAATGTGTGACTCCAAACAAATACAATATATTCCTTGCTACATGTCGTTGCTGTGAACTGTATTGCCCTGTGCTTACATACGAATATGTTGAATGCGAGAGTTGTCCCAATCCTACACCCGCTGACTGACAGAGCCGGCGGGGGGTACCCTGTGCTTAGGCGCCTCTGACTGATAGAGCCGGCGGGGGGTCCCCTAGGTTTGGGCGCCCGTCGTCTTGCTGGCAAACACTGCCTTCCAATCCTTGCCTAGAATAGCGGTGGCTTAGCATGGCCACGTTCGTGTACTATGATAGGCATCCTCGTGAGGCAATTGCCTTAGGTGAGCATATATTTTAGCCCTAGGGCGAATTATATGCTTGATTCTACTCATCACTGTTTAGATCCCAAGGAGCGCGAAATAATCTCGTCTTCTCCTGTTCCCATTCATGTATTCTGGATCAACCACCACATTATTAAGCAGCCAGAAAACTGGCCTTCCAACCGTGTTCATCTGGCTTCTACAGGCAAAACTTCCACCGCTCTTTTCGTGACCTATCAGTCAGACCAAACGCCGATGACCACGCTGGGCCTTACAGGAGACCTATGGCTCACGAGGCAGGACGTATTTGTGAAGGACAACAATGGAACTTGGAACAGCTGGAACAAGGGCTCGATATATGAATGCCCTTACGATAGCCTTCGGGTACTGGACTGGTCTACCCTAGGTCACTTTCGGTATCTCAATCATGAAACTTTCAAAAAGGAACGTAGAAACTGGAGACCTACAGGTGTGTACGCTCTATAGCTACCAGTGCATTTCTCACAATGAGCAGAAGGACCGCCCCTGTCTGCCATCCCAGCTTCCGCCCGACAAGGTGCCCGAGCAGTACATGAGGCCATCAACAAGCCATACCGTGATCTCACTAAAGCAGACTGTATTGTGCTTTGCAACGCTGCATTTGATCACGAGCGTGGTAAGTCGGAAGGAACAGAAGGTAAGCTGTAATTGTCAACGTTCAAGAGCTACTCCTGACTGGACCTGACATTTCATGAGCAATAGGTTGTGTCACGAGTGCCCAGCCAGTGCATTCACCGATTCCCTTCGACAAGTACAAGGTACCTCTGGATAATAGGGAGCATATTGGGTTCGTCAAGTTCGCCAATGGTATGGAGGTGTTTCTGCCGTCCATGCCACCAGATCCAGAGGTGACAGGTGATGTGAGTACTGATTAGGCTATATTTTAGGCTTTTGCTGATATTCCTATAGCACTCTGACGTAGTCATGATCAAGTGGCTGGCAAATGGTCAGGATGCCACCGCATCTGACCCTGCGAACCCCACTCCCATGGTCTCTCTGTTGCAAAGCCCGCGACCAGGAGCGCCATCTTCCGAGTGGATAAAACATCGAGATGAGGTCAGGGATATCCTCTCACGTGGACGTGCTGTGGCAATCCTGAGGGGTGTTGTGGACGGTCCGGGATATACATGGGATGAGGAGTCGTTGGTTCTCTTGACGGACAGACGCAAGGACGCCACACCTCTAGAATGGCAGTGTAAGTGTTTCGGTATCAATCACTCTATTACCATTTGCTTATTTCACGCTTTCAGCCGCACTGAACACAGAGGAGTTCGAGAGACGGAATGAAGGTCAGTAGAGTACCTTTTGTATTCAGTCTTCATAGCTTATTGAAATCATGCTAGCCGTTAAAAATGTATGGGGTACCATTGAGGCGTTCCTCAAGGCTGCGTCCAACCCAAAGGATAGTGTGAACTGCCTGGATATGGCAGACTATGGAGGAGAGATCCCTTGGATCATTCGGTGAGATTTGAGGCTTACAGTGACTATTCCTCTTCTAACTTGATATAGTGCTCTCTCTTCTTCTTTGCAAGCAATGAAGAGAACGAGCGATGTCAACTTTGCAAAGTCTGACATCGAACCTTCTCAGCATCGCACTGCCATGCCTTCACCTCAGCCGCCTACTGCACCAGGGCTTCTTGACCGGGCACAGGGTAGGTTCACTCAGACACCCCGAAGTGCTAGCTAACTCATCATTAGGACAAGATGCATACAGTGCTTCTGGGACAGACGAAGCGCAGGTTATCGACACTGCGACTCGGAAGAGAACAACACGCAATGCCAAGCGTGTACTGGAACAAGATACTAGTGCGCCCCCACCAAAGAAGTCGAAGACAGCCGCAAGTGTCAACTCTTTGGGCAAAGGTAATGTCATTCAATAACTTGTGCAGACGTCCGTCATCTGACATATGGTATGTCTACCCATCCTTAGCATCTGGCAAGAAGCGGAAGGGTGCGGAGAAGACCGCCACAGACCATCAGCAACCTGAAGACGATGGCGAGCCTTCTATCCCACACGAACAAGAGCGGACTGTGGAGGAGCTGTTGTCCATGTGCCTGGAAGATCTGAACGGCAGTGCCGGGTTCAACCAGTTGGAGGCCGACGCTATACGCTCTATGGCCTGGCTTCTTTTAGCATCCAGTGGAGCGTTTACGTACCCTCACTATGATAGCGGCGGGTACGCAACTTACGTCAAGGGTGAGACTGGTCTGAAGGTATGGAGCTATCTGGTACCAAAGGATGCACCCTCGACTTTGGCAGCAGCAATGAAAGGATTCAACGACATAGTAACACATGCAAACCAGTGTTATGAAATAAAGGAACATGCCCAGCTGTTCAACATTATCCTTCCGGCGGGAACACTTCTGTAAGCATTTTTTTTTGTTCATAGTACTGTAGTTTGACCCGTTTCATAGTATTCAGCCTCCTGGACTAGTACATCAGGTTTATACCCTAGAGAACAGTATTTTCTCTGGGGGCCACTTCTTTCTCTTTGAGGCCATGCACTTGACGGAGGTTGTACGTGCATGCGCAGCCCACAACTCCCAATCCGCCACAAACGCGTCGCATCCGGCATGTATACGCATATTCTGCAGAATGGCCATCGCTATCGCATTTGGGCCAGAACATTCAGGTATTATTTGACTACGTCTCTTGCGGATGTACGGACTCACCATTGTTCAGTTCTCC
The DNA here is from genome assembly GCA_001986395.2 of Irpex lacteus. Classification (NCBI taxonomy): domain Eukaryota; kingdom Fungi; phylum Basidiomycota; class Agaricomycetes; order Polyporales; family Irpicaceae; genus Irpex; species Irpex lacteus. The sequence goes on along the minus strand of MQVO02000004.1, from coordinate 841,518 downwards.
GAAAGCCTTTCGTCTCCTTGGCTCGATGCATCTTATGGGCCCATTTATATGCGCCGGGCGACGAGCCTCAAGTGGATGCCAAGAAGATTGCGAGTCAGAGTGACGAAGCCACTGCGGAACTTGTTGCTGCTCAGGCGATTGTGCAAGCCATCCTCAAGCACAACAACCTGACTTTGGACGACATCCGCCCCAGAGATCTGACGCAGCTAGAGTGGCTGTCCACTCTGGGAGAAGGGGAGGACTGGGAGGACTGGAGGGACCCTGGTACAGTGCGACTTGGGGTGCCAGACATGAGATCTCTATTCACTTCGTTCCAAGGCTTGTGATTCAGTATGATGATTATCCTATACTCCTCATCATGATACAAGGTTTCAAACTCCAGCACCAGTCAACCATGTCCATTTTCCCAAATTAAACTACATACAAACTATCCTTTAATTGTTTAATCCATCCATTTCCTCTCGTGCGCAACACCCCACTCTAATGTCCGACTCACGCAGGGACATTGAAGAGACCGCTGTATTGTCTATTATACACATGATCCACTGATGAAACTACTTATGGAGACAACAATCTGAAACCGAAATAATCACAATGAATTTGCACCAGAGCCCTGGGTGGAGGGGCCAGCTGCTGAGACGTTACGCTGAAATCCTGCAGAGCTTGCTGCCACTTCATTTTGTGTGCAGAAGAACTTTATTAGCTTGAGTATATGCGCTGAGAACTGAACAATATGAAACCTACCGAGGTCTGTTGGGTTGACATGCTCGAAAAATCCACTATCATCTCCGGTCAAGTCATCTATGGGATTTCCTAAGCTTTTTTCGGCTGTACACATCATGTGGTTCAATCTTTGCCGCAGTGTACGATGTGGCCTGCAATACGCACCTGGTTGCTCAACACTGCGCTTGCCCTGCATAACCCTGCTCGCAAGTGCTTCCATGTAATCAAAGATGTAGTCCTGTACTTCGGCTTTTACTAAAATCAAATTTCAGAGGGACGTTAAGAATGAGGAATACATGGGCTTACATTCCTCTTCTGTCATTGCGCTCTTGACAGCTCCAACCTTTTCTTTGCCTTTTGCCTTCTTTGCTGGAGCAGATTCTCCGTCAGTCGATTTACGCTTGGGTGGCATAATTCCTGGGAGATGATGGTGGTAAGGGAGTAAGGAACGGATCTTAGCTAAGAGGAGGTGATTTGACTTTTATAGACTTCTATGAACTTTAATGAATATAATCCGGCCATTTCCGCATATGCTCACCAGTCTCTACTAGCCTTCTTTCATTCACGCTACTGATCTGCTGCAAATGCAATTTTTTCTATATCCCTGCAATATTTTACATGTGATCTAACCTGCAATAGAGTCCAGTTCAAAATTTCCTAATCGGGCAATCGTACTCAGTGCTACTTCTAGTTCTACTACAGGCGCTCATTCGTCATCAAAGCTGTCACTAGATTCGTTTTCGCCACCATCACTATCATTTCCTACCTCAGAGTCAATAGTATCGTTGACATCCATCAATGACGGCATGCTAGAGTCAGTGTCATACCCCGAGTCACTGCCGGCCTCCTGATCATACGCAGTGACAGGCATGGGCTGTACAGCCTGCAGATAAGGTATGGTCAGCTCCATGGAACTATATATATGCTATAATAGATCAGTGACACACCTCAGTCACCGTGTCCCTGATCTGAACAAAAGGCCAAGGATTCTGAGATGACCTAAGTCACATTCATACTTTAATGCCATATACTCTCACTCACCATCTGCGCAGTGCCAGGAGTATAGTAGCGATGGTAGGCAGCAGTAGAGTTATCGGATAGAGCTCCCAGTGGACAGTGATGCATAACAATTTCTGTTGAGACAGTGAGAAGTGCGCCAAGTATGTAAAAGATCAAGATTCCTTACTGGCCATGGTGAGGCTGCATTGCGTAGCATAAACTGGCCCGGGGAAAGCTTGGAATACCGTGCCTCCCACGACTGCTGGCCCCATGCCTGCCAAGTTCGAGATCACTGAGTACAACAGCAATAAAGAGTGGATGTATGCGCTCACCGTTGGCACCAACGTTGACACCCAATGCAGGCCCTTGGATAAGAGGACCTAGACCGTTGACTGCGGGAGCAGCTGCTAAGATGAATACAGTGTGCCCTGTCATCTTGCAAACTGTCAAGAAACATTAAATGTATGCGCTTACCATTGAGTCCTTGAGGAACAGCGGGAACAGCGGGAGGTGCAGCGGGGGGTGCAGCGGGAGGTGCGGCTACCGTGGTCCATGTTAGTTTTCATAACCGCAAGAGATCATGCATATATGCACTCACCGTTGACACCGTGAGCAACAGTTGGTGCAGCCCCCTGGGGCAGGGCTTGGCCTGCGGTAGCGATATCGTTTCCACCGCCTCCACTGACAGCACCTAAGGTCATCCCCAATAAAAAGGATATCAGTACCTGGAACACAGAACAAAACATAAGACTATATGCTGTCCACTCACCGGTGTTGGCTGGAGGAGCAATGGTGTCAGTGCTTGGGTTGACTGAGGAGCGAGCAGGAGTTTGGGACATCTGATTGAGAAAGAAAGAAAAAGTGCGAAGTGAAGGAAGATGAAGGTGAGCGCAGAAGGCAAGACGTGCGGACCAGAGGATCGGCACCGTTTACTTTTATAGACCGCCAAGCGCCGGACTTGCATGGCATATAGAATTTGATTGCATTGCGAGCGTACATGCAATCCTACATCTAGAGCTACTAGAGGTCATCGCACTACATGATTTTGTCGATACGCTGACATTAACTAATTATACTATACATTCCAGGCTCTACAATAGAGCCCATGCATCAGCCCGTACTTATGCCAGTGTCATCCACGCAATGCGTGGGTGCATATACCACGCATTCAATGGTATCCTCTGAGAGAGATGCCCTCAAATTATGAATACACTTCGATATTTACATGACCACTATTCGATATCTATGCCAGGCGGGTTGCTATCGAGGAACTCTGCAAGATACGTGCCAAATACTGGCTCAGGATATACGCCTTTAGTGATACAGTTCAGTGCGTATTCGCCACGCCGGTATAACCGCTCCAGGTACATGTGTGCAGAATGAGTGTCAGTAGCAGGGTCAAAGTCTTTGGGAATAGAGCAAGCCAGCTGTTCAAGAACGTGGCCAAAAGTGCGAGAGCACCTCACTCCCAGAGTATCCACACTCCAGGTGGGATCGATCAAGACGGCTGCGCCAAACTGCCAGCATTTGAGCAGGCTAGTCAAGACTGAGAATGAAACTAGACTCCATACCAGGTTATAGAGCATCCAAAGACGGTTCCTACCAGTTACCACTCGCTCGTTGGCACGCTTCCACCTGCGAAACTCGTCCACCAATTCACCTTCCTTGCGCAGGAGAGCCATTCTCTCATCTGGTTCTAGATTCTCTACCAGCTCTTTTACCTCCTCGCGGGCACAGAAGGCATCTTCATGAAAGCGACGTTTTGTATCTGCAGTGGAAGCCCGCCAATCTATAGCGAACTTGAGAGCTTCAATCTGATGCACTGTTCGCAGAACCCATGAACCGGCTTGGAGGTGTCCTGCAAGAGAGCCCAAATGCTATCATTGTTGAGTGAACGATCTGTCATTCCATGAAGCTTAAGTGGGGGATAGTACCTCATGCCTGCTCTGAATCCTGCGGTTTTGATCAACTAGTGCGTCGGTAACGATGGACCGATCTCTGGCGTTTTGGCAATGCTTCGAGCCATGTAATACAGCCAACGACAATCCACGGACTGCTTGAACCTTGAAGGCATCAGCAGGGTAGGTATACTCATTCGCATACTCAGACTGTGACCACGTACATAATCATTTGATGATTCCAACGAATAGCCACGACAGAGAATCGACAAAGCAGTGTCCTCTGCCTCGGCGTGCTGCATGTCACGGGTCAATGAACCTGTCAATATTCCCGCTAACTCTGCCACAACGACCGGGTCCTTCTGAAAGTGGGAAAGGATGCCGTCCAAGCGTTGTGTTGTTAAAGCCGTTGCTTTCTAGCAATGATACTAATCAGCCACAACATAGTCCTTGACACAGAGTTGAGAGGAACAGGGGTTAATCACAGCCTGACGCTCCTCCGCATCTATCGACACACTCTTTCTTGGGCAGGCTTTTCCTTTGACTGCAGCAGGACGATTTTCTGGTAATATGCTCTATCAGTGTCATGACTTTAGGCCCCCATGTTCCAAGCAGCTTACCAGGTTCAGACTCGTTATCGTCTTCTGCCTCCTGCGAAATCATCGTCTTCAGCTTCCGGATCTGGTCCTCAATCTCAGAGTGAGTCTCGGAGCCGTCGCTGCGAAAGTCCTTCAGATAGCGGTTGAGATACCGCGCAGCGCGCAGTATACCAATATCCTTCTCTGGGGCTGTGGGCATTTAGTGAGCTTGTATGGTGGGAGATGAGGTGAGAGTACTAGTGTCGGTGGCCATAAGAAAGAAAAGTATATGCAGACGTCATTGGTCCCTTGCTCTTACCAGATTACGTAAACCAGATTATGAGTTCAAATAACCTTAGTCTGGCGCCTTAGACCGCTCGGCCATCTCACCATGTAAGAGGAGTGGTTACTATAATCTATATTGTGATACGGAATGGTATGTCCCCCTAAATGTCCGACTCGGAGTCGGCCATGAGTACTACTACCTCGCATGTACCTGCTGTGAACATTATCAGGCTTGGAAACAACCGGATGGCTATTTGTTTCCAGCACGTATGACATCGCCTTCCGGTGATTCCTTCCACGCGGTGCCAGTTGCCCCACCTGCATCCGCAACTCCCAGTATCCGCTATGCGCGACATCCAATTCAGTCGTCGACTTGGAACGTTACTGATGCTAGATTCCATTAGCTATCATCAATGAATCGATTTCACAGGGATCTACAGTACCGGGTGGTCATGGAGACATCTCGAGAGCTGGAATGGGATCGTGTGGTGCTTCGGCACAGGGCATACGTACTATCGATAGGTCACGGCAGGTGATTCACCGGCGACAACACCCGTAGAAAGCTACAACGCTCTGACAACGACAGCAATTTCAACGGACTATAAATTGGTGGGGAGATCACTGACGTTCTTTCTGCAACGCCCTCTGATCGTGTATCGTGTATCGCTCAGAATGTCTGCCCAGATCAAGAACTTTACAACACTCGGTGGGACCGCCTCCCATATCCAAGTGGCCAAAATCGCAGTAAGTATACAGCCACAGCGATGTTGATTCTCATGACGATGCTTGCTCACTATACACTAGCATGGGTTGATGTACATGACGTGCGTGTAGCTTCTGTCAACCTCTCTTCGACAATGAACACAAGCTCTATGTACAGATGGACACCCAACCCTGTTCCCGATGAACAATGCTTCGCATCCATCAAGGCTGGTATTGACCTCTTACCTCCTGGCGTGAAGATGATGTTGAACAGCAGTAAGCTCTATGATCTACTATCTAAGTGCTGGGAATTAAGTACTAATGCGAGCTGCAGGCGAGTTCTATGCCCAAGACCTTGGAACTGGCAACCTCGAGCTGCTCTCTCGTTTCTTCGAGAAGTATCCCGAATACGCAGATAGGACTTTCCTCTCTGTTAAAGTACGTTATGGTTGATCTTTGTTGGCTCCACCCATGTTAGACTTACACTCTGCTAGGGAGGTATGGACAGGACTTCGAGTACCCCCTTCGATTTCAACGGATCGTACGTCCCCAATTTCAAAGTATCAAAACGTCTTTGAATGAATATTTTGCAGGGTGGAGAACCTCACGCGCAGCTTAAATCTGTGTAACGGGGCCCTTCGTGGCAAGAAGCATATTGATCTCTTCGAAACAGCCCGTGTCGATACCAGTCGTCCGATAGAGGAGGTCATACGAAACATGAAGACTCTCGTCGACCGTGGCCTCTTTGATCACATTGGTCTGTCCGAGGTCAGTGCGGAGACTCTGAGGCGAGCAAACGCCGTTCATCCGATCAGTGTTGTTGAAATCGAAGTGAGCCCCTGGGCCATCGAAGAAGAAACCAAGAAGGGTACGCATACATTTCCTTATCAATTTATCGACCTGGCAGCTGATTTACTGAACCTTGAATGATCTGCTGCAGTACTTGCCGCTGCTGCCGAGCTTGGTGTCTCTGTGGCAGCATATTCGTAAGTTAATCCCTAGCGAGCCATCTTTTTCAGTCCTTACGAACACATATACATATAGTCCTCTGGGTCGCGGTTTCCTTACTGGCAAATACAAGTCAGTGGATGATTTCCCCGAGGGTGACATACGCCACAATTTCCCGCGATTCAAGAACCCAGAATTCTTCGCTCATAACATGAAGCTCGTCGACAAACTCAAGGCCGTCGCAGAGAAGAAGGGTATCACGCCTGGACAGCTCACCCTTGCCTGGGTTGCGTCTCTCCACCCGAGGCTCGTAATTCCTCTCCCCGGCTCTTCGTGAGTATTCGCTCTCAATGTCCTCATGGCCTAGGACTTGAATTCATGCTGACCACTTCGCGCATCACACATGGACAGACATCCTAATCGCACCATTGAGAACACTCTCGCGGGCGATGTTGAGCTGAGCGAGGAGGAGAAGGCGGTTGTATGGGATATCGTGAATCACTTCGATGTCAAGGGTGATAGGTCCTTCGGCCGGCCAGCCGCAGAACTTCGCTTGTGGGGCTGAACGAAGATTTGCTGCATAAATATCCGAAATGTCCGTAGTAACGCCAGGTTTCAATCCGAGTGCCCTCTTCCCTAATGAATTACGATGTCGGATACTTATTCAGGTTGCATGCCAGTGTGTGATATTTTGATACAGTAACTGCCGTGTAGTCACTCGGTTTGCAAATATCGTCCCCGGAGCCCGTACTCTTAACCACCATGGCAGCGTAACTGGCTGTGGCCATCCTCGCCGCGCTATAATACCAGGCTGCTTGGGTCCTGGAAAGTGTCCGACCAATTTTCATACTACCACGCCTGGTCACGACATTGACCGAAACATTACAAGATAGTGTAAGTACTCATGCACATACTTAAGTATGTGGTATAGAAAATTGAACAGAAAGTTTGAAATTTCCACCGGCAGGACTCGAATTCCGACTCGGAAAGATAGAGCAATAGGCGCTCACAGGGCGTACGTAGCGCAAGGCAGTCGCAAGGCCTTTCCAGGTTTACTTACTCGGTCCATATTCAATACCGGTCAATGTAGTAAGTTTATGCTCACTTCGATAAGTGGCGAGAAGAAGGCTACCTACAGTAGTACATTTGCCGTTGCCGGTGGGGGCGGAGACTCTTGGAGAACGTTCAATGGAATGGGCTTGCGTGGTCCTTCGGGAATCGGCATAAGGCATACGTATACGCACTACTATCAATAGCTCACGCGTTCACGGCAGGTGATATCGATCCAGCCACGACGGCGTACGTACTACGTAGGAAGCTACGCCAACATTCTCACAACCCTCACAGCCTGAGTAGTGTTTAGCAGACTATAAAAAGGTGCCAGATACCACAAACTTTTTGCAGCACTCCTAACTGTTTATCACCCTCAGAGCACAATGTCTACTCAGATCAAGAATATCACAACGCTTGGCGGAACCGCCTCCAACGTCAAAGTCGCCAAGGTCGCAGTAAGTACACAATCACTGTCATTCTCCTATCGACTTGCTCACTGCAGTACTGTACACCAGCATGGCTTGATGATGATGACGTGCGTACGACTTATCCTGAGTGTTCTCTTCCACCGGGACGCTGCCAGATAAGCTCGAACTGAACTTCGTTGTATACTGTAGATGGACGCCTACCCCTGTTCCCGATGAGCAGTGCTTCGAGGCCATCAAGGCTGGCGTCGATCTTCTGCCTCCTGGCGTGAAGATGATGTTGAACAGTGGTACGGCTTCTTGATCTACTCGAGCGTTAGAAACGAAGGGTGACGCGCTGTGGCATGACAGGCGAGTTCTATGCGCAAGACTTCGGAACTGCCAACCTCGAGCTGCTCTCTCGGTTCTTTGAGAAGTATCCTGAGTATGCAGATAAGACCTTCCTCTCTGTCAAGGTACGTTCATAGTCCACCGTCATCAACTCAAGGAATGTTAGTCTCACACGCTCCACTACTAGGGAGGCTTGGATATGTCTTCCGGGCACCTCGACTTCAACGGATCGTACGTCTTTAGCCAGATGGAGTCCACTGCCGGTCGTTTCTAACGCAGTACTCTCACTATAAACAGCCTGGAAGGTTTGAAACGCAGCTTGAACAAATGCAACGCAGCCCTGCGCAACAAGAAGCACATCGACCTCTACGAGCTGGCCCGTGTCGACAACAACCGTCCGATAGAAGAGGTCATCCGCAACTGCAAGACTCTCGTCGACGAGGGATTCTTTGACCACATCGGTCTGTCTGAGGTAAACGCGGAGACCCTGAAGAGGGCGAACGCCGTTCATCCCATCACTGCTGTGGAAATCGAAGTGAGCCCCTGGAGTATCGAGGAAGAAACTAAGAAGGTACTCGCCACTGCCGCCGAGCTCGGCGTGACCGTAGCCGCCTACTCGTAAGTCAATCCTTGACCAACTATCTCATCGTTCTCACCTTACGAACACGCAATAAATAGTCCTCTTGGCCGCGGCTTCCTAACCGGTCAAATCAAGACTCTGGACGACCTCCCACAGGGCGACATGCGGTCACGTTTCACGCGGTTCAACAACCCCGAGGTCTTCGCACACAACTTGAAGCTCGTCGACAACCTCAAGGCCGTCGCGGAGAAGAAGGGTGTCACGCCGGCGCAACTCACCCTTGCATGGGTTGCGAACCTCCACCCGAGGCTTGTTGTTCCTATTCCCGGATCTTCGTGAGTGTTGCTTTTCGTTTTCTTCCGCTGGGAATCCATTCGGACGATCGCTGACTGCATATGAACAGCCACCCCAAACGCACCATCGAGAACACTCTCGCCAGCGACATTGAGCTTACCGAGGAGGAGAAGAAGGCCGTGTGGGATATTGTGAACTCCTTCGAAGTCAAGGGTGACAGGTACGATGGCAGGCCCCCCGAGCAGCTCCGTCTGTGGGGCTGAGCTCGATTGAAGAATGGAACCCTCGACCAGTAGTATTGGTACCCAGTATACACCCTCCAGGAATACTGTATCGAATGCTATTGTAACGGGCAATGCCATGATCAGTGTATGATTTCGAGAACCATGTATGATGCTGTAAGGAAACAAACCTTAGGCTCTGGAAACTGCTTTCCATGTTTACAGTGTCATTCAAAGGGCTTTGTCTGTAACACAGCCAAAGTGAGCAGGAGCAAGCGGCGGCAGTGGACGCATACGCATATGGATGTGACGCTATAAGAAAGCAGTGACTTGAACAACTTATGATTATGACTATGAAACAGCCACAGCCTTATGTATCCTCAACGCGACCTCCAAAATCCACAACTCCTCGTCCGCGCCGTCGCACAGCGCCTTGTCAGCTTCTGCGAGGGCCAGTGCGCTTTTGGCTTTGTGTAGCGCGGGGAGGGTGGGGTGGGATACAATGAGGTCGTGTAGCTGTGTTTGAGGTCAGTTAGCTTTGGTTTGCTTTTTTGCTTTGGGGAGGTAGAAGGGGGGGAGGAAGGGGAGGAGGAAGGGGAGGAGGAGGGAGGAGGAGGAGGGAGGAGGAGGAGGGAGGAGGAGGGGCGAGGAGGGGCGAGGAGAAGAAGAGAGAAGGGAGGGAGACGTACCTGGGAGAATAATTGGGATGCGGAGTACCCCTCCCGTACGATCTGTCTCACTTTCCTCCGTACATCATCGAACGTCTTCGCCTTCACCTTCCCACTATCATCAACGTCTACATCCATGCCGCTATCCACATCAATCCCCAAAGTCCCCGCAAACCCAACAACAACCCCATCCGGCACAACCCCCGCGATCTCCTGCACATCCTCCTCCGTAATCTCCATCGGCGGGTTCGTGCTATTCGCCAGCCGGCTCGCAGACTGCAGGTACGTGATGGAGCGTCGGAGGTCGCCTTGGGATGTCGCTATGAGCGTGCGGACTACGGAAGGGGAGAGGGAGATGTTTTCGGAGGAGGCGATGTGTGTGAGGCGGGTTGCGGTGGAGGTTGTGTCGAGGGGTTTGAAGCGGAATTTGGAGCAGCGGGAGGCGAGGGGTTCGATTATTCTGGTTACACGTTTGAATTATGATTATGAAATATGATGATAAGAGAGTATTGGTGCGTACCTCGTAACGTAGTTACACACAAGACAAAACCTCGTTATCCGCGCATAGTTCTCCATAATTCTCCGCAAAGCAGCCTGAGCGTCCTGCGTCATAGAATCCGCCTCGTCAAGTATGATAATCTTGTACGGCGGACACGGATACGTCTTCCCGTCGGAGGACACGCCGACCTGCGCGCGGGGGGTCTGCCGGGCGAAGTCTTTGATCTTTTCGCGGACGATGGAGATGCCGCGCTCGTCTGAGGCGTTGAGTTCGAGGACGCGGGAGCGGAAGTTGTCTGGACTGCGGGAGGTAGCGTTCAGGTTATTAGTGGATGGAAGGGGAAGGGGCAGGGAGGAGAGGGAGGGAGGGAGGAGGCTCACCCGAAGAGCTGGCGGGCGAGAGCTAGGATCGTAGATGTCTTTCCTGTTCCTGGAGGCCCATAGAAGAGCATATGTGGAAGCTTCAAACAATCAGTTTTTGTATGCAGTTAACTGTGTTTGTGGTCTCACATTTGTAGAGGTGAGTGTCCTTCGTAGAACAGCTACGGTATGTTCTTGTGACGAAACGTCTTCAATAGTCTGAGGCCGGCTGTATACAAAAGAGTAAGAGCAGTCATAAACCGTGATAACAAATACCTACTATTTCTCAACCCATGGTTGTAGTGCATTATCTACAGCGTCGTGTTTAGCAGCTTGTCGCGGTGGCTGGATCTGAAAGAAGGACATCGTCAGTGAGGAGGAAGAGGTGGCTTCAGCGCTTCTCACTACGCGTCAGGCTGGGAAACACGGGTGTGACGCAAGTGAGTCGCGTACCGTAACGCATGTCACACTGGCAGATGTCACGGCGACCTCTGCGAGACGCGTTCCGAGCAGGCTTCACAGCGACGACGATCTGGTTCTTGTCATGCCCGTCATGACAGACGCAAATGCCACTATAAGTAAGCTTATCTACTTTAACAAGTTAACAAGCACTAATGAAGGTCTATATAGCAGTGATTCGTACTGCTAATACAGGTGCAGTACCAATCTACACCCTGCACTAACGGGATATATGAAACTGACTCTAAACGCGTTCATTCGATATATAGAAGACAAACCAGACCGTCCTTTACTCGCTGAGATCAAGAATGGAAAGCCGGTGCTCAAGCAGAAGCCCTTGGCATTCGAGAAGATGTCCGAGACCATGCAAGGTGCGACCCATACAGCTGCCTACGTGGCGGCGCGACTCACACACGATTCTCTCCAACGCCATGATATTCAGAAATCGTCAAATTCAGAGAGATGCTCGAAGAGAAGATCGAACGCGGGGAGACCCCCCTAGACGCGTTTCCAGAGGACCACAGACCACTAATCGCCAAAATGGTACACGAGAGGTACGTGGTTCACCTATTACAACCCAACAAATAGATGAGATTGAGATACCCATGGGTACCCGCCGATGTAGCGACAAAACCCTCCAAGCGCTCTCCAAACACATCCAACACGAGCTCCTCCCCGCCCAAGACGAAGACGACGAAGAAGCCAGCAAGACAATCTCGTCCGCCCTCCCCCTCGACATCATCGAGAAAGCGATCAAGTCCGTCGCGACGCGTACGAACTATGGATTGGAAGTAAGTCAGGCACCGAATGGAAGGATACCTGCGTCGTGGCAGGTGTGGAGGTGGGAGGTGAAGGAGGAGTGTAGGGAGTGGTTGCCTAAGGCTTCGAGGGAGAAGGTTGGAGTTCGGTTGGCGGAGAGGCAGCAGGTGCGTCGTGTTTTATTATTTGGGCGCCTCTATATGGTGATTCACCACAATGGGACTGCGTAGGCGAAGCTAGATATCGCAGCGCTGTTCCAAGCTCTCCCAGAAACTGAACGCGAAGCTCTCGTGGGTACAAAGCCCACTGCTGGCAAAGGGTCGAAAGTCAAGGCTAAGGGGTCCGCCGGCGAGCCTTCCACCACCGCTACGAAAAAGGAGGTGTCTGCGGATGTGGCGACGGGATCTCCGAAGGCGAAGAAGAGTGCTACGGCTTCGGAGAATGCCAATGCGAGCGAGAACGGGCAGAAGGAGGAGAAGGACAAGGATAAGGAGGGCAGTGGTACGCCCTCGAAGACTGGGGTGGGTAGGCCTAAGAAACCTGTAGACCCAGAGAAAGCTGCCAAGGTACCTCAATAATTTCCACTCTATACCTCTTTACTGCTATACTGGTCAGTGATTGACAAGGCTGGCTGACGTGCCGTTGTGTTGTAGGAGAAAGAGCGCGAGGAAAAACGCCTCGCCAAACTCGAGAAAGAGAAAAAAGCGCAGGACGCACAGACGAAGTCGAGGAACCTCATGGCTAGCTTCTTCGCCAAGCCTAAAGCTGTAGCGTCGGGTTCTGGGTCGAGGGCGGGGTCTGTCGGGAACACCACTAACTCCAATACCGCTAACGAGACCACTACGGAAGGCAAGGAGGGCAAGGAGGGAAAAGAGGGGAAGGAAGGGAAAGGGAAGGAGGTGACAGGAGAGTTCGAGCGGGTGTTTAGACCGTTCGTGTTGAAGAAGGACGCGGAGATGGCGTCGCAATCGGGGAATTGGTTTAGGGATGTGCGAGCAAGAGAGGAGAGGAGGGAGAAGAGGGCGGGGAAGGAGGTTATTGTGATTGATGATGACCAGCAGCAGCTTCCGCAGGCACCGGACGATGAGGATGTGGTTATGCTTGATGCACCAGGTTCAAGTGACGGTGATAGTGTTGAGCGTGCTCAGTTATCCGCTCAAGGTAGTTATGATTGATTCTTTATTGGTACACCGCATTCAACATACACCTAACACTTTGCTTCCTCCGCAGACCGGTTACGAGAATCTCTATCCTCATTACCACCCTCCCTAAAACCACCCCTCCTCCCCTACCCACCCCCTCGCCACCCAACCCTCCGCACCCACCACCCCCAAAGCGTCCGCTCAACCCTCCACGCACTCACAGAAGCCGAAGTATCCGGTGACGTCCCCACCGTCCGTCTTCTCCTCTCCCGCCTCCAAAACCGCCATGTCTTCCCCGCCAAAGTCCTCATATTCCACGAAGACGCAAGGCCAGGATACTTTGGTACGTGGACGAGGAATAGTAAGGAGGTCGGGGGGAGGAGGCCGTTTGGGAGGGACGTGGTGAGTTTGGATTATGGGGTTGATAGTGGGGAGGAGTGGGAGGATGAGGAGGAGGGGGATGTACTTGAGGGGGATGGGGATGAGGAGGAGGGAGGGGCGACGGATGAACATGACTCTGATTTGGATAGTTGGCTTGTGGACGACGACGAGGTCGAGGACCCCGGGACTCCCATAGACGATCGTATGGGCTCGCCCGAGTTCTTTGCGTTCCCTTCTGTGCCTGTGCCGCTGCCGGTGAAGAGGAAGGCGAAAGAGGGTGCTGGGGAGGCGGAGAGTGGGAAGGAGAGGGAGAAGAAGAGGAAGGTTGTGGTGCCGCTTGTGCCGTTTACTAAGGGGCCGTGTTGGGAGAGTAGGATTGGGGAGTGTGTGTATGAGCCGTTTAGTGCGTATCGGATACATTTGTTTAATGGTGCGTTTTCTTTTCTTTGCATTTGATCATATGCATATGCTGACTTACGACTCGCTGACGGTGTAATAGATACACCGTTCCCGATAAACCCATTCACCTTTCAAGCATCACCAATGGACGACATACCCATTCCCTCTTCGCACACAGGCACCGGCAAAGCACCACTGCATCCTCACTCCGGCTTCGCCATCCCGCCACTTCCATCTCGTCTAAACCTCCCAACCATCGCCTCCACCTCCACCCCAACCTCCCCAGCAGCACCAGCACTACCTACGCAGACAGGTACAGGACAACAACCAAAGAAACTCGCACCCCCAAAGACGACATTCCCAGATACACACATGCCCTTCCTCATCGCCAAGATCGCAGAGCTCGACACGGGGAATCTGGCGTTCATCGTCGAGTCTATATATAAGGATCTCTCTCATCTCACTCTCCAACACCAGCAACCTACTGGCGCGACTGGTGCGGGCAGTGGAGGAGGTGCAGGAGGGGGAGGAGGAGGAGTGGTGAAGAAGAACGCGATCGAGGCGCGTGTAAGGGAGGTTTGTGAGAAGGACTCGAAGGAGAGGGGGAAGAAGGTTTGGACTGTTCGGGGGGATGTCAAGGTGCGTGTTCATGCTCATGAGCAGACGTCTTCTTCTGGGTTTTTGGTGGTGGTGCTGATGAATGGTTTATTTGCTGTAGGCGTTGTATGGCAGCGGTGCTACATGAGGAAGGCGTAGAGGAGTGACTGGCTATGTTGATGTTGATACCGCTGATGTTTCGATTGTTTTTTGTTTTTGTTTGAGGACGTGCTATATGCTACGAAATTTGGTCTACTAACTATTTTTCACAACATCTCAACGTTCAGGCAGGAGAATTTCTGAGCCACGCGATTCGCGGCGTATGCATTTCAGTATTGCCATGCGAAAGGCCATGCATGGCATTTGGTTGATGAGGATCCATCCATTCCACGAGTGAGGATACAGCGACTTTAAACAGCGTTCAAATTGTCTTGTCAGATATATAAGTACACATTACTGTAATTGAGTTCGTGAAGGGAAGAGCAAGAAAACAAGGGTCAAAGAGGAGGGGCCGTCTATGAATTGGAATGAAATGGAAGGTACAAAGACAGAGACATGAATTTCATGAAAAATATGAGCAAACCGGGGCATGATGTCCCAGCTTCATCGGCGCGGCGAGACCAACTCCCAAGCCATACCCACCCACTCGATACAACGATTGACCACCGGTGGGCCATGTGGCTCCCTCGTCCAACACCCACCCACACGCTCACTCATCGGCCGCCAAAGGCCCCTGTCGAACAAGCGACGAAGTCGATGAGGACGGCTCACTCGGCAAATAATCATACGATGCCTCACGGTTCTGTGTCTCCGTCGTCTCTGTGCTGAGCACTGACGAGCTGAAGGACGTCGTCCGGGCTGCTGGGATGTGTTGAGGTGTGGTGAGTGTGGGGGTGGGGTTTGAAGAGTCGCTTGTGACGGCTGGGGCCGCTGATGCGGATTCGGTTGCATTTGAGGTAGAGTTGGATGTAGGTGCGGATGCAGTCGTTGCAGCCTCCACTGCTGGGACAGTGCTTGAGCTTTCGGATGAAGGCGCAGTAGGCGTCGACGTCTCAACCGTCGACTCGTCAGGGTGCACGATCTGCGGAACAGCCACGTTGACTGTAGGTGCAGACTCCACCACTTGTGCTTGTGTTTGTGCTTGAGGTTCGGGCGATCTCTCGGACGGAGGAGTAGCCACAGCGTGCACAGTATTCGTCGCGCTCCTCAAAGCAGCTTCCAACGCACCTACAGGCGACCGTCTACCTTCATCCTGAGAATTTCGTGACAGTGAAGACGAGGAACGATGCCTGGAGGTAGCACCGGAGGTTGGGGATGATGGAGAGAGGAGTGTAGGGGACGGCACAGGAGGAGCCGTGGGGGTTGTTGTATTCGCTGCCGGTGAGTTGGGGGTGTCGGTAGTGGTAGTGGTAGGAGTAGGAGTAGCAGATTCGCCCGCTTCGCGTTTCTTCTTCTCTTCTTCCTCTTTCTGTTTCCGTTGATGCTCCTCTTGGTCAATTAACGATAAACGCATAGCTTCCATGATCATAAGCTAAAGAGGGTGTCAGACTTGAACTCCATGTCGATCGCGAACGTGAAGACAATACCTCTTCCAAATCCTGTCCGCCCAAACCCATCTGACCGAGGAACTGTCCAAGCTCAGCATTAGGTGGTCTCCTCTGCCTCCTCCTGCTTCCTCTATCGGCGCTACCACCGCTTCCCTCTCCTTGCTCACCCTGGCCCTCCTCAGCCGGCAGCGCCTGAATTCTCCCACTGGTAATCCCAATGGGAATGAGACGATCGCCGACTTGACGCATGACAATACGACGATTCGCGCGACGCTGCACTGTTGCGCGTACAGCAGCGAGCTTCGCCTCCCAGTCCGGTCGGATTTGATCTATTACGCACGATACGAAAGAAGTGAATACAGCGTCTCGCGCGATCATCCAATACAATAACGCATGTACGCACCAATTGTGACGACCTCAGGCGCATCAGCTCCGAAGCTCTTTCGTCGTTTCTTCATTGCCGCGCTTGGATCTGTCGGTGTCGTCTTGGTGATATCAGACAGCTGTGGTGGAGGCTGCGTAAGGAGATAGGAGAGACCGCAGTGAGACGCGTGCACGGCATGTCATGAGCCAGTTTGGGGGATTCCGAATATCAGAATACTACAATGTGGCGATGAAGATAGACGACTGACCCAGCCTTCGCTGCCTATGCCCGCTCGCCAGGATGGAGGTGTGTAGACTACTCCAAAGTTTTCTTGTACGCAGTAGGGACATGAGGCGGGTTCCGAGACGAGGTGGGTTGTTGTCGGGTCGGCGCGCTTGATCTGAACGAAGCATTCGGTGCAGATGGCTTGGTCACAGCACCGCGAGTGATTGATATTTGAGGGATAATACTTGTGAAGTACATGAGAAAGGGTGAAGGGTGAAAGATGGAATATAACATACCAGGAAACATATAGGACAATCTGTTGCCCCTCGATATATACCCAGCTCCGGATGCTTTGGTTGTTCTCGTGGGCCTCCCTCGCTGAGCCACTTGGCCGTTTATGGTGTGTCCGCGAGGAGCTGGATACTATAGATGCTGCATCTGCTCGTGTACCATTACCCTCTGCCTCAGCACCCTCCTGGGGCTGAGGCTCTTTCATATGTGCCAGAATCTGCTCATCGTCCCAGTCCTCTTCATAGTCTTCTAATGGTCTGTAGAACGGAGCTAGTTTGCGGTCGACGATGAGCTGTGTGACAATAGTGTGATTCCAATCTCGAGGTCCGGTGTAGACACCCTGGGGCGTGAGATATCCAAAGTCTACGGTCTCTTCCTGATGTGCGCGCCCTGATGAGGATGCGTTTCCCATTTCTGGCAATAGTCCGGTGCTGCCTCCGAGGACGTCGAGAACGTGATGTCGGGGACGTCAAGGACGAGGGCGGGAGTCAGACGGGCTCACGGTTGCGGTCAGAAAGCGTCACCGCCGGCTGATTTGGCGCCAGTGCCTATCTTGGTCAGACCCGGCGCCTGTTTGCACTCACCCTCGACGACCGAGACGTATTGACTGCACCCCGGTCTTGATTTAACTTTAGAGTAGTAAGCTGGGGTAGTTGCTTTACACTTACTTGGTGATATGCGTGTTAGACGTCGACGTCGACATCCCTTACCTCACAAGCAACGTGTTCTGTACTTCGAATACTACCAGCACACTCGAGAATTCTGACCGACGTTGTCCAATCGATGCACAAGGATTGCTCTCAAGTCTCCCAGGGTATTTACAGCACAGAATCAGAGGATGTTATTGACTGTAATTTACCGAGACATGTGCGGGAATAGAAGGTGTTCTGGACGAGGTGGATTGCGCCATAGTGTCCGCGTACTTTCCCTCGCCTGCTCATCGACCGCGCTGCAGTTTCCCATACAGCCTTCATTCTGCTCAATGCCAACGACTCGCTCGACATATTCTCTCAAGCGTATGTGCTGCCCGTGGGTACGTCCTCGATTCCGGGTGAAGTGACCGGTGAATCTGCCACGTCAGCTGGCTCGAATTTTGTCTGCGACTTTCGCTAGGTACGCGCCCATAAGTATACCTGGCTTCCACCTTCGTCTTGTCCACCTTCCTCCCTCCCTCCTTCGTTCATCCTCGCGGCCTGTTGTACCTTTATCTTGCATAACGACACGCCAACATTAAATGTTACTCGACGACCCATGGACAAGAACACCAGAAGAGATTCTGCAGCACTTCTCCGTTGACCCTGCCAAAGGTCTTACCTCGGACCTCGCTGCGAAACATGCAGAGTTGTACGGAAAGAACGGTTAGCACACATTCGTAGGGATATGGTATGCAACAAGCTCATATCGTTTATCCCGAAACTATAGAGCTGCCAGAAGACCCGCCAACACCACTATGGGAACTGATCCTAGAGCAATTCAAGGACCAGCTGGTTCTCATTCTCCTGGCGTCCGCAGTGGTCTCATTTGTGCTTGCATTGTTTGAAGATGGTGAAGGGTCTTCCTGGTGGAGTGCCTTCGTAGAACCCTCGGTCATTCTGCTTATCCTCATCGCGAACGCAACTGTTGGAGTCATCCAGGAAACGAATGCAGAGAGAGCAATAGACGTGAGTCGCTATCAACATCTAATATACATTTATAACTCAACTCCTTGCAGGCTTTGAAAGAATACTCGCCAGACGAAGCAAAGGTATACCGTAATGGCCAAGTATCGCGCATACACGCGTCGGAACTCGTTCCGGGTGACATTATCGCGGTTTCCGTTGGTGACAAGATCCCGGCAGACAGCAGAATCATCTCTGTTTCGTCAAGTAGCTTCCGTGTAGACCAGGCTATCCTCACCGGTGAAAGTGTTAGCGTTCACAAGTCTATTGGTCTTGTAAAGGATCCCAGAGCGGTGAAGCAGGACATGACGAACATCCTGTTCTCAGTGCGTACACCTCTTTGAAATGGCAGAATCATTTATCTAATCCCCTCTAGGGCACAACTGTCGTAAACGGTAGTGCAAAAGCAGTCGTCGTCTTCACCGGCGAACGCACAGCAATCGGTGACATCCACAAGTCGATTTCCTCTCAAATCTCCGAAAAGACGCCCTTGAAGCGCAAACTCGACGACTTCGGCGACATGCTCGCAAAGGTCATCACCGTTATCTGCATCCTCGTCTGGCTCGTCAACATCCGTCACTTCTGGGACCCTTCGCATCACGGCGCGCTCAAGGGAGCGATCTACTACTTCAAGATCGCTGTTGCACTCGCCGTGGCTGCTATTCCCGAAGGTTTGGCTGCGGTCATTACTGCTTGCTTGGCTCTCGGAACGAAGAAGATGGCACAGAAGAACGCGATTGTGAGGAACTTGCCCAGCGTAGAGACTCTTGGATGCACGAACGTCATCTGCTCAGACAAGACCGGTACATTAACCACTAACCAAATGAGCGTGTCCAAGGTGCGTGAACTCTGCATTTGTTCGTGAGCACTTTGAGCTGACGTATCCAAAGTTTACTGTCGTCGACCCGTCCGGCACACCTAGAGAATACTTGGTAGAGGGCACCACGTTCTCCCCTGTCGGGTTGGTTAAACCTGCTGATGGCAAGAATGCCTACACTGAATCACATCCAGAGCCGCTCCTGCGCCTAGCTGAAATCAGTTCTGTCTGCAACGACTCAAAGATTGTGTATCATGCTGTACGTCGGTCCCGTTTTTCCCACTTGAGTGCATATCTAACTTATATCCTTGAATGTAGGAGAAAGGCACATACACCAACGTCGGTGAACCCACTGAGGCTGCACTTCGAGTCCTTGCAGAAAAGCTTCCGTGCGCCGATGCTGAGCTCGCCAAGTCATTGCCCTCTCTGGCACCCGCCGTCCGTGCCAACGCAGTCAACGAGTACTACGAGCGCAACATCCCCCGCTTGATGACCTTTGAGTTCTCTCGCGACCGCAAGATGATGTCCGTCCTCGTCAAACGCAACGGCACAGGCGCACTCTTCGTCAAAGGAGCCCCCGAGTCCGTCCTCGATCGCTGCAACTACGTCCAGGTCAACGGCAAAGCCGTCCCTCTCACCGCCGAGTTACGCTCTGCGCTTCTCCAGCAGACTCTCGCCTATGGTTCGCAGGGTCTTCGTACACTCGCTCTCGCTTACACCGACGAAACCGACTTGAACCCCACGCACTACGAAACGGAGAGCACACTCGACTACGCCAAGTTTGAGAAAGATCTCACCTTTGTGTCTCTCGTCGGTATGCTCGATCCTCCCCGTCCCGAAGTCAAACACGCCATTGCCAACTGCAAAGCCGCGGGCATCCGTGTCATCTGCATCACTGGAGACAACAAGCGCACGGCTGAGACCATCTGCAGGCAAATTGGGATCTTTGGCGAAGATGAGGACTTGACTGGGAAGAGTTACACTGGACGGGAGTTTGAGGAGTTGTCGCAGGATGAGAAGCTGCAAGCGGTGTTGAGGGCGAGTTTGTTCAGTCGAACGGAGCCGGGACATAAGAGCCAGTTGGTTGATTTGTTGCAGAGCCAAGGATTGGTTGTGGCCATGGTAAGTCTCTCGCCCTACCAATGGATCCCGCGAACACTGGACGCTAATGACGTTCCCTTTCCTTCATGGTTAGACGGGTGACGGCGTAAACGATGCGCCTGCACTGAAGAAGGCCGATATTGGTGTGGCCATGGGCAGCGGCACCGACGTCGCGAAGCTGGCTGCGGACATGGTTCTAGCGGATTCGAACTTCACGACGATTGAACAGGCCGTCGAAGAAGGCAGACTTATCTACAACAACACTAAACAGTTCATTCGCTATCTCAGTGCGTCTATTCATCTACATTGATCTTCTGGTCGCTGTCGCGGTGCTAACGGGGCTCGTGTTACGTTTAGTCTCGTCGAATATTGGTGAAGTCGTCAGGTAAGTTTCATTAACGAGCTTGAAGTGAGATTAATTACGGAATGGCTGATGTCGTACACAGCATCTTCTTGACAGTCCTATTGGGAATGCCCGAGGCTCTGATTCCGGTGCAACTCCTCTGGGTGAATCTGGTCACAGACAGTCTTCCAGCAACCGCGCTCGGTTTCAACCCGCCGGACCACAGCATTATGCGTCTTCCGCCTCGTGACAGCCGCGAGCCTCTCGTCGGAAAGTGGCTGTTCTTCCGGTACATGGTCGTCGGAATCTACGTCGGTGTCGCAACCGTCGCGGGCTACGCCTGGTGGTTCATCTTCTATACCGGTGGACCGCAGATCAGCTTCCACCAGCTCGTGAGTGCCATGTTTCCTGAATCCAACCTACAATTCGGCCTAATCTTACTCGAATCTAGACTCATTTCCACCAGTGCAACGCGCTGTTCCCTGAGATTGGTTGTGAGATGTTTACGAACGAAATGGCTCATCGCGCGACGACGATCAGTCTTTCGATTCTTGTCGTAGTAGAGATGTTCAACGCCATGAACTCGCTGTCGGAAAATGAGAGTTTGCTGAGATTGCCGGTGTGGAAGAACCCATACTTGGTAGCTGCCATTACGCTCAGTATGGTTTTGCACTTTGCGATCTTGTACATTCCCTTCTTCACGGTGAGTTTTTTTTGTATCCTGCCCAGCCCTCCCTGCAGCCGCTGATTAATGACGGTGTTTTTGCTCTTAGACTCTCTTCGCGATCACCCCGCTCAACTGGGTCGAGTGGAAAGCCGTGTTGTACTTCAGCGCTCCAGTCATACTAATCGACGAAGTGTTGAAGTTTATCTCCGTACGTCACCGCGTCTCTCCTAAACATTACTTGCCCTAACCTTCCCTTCCTTCTGCTTCTGGTTTACAGGGAACATTCGTTGACCCACCGTCGAAAGTCAAAATTGACTAAACGCGGCGAGGCATGCCCTACTTTTCGTTCTTCATCTCCTTTCCGTGGTCTCAGTGGTATAGAATCCATGAACCCTTCGGTCATCCCTCCCCATCCCAGAACCTCACCTTACCTCATATCACTTCCTCTATCGACCAATCATCCCACTTGTAATGTATCGCCGTACTAAGTATTGTTATGAGCTTTTACACGTAGATACAGACTTCGATACCTGTGAACGTGTTCAATATCTAGCGTAATCGGAATTACCTGATGAGTTCTACTCGTGCAGTGCAACTCGGAATGTGAATGCGAATTGATCGTCACAGACATTCATGTACTCGCGTGCTCAGCTACGCTAGTGCTGCAAGGTCCGACGAAACACGGATAATTAGTGTCTCTGGACGTTTATGTGCATATATGCATAGCAAATTATCAAACAAATGGAAACAACGTGCTTCTTATGAGCCGCTGTTACAGCGTGCAGCGGAAGGGTCGTAGACGTGACGACGCAGGGTCAACCTGACGAGCTCCGTCGATCTGGAGCAAGTCGGCCGTTTGTATGAATGAAAAAAATGCAAGAGGAATGGAGATCGCGTGTATGCATGTATGTACTCGTAAAAAGACGCGAAATCGGGGACGCTGCGGGAACACGAGGGGCGCCGCTCCTCGTGCAATCGTCAGATAATTAAAAATGCCTGTAAGAGGATGTACGTGGAAGACTTGGGAAATGCCACTGGTATTCGGAATTCGACACGACAATCTTGAGGGATAGTGCAAGGGCAGTGTGATGAACTGTTGGGCCGCGTACGCCTGTGAGTTACGATGTGGCGGCGACTGTGAGCAGGATGTGTGGCTGTATGGTTTACAGTGGTCGATTGGGAGACGGACAACGCTTGTAAATAGAAAAGTGCGCTGATCAGTGCGCATAATGATGGACCATATACTCGTGTTACTGAAGACGCGTGTATACATGATAATAACTCCATCTGAAGCCCCCAGCTCACTGTGCTATGCGTGCGTATCATGAAGGAAAGGTAGTTCAATCTAGCGCGTCAGCAAAGTAAAAGGGATGCATCATGAGCAGGCAGATGATTTGTAACCAGAACAAATCCAGGTGGCAGGATTTGTACTAGTTACAGTTCAAACGTGGGTTCAAATAATGTACAACGTGGATTGCGCCAGAGGTTGCATGTAATTCGCACCTGAGGTGAGCACCGCAAGACGCGAGGGCGTACAGCGCACCGGAACCGCGGCACACTTCGTTTTATGGCAGATCGCCGTCCCGGGGTCGTTTCGAGATGTCCGAGTCGAGGAGGAGATGAAATCCAAGAGCGTCGATGAATTTGAGTTGGCTTCAGTCACGGTCACTGCTGCATCCACCTTGGACAGGTTTTTCTGACTTTCTGGTCCATGTCACGGCGTGGGCATCTGTGAAGGAGCAGAAGGTGAGGTCGTACTTACATCGGCCCCCGATAACCAACAGCCTCCTTAAGTAAAGGGAGCGCGTAGATCACCGGTCCCACTTAGCAGTGTACTAGTGTACTCCTGGCACGGTACTTATCTGCATCCGCCGTGGCCTTTCCGGCGTTTCCACAGGTTTGGTCGAACTTATTTGAGTGTAGGCTGGTGAGATGGGTGACGTGTCACGTAGTTGTCTCATGAGGGTTCCCACTCGCGATCGAGTGGAACCAGCCAACTAGCGATACGTGAAGTGAACGTGAGACCCGAAGGCTGAGAACATATCTCGGGACCGAGTTCGGCTTCATGTTGCGGTTGCCCGAAGTAAGTCTTGGAGAGGAGGATAAACAGATGTTGCTGGTTATCTGTATCTGCAGAGAGAGATAGTCTGCGTACGTGTGATGGTTGAGATCAGCCGTTGTGGTCACCGGTGGCTGCTGTTGACGTTTGTGTGAATGAGAACTTACGGCTTTGATATGTGGAAATACTCACGTTTGCCATATTTTCAAGTCCTCGGCCGCCGTGCTGGAAAGAAGGATTGGGTTAGCGTTTACGATTTGGAAGATGGTAAAACAACGACTCACGGGAAGGGCTCAACGCCGAATAGCATCCTCTGTGGGTCCTATTTTTGGCTTTCTCTATGACCCGAATATACACCAACCATCCTGATGTCGTTGGAGATGTTGGTGTACAAACTGAAATCAGCCCATGCCCACGTTGACGAAAGATAGACAACATACAAAATTGATGGTGGCCAATCACTGATCAAGCGCTCAACGAGATGAGATGAACACGATCACAAATTCTTGATCTCCCTGCTCTCTTGCAATTGACCACGACCTGCCAGCTCCTGCCAGTGCATACGCCGTTGCGTGACTTGTGACTTCGTCGACAAGGGAGTATTCCCCGTAGAATGCACACAACGCAACCGTGCATTTACGTGTATGACACACGCACATGCCGCAACGGTCGAATAGCAACTCCCAGGTGTGCTCCCTCGGAACTGTAAAGTATGTTTAGGGAACAAGGTGTGTGCTGCGAACACCACGAGGCGCGAGACTCTCTCGGTGAGCTCGGACACCAAGAACACGTCTCGCATTCATTTTCCAACAAGCTTTGTTGCTGCGGGTGATCCCATGCCTCCGAGCACGGGTATGTATACCAAATACAGCGAGTACGTGTACCCGTGTGTACATACACAACGAGGGCCTAGGACCGAAGCGCGTGCGGCCCCGAAAGGAAGCTCCATGGGTCTATGACCCACTTGCCGCAATCTGTATGAGGAAGTCGAAGACGAGTCGGTAGTCTGTTCGATATACCGCGTGGGTAAGTAGATACTATTAGAGTTGTTACGATAATGCTACAGGGTTGCCGGATGGCTGAGAGAGACAAAACAACTGACTGAACCAGCGTGCTTGTGAACACAAACGAATATTACGAGAGACCGATGCGATGGTGTCAATAATAAAGACAGGATGAAGAGAACCGAAACTTGCCGATGTGAGTGAAGATGGGTGGATGGATGATGCAGTGTTCATGTGTCAAGGAAGAATAGGACGGGGAATTCAAGTAAGAGGAGGACATGCGAGGCAAGATGAAAATGGGAAAATGAATGGACTGATTGGATGGAGACGGGTGTGACTTGCAAACAATGGGGGCAAAATCAGATCATCCGTGATCCAATTAAGGACACACCGAGAAGCACGGTGCATTATGCGATGGGAAGCAGAAGGCACCGGGCACATCTCATCTGTCGATAGTCTGGTGGCAGAGTTGCGGCGAAGAATCTGGGATAAACGTCTCCCAGCTCGGTGGTTTGCTGGACGGCTGTTACGGAAGAAGCATAGCTGACGAACGACCAGTGACGCTTCAGTCACGTCTTCACATTCGCCAGCCGAGAGCTTCGAAGAGTACGCCAGCGTCAGTCCGAGTCGCCGACAGTGGCGAGAAACAGCGAGCGGAGGCCGACGCAGCCTCGTTAAGAAGCGCCGGCTTTGGTCTTCCTCCTACCGAGAACGCCCAAGAAGCCGAGGACGTTGTTGCCACTGCTGTTCTCGCGCCGCTTGTTGAGCTTCTCGATCTGCGCCAACTCTTCTTCCCACGCACGAACAAGCTCCCGCGACTGTTCGTCCCGCTCCCTCGCCCGCTCGCGCTCCCATTCCTCGACATCCAGGCGTTGCTGATGCTGGTTCCACACCAACGCCATCGCGCCGGGACCACCGATACCGTTCATCCCGGTGAAGTTGGTGTTGAGAGTCTTGAATGAATGCTCATCGGGGCTGGGCGCAACGCGGTGTCCACCGCTGGAACGAGGAGACGGTTGTGAGGGCGGACTTCTTGACGCTGAGGACGAGCTAGAATGCGTCTCACGCTCGGGAGATCTGCTGAGGAAGAGCTTGTTGGATGACGACCGACGCTTGTGTCTGGTTGATGTGATTGACGGCGGCATGTCCGCAGATGAGCTTGAGCTACTTGACAGATATCCGTTGTTTGCCATGGGCACCTTCGGATTGGGCACCGGCACAGGAATCGGAATAGCTAATCCCATGTGGATGTCCGCACCGTCTCGAGGGCCAGCTGACGTATGTGGACGTCGAGACTTCTTCTTTGAAGGGATTACCTTGCTGAAGGATGCCAACGCTGTCTTGCCAGATGAGCTCGAGCCGGACTGTACGGAGTTGGATGTCGTCTCTGGCGGTGTAGCAGGCAGCGGGTGTTTCTTCGACGAGATCGGTTCGCGAGCGGAAGATGAAACTTCTGCAGACTTAGGAGGCGCATAACGGAAGTATGCGATCTCTGACGGAGTGCGCGGCCTTTCGGGATCAGTACTCGACGTTCCGTGTGAACTCTCAGTAGTCTCTCCGCCTCGTGAGTTGGACGAACGAGCTTTCGAGGAAGCACGCGCCTCAGCGTAGCGAGCTGCAGCTTGCCGGCGCTCAGCGTCGTTCGTAGGTACGACGAGGATCTCGGACGGCGCAAGTTCAATAGACTCAGTACCGGAGGACGAAGTAACAATGACCTTCATAATGAGACGGCTGAGTATATGCGCATACAATTAGCATGCAAGCAATACGCACCTTCACCCTGACCCAAAAGCTGACGGCGGCTAAGTTTCCCCGCATAGACTCTCCCATACCCCACCTCCAGTGGCTACGCGCTGCAGGCCATGGTAGTGAGATTGTCTTGCTCCACACACCGTTCTCTTTGTCGAAAGCAAAACCAGCTCCTTCAGCGGCTGCGACAGTCGTGACGAGTGACTTGCGAGGTTGACCATATTCCGACGGAGTTGACGGCGAGATAGGAGTGATCGGAGGTGGTGATGGATAGTCGAGCAAGTTGGTTTGGGAGTCTGCTGAGGGTGAGCTGACCAGAGGAGTGCGAGACGTGATGGTAATACTCGAGGCATTAGAGTCTGAGTCGATGGTCATGGTACTTCTCGAAGCCAAACCATGTCTGTCGTGCATGTTCTCTCTGGATTCCGGTGCACTGCTCGAGACAGATATTGGTAGTGGAGACCCGCTTGCCTGATACGCAAAAGGTGATGGTGAGGCAGGTGAGGAAACATTAGAAAACGTCGGCGCTTCGATTTCGTGAAGGTCAATGCGCCTCTCGACGAGCAACGACGCACTACGTATGGAAACGGTAGGATCCACCGGTTGAATGAATACAGAGGTGAAGACGATGTCACTAGGTCCGATGGGGAATGTAGGAGTTGATAGATTGTAATGCAATACAGGTGCTCGTGGTTTGTTGGTGGCATGAGAGAGCGTCGGTAGGGTGGTTTGGGGGGTAGCGGATGGTGACAAAAGAGGTGGTGGTGTGTCGTGACGTACGAGTAGGATGTCAGCGTGCTTCAGCAGTCTCGACCCCACCGAAGCTAAGGACTCATGCTCCAGGACTGGAGTTGGAAAAGACACCCAAGAGTTCCGCAATCCATGCCAAGCGCAATCAGGTAGCGTTCGTCAAGCGGGAGATATACGGCCCGACGATATCCAGTGATACATTTGACAGATGAACACACAACGTAACGGATTGTGTATGGCGCCAATGGAGTTTGTTGTTGGGGGAAAGGAGAGACAAGGTCAGTTGTGGCGGGACAGGCGTGGCACGACTATACGCACCGACTTCCAATCTCCAATATGTCCTGTAGTCCAATAGATTGACTGTACTGAATCCAGCAACACGCTTCGGTAGTGTGATCTTGAATGGTCGGTTAAGCTCGGACAGCTCTGCATACTCCTCGCCATCCGGTTTGCGCCAGAGTGTTTGGGTGTAGTCAACGAGGAGCCGCGAGTGGGGAGCGCCGCCGACGCGACCCTGTCGAGCCTCATACGCCCGTAGCGAGACAGTGAGAACCTTTGCGTTGATAGGCTTTTTATCTTCGTCGAGGCGGACACTGACTATGCCATCTACGCGCACTGGGGTCAGGCCGAGGTAGCCTTGGTGGGGGAAGGGCCGCACGCTGGAGTTGCCCTTGGTGGTGGATAGGATGAGGTGGACCATGTCCGGCGTCGAGGGCGACGTCGAGAACGTCGGCGACGGGGGACAGGACTGGTGACGGTGGAGGGGACGAAGCGGAGGAGGGGAGAGGAAGGACAGGCTACATGTGAGAGTATCTTTATGGGAAGAGGTTAACGGATGAACAGGATTGAGAAGCAAGATGGCTACTTTGATGGAACCGCCGTACACTAACAGTGCTTCGATGCCGGCTAAAACGCAACCAAAAATTGCTAAAATATCCAGGAAATTCCACTGCCCTCAACTACCCCGCCTCTCCCACTTCCCAGCCAGAATATGCCCGTCCATGCGCCCGACGGTGGTGGCCATGTCCAGCTCGTCGCTCCGGGAGCGGTGACTTGTCGCATCTCGCACTTTCCGAAACTGGCAAGTCACATCGGGCGCCCGGCGTGCTTCTTTTGCCACGCATCCATATGCCGCATCCTGTCACCGTGTGACATGGTTCGATCGCGTCACGGTTCCCCACCTTCCATGCGCCACGACGCGATCAAACCGCTTCTCTATTGCAGCCGGCCCATGTCCAAATTGGTTAGCCTCTCATCATTCCCGCCTATTACTCGGCAGGCGCCTGTCCACGTCTTCGACTGCGACGCCAACGACCTCGTCCTCAACGTCGGCAGTGCCGACTCTATCCCTCAACTCGTCGTCGTCAACATCAACGAAGGTCGCTAGTCATCATGCCGCCCGCTCTCTACATTCCAATACTGATAGCTGGAATGCTGATAACTGTGCGTATACTCCTATCTCACCCATAGCCCTATATTAATGTCCTCGATGCAGGGTTCCAGTAATTCGCTGTGGACCAAATGGCAGGTGCGGTAGCCGTCTGTTTCGACGAATACATGCTGAACCGGTAGGCTTTAATCGCAGGACATGCAATGCGTTGAGAACTGCGACGATCCGAATCCGCGTCGCCACGTTCTTTACGAACAACCTGTGTGGCAAACGCTGCAGATGTTCAGTGCGTCTCTTCATACTGCGGCGTGCTATCCTGATCGCTCATCTCTACTTTCCATCTATTGCAACCTCACTGATTCGTCATGACCACCTTCAACTTTCGACCCAACATCACCCCATCACAATCTCCGTCATCTGGCCGAACTAGTCGGAGAAATGTTGTGTACGTGTTGCGAAACGTCTAATTATCACTGGCTCGCACTCACAACACCTCTTTTTTGTATTGGTTTCGCTCTCCGCATTCTGGAATACGCCTCTGCACGCCTGCTTCATGTATTCATGCCGACCCGGTTCTCTCCATTCACCAAACAGGCTTCCTCCCTGTTATATACACCGTCGCGAAGGCGCGTTATGAAGCCTTCAAGCGTTCGCGCCGGCCGCCGGTACATTTAGACGCAGACGATGCAGACCTTCGGGCTCCTGCACTCACTTCTTCGCTTGTCGACGATGAAGATGATCTGGACGCACCGAAGGCCGGCCACAGACTTAAGCCTATGCGCGGATGGGCGTACTTGTTGCTTTGGCTACCCTCCTTCTGTGATCTTACTGGTACGACGGTGAGTACGCATTCTGCTCTTCTGGTCTGCTCCCATGGGGCTATATGCATATGTGGCGTAGTCCGCCTGAGCTTCTCGTTCTATTACTCTTCACTTCCCTGCAGTTTGCTCCTTTTGGGCCAAATTTCGACGACAGTGATTGGCCCGTCGAGGCATGACTGTATAATTTCACGGGAAGTGCGCAGTCTATCTGCACACTCGACTTGATTATTCGACCGAGTTTCGTAGCATGCCGATCCTGTGGCGGCCCTCTGTGCGAGTGGACCTACATGAATTGTGCAAGTCGCAGAGCCTATCTGAGGTAATGCCATTGAGGCTCTCGAAGTGGGATTTCGAAGTGGGCTCCTGAGCTTCGAAAGGGGTGCTTGGGCACGGTCTTCTGTCGTCTTCCAATTCTCTCTCCAGGGTTCGACTCTCAAACGAATCGTATGCTGATGTCATATTTTCTCCTCCAGCTTCTGAATATCGGACTATTGTATACACCCGTTTCCATCTACCAGATGACCCGTGGTGCCAGCGTTCTCTTTGTCGGAATCCTCAGTGTCATGTTCTTGCACCGCAAACTCTACCTATATCAGTGCGTCTATCAAACATTCTCCTACTGTCACACCTCGCATCTTCCATGACGAGGTTATTGATATGAATCTCGAATAGGTGGCTTTCCTTGGTGACCGTCATGTTCGGTGTTGGCCTCGTGGGCCTTAGCGGCTCGATGATCAAAGATGCAGTCAAGGACGCCGCTGTTCACTTGTTAACATCGATGACTAGTTTGGGCGAACCAGGCTCGACTGTCCCCTCAACGCCCACCGCGGAGGAACCAGAGGTTACCAGGGTACTTCTTGGTAAGTGGCACCTGATTCCTGGCTTCACTTGTGGATATCGAATCGCTTGTTTGGCGTCGTACTTATCTGCAATTTCCCCACAGGTGTCTTCCTCGTGTTGATCTCTACAGTCTTGTGAGTGCAGATGTTCCTCCCTTGCTGTCTCGATTCCTTCCCGTGGAGTTCACCCCAGTGGGACGACGCCCGAGAATAGCATGGGCCGCAGCTTTCCGGTGTGCCCATGTCAGCGGATATACTATCCACCCGGATAGCTCATCGTAGCTCGAGCTTCTCTCCCTCGCTCCTTCACGAGCACCGAGTGAGCGTGTCAGTTTAGTAGGGCACGAGGCAAGAAGCTGAGCTTCTTCTTTTACCGTGGTTGTTGCCGTTTCTAGTAAAGCTGTGTCGCGCCGCTGGCCAGACCATCCGATTTTTAGAGCGGCGCATGTTCTGGCCACCTGCAGTTGTCACACACGCCGTTGTTCGCGGTGTGTGGGACAGTCCTCTGATGCAGAACCAACTGGCAGTTGTTGTCTCCTTTCAATCTGATCGGATCTTGTTACGATGAAGGAAACAGACGCTGACGATATCTATCTCACATCCTTGTTCCCAGTGCGGCAACTCAGTTCGTTGTGGAAGGTGCGTACGGAGTATACCCTCCCGTCTGCTTTACAATCGCATGCGCGCGGGAACGGCACGGCTGATATGCTCGTATTGAATTTACAGAGAAGATTATGTCTCGGTACAGCGTCACGCCTCTTGTCGCAGTGGGCTGGGAAGGTCTCTTCGGCGCCGTCAGCATCCTGATTATGTTCCCTTTCCTCCCTCTCCTCCGCCCATATGTACCCGAGTCGACTGAGTCCTTCTTCGATGTTGGCCGCGGATGGGACCAGATGATCCACACTCCGACCGTGCTCTGGAGCGGGATTGCGATTATGTGCAGCATCAGCGCGTTCAACTTCTTCGGATTGAGCATGACGAGACACGTCAGCTCTGTGGCGAGGAGTCTCACGGATATGTGCAGGACCCTCACGATCTGGATCATCAGTCTGCTGCTTGGCTGGGAACTGCTTGTGTTCCCTATCTCCCTCGTGCAAGTACTCGGGTTTTCGTTATTGATGTAAGTGTCGAGTTATTTTTATGGAACGTCCGGACAGACCTGACCGCTGCACCTTATTCATAATAGTTACGGCACCTTCGTCTTCAACAACATCGTCCAACCCCCGTCGTTCTTGCGTCCCCGCATTGACAGCGAACACCCAGACGAAGACCGTGCTCTGCTGGCCCACGAGGCCCTCGATGAAACCGCCGCCCTTCCGTCCGATCTCGGTCAAAGTGGATACGACGTCGTGCCTCAAGAGCAGTTGCCCCAGCCACATTCTCGTAGGGACTAAGCGGTGGTTTCGAAGGTTCTGTGGAACTGGGGTTACAGCGCACTTTCGGTACCGTGGTGCGGTTTGGCTTGGCAGTGGAGCTTCTTCACTTTTCTAGTCTTTCCGTCAGCAGAGTGTGACTGACGGTGGGGAGGGAAGTGACACATCATTTCTAGTTTCGGGGCGTCGAGTTTCACCACACAGGCCTGGTTTACGACTTCATTTTTCTCGCACGTCTTTCTCATCGGTTGTTTCAGGTGTGGACTTCACTAGTTATATGCGCTACTGTACGTGAATGTAATGATCGTATCTGTGACTATGCACGCTTTGGTTATGAATCCGGCCTTACACTTACGATCATTTTTACCCACTTTGCGCGTGTCGACGTCGAACACAACGGGGACTCAAACACCGTCGACGACATTACAGTAAGCAACATTTCAGCTGTCAAATCGTACGGTGGACTCTAGACTGACACGCCACACGGGTGCAGTTGACATCGTCTTTGCGGTCAGAGGCTACGTTAGAAGGTGATCGTGATCGACACGTACCCCAAATTATCTGAAGCTAATTTGATTGCTTATCGTAGATGGTTCGACGGAGCCTTCGGGATATATTTCAAGACTGATTACTGGTGGGCAAGTTGCAATTGTACGACACGGTTCTATGTGACCTGCCAAGGGTTCTGGACAATGCCGCGCTGGAATCATTGGTTTTCGTGTGGCGACAGAAAAGAGGGAACGTCAACCAGCAACGTGTTCACCAGTGTTTGTTTTGCTATACACTGCTGGTACTGTATGCGTATGTATAGTCTGCAGCCAATGAGGCTAACATCGACTTGAACGTCACTAAGCTCAAGTTCAAGTTGGTCCTGACGCTAACTGGTGAGAGACACAGTATTTACGTGCTCTTAATACTACCAGTCGTTGACACAGCTTTTTCTCAAGCTAAATATTATCCGCACCAGGTACCGTATGTGTATGCAATCATCACTCGTCGTGGAAAACGGGATGGCCACCAGCTACTACCGCCGTGGCTTGCACTCTTAGCGCTCTCGTTGTGGCGTTCTATAGGCGCTGTTCGTGAGTAACTTTGGCCGTGATCACGACTTGTACTTGATCATGATGATATTACTTAGTCTGGACAAAGCGGCCCTTCACCGACATCTTCGCTTTATCGCGAGTTGCATTGCGCCAAGTGCAATGACCTTTACTTAGGTAGGTATTCTCCCAGACCAGACTACACTTGACCACTGAGACGAGACACTTTTGCTGATGCCGCCATTACAAGAGTCCAGTTCGTTCAAACGCACTATCTCATGTTGCCCGTTTGCAAAGCTATCTGCACTCGGTAGAGATTTCCCTGTCTTTGAGTGCCACTAACATCTAATGCCAAATCAAACGCTGTCAGCGGCGACTCAGAGCGGGTACAGGTGCCAGTGGCGGAAACCTTCATTCAAGTACGAGTGCAATGAACGGTTATGCGATGGGTCTTGTCAAGCTAGTTGAACCACGCTGTGTGCACGTTTATGATGTTTGAATTACAGAGTCCGTACTTTTGTCCTATTATCCAACTGTCATTGGTATGTGTATGCAATGAAGGGTGGTTTATACTCTCATCGTTTCCGTACAGGGTCTTTTGGCGCCGTTTTGTGAGAAATTTCCCAGTCGTAGGAGACCAAGGTGGGTGAAACCTTCCCTCTGTATACAGTTGATCACATTCTGCACGACAGTAAAGAACGGCGTGGGTCGATGCTTCACCTTGGGGGGGGGGGGGGGGGAATAACGCCGCCATGCCCCGAGTGACCGCACAGCAAACTAGCGTCCCTGTACGCCGATAATGCACGGTATAAGAAGAGAGGGTTTCATGAAGTCTATCACTCAGTGTCCTCTCCCCAACTCCAATCTCACCCCGCTTTTATTCTTGATTGACGACAAATTACAATGCTCACCGCTACCTATACTCATCCTCCTGATGACCCAGACACATCACTCATGACTCCTCTCACTCCCAATGGACTTCAAGGTCATGAAATTGGGAAAAGCACTGGTAGGTCATAATGCAGCCCGAGCTTTGTCGCATCACCTGTACGAGTCAACTAAGATACTCATATGCAGCTAGTCACGACGATGGTTTACCACTACTCGAACTTAACAACAAACACCACCTGATTAATCACCCGAACAAAACCCAGAAGAAAGAAATCCATGTGTTTTCACTAATATCATCTTCTCCTTATGACGCTGAGCAGAAGAACGAGCTTCAAGTCATCATTCCTATAGAGCCCCTACAAATACGGGTCAGTAGCCCACATAACCCGCTGGCTTGTATGATAATTGACTCAAATGTTTTATCGCACAGCTGTTGGGAAATATTGATTTCTCGAACCACCACATCGACGTCTTCGTCTGTATTGCAGTTCCCTTATTGCCCCAGAGCAAGGTCGGGAGGCTTCAGGGCGACTATACCAAGGGCTTCACTGCTGAGTGCATTGAACCGGGAATTACTAAGGGCACGTTAACACTCTTCACGTCGGCGCCGACTGTGAAGACCGAGCCGCGGCAAGATTGGGTAAGCCTCAGTGCAAACATGGAACTGCTTGGAAAGGAGCACTTCTTCAAAATCAACCTCTTTCCTATCCCTCGGTAAGTACCACTTAGAGTCTTAAATCTATGATATACTAGGTTACTGATTGGAACGTTAGCATTCACAAGCATAAAGTTGAGGTGGAATTCGCCAGCTGGCCCAAGAACGACCATAGCGCTCTCATAGGTGCTTTGAAGATCGAAACTTTCGTTAACTAGGCTACGATGATTGTTCCAACCATAGTTACTCCACAATGTATGGCGGCATTCCAGTTGAGCAGGTGGGACTGATCTGTATTGTTCTGAAGGAAGGCTTGCTAGGCGAGCTTGGGGCTTTGAGCGACTGGAAGCATGGGAACCATAGGGATCGATATATGGGTGGCATGTATTTGTAGACACGTTTTGGAAATTAAAAATACGAGCTACGTAGCTCAGCAGAACAGAGTATGCCATGATGCAGCGCACTCCGAGTTGCATGCAGCGAGCCGGCAAGGTGTAAAGTTACTTCCATGAGCTACGAGGTACATACCTTTGGGATCTACTCTGCTCCCCCACCCTTCCCGACAACGGTACCGACATCCCATCACTAGGCTAGTACTTATAGCCATGGCGCAGTGGTACTTAGCTAGACACTGTGTATCTCAGCCTGATCTGAGTCACATAACGTCAAAGTTCCTCGCTACGGTATTATGATGAGAGGATATCAGGTCGGCACTCCGTAGTTCGATCGTCGCCGCCTGAAACTTGAAGGATGATAAGGGCACTGAGCAGATGACTGGAATACTAAATTCGAATTCCACTTCCACTATTATTCTCCAGGAGGTTGAGAAGAATAGCAAACACATCGAAGAAACAGGAATATCAAGACGCACTAACGTTTAACACGGACTTGGCACACAGTTTAAAACAAACGAACATCATGGCATATTTGGCATATTCGCGATACACGAGCTAACTAGTTACAGGAAGGTACGAAGTTAGCCATCGTACTTAGTAGTATTGCGGTGCCCTGCCAAGTAGTGGTTCTCCGAATCCGATTCAAGCCAGGTCATCACTATGAGCAGTTGTCAGAGACCATCATCGGATGTGAAATGGGAATCGCAGTGAAAACGTACCTGGCGAATGGGATGGGGAACAGCGGAATGTCAAAGGTGTACTCCTTGGTATAGATCTCCAGTGTCCCCTTGAGGTGGAGTACACGTTCCTCGTTGACATAGAGCGTCAAGGAACCACTGATGATTCCTGGGAAGCCAACTGAGATGGTGATACCATCAGTCAACGACCCCTTGAATTCGCCCATGTGGATCTCGGGAAGGATGGGGACCTTGAGGTACACGTTGATGTCAACATAGAGAGACGCGAAATCCGCCTGTCCACGGAGCTGTTCAGGAGAGAATAATCAGTAAGTTGGTGTCAATTGCAGGCAAGAACGCGTATGCTAACAATGATTTGAATAGGGCCAATAGGGATGACGATCTCTATTTCCTTGAGGTCCTTGTTCTTGACGTAGGGAGAGGTGCTGATCAACGCGTAGACGTGCGACTCGGGGAAATCGCCACGGGCTAGGTTGTGACGATGGTGGCGTTTGTCTAGCTCTAGGAGCGGAAGGAGGTTGGTATCTCCTACAGATAAAAACATTAGATTGGCTAGACCCATATGAAAGATGTAGTATAGCATACCTGTGACTTTGGGCTTCGGTGCAAATTGTACTTCGGCCATGGTGCTGCTGTGTGCGAGTGCGATACTGAGAATGAAGTCGAAGTGGACTCTGAACTGAAGAGGAACTGCATACGACACCCCTGTATATATATGCCCACAGAGTAAGTAAAACGCGCAAGTGCTATTGTTGAACGTACTAACCGGCAGGATGTATCCAACACCATTCTGGATGCCTCTGACAACTAACGCCAATGTGACAAATTGCCTCGGACTTGTGGACCTCCGGCCTCGATGGACTTCCTCAAAGTAACAGAACAAAGCAGGGCGACACAACAGACATGCCAGTCCTCCGCTAGTTGCGCAAGCACGTGCACAGTCCGACTAGAAGTCGTTGAAGAAACACCAGTATTGACACGTCCGTGTAGTATTGATTTCCAAGTGTAACGGCATGCCTATATGGCCTCGGAAATCTCTCGTTCCGGCTCCTCTAATAGTAATGGGATGCCAGTATCCAGTGACCACCTAATGGTCATTCTCCACTGTCCGAGTCCATGCAGTCACCAGCGAAATATGGGTATCAATCTGTCCGGGTTGCAGCATTCAGGTCACGCCGGAGAAGTTATGTATAACTCACCTCTTCTAATTCATGAAAAGTCGCATTAGACGGGATGCCGTGACGCAGTGCCCTCCTGTGTTATGGCCTTGTCTCCTCCGAGGCGTTGGCAACAAGGTTCACGCAAACACACCGCGCCGCGGCCGCTGTCAGCCATTTCGTACCCCTTCGCACACTGTATGAGTCCAATAGGCATGTTCAGATTCAAGTGACCTGCAAATATACATCGTGTGTATAAAATCGGGATGAACATCCGAGTCGGAAGTCCTCTGTAATGGAAGTAGGGATTGAGTCACTAGTGCTGATTATTCTCTTCATGCATAAGCTTACCGTCCCGGAGCAGATTA
Organism: Irpex lacteus; assembly: GCA_001986395.2. Classification (NCBI taxonomy): domain Eukaryota; kingdom Fungi; phylum Basidiomycota; class Agaricomycetes; order Polyporales; family Irpicaceae; genus Irpex; species Irpex lacteus. Next base: position 805,017 of record MQVO02000004.1, on the reverse strand, counting down.
GTCTTAGTCTGTGACAAACAAGGTGCGTTCACGGTGGACTCAGCCGCCATGCTCTAGGCTGAAAACAGGCGTTTCGCGATTGTCGTATGCCCCGCCGTTTGTCGTTTGTGCAAAGTCTACCAGACTCAGGCTGCATTCAAGGCTTATAAAAAGCCCCCTTATCCATGGTCTATTCAGACACGGAAACGAACCGCGCTGCCTTGGGTCTTGGGAACGAGACTAAGTGTGTGAGATGGCTCCTGAGTTCTGGAGATCTCTTAGCGCCCTTTGCGTTTGCCTCATCGGGAAGGTCGGAGTAGGTCGGAGTGTAGAATTATTCCTCGCGTGTTTGAGCTGGCCTGAGCTCTCGCTCAACTCCTATCTCTTTTTCGCTCTCCCTCCGAGTTAGGGCCGCACCGGAAACTCCGAATGAAGAGCGAAATTTCTAATTAAGGTATGGCAGCTAGTACTACGCGGATATCGTCCACTGATCTGCCGTCGAGAATTTAACTGTGTCAATCGCACTCAGGATTTACGACTCTACCGTATATTCGTCACTGCGGATCCAGCTTGCTACTTGCGGTATGTGCGCTAAATCATCCGCAATTATTGCGCTCCGTAATGAAGGGACAAATTGCAGTACGCTATGCTGCCAGTGTCAGCGTGCACTTCAAGCTCAAGCAAGTTCGAGTTGAGCATGAGGCCACCCGGGCCCTCCGAGTCCAGGTGTGCAGGAACTCGAACCTCATGCATACGTCGAGCCCGGTGAGCTAAAATCCCCGAATCCATAGGCTCATTCCATCTTGACCTTGACATCACCGCACTCAGGCTACAGGTTCTATGAGTCGGCGGGTATCGTCATCACGGTACTTGTATCTCAACACCACGGAGGAGACAAGACCATAACCACGGTGGAATAATCAGTCACGGCATCCCGTCTAATGCGACGTTTCGTGAATTGGAAGAGGTGAGTTGTACAGAACTTCTCATGCGTGACCTGAATGCTGCAACCCGGATAGATTGACACCCATGTTCTGCTGGTGACTGCATGGACTCGGACAGTGGAGAATGACCACTGCATTAGGTGGTCGCTGGACACTGGCATCCCATTACTATTAGAAGAGCCGGCACGAAATATCTCCGAGACCATGTAGGCATGCCGTTACAACCTGGAAATAAACACTCTACGGAACTGTCAATACTGGTGTCCCTTCAACGTCTTCTCAGTTGACCTGCTTGCACAACCACCGCGGCCAGTGGAGGACTTGCATGTCTGTCGTGTCTCCACGCTTTGTTCTGTTACCTTGAGGAACTCCATCGAGGCCGGAGGTTCACAAGTCCGAGCCAATTTGTCACGTTGGCGTTAGTTGTCGGAGGCATCCAGAATGGTGTTGGATACATCCTGCCGGTTGGTACGTTCAACAATAGCACTTGCGCGTTTTACTTACTCTGTGGGCATATATATACAGGGGTGTCCTATGCAGTCCCTCTCCAGTTCAGAGTCCATTTCGACTTCATTCTCAGTATCGCACTCGCACACAGCAGCACCATGGCCGAAGTACAATTTGCACCGAAGCCCAAAGTCACAGGTATGCTATACTACATCTTTCATATGGGTCTAGCCAATCTAATGTTTTTATCTGTAGGAGATACCAACCTCCTTCCGCTCCTAGAGCTAGACAAACGCCACCATCGTCACAACCTAGCCCGTGGCGATTTCCCCGAGTCGCACGTCTACGCGTTGATCAGCACCTCTCCCTACGTCAAGAACAAGGACCTCAAGGAAATAGAGATCGTCATCCCTATTGGCCCTATTCAAATCATTGTTAGCATGCGCGTCCTTGTTTGCAATTGACACCAACTTACTGATAATTTTCTCCTGAACAGCTCCGAGGACAGGCGGATTTCGCGTCTCTCTATGTTGACATCAACGTGTACCTCAAGGTCCCCATCCTTCCCGAGATCCACATGGGCGAATTCAAGGGGTCGTTGACTGATGGTATCACCATCTCAGTTGGCTTCCCAGGAATCATCAGTGGTTCCTTGACGCTCTATGTCAACGAGGAACGTGTACTCCACCTCAAGGGGACACTGGAGATCTATACCAAGGAGTACACCTTTGACATTCCGCTGTTCCCCATCCCATTCGCCAGGTACGTTTTCACTGCGATTCCCATTTCACATCCGATGATGGTCTCTGACAACTGCTCATAGTGATGACCTGGCTTGAATCGGATTCGGAGAACCACTACTTGGCAGGGCACCGCAATACTACTAAGTACGATGGCTAACTTCGTTCGTTCTTGTAACTAGTTAGCCCGTGTATCGCGAATATGCCATGATGTTCGTTTGTTGCAAATGGTGGGCATTCGCTACCTCTTTCCAACTCGGTGAATACTGCTACTAGGCTAAGTAGAAACTGCTCGGTGAAGCTTAAGCATCGTCTGCCCCACTGCCTGGTCCATACCTTTCTTCCGCCGTTTCTCTCGCTCCGTTCACGGTTAAGTTTCCTCCGATTTACTCCTTAAGGCGCACCAGGTACTTACAAACCATTCCCATGCAACTCATCTTTGTGCTGTAGTACTTATTTAGATCTGCTTGGATCGCCTTCAAGTTAAGTTGCCTCTGGCAGTAGCCCGGCGGCGGCGGTTGCAACTTGCAAGCCTGAGCGTGTCGCGCATGAGACCCGCGTCTGCCATGCACGTGCTGAGAACAACCTGCCTAATTCAAGCTGGTTAAGGTTCGCAAGCGTCCGAGGACGGCAAGCCCAACAACCTCGACGCAGTTGCGTCTGGTTATCCAACTTCTTCTTTCTCGTCTGCGCAGCTATTCTTATCTTGCTCTGTGCATATAAGGACTTCAATCATGGCGAGTCCGCCGTCAACGAACACTTCACCTCGCCGTCCTATGTCGGCTTCACGATCATCATTACACGGCTCCCAGTCTATATTTCCAGGAGCCAGCAGTTCTCGACCATTTCTCAACATGTTGAACCCGATGCTTGGCAGAGGCTATCAGGGATATATGCAGGCCAATCAGTCGGTGTTGCAGGAAGAGGAGGAGGAAGACGATGAAGAGAGTGGGGGTGTCGACCTTGAGGCAGGTCGAGCCACACGTCGAGATTCGGTATCAACTGTACTGAACAAGAGCAAACGACGTGTATCCTGGGGTGCTGAAGCTTCTGAAATGAACGTCTTCCGACCAAATATTAAGCAAGACGATCGGAACTATGCGAACGACGACTCTGATGATGAGGTCCCTCAGGACTTCTTGATTGAAACTGCTGCCCCTGGTCGTGTGCGTAAGCCACAGTCACCTACTACGCCTCGTGCCTCTTCGCACAAGGGCAAGGAGCCCGCCGTGGCGAGACAAAGGCCTCTATACTCTGCATCTCGTCGAACGACACCCCCGATATTACCAAGTAATGCTGCGGTTTCGATACCTCCAAGACCGTCAGAGCTCGATGCGGAAGAGACGACAAGCACTGCCGCTGAGCCACTGACTGAGCCGAGAGTCAAGCAAATGCGAGGTCTGGACGACTATGAACGCGCGTTGTGGAATTGGGTGAATGTCTACAACCTCGATGCATTCCTTCAGGAGGCGTACTACTACTACGAGGGCAAGGGCATATACAGCATAGCGCTCTCGCGGGGGCTCAACCTACTGTTGGTACTTATCCTCTGTTTGCAATGCTATGTAGTCATTTGAATGATTTATTTACTCTTACAGGACAGTCGGCTTCGTCATTGGGTTCTCAACGTTCCTGCTAGGATGCGTTGACTACTCGCGCATTAAGCCCGAGAAAGCCACTCGACTCTCGGATGTCGTGGTATCGCATTGTGTCTCCAGGTGAGCAGCTTCGCATATGTACTCAGACGTATCTGAAGGGTGCCACAGATTCTCTGGCTTTACACTACTGCTATTCATACTATTTGCAGCGTTCTTCGCATGGCAATTGGTGACGTACGCGTTTAGCGTCATGCGACTTATGGACATGTATCGCTTTTATACACATCTATTACGTATACCGGATGTGAGTCCAATAGTCTCGCTGCCCGAGCGTTGTATTGATCCCCTCGATTATAGGCAGATATCCAGACAATCTCATGGCCTGAAGTCGTTCGTCGTATAGGCGCGATACGAGAAGAGAACCCACTGACAGCGTTATCATCTGCGCCCTCTGCATCTGTCACCGCCAAACTTGACGCACACGATATTGCAAACCGAATAATGCGACAAGAGAATTACCTTATAGCGTTGTTTAACAAGGAGCTCCTGGACTTGCGGGTACCACTACCTGTCTTTCTGAATAGGTTTGTGAGACCTGAAGAAGGGAAAGGACGCATGCTCACCAGGGCATTGGAGTGGAACTTGCGCTTCTGCCTGATGGAGTACCTGTTCGACACTCAGGGGCGGGTGAGGAAAGTGTTCTTGAAGAGCAAAAATCGAACGGTCTTGATCGAAGGGTATGTTTATGTCATCGACGACGACTTGCAGTGAGACTGATGTTGGGAATACAGACTGCGTAGGAGGTTGATATTCATGGGCATTTTGAACGCGATATTCGCGCCGTTCATCGTCCTCTACCTGCTCATGTACTCATTCTTCCGCTACTTCGAGGTATGCGACCGACTTTGTTGGTATACTAAATTCTTGCTAACGCATACGCTGTCTATTCATCTAGGAGTATCATAAGAACCCATCGAATATGAGTGGACGCCGATATACTCCTTTCGCACAGTGGAAGTTCCGCGAATTCAATGAGCTTCCGCATAATTTCGTTCGCAGACTCAATGAGTCTTACCCCACCGCAAGCATGTATATCGGCCAGTTCCCTAATGAGAAGTTGACGCTGATCGCTCGGTATGTCCCTCGCTAAGTACGCGAAACTCGATCACCTAACTCACGTCTCGGGCACAGCTTCGTTGGATTCATCGCGGGCTCATTCGCAGCAGTCCTACTGCTGGCCTCTGTCCTCGATCCTGATCTTATTGTCCACTTCGAATTAACGGAACACCGGACAGTACTGTTCTACTTGACTCTCTTTGGATCAATAGTCGCTGTCGCTCGTGGTATGATCCCCGAGGAAAACAGAGTATTCGACCCGGAGCTACTCATGACGGATGTCATACAATACACGCATTATATGCCGGACGAGTGGAAAGGACAGCTGCACTCGAAGAAGGTGAGTTAACCTATTTCCATGTTCTGGATCTAATCTGAACGATGGCGTAGGTCCACGAACAATTCGGAGAACTCTTCCAGATGAAGATCGTCATCTACGGTCAAGAGCTGATCTCGGTGCTGTTGACGCCGCTTGTCCTTTGGTACTCTCTCCCACGCTGCGCACCTGCGATCATCGACTTCTTCCGTGAGTTCTCTGTCCATGTAAATGGGCTTGGCTACGTGTGTAGCTTTGCCGTCTTCGATTTCCAGAGACATGGGAACATCAAGGCATGTAATATAACTGAGTACAGTGCTATGGGATACTTACACTGACTTTCTACTTAGTTCGGTGCGCCGACCGCAGCTACAGACGAAAGGCTTGTTTCCAAAGAGGGCAAGATGGAAAAGAGCTTCTTGAACTTCAAGGCTGCGCATCCCGAATGGACGCCAAGAGACCCATCCGGCTCGTTGTATCTCAGTCGTATGGCGGACTTGAACACCGGTTTGGGATTGAACCGTCACAGGCTGTTCAGACGATCAGCGGAGTACTCTGGGCTCGACTCAACCGTGGAACCTGCTGCAAATATTCATGACAAGGCGAGCGAGTACGACCGGGCGCTGAAGCAAAGTCAGAGTGCGCGCCGAAGACCATCCGGTAGCATGATGCAGAGTAGACTGGGAGGGCATGGACCGTCGTCGTCGTCGATCTTCCAAAGCGGCGTGGGGCTTGGTGTAGCTCAGACAGCGATTTTGGAGGATTCGCAGGCAACTTCTATTGCGGAGCACAAGATACAGGAGTCAACCATACCCGAGGAGGACCTTGCGGCGGACGGTGGTGTTGGAAGTATGCTGGGAGAGTCGTATGTCGATGGGCGGCGTCCAAAGGGTCCGTCTGTCGCACAATCTCAACAAGAGGAAGACGACGAGTTGGAGGACGGCGGTGTGCTTGGCCTGCTTGCGCAGATCTATGGTACGGGGGTCAATGTGAAAGGGAGAGGAAGAGGGCCTCCTAGGGCAATTTAGGCTATGCTGTATTTATGAGCACGAATTTGCACGTCGTTATGTTGATCAATGAAACGGCGTTGAAGTGATAAACCGCTGATTTGAGGGTTGTTTGAGGGAGGTACGTTGCAGGCGCCTCGAGAAAGAGTCGCCGGTGAAACACTGATGGGAAGTGAGCGCACTGCCCTTACTCACACTTATACGTGGATCAACGCATCTCTTTACTTTTGCTCTCAACTTCCACCAACCTGGCAGACAGGCCATCTCTGCCATGCGTTTCTCATCGCTCCTTCTCGCCGCTCTAGTGCAGCAGTCCGTCTTCGCAGCAAGGCCTGTCAAGCGAAACTACGATACCCACAACTACTACGTCTTAGAACTCAATCCTTCAGGACACGCCTCGCTGGACGAATGCGCAGACGCACTTGGCGTAGAACTTGTTGAACGAGCAGGAGAGCTCGACAACCATTACCTCGTCCGTACACCAAAGTCGCCGCTCGAAGCTAGGAGTGAGGAGGATCGGGTTCTTAGGGCATACGAGACCATTCAGCAACGAGCGCAGTCTTCTGCGCACGCCAGGAGAGAGGAAACTGTCCACAGTAAACGACTAGTATCGTCTATACGATACCTATCGCGACAGGAGCTACGGCAACGCACCAAACGAGCCCCTCCACCTATACGACCGCCGTCCTACGATGATTCTCCTACTGCGCAGGAGGTTGCGGAGAAGCTGCTCATTACGGACCCTGAGTTCCCACAACAATGGCATCTGGTCAATGACGAGTTTCCTCAGAATATGATGAACGTATCCGGGTTGTGGGAGAAGGGCATCACGGGCAAAGGTGTAATATCGACATTTGTCGACGACGGATTGGATTATAACAGCGACGACCTTGCCACAAACTTTGTATGTGTCCCTCTTAGCATATACGGCTTATACTCACTTGAATACAGTACGCGGCAGGCTCGCATGATTTTAACGACCATGAAGATCTACCTACACCCAAGCTCTTTGACGATCACCACGGTACTCGTTGTGCGGGTCAAGTTGCCGCTGTCAAGAACGATGTATGCGGTGTAGGTATCGCCTACGACTCGAAGGTAGCAGGTGTCCGTATACTCTCTGGACCGATATCCGACGTAGACGAGGCTGCAGCCCTCAACTTTGGATACCAAGAGTCATCGATATTCTCGTGTAGCTGGGGACCTCCGGACGACGGCAGGTCTATGGAAGGGCCTGGATACCTCATTAAGAAGGCGATGGTCAATGGGATTCAGAACGGCCGCGGAGGACTTGGGTCTATTTTTGTCTTCGCCAGCGGAAATGGAGGTCGGAACGGTGATCAGTGCAACTTCGACGGCTATACGAACAGTATCTTCTCAATAACAGTCGCGTCAATCGACTACAAAGGCTTGCATCCCGACTACTCTGAGGCCTGTGCTGCAAACATGGTTGTCGCCTATTCTTCTGGCAGTGGGAATCATATCGTACGCCAAGCGTCTTGACTATCATATTCATGAATCTCACGGCTTTGCAGGTGACCACTGATATTGGCAAGAACAAGTGTTCTCATGGACATGGTGGGACTTCCGCTGCTGCGCCAAACGCCGCGGGTATATTTGCGCTTGCTCTTCAAGCCCGGTATGTTCCAATACTCAATAAGTTCGGCCCGTTCTGACCGTTGTACTGTCCTAGGCCCGAGCTCAATTGGCGTGATCTCCAACACCTTTGTGTTAGGACTGGTGTTCAAGTTAATCCCGATGATCCTGATTGGGAGACCACTGCGGCTGGTAGACCATACAGCTACAAGTACGGGTACGGAGCGCTCAGCGGGGAGGCCTTCGTGGATGCGGCTATGAACTGGCAGTCGGTTAAGCCACAGGCCTGGATCAAGCTTCCCACAATTCAGGTGGGCAACGGCACGATGGACCTGTTCAAGAACGCTGCTGGTGGAGAAAACATCACCACTGAAGGCATTACTAGCAAGATGACCGTTTCGAAGGAGACTCTCGAATCGCATAACTTTGAGAAGCTCGAGCACATTACGGTCAAAGTGTGGATTACGCACTCGAGGCGTGGTGATGTTGAGGTCGAACTCGTCAGTCCCAGTGGTGTTAAGAGTATCTTGGCTGCACGAAGGTCGAGGGACTCTGCGGACACTGGCTTCCCCGGCTGGCAATTTAGCACTGTGAAGCATTGGTACGTCGCGTTCACGAGACTTCTACATATTGTCCTTTAACAATACGACCCTACAGGGATGAGGACCCAGTCGGCGACTGGACCATTCGTGTCTCTGACCTAGGCACCGAAGGCCACAGCGGCAAGTTCCTCGGTTGGACCATGACCGTTTGGGGATCCGTAATCGACGCTCAGAAGGCTAAGACATACGAGGTTCCTCTTATCGACGAAACCCTCCCTCCTCTCTTCGCCTCAGACGATACTCCAGCGCCTGCGCCCACAAGCTCTGCTATCGCCAGCACGAAGACGCACCCGAAACCGACCGAGCACTTGCCGACCGATCACGTCGAAGCACCTGGTGAGACAGACAAACCCGCCTTCCCTGGTGCGAGCGAGAGCGGCAAGCCCAAACCCGTTGAAGACGAAGCTGCTTCTGGTGGAGCAGCTGAATCCCCCGTGCCCACTCCTTCGAGCACTCCTACACCTGATGAAGGCTGGTTCTCCGATCTCTCGAAGCTCTTGACAAACCAGGTCTGGTTCTTCGTCGCTCTCGGCGCAGTCATCATATTCGGAGCCGCCGCAGGGTTGTTCTTCTGGCGACGTGCAGTTCGTCGTAGACAGAACTACTCGAGTTTGCCAGCAGAAGAGATGGCCATGAGCTCAACGGGCGGAAGAGGCGGAGCTACGCGGTCAAAGGAGCTTTATGCTGCGTTTGACGAGGAAGACGACGATGAGGATGCGGATGAGGAGACTGGATTGCGTAGAGCACCTGACCACTCGCCTGTCGGGCTTGGCTATCATTCGGGTTTCCTGGATGATGACGATCCGGCAAGTGCTGGTGGTCCGCCTACTCGATACAAAGACGAGCCGTCACCTACAGAACGTGCTGCAGAGCGTTCACATAGTCCCGAGGAGGGCAGTGGAGATAGTGGAAGCTGGGAGCATGCATCACAGGACAATGCGCCTCGGTCATAGCACTATTATACCCTTGTTTTGTCGACCGTGAGGAATTGTATCGCACGCACACATACACACACCTTGTTTATATCTATAGGTTAATGGTATATTTATATATGAAACTGCAAAGTACCTTTGGAAGACAGAGAGACAGCAAAGCAAGCGAACAGCAAGATGTAATTTACAGCGAATGTAGAGTATACGATGAGACGACAGCCACTAATTGTTCGTGAAGCGTAGTTTTGAGTTATTGGCCACGCGCATCCAGATATCAAGGTCTTCATACTGTGAAAGTCATGTGAGCATCTAATAAAGCAAGAGTGGGAGAGAAGACTTACGTTAATTATAGTCTCCATCAACTGAGCTTCCGTGAACCCAGCCGCGAGCACCCGCGCCCGAATATCAACCATCGACAGCTCCTCGTCCTCATCCTCATCACTATCATCCACATCCATATCCCTCTCACCCCCGGGCCCCTTCCCAATCCTCCTCGCCCTCTTCGTCCTGCGCTTCGGCCCCCTCTTCTTATCATTCGCCATATCCTTAATAAGCCTAAAGATCTGACTCGTATTCGTCCGATCGCGGTCCTGCTCCCGGTCCTCATCCTCGTACAAGCTCTCCTTGCTCACTTCCATGAGCCGCAGTGCCTCGTCGACGTCGCCGTGTTCGACTTCGTCGCAGTACCGCAGGCGGGCGAGTGCCTGTGCGAGACGGAGGACGCCGAGGAGTGTACGGGCGGAGGTGTAGGAGTGGGATTTGTTTTGCTCTTCTTCGTCTTTGGATTGTTTGCGCAGGCGGACGTAGGATTCGACGACGTAGTTTGAGACTTCGGGAGGGACTGTAGGACGCTTTTGACGGGCACCGGCAATGTAGTGTCTGCAAGGGGAAGACTGAGTCAGTTGCTAGCGGAATGAATAGACGGACAAAGATCTACCTGATAAGAACAGGATCAATGGTGTCGAACTCCAGTTCAGGCGGGGCGTTGTACATGTGCACGTGCGTGACATGCTGAGCAAGTCGTTCATCCTCGTCCCTCGAAGGCTTATCGAGAATCAAGAATAGAAGGTCAAACCTGGACAGCAGAGCAGCAGGAAGATTGATGTTCTCCACTGGAGAAACCTTGGGATTATACCGACCGTAGAGGGGGTTGGCTGCGGCGAGGATAGACGTGCGTGCGTTCAGCGTCGTTGAGATACCAGCCTTGGAGATGGAGATTGTCTGCTGCTCCATGACTTCGTGGATCGCGGTACGGTCGGATTCGTCCATCTTGTCGAATTCGTCGATACAGCAGATACCGTTGTCGGCGAGAACAAGGGCGCCACCCTCTACAAGCATGTCAATACATAGGTTCATGGAAATGGACGCACAGACTCACCGAGAACCATCTCATCCGTCACTGGGTCGCGCATGACAGCGGCAGTCAGACCGACGCCTGACGAACCTTTGCCAGTGGTATAAACACCTCGGGGCGCAACCTTCGCGATGTACTTCAACAGCTGAGACTTCGCCACACCAGGATCGCCCATCAAGCAAACATTCAAATCGCCCCTAATCTTCACACCGTCGCCCATACTCTTCGTAGCACCACCAACGAGGAGCAGCAACAACGCCTTCTTCACGTCTATGTGCCCGTAAATCTCCGGCGCGATACTCTGCGCGAGCTTCTGGTACAGCGCCGGATCGTGGCGCAGGCTAACGAGTTCAGCCTCGATCTCCGGTGTGAGCTCCATCTCGCTGTATTGCTTCTTCAGCTGGTGTATGTGGTGTGTTTCGAGGTAGGTGTCCGTTAGCAGACCGGCGCGCACTGCCTGGTAGCCTGTGTAAGGAACGGGGAGGAAGATACCACCTAAGTGCACGACGTCTCCTGGGTTCATTTGACGCGTCAGGGAGCCGTTGACGTGGATTGTCATAGAGCGAGGTATGTGGCCGACTGGGACTTGGTCGGCCATTTCTTGGATCTTGACCTCCTGGAAAGGACTGAACCTGCACGCGCGAGTCTGCATGTGCAGAGACCCATGGATACCGTTCTTTTTGCATTCGTTCTCGTTCTGACAGTCGATGATGGGGGTGAACTGCTTGCGAGATATTTCTTGGAATGTTTCTGAGCCGCAGACGTCGCATGTGTAGGCGTTGACGAGGAGTAGTGGCTTCACTTCTGATACCCGTGTCACGATTCCGCGGACTGTGATGAGTTTGCCGAGGTGGACACCCTTGACATCCCGAACGGCCATGGCAACGTCAGATCGTAATGGCTGGAAGTAAAGGTTGCTGGCGACTACGTTAGGTCTATATGCAGGTAAGAAGAAATGTGAACGCACTATCGTCGTAGCAAATGATCGGGGAATCCTTCCTGCAGCCCATCCAACCGCTCATTACGCTCCCTCCGTTGGTGCAATATCACGTCTATGACTTCGTCGTGTTCGCTGATATCTTTGGTTGGTGTGGGCATAACGCTGTCAACAACGTCACTGAAGAGGCCGACGTATCGTTGTGTATTGTTTCGTATGCGGTACACCAGATCTGCGACGGTTTTCTCAAACTGAATAACATCAACATTGGGCTTTGAAAGTGAATGTGTGGGTTGTTTACTTCGGCAATATCCTCCAGGTCTATCACAAGCATTTGTTGTTCGCGGTTCGCTATCCGTTGCTGCGTTCCGAGGTCAGTAGAGGACGCGTTGTTTCGCGTATAACGCGCACCAGTTGCTGCATATACTTCATTCCTCTTGCCTGAGGGGGCTCATCATCGTCCAAACCGAGGTCTGCAAAGCCACGCTCGATGCCCTTTCCCGTGTATTCCGTAAGGAAATGTCTGATTTTGTCTGCTCAATCGCATTAGCTTGTGAAGTATAGAATACTTAAGTACTTACCTCGCTCCGCATCGTAGTCAATGTTAATATTTACCACGGGCAAAGCCATAGTCGGAGTCTTATGGAGGAAGTAGGTGATGGGAGGGAAGGAGGAGGACAAGGCCAGCGCGTCTAATTATTGCTCGCGTTTAAACGCGGTCTGCGTGATCACCGCGAACCGCGTTGAGCTCGCCGTTCACCTCCCCGCGAGCACCGGTTCGTCTCCACAGTTCGTGAAATGGATTGCTGTTGTTTTCTTGCAATAACTCTCGACTTTACAGGGCCCCCTCTCGCTGAATCATGCCTGCAAGTCGGACCCCGCGGACCAGGGGTCACAAACGAGGACTGGAGTCGATATCGGCACAAGCGGGGGAACGACATGTGCCAGGTGGCTCGTATATCGGAAGGAGTCCTCCGTGAGTCTGCTCATTAATTTTGAGTTTGGACTGGACAAGCCATTCAACAAAACACAGGGCTCTTCGTCAGATGTCCTCTCACCGAGCCGGTCCCTCCAGGCCTGTAGAGTACATAGGGAGGAACCCGTAAGCCACAGGCAATTGGTACCGTAGATATCGCCTTACCCCTTTCAGGAACGACCTCAAGAAATTGACATGGGCTATCTTGACAAGTACTGGCTCCTCAGTTCGGTACGTCAATGTATTCGCATGCTCCGAGTCAGGATTCATGACAGTGGGTCGTAGGTCGTCAAGTCCGGAACGTGAAAGTATCGAGGACCAGCAGTCTTATGCGGGAGACTACGATGCGGATGCAAGCGAAGACGAACAGCCTCAGGAGGAGCCTTGGCCCTCCGAGTGAGTTACTTCCAAGTCAACATGTACTATTGCTGAACATAGATGTAGGGAAGACGAGGGCTCATCATCGGCGGACATTGCTACTTCGTCGGCATACACTGTCGAAACGCTTCCCCAGACATATTACGAGGCGTACTCAGACGAAGAAGAAGAAACCGAAAATTATGTTGTGGCGAAAGAGACACCCCCAGAGGATGCAGACGACGCCGACGCTATCCCCGTGCGCGTTCTGTCCGACTTTGTCATCTACGATATAGATGATTGTTGCCGGCTGGTCCCGTTCTCAGCCGAGATAGGCACCGACGACTTGAGGAAGTACGGCGCATCTGGATACGTTGCACCGTGGACTGGCTCGGAATCGGATGGCGAGGACGATGGGTCGAGTGAGGGCGGCGAGGTAACAAGGACGCAAAGGATTAGCCTTCAGCGCATACAAGAAGTCAGCGTACATTGGGCTGAAAAATGGAAGACCAAGCTCATTTTGGATCCGTGAGTGCGACCCCGGCATGCGAATGTGCACTGACATACATATTCCAACTTTAGTAAGATCTACCTCAAGACAGAACATGCTTGGTATATTCTTGATGTCCCCGCTGAACACTACACGCCATTCTATGCCCCGTTCTGGACGAAGCACTTCATATTTCATCAGCTCATAACGTCCGCTATGAATGACTTGAACAGGCCGCTCTCCTATGAAGAGTTCATCAAGGAGCTCGAGAACGAAGAAGCCCCATCAGCTATCATCGGAAACAAGCTCACCATCCGTGACGTAGAACGGCATTCCACGGTAAGTACACACATATTCACTTGCTCTTGGTTTGGCTGACTGCTAATATTGTCATAGCATGCATACGTGGTCTCAGCGTTCGAAGGGCTCAAACGGTCCTACAAACACCCCATGACGCGGATAGAAGACGTCCCCGCAATAAAGGAGATCCGCAGACCAAGGTCAGCAACGAAGCCGCAGCCCAAGAGTAAGAGCCAAGCAGCAAGACCTAGCACGAAGCGCAAGTTTCCTCCAACAGTCGTCACCCCCAGGCTGCATGATCTGTACCAAGGTCTCTTCCCGCTGAACAAGTTTGAGGCGTGCGGTCCACCAGTTCGGGATGAGATGTCTGCTGAGATTGAGGAGGATCACCCTGTGCATAGGGGAAACCCGCAGTCGGTCAAGTGGGTGAAGGAGAGTAAGATCAAGGCGCATTATTATCGCGAGATCATTATCGACGGGGTTACTTACACTGTGAGATGAATCTATGGCTCTATCTAAGTCTCCTTCCGCTGATTTTGCTTAGATAGGCGACACTGTCATCGTCGAACCTGGAGACGACGAAAATAAGAAGCGTGCGGCCGTTTCTGACAAGGTCGAGGGTGTCAATAATAACTGGTCAGTATGGATTAATTGACATCTGAGAATTCGTGGCAACGACTCTCACTGTGCAATAGGTACGCTAAGATCTGCTACTTCTTTGACAACGAAGTCAACGGCGAGAAGATGTTCCATGCACATTGGTACGAACACGGATCACAGACGATTCTCCAGGAGGTCGCGCATCCAAAGTCGCTGTACCTAATTGACGAGTGCGGGGATCAGTATGTCGAGTCCATACTCCAGAAATGTGACGTGAGGGTTCTCGATGATACGGAGGACGAACCTATGGCGCAGGATTGCGGTTTCTTCACGGGGTAAGGACGGTAATTCCGACGCTCTCTACTTTTAGGATAACTGCATCCTGACTTTTTGGCGGCTGTAGTCTCGTATGGGATCGAGAGAACACCGTCTTCTTCCAACGTCGCGAAGAAGAAATCCGTCAAGCCCTCAAAGAATGTCCGCCGGAGAAGCCCTGCGTCAGCTGTGGGATCGACTTACTAGACGAGCAGCGCATATGGTGGAACGTTGACGACGACGGTACACTCATGCAAGGCTCCGTCTCCTACCACGTGCACGACATCGTATATATTCGACCGGACGGGGACAAAACCGACGCCTATGTTATTGGACAGATTACACAGATTTACGAGCCCAAGGATGAAGACACGTTACCGGAGTTCGACGCTCTGCTGTACCAACGCTACGACGTCATCGCTCGTCGGGCGAACCTGACCAAATTCGGCAATCATGATTATGACGAGGTACTTGTGCTTTCCTTGAAGGAAAATCAAACTATTGGATTCACGTTCACCACTTAACCGGCACTCTTCTTTAGCGTCGTCTGTACCAGACCGAACAGCGTTTGGAGGGCATACAGTCCTGGAAAATCGAGGGCAAAGCTTATGTAGTGCACAAGGACTCGATGGCCGTTAACGAACTCGAAGAGTGGCTAGCACAATCGTCTGACCATTTCTACGTCGACAAAATGACGGAAACTGCGAAACCTCCCTTGGAAGCCCTTTCGCGCCTGCCACGAAGGTCGTTCAAGACGTGTAAGGAGTGCTACGAAGAGCGGGTCGAGAAGATGAAGGAGCAGCGGAGACTTCATAAGTCGAGGAAGCCTTTGCGTGGGTTGGAGCTGTTCGCGGGTGCGGGTGGACTCTCGACAGGGTTCGATCAGTCTGGGTTTGTCAAGACAGAGTGGGCGGTTGAGATGGAGCCTAGCGCGGTTTTGTCGTACAAGTGAGACCATCTTCCTTTTTTTCTCCGTTCGAAGGATCCCTGCTGAGCTGTTTGACAGTGAGAACCATCCTCATACGAAGGTTTATAACGGTGATGTGAACACACTACTCAAGCATGCCATCGAGACTTCGCAAGGCAAGCGGCCAAAACCGTTGACCACGGTGGAGGGTCTTGCAATGCCACCGATGCCCAAACGGGGGGAAGTAGATTTTATATATGGAGGTAGATGGGCCTTGGCATTGCTTATAGAGCATATTCACTGACCCAGCGCAGGTCCACCTTGTCAAGGCTTCTCAGGTATGAATCATACGAAGGTCAGTCGTACAGATATTAAACGATTGTCATTTTTCCTGACGATATGCATAGACAGTCGATGATCCTAGGTAAGGCAGTACACCCTTACAAAGTACTCCGGCTTACATTCTTCTAGAAACACATTGGCATGCAACATGCTCTCATTTGTTGACTTTTATCGTCCTTCGTACTTTTTGTTGGAGAACGTCGATGCCTTGCTGTATGCCAAACTCAAAGCCGAACAAGATGGTCAGAAGATGCTCGGAGGGATCAAGCAAGGCATGATCAAGCTCATCCTCAGATCGCTCGTCAAACTAGGGTAAGTCCTCACAAGGTCTCCCTCGTCAGATTTCTAACGGTTTCACGTCCATACAGGTATCAGGCACACTTTAAAGTCTTACAAGCCGGACAGTATGGCTCTCCGCAGAGTCGTCTACGTGTCATATTCTGGGGCGCCAAACGAACTCTTCCACTTCCCCCTTTCCCCATTCCAACGCATTGTACACCCGACGATGTTGACAAGTATAATCTTGCTACCGGTCAAAGGCTTTGGCCTGCAGTGCGTGTACGCCCAAGCCTTGAGAAGGACAAGCTTCTAGAGTGGCTGCAATTTGCGCCGTTCCTGCCTGTCACTGTAGAGGATGCTATTGGTGATCTCGTAAGCACTCATTGCTGTCGGATAACTACACCACGACTTACTAATTTATTCCCATCTGTAGCCGAAGTTCGACTGGTAAGTGCACTTCCTCTACCAACGCCCTGCTTTTGAACACCATGGATCTCTTGATTATAGGATAAATCCACACAAAGTCATCGAGATGACCTCCGAAGATGAAGCAGAGTTCCAACGCCGGCTCGGCGAGGGCATTGGTCGATTCGACGCGGTTTCGAATAGAGAAGGTGGCCATTGCGGATACGAGCGTGAGGCGGACTACGGACAGCCTCGCAGTCGGTACCAGAAGTGGATGCGAGCGAAGATGGGCGAAAACGATAGCGTCACGTACCACTATACTGCTAGATTTGGCGCTTTGGTTGTGGAACGGTGAGTCAACATTGGTTGTGTAGTAGGCTACGAAGTGAGCTGACTATACCGATGAATGTAGAACGTGCTGCGTTCCTCTAAAGAAGGACGCCAACCACGCAGGTGTGTCTCAACTTGTCGATATTGGGTGGCGCTGCTAATTCGTATCCCTCAGACCTCCCGAAGCCATTGCGATTAAGTTCCAAGTTCTATGAACCCAACGGTGCCTCAAAGATGTCATATCGAAGTAAGCAGCGCCATGTTCAGTTGTCGTTATACTCGGACTGATGCCATGTTATGTTAGGTCTTTACAGCAGGATCGACGCCAAGGGACCATTCAGTACCGCACTCACGACTGCAGCGCCGAATAACAAGGGTGGTAAAATTCTTCATCCGACGGTGCGTGTTCGACTCTGCGAATACCTCGATATCCACGTGCAAAGTCTGACCGTATCCTTGTAGCAAAAGCGTATACTCACTGTCAGAGAGTTTGCTCGATCTCAAGGTTTCCCTGACCACCACAAGTTCTTGTCTCGGAATGAAGCTGCTTTTGTTGATGTAAGAGGCTTTGTTTGTTCTCCATCCAGACCATCCTTACTCACCTTGCTATGGCAGCAATACAAGCAAATTGGCAATGCCGTTCCAGTCCCTCTCGCGTTAGCACTCGGAAAGGCTTTGGGAGGGGTTTTGCTTGAATTATGGGAAGAAGAGGACAATAACGCCCGTGAAAGGAGTCCAGAAGTTGATATGGACGTCGATTGATCTATTCAAGATATAATGGACACGCTGCGAGGTAACTATTTAGGACGCTATAGCGTGGTAGGACAGCAGAGGTGTTTCTTGGGTATCTATGGGGACTGTAATATATGTAGGAACTCTTGCATAATTTCCTGTATCATCGTTTTCTGCTCGACTGTCTTAGCCTGCGAACATGTCTCCATAATAGTGTCCATGCAGCTGATAATAGACCAATAGGCGGACAGAGCCAGCAGAGTCTCCACCATCCGACCTCCTTGTAAAGTCGACGAACTAAAGAGTCGATTTGTATCTGCAGGTCTTGAGGAGAACCAGAGTTATCAACGACTATATCGGCATACTTGAGCTTCTCTGATGTAGGGAGTTGGGCTTTGATGCGGGCAGAAGCGGCTTCGACTGAGGATGAGTCTCGCGCCCTGAGCCGTTGTAGTTGAAGTTCTGGAGAACTAAAAGGACGTTCATTATCTGATAGTGAAAGATGTAGATCAGAGGATGCATACCAGTAAACCACAGCTATCTTCCCCATCCACTTGTACATCCCTCCTTCAATCAGCAAAGGGTTGTCCACGATGCATATCTTGTAGCCTTTCAGCCAGTATATGACGACACTCAGAAACATCTTTCGGGCAATAGCTGGATGTGTTATGCCGTTCAGAACCTTCCGTTGTGATTCATCATTGAACACGATAGAACCGAGTTTAGGGCGGTTGAGGGTTCCGTCAGGGTGCAGGATATCTTCGCCAAAGTGCTTCACTATCTGGGCAAGAGCAGGCGATCCAGGTTCTACTATCTGACGAGCAATGAGGTCCGCATCGACGACAGGCAAGCCGAACGACTTCAATTGTGCGGAGACGGTGGACTTTCCTGTCGCGATACCTCCTGTAAGACCTACGACTGATTGAACAGTAAGCAGCGTTTCGAATAATTTTGTCTATGAGAACGTTACCAAGCATCGTATAGCCTTCAATATGTCCTTCCTTCTAGTCTCTTAATTCGAGCCACAAGAGCTTTCGCGAGTTGGTGTGATGAACACTGAAAGAGAAACAGACGAGTTTCGTATTCGAGCCGCACGCGTAAGTATCGCGGTAAGGGCCCGTCGGGGTGACGCGGGGCAGGCTACACTGCGTGACGACAAGGTATGTCACACTATTACTCATGCAAGCGCTGTCACGAATATCTTTTGATTGACCAATCATCATCCGTAGACGACTGGCCATGGTCGGCTCAACTGAACATGAGTTGGTATTTCCTCGTAGGCGGTCGATTGTACGGACCTGAACTCAATTTTTATCACTCAGCTGCAGCTACCTCTAGTGCTTTATGTAAGTACCTCTTGGCAGTTCGCTCGTCGACATTGAAAGTTTGAAACCGGGGCCTTCACGCAAATTTTGAAACAGTATCACGAGGTGCAAAGTTGCGTGAACAAGCTTGTGTTATCACGAGGATGGATGTAAAGGCATTGATACCAAGTTACCCAAAGTAAGTACGGACCCGGCTAGGCAGAGTCGTTGTAGATACGGTATTATGACAAAATGGATGATAAGAAGCCACAGCACTGGTAAAATCTTAACTCGTCACTGCCCTTCAAGCAGAGTCATGCAATAATCATGCTTCATCAGGCATCGTGTATTCATAAAGCCAACTCTCTCACCTGGATGAGAGAATGAACAATCAATCAATATATATCATCAAATGCAAACGAAGGAGGCGACAGATTGCTGACCTGAGTGACCTATGGTATCTAATCAGTAAGTTCGCCCTGGCAAGGGCACTTCCGACCTCACCTTATTGAAGGAATGTCGAAGCAAGGTGGACGGACTCCTGGAACCAAACTTGCATGTCGTGAATTCTCATTACACGTATACGTTTGTTTACTGAACATCGCCCAGTTTCGATGATATATATGAAGTCAAGACGGTTCGGAGCTGTATCTCGCGGCATAGTGTGAGTAGCAGATCCAATCGTATTTATAGGTCGTATCATGGTTTGCACTTGGTGCAGGAAGAAGTTTTCGTAGATGTTGGAAGTGAGGCATTCCGATAGCGTGAGAATTTGAGGAGGGAGGCCCTGTTACCACTGCGAGAACCGCGGTGCAGTCGACTGCCACCCCTACGTGACCTTCGTCAGACTTGTATGTTGTGTCCAGGTCGCATTGCCTTTCTCAGCATCAGTTTCGGTATCGTGAGATACTGTGATAACGACTCCTTTGGTCGGATCTTGGTTATCCGCGCCGAGCACCATCTCCGCTACGATTCTGTTATCCCTCTCGAGCGCATCCTTTGCTAAGCCGAGGCGGGTGGTGATGAGGCATTGGGAGATTCCCTGAGAAGCAAGGGCGAAGACGTTTAACGATAGTAGTCTCCTGAGTATTCTTGTCAACCACTCACGAAGAATATTGGTATGATGCAAAGCATGATGTAGCCAACGTTCCACACAGTCTACAGTAAGGAAAAGTTGGGTATGTGAAGAAAATGTAGTGTATCCTTTGCACTCACAGTAATGCGTCCAGTGGGTGCCAGCGCAGCTATCAAATAGAGGAGGAGCCCGATCCACGTTACGAGAGCAGATTCCACTACCGCTGCCAAGGCCGTATTGTAATGACCTCCGATATACGCAGGGCCTGCGCCAGAGTTGTACTTATTTGTATACCGAGAGACGTGTCTACGGCGAGTTAGCTTGTTGTTGATACATACAGGATATCATCGAGACATACATGATTTTCCCAATGATTGCCCCACTGAGCACCGTATTGATTGTGAAGGTAAACCATCCCCATGCCAAGTTTATCTTGAGAGAGTCAATCTTGAACGCGATCGTGTACAACCACGTGCTGTGGTAGAAAGTGAAGTGTTGGAAGTCGCCGGAGAAGCCAAGAACTAAGGGATGGCATGAGCGTGCGTTTCAAACAGAAGCAACGAAAGTTCAGCTGGACGCACGTGCATTGGTGACTATGGCTGTTGCGGGTATGTACTTTGCCCATCGTTTTCTCCCGTAGACGATATAGAATCGCCATGCAAGGAGACCGTCAGAAACGAAGCCCTGTGACGAGGGTAATTTGTGTTCTAAAGTCAGTCCGGGAATAAGGGGTTCGTAGATATTAGATGGACGCACAGCAAAGGTGCACGTCAAACTGGAGTAATAACAATTAGATGGAGATTACAGAACTGGATCGGAATGCGACGTACCCCCCAATGAACACTATAGGAATCGTCACCATACGATCCTCGTCTGCAGCATGGGTAATAGCTCGAGATTGTGCCATTGTGATGCTACGGCATACGTAGTGAATCACAAGATCAATAAACCTGGTGAACGTCGATATGAGCCACTGAGAGGAAGCAAAAGAAGTGTGGTTCCTCACAATACAATCGTGATGATCCTCAGTGTGCGATAAGCTGGGCCAAGCCTTCGGTACGTGGACCATACTGCGAAGATAAACAGTACGACATACACGCCTTCAACTGGGTCAGGACAACATGAGAGGGCTACATGATATCATGAGATTTACCGAATAGGGCGCTGAGCACAGAGAACATGACAGCGATGATGGAGAGGCCATTGAAGCTCCCCAAATCCACAGAGCAGCTCGGAGCTACGATCGAGCCAGCAGCTATAGGCATCGCGTTCGTGTCTTTGAGCTTACAAGAGGCGTAACGGCTTAGGCCTCAAGCAGAGTCAGGCCGAGGACCATGCGTTTTATATCTTTCGCTCCTTCACGTATCTAGTAGTAATCTAATGGACCGCATAGATATCAGACATCATGATCGTGGAGATTGTACATACATCAATATCTATGTCAGTACATTGTAGCGAATACATCTCACGAGTCTGGAGTCTTCATGGTTGCCTTGAGGAGCGCGCAATGTAAGCCTTCTAAGCATGATAGGACCCATCTTCGGTGCATCGCATTCTATTTTTCATCGTGCTAGCGTTCAATCAGGCTACTCAAGGAATCCATGAGTATAGAGTGTCTTATTAGATTGAACAAAACTCACCTCGATGCGTTCATCCGTGCCACATAACGGCACTCAAAGATCGCAAATATAGAAGTCCGGTGATGGTGAGAAGCGAGAAGTAACATTGTAGCAATCGACATCGCTCTCTACATCGATCTGTAGAAGCATCGTACCTGGACACACATTCCTGTAAACTGGTTCCCACTGTGAAAAGACTTCTTCATGATGTGGATTTGACTATCACGATGAGCTCTGTTCACGTGTGTTCACAACAGCAGAGTCCACCTAAAGGAGGGAATGAACTGTCAGCTAAACTTCATCATCAACATTTCGTAGACAGAGCGAAAGATTCCTGTCCTGAGTTATCGATGTTGGATAACGTACAAGAAGAATATCTGACGTCCCTATCAAGATAGCAAGCTCACGAGAGCAGTATCCCTACGGCTGAGGGGATGCCGAAGCAGAGCCAGCTTGATGAACTCAGTTCACGCTATTAAGCATGTTCCCGTCAACTTTACGCGTTCAATCACGCAGAGTGGTTTCAAATGATACAATAATAGCCCATCTGCCTTGAACCAGATCAAACACGTACCCCATCGCCGTATTGAGTTTGACACGCACCAAAACTGAGTCAAAGATCCTTGCCGGGCTATGTGAGCGACCTCACAGAAATGTCCATAACGCAGTGTACACTAGTACCCTGGGATTGCGGCAAAGAATTAAGCTTACTTGGCCTTTGGAGGGAAAAAAGGACAACTAGACTGGCAAAAAAGGGGTCCAAGCACATCATCCAGTGTGCTATGCAAGTTATCAAGCCAACAGACTATCACTCTGGAGCTCCTCGAACTTTCGACGGGCCAGCCGTATATTCAATCGCAGTGCAGCAGTTTCTACTCGTACCATCAGTAGTTTCTTCTTGAGCAAAGAAATGTAAGACCTACCTATTGTGGTATCGTGCACTACAATCAAAACATATGTATTCTTCGTCAATTCGTCCAGAACGGCAGTGAAGTCCGCCAGTTCCATCTCGAGAGAGTGGAACTCTTCACGCGTCCGTGTACATGATTGTTTGAAGGCCTTGATGAGTTCAGAAGTCCGTTCATATCGCGTGGGGTCAAGTTTGTGCGGGTCTCCGTCATCTTGCTGCGGCAAGGTCGAGGCTCGTGACGTATGAGTACCGAAACTCGAGAGTGTTGTCGGTGAAGTTGAGGAAGGTGGTGAGGGAGGTGAATGAATGGACAATGATGGAGGTGGGGGAGCAGCGCCGGAAGGTGTTGTTACTGAAGAGTTTGAGGAGGTAGCGATTACCAAGAACGTAGTGCGCTCGAAGAGGATAACTTCTGTTGCGTTGCACGCTATGGCTAGTTTATCCAGGTGTCTTGTCAGCACCGACGCATTCGGGATCAGGGTATGTACTATTTGTGACCACGCCTGATGAACGTTTAGGACACTGTGGTAATGGCCATAAGCAGGTAACATAAACACACCTTATATAAACTTTCATCGTATATGCTCGTGCCAAACACAGTAATCTCGGTATCTCCACTGGCTTGACGCAATTCAGAAGCTCGCTTCTCCAGCATGGTCGCCTTTGGCTGTCTTACCAAGTCCATCTTGTGCACTAGTAGGAACACAGCTGCGTTCGGACTGTATTTTCGTAAGGCGGTGAGACATTCCGTGTAGTACTCCAAATCTCGTGCCAGGCTACGGGTTTCCACTTCAAAGACATAGATGAGAACCCCAACATGAGAGAAGATTGTTGACTGTTGGGTCGAGAGGTAGGAATCCATGAACGCATCCTGGCCGCCGCAATCCCAGAGGTTGAGGATGAGATCGCCAAGGAACCGAACATGATTCTGTTCTACGTCAATAGTTGCTCCAAGGCGCTGTGTCATAGATGCCGGGTTATTAGAGCTGTGCGTTTCGGTATGAGAAGCGATACCAAAGGGAAGCCACATGATTACGTACAAGATGAGGGACCGCATCGAGGTTTTCCCACTTCCCGACGCACCCATGAGCAGAACCTGGGGACCAAAAGTCATTTAACCTCAGGTTGAAAAGGCACGACCATATTGCACACCTTCTTCTTCATAGTGAAGCGTGACTTTGATTATAGGCCCAAATACTGTGGTCTTGTGCGATGTGTATGACGAGAAAGCAGGCTAAATAGATCCAAGAGTTAACACGTAGAGGGATGTTATCCCGCTGAAGGATAACAAACAAGTCTAGTAGAGAGTGTAGTGTAGAGCTGGGAGTAAGGCATTTGGTGGTTGGCAGCAGGAGGAAAGCCGAAAGGGTTAGCAGTCTGTTTGGTGTTGTGTGGCTAGGGCTTTGTGGCGTGTAGCCGCCCATGACGCTGCGGCCTGAGCTGTGCGAGTATTTGTTACTTACTTACCTTACCAAGTACCACTACCAACGTGTGCACTACGTTTCCGAACATTCTGACTTATAAATTCTCGACTAGCAATTTGGGAAAGACTTTGCTGACAAGCAATCTACGTGCGGTCGATCATGGATTGGTGAGTGACACATTGTTGATAGAACCTGCTTCGATTGCTCATGAAAAGTGGCATGAAGCCTGGAATTGGACATACAACAGCTTATCCTTTCTGATCTGGCAGAAAATATAGGCTCCTCGAAGGATAATGCCGATTCTCAGCATCTCGACATTTCGATTGATCTCATAACCTCTCAGGTCGAGACGAGAGCAGTCTCTGAACAGGAGCAGGACGAACAGAATGAGCGTGTTTTTATGGTGAGGGTCACGTGGAAAACGATATGCTTCCTACTAAAGGATACCCCTAGTCATATTCCAGAGTTCAATGTAACATTGGATTCGCTGAGCTCGCGGTCAACCTACCGAACGCTCATGTAGCCGAGACCGTGCCAGTGCTGATCGACATTCTACGCGATATCCCTCATATAGACTTCGACAAATGTTTGGCTTGGGATGGTATGGATTCCTTGATCTGTGCCGAACGAGAAACTAACTCGGCGTAACAGAGTGGTCACCGCCTGACCAACTAGCCTTTGCCACTGTTTCTGCACTTCTGCGCATAGCTTCGGCTCACCCCACATATCGTGAAAACTGCATCGACGCGATCGCAAATTTTGTCTCTCGTATAGTGACACTGTTGCAAAGTGCTAACTGTAAGGTATCTGTCACTCTCTGAATACTGCTATAACTCACATCATCATTAGCGTCCGACATACTGTCACAATTTGCGCCTTGCTTTCACGGTTTCTACAGGGCAATCATCTCCATCTCGTTTCCGTGGTCCGTCCAAGAATGGGAAAGGCTGTCAAAGCAACTGAATAAGCTGTTTGCCACAGAAGTACTCGAAGGTCTCAACCGTCTTCTTGTCGATGTTCTCCGGGGATCAGAAGACGATCCAGAGGGCGTCCTGTTTGTGCAAACATTCCTCTCGCGATATATCTCCCGCAGCAGACCTCTTAGCGGGTACTTTATCGTATGCTGCGTCATCGAGGCTCAGTGGACGGTTCTCACTCAAGCATTGATACCTAACGCCGTCCCTCCTGCTGGGGAGTCTCCCGAATTTGTCGAGGCAGCGGCAGCAAACAGAGCATGGAAAAGCCTGGTTCACGAACCCGTCTTGGATCATGTCGAACGGAACGAGCCGTTCAATGAGGCGGTTCGGGAGACCTTCAGTCATGCAATGCAGGCATTCTCTAACCTTCTCATACAAATCGAGGAGATGGATACACAACCATCTGAAGATAGCTATGCTTGGGAGACTATGTCCGAAAGCCTGGTAAGTCCCTGTCATTTTTATTGGTTCCTGAACTGACCTCTGCGTAGAAACTCGCTGCCGTATGCTCACGAGCTTTGGGCACCCTCGACACCAGTTTGTTCTCCCGGTTGCAGTTACTCCTGAGTGAAGATTCTCCAATAAGCGACAACCTTGTCCAAGAAGCTGCTCTCAAAGCTACCGCAGTGATCGTGCGCAAGTGAGTTAACTCTATGAATTTCGACGCGCAAATCTGATAGTGTATTGTAGATTCCCTGAACATGCGGCTAAGCTAGCTGCTCATCTCCGACGTTTTGTAACTTCACCCCTGCCCATCTTCGAGTTTGGCATAGGGGCCTATCGAACAGCTCCCTTAGTTGCAGCAGCCAAATGCTTGGCGCTTTGTGTGGATGTACGTACGCAGAGATCTTCTGAGCGAGGCTGCCTGCTGACTTCGATATAGCTTGCACCTGGAGATGACCTAATCTTGTCGTACATGTACTCTCTGCTGAACCAAATACCCGCCACAAGCAAGGAACCCTTGGAAGGGATAAACGGGCTGGGAGCCTCGTTGAAGGATCTATCTGATTCGGCTACGCTTTACTCTCTGGATAGCGGTCTGCGTGGGCTCACAGAGGATGAGAAACGCCTTGTGGGTATGAGTACCATCTCTGTTGTAACTCGTCTAGCTCTGGAGTTCCGCGATGAAGAGGTACGTTAAGAATGCTAATCTGGCCGGCGACGGTTATACCATACTGAATCGGTCTTATAGGTTACGCGCTTGACTATTTCCATGCTTCTGCAACGGCTACGCGCAGCAGAACCTGCTGTTGAGGCTGCCATAGCTTACAACCTGGTTGATCTCGCTCTTGAGGCCCCCGAAAGTTCATTTGCGGACATAATCAAGGCGTTCTCTGTCATTAATCGTTCCGCTAATCGCGGCGACCAGCGTTTCTCCAGTCATCAAGTAAGTCTTTGTATAGTCTTATTTACTGCCGTAATTGACTGTACTGTTAGGTTCTAGCGGCGCAGACAAGATTAGCACAGGAGTTGAAGCGTCGACCAGAGCTTTACGAACTCTATCTCGCAGAACTTCTCGGCTTATTCTGCGATAAAGGCGTGGCTATACAAAATGCAGCGATTGCAAAGACCGGCGCCAAGGCAAGTTGGACGTTTCAATCGCAGCCAGGCTTCGCGCGCTGATATTTCATAGATCGACGACCTAGTGGAAGAGCTTGCTTCTCTACTCCTCCCGATTGACGCGCTGCTGTGTCATATGGACTTTCATGCAGCCAGTAATCCCCCTTCGTCCCTCACCACTCTGTTCAGGAATGCTTGGTTCCTTTGTGTGCTGTTCCAGTTTACGGCACCAGATGAGTCTGATCAACTTGCCATGAGTTGGAAGACACCTGCTCTGGCACGAATTGCTGCCAAATCACCCCCAATTGTCCTTGAGGAGGCTCATGATACCATCGTGAGCGATCTCGAATACAACCCGGTGATCAGGAGGGAATATGCAGAAACCGTGAGTTTTGTTTCAGGAAACAAGAATCCAACTCTGACTACGGTAGCAGATTATACACAAGCATAGGGATCTTCTGATCAAACATATCTCGCTTCGACACAGTGAGATAAGGGGGTTGCTTCCCGGCCAGATCATCTTCCTGCTCGCCATGCATGACATTGAACGCTTCCGTTCGGGAGCAGGTCTCCCTGCATCTCTCGTCACCTACTTCGTCAACAATAGCCTCAACAAGAATACCAACTTGGTTCAATGTATGGAGGCCGTGGCAGAAAAGGTCAGTCTATCCATAATCCCGTTAATCTCATTCATTAAATGTCGGTACAGGTTATCCGAGAGTGTGTCATTGATTTGAATGGCTTGGCGGCAAAGCAAGCACTCCCGGAGACACTATCAGATGAACTGCGCCGCCTGCTCATAGCAAGTACTCATCGTATCACCAGAACACGCGAGGTGGCATCGAAGTATCTCAACAGGCTCATCACCTCATTCCCGTCCTTGACGTGCAACCCTCCGCTAGTCTTTGCGATATTGGAGACTCTAACACTACTTCGAAGGGCATGTGACAATGAGTTCCTGAACGAGGTAGCTCTCTATTTCGTTTATGAGTTCGTGACACTGACATTTTTCAGGACGCCCCTACATACTCCTTTAGGTCTGATCGAATGGATCTCACTCTTCAGCTCACGGACGACTACACCGGTCGCAATGAGATGCTCTCGCAGCTCCTTAGGGACTCGAATGCCTGGTTTGAACTCGCTCTCGGACGTGCGCCCGTCGAGCTTCATGCCACTTTGCAGGTTCGTGTCTATATTCAGCAATATTTCCTTGCGCTAACAGTGTATTAGAGCTACTTAAGTATACATCAAGCCATATCGTTGGCAGAGCCTTCAGATCTAGGACCTTCGGTTGCGCTGGAGTTTGTCAAGGCATTTGGGCCTATCGACCGGCGACTTGGTGCGTCTATTCTCCGACAAATTTGCGAGTACTAACGCGTCACTATTAGCTTCGTTGTCTAAGATGCTTCCACCTAAGCGCGACCGTGCGAGAGTAGCTACAGCTCAGTTGGCTTCGAAAGCCTACTTCGCTGGGGAAACATCAGGGTTCCATCTCTCACGTTTACTTGGTAGGTGCCAATTATGATTACGTGACATGACGCTTACTGTGAGTTCTCAGATCCGAGCAGGGAGGATACGGAAACTACTCCCCAGGAGATAGAGTTGCTGCTCAAGAGGATGGCCGAGATCACGCGGGATATTGCTGATAAGAAGAGTGCTCTTAAAGTGGATGATCTGAAACGTCTCCTATTCCGTTGCGCTTCTACCATCATAGACTTGAAATGGGTGAGTTGTCTTAGTAATTTGCCAGACATTCATCTGACCATGGGGTTCTAGTGTCACCGTGACTTGCTTCACTACATCGTCGCTCTGCCGTTCGAGGCATTCACGTCAACCGTGATCTCTGCTGGCGTCGAGGTTTGGTCTTGGATAATATCCGAAAAGCCAGAATACGAAATTGTCCTTTTGTCTGAGCTGGCAGCCTCGTGGTCTGAGACGATCGAGCAGAAAAAAGGCATGTTCTCGACAAACCTCAAGTCAGTTGCCCGCTTCTATAATTGATGTGTATCACTGATATCATAGTGGTCGTAGCTATGCCGATCCTTTCTACCACTCGGTTGAGTATAGCCCCTCGGATAGCGAATACGTCCAGAGGAATATCAAAGCCGCGCAGCGCCAGCTCATTCCTCACACACTTGTGCTTCAGCTTCTCTTTAGTAGACTACAAGCCGCCAGGTATCGGAAGCCAGGCATCATGCACCTGCTACAGCGGCTCGCGCTGAAGTCGGCTCGTGCTCATGCCCATATCAGGTGCGGTCTCCGCATCGGATGTATGACATGTCATGACTCACATCGTTGTAGTACACATCCATTGGCCAGAGAGGCGAGGTTCTCACTACTTCTCTTCGGCTTCGAGGTCTTGCGAAGTTCGTATCTCGATATGTACTCCGAGAACCAGCTGAGAGACAGTCTGTATAAGGCCGCGTTTGCATGGTTTGCAGTCCGACCACAGTAAGCAAGCTCACCGTATTACTGCGGTTCGAGAGCTCATGGATTAATATAGGTGGTCTTATGGAGCAAATCGAGCGCAGATAGATGCAGACATCAAAGTTCTATCTGAGTTCCTCTCGTATCTTCAAACCGATAAGATTCGCGGTTTTGCGGATATATCGAGCTTTGCTACTACGCAGGCATCCCCCAACGTATCATGTGCGTGATCCATTATTATACTAGTCTCGTCACTCATACCATTTGCTCCAGATTATCAAGCGCTACAGAAGGATATCAATGCTCCCCTTCGCCTACTGGTGGAGAATGAAGTTTTCAGGCTCTCAGTGTGGACTAATCCTACCAACGACACAAGACGCGGTCCAGATTACGTAGGTACAGTGGAAAGGATGATGACCGATGTATGTATTATATCCGTCATACCGACCTATACCGGTTCTAATCTTCTCACAAGCCTACTTGGACGGGAACCGTTCGTCGAGTGTGGTCAATCGATCCCGCCATCGCAGTCAACATGGCCGAGCGATTCCATGCAGCAGCAGTGCAGAATGAGGTCACACGTCTTGTTCGATCCAATACGCGGGATGTTTTGGATGTTCCCGAAGCACTTCGGTTCCTCATTGGAGACAAGCTCGATCCCCGCATCAGGCGAGATATCAAGGTATGAACAACTGGCTTGGGCAGAGGACTCGCGAGAACACTGATTTTAATGTTTCCAGTATCTATTGTTATGGGCTCCAATTCCCCCAATCTTGGCTATTACTTTCTTCGAGACGCACTACGGAAACGACCCACTGCTTTTGCAATATGCGCATCGCGTCCTAGAACAACATCCCGTCAACTTAACCTTCTTCTTCGTGCCGCAGGTAGTGCAGGCCCTCAGACACGACGATCTTGGTGAGTATAATTGTTCTGATGCCACCAGGTTCTGACACGCTTTCAAGGCTATGTTGCACGCTTTGTGTTTGAAACCGCCAAGATATCGCAGCTGTTCTGCCATCAAATCATATGGAATATGAAGGCAAACTGTTACAAAGATGACGCTGCTGAAGTGGTGAGTTATCCGAGCCACAGGATTAGTCCCAAAGGAGTTGTGTAAACAATGTTGTGTAGGAGGACCCCATGAAGCCGCAGTTGGACCGCACTACGGATCTCGTGGTTGCAGCACTATCAGGAGAGGCACGAGACTTTTATGACAGAGAATTTACGTTCTTCAATGAAGTTACCTCCATCTCTGGAAAGCTGAAGCCGTTTATCAAGAAGACCAAACCTGAGAAGAAGGTACGTTTTCATTCGTCTTATCGAAAATACCTGTTTTGACGTAGCATCACCAGGCCAAAATAGACGAAGAAATGGCGAAGCTCAGGGTGGATGTTGGTGTTTATCTGCCGAGTAATCCAGATGGTGTGGTGGTAGATATAGACAAGAAGTCTGGCCGTCCGCTTCAAAGTCATGCGAAGGTGAGTCACAAAGAATTGTTCATATTCAGGCACCTGACGAAGGGCGCTGCAGGCACCGTTTATGGCTACATTTAAGGTCCGGAAGACACGTGTCGTAGTACTGGAGGACGCAGATGGCCTGGCTGCGGACGACATGAAAGCTGAGGCGCAGCAGGAATATGATGTTTGGCAGGCTGCCATCTTCAAAGTCGGAGACGATTGCCGTCAGGATGTGCTGGCTTTACAAGTCATCGCTATGTTCAAGAATATCTTCAGCAGCGTTGGTCTTACAGTGTACCTGTTCCCTTACCGCGTCACTGCCACCGCTCCTGGTGTAAGCTTCAAATCAAGTTGGTCGGCCTTCACTGACTCTTATTCATTCTTCAAGTGCGGCGTTATTGACGTGGTTCCTAACGCTACCTCTCGTGACGAGATGGGAAGAGCTAAAGTCAACGACTTATTGGACTTCTTCGTAGCGAAGTACGGAGGAGAAGACACGGTGGAGTTCCAACGCGCTCGTCTAAATTTCATTCAGTCTATGGCTGCATATTCCGTCGCCTGCTACATCTTGCAGATTAAAGATCGCCACAATGGCAACATCATGATAGATGGAGAAGGTCATATCGTGCACATCGGTACGCATACGCCGCTACCTAGATTTGTAAAGCCCAGGGCTAATCCTAGTCGCGTAGATTTTGGGTTCTTGTTCGATATAGATAAGTTCCATCCTGATATATTTTATTCGGTCAGCTAACCACGAGAAATATTTGTTCTATACGTCCCGGCGTAAGTTTCAAGGTCTTTGCGCAATATCCATCCATAACTGATCGCTTTCGCTAGGGTGTCAAATTTGAGCCTAACTCGTTCAAGCTTACGCACGAGATGGTAGTGCTTATGGGTGGCCGATACTCACAAGGCTATCAGCTCTTCCAGCAGCTGACCGTTAAAGCGTTCCTGGCCATCAGACCTTACGCTGATCAACTCGTCAGTACGGTTCAACTGATGCTCGAGACGGGCCTGCCGTCGTTCAAAGGAGAGCCCACCATTAAAAGGCTCCGTGACCGGTTTGCTCTTGAACTCAATGAGCGGCAAGCCGCAGACTGGATGATGGCCATCATCCGGAATGCCCACGAGAACGTACGAAGCACAGCATATGATGAATTCCAAAGGGTCAGTACTCCGCAATCCCGCCCAATAGTCTCATTAACTTATAGCCCCCTTCTAGTTGCAAAATGGTATGCTCGGTATTCTTCATCTGTGCTCACAAATTGACACGGTCACGTTGCACAGGCATCCCGTACAAGTAGAATGTGTTTTGATCCACTTATTGTTCCCGTCACATGCTCAGGCTTGGTTGAATCTCGTATGTTACACTTGTATGTGGCAGAATTTAAGCGTTTGAGAAAGTTAGTGTCTTATTTTCGTCTGCGAGTATGTGTCATGCAGTCCTGGCGGGCGAATGCCAGCGCCTACTATAGTACGCCAATTGAATTCATCGAGCCCGGGTTAGGGTTACCGACCATAGTAGCTGGCAATTAAGTCAGTACTCGAAATACAGGAGATCTGCCATGGAAAAGTGTCGAGATGTATCTCAGTTAAATGATTGACATGCAGAACTATCTCACTGCAAGCAATAGAATATTTGACTTTCATATTTCACATGCGCTGGCGCCCATTCAATAGTTTACACCTGAACCACTGCGACATATACGACTGGCAGACAACTTATCCAATGTACCGACAGCAATAGACCACAGAAAAGGATGATAGCACCTCCAATAAATGTCAGAGAATTCTTGCAATTGTTGCACAGATGCACGCCACCGCGTTCTTTGGCAGGTCCATTGGGTAAGCACATGCGTCCAGGTTGCAGCGCCGGAGCGTACTCACTTCCTTTGTTATATAGCTGTAGCAAACTCCGGAGGTCCTGACTCTATGTGCTTGCTATATCTACTGTCTCAGGTAGTCAAACAATTCGGAAGTGATGGTGGGCTGCCGACGAAGATCTACTCATTTCACGTGGACCATGGTCTTCAAGCTGTGAACGAAGATATGAAGCGGAGAGTCTCCGCACTATGCCAAACTCTGGATGTGGTGGACATTCAGACTACTATTCCTTGGGGCATACCACCTTTTCCACCGCGACCGCCATCTGGCACTGCTATCGAGGAAACTGCCCGGGACGCTCGCTCGCACATATTCTGGGAGAATTTCCGCCGCTATGGTCTTGACAATATAGCATATGGCCACCACGCAGATGATCAAGTCGAGACAGTGCTCATGCGACTGATGCATGGTAGCGGGGAACTCGGAACGGCTGGCATGCGACGATTACGACGCTGGGGTATGGGTTCAGCACACAACTCAGAGTTGGGCTATGCTGGAATTGGAGGGTTATACAAGTGGATACTGCGTCCATTCCTGGAAATTCCCAAGGTATTGTACTTCATTTATAACAATCAATCTGTGTCTGACTGCAACTAGTCCAGAATATTAGCAACCTGTGAAGCCAATAACATAGACTACGTAACGGATCCCACCAACTTTCAACCGGATTTAACCTACCGCAACTATATCAGAGCACATTTATCTGCGCGAGATGACCTTTTACCTCAAGAAGAAGCTGTAGGTCATTTCATTCCACACAACGAACAGTGCGTTGACGCATACACAGAATACTATGGAATGCACTACCCCCGTCGTACTACTACCAGCATTTTCTCCGCCTCATCACGAAACTGCTCGTGTCTCGCGCGCAGCATCGCCACTTGATCATGCTATTCACAAACTACAAGGTATTTCCGGGACGAACGACCTGTACGAAGCAGTGCGGCGCACCAACGAGGCGCAATGTCGAATAGATAACTTAGGTAAACCTCCACAAGTCTCGATCATTACAAAAATCGTGCTCAGTTGCCCTCCAGTGGATAACCTCCTCGACAAGCAACCGGGCTGTATACGGAACACAAGATTCCTGTTCGACTATACCGTATATAAG
Source organism: Irpex lacteus (assembly GCA_001986395.2). Lineage (NCBI taxonomy): Eukaryota > Fungi > Basidiomycota > Agaricomycetes > Polyporales > Irpicaceae > Irpex > Irpex lacteus. The sequence goes on along the minus strand of MQVO02000004.1, from coordinate 771,662 downwards.
GACGTCATAGACCCTACTCTTCGCACAGCCTTTGTTCGTCGAATCCTCCAGTACGTTTCGCCGAATCCCTGGGGATCCACAACAGCGGAAGCCCACGGAAGCAAAGCCAGTCTTGAACGAATCGTGGACAACATCTGGAACCGAAACGCACCAGCTCTCGAGCGCAGACCGTTTTCGGCTGGCGGGAAGGTGCTGTGGACGCCAGTCATCATACACCGGGACGGAAGATTCTCCATCCCATTTTATTCTCGTAAAACCTCCTTCCAGGATTCGAACATCCAAGGGCCAGGATGGATTGCCCACCGCGCCCCGCCCTCCTCTCGCGAGAAGGAACGAATTGTAAGTCTCATCCCCGGCAGGTTCTTGCTCAACAACAGCAAGACTTTCTCGCATGGCTGGGACAATCGCTTCAACATCAGTTTCGACCTGGAAAAGTTCAAAACTGCTTTATCGCCCATCACTATCGAACCCGACTCATACATCGAGATCGGGCCAAACACTCAATGGTGCTTACCGCGTGCAACGTTACACAACGGAGAAGAGGAGATATTGCTTTTCTCATGGAGACAATTAATAGGAGGTGGCGGCAAGTATGGGACGATACATTTCAAGATGAATTATCCCGGAATTGCTTGCATTGGATCGCGGAAATCATATTCCATGGCGAGATAGTCTTGCAACGGTTGGACGACCGAACGTATTCACGTCTTGTCGGACTCTGTTGTAATCCATCGGTAGATATTATTGCGCATAAGGAAACAAAAGATGGAGAAAATCAGATAACATCACAAAAATCGTTTAATCGTCTATAACCCATTAATCCGTGAACTTGATGCTATGGCTTTGCATCTACGAATCCAACGTTTTAACACTTCGCAACCAAACACGGACGGGAGAAGGTCGAACTCACGGTTATCTCTCCACCTCGATAGCTTCCACGCTTTTTCTTGTTTTTCTCCTTCCTAAACCCAGCACCGCGGGTGACAATCAAGTCCTGGCTCGCACGCGCGCCGTAGTCATTCATGTTTGCTTGCTAATGAACGAGACAAGTCAAACATAGTCCCGTTAGTATCTCATTCCCTGACACCAGAGATAAGTGATCGCCACTCACCCTCGACTCAAAGCTGTTGTCCTTCAACCTTTCATCTATGAACGTCACCTTCTCAGGCTTAATCCTAGAGAACCGCTCCCCGGTCGTCTTCGGCGCCTTCCCTTTCTTCCCCTTGCCATTCTCCTGTGCTTGTGCCGAAGGGACCTCGGAATCTTGACGAGACGTGCTGGCAGAGGCCGTAGTCACAGCGTTACCCGCTTCGTCTGTCCGTCTCTTCTTCGTTGCCGGCCCGCTCGATGATTCCTTGCTCTCGGGTTGAGGAGGTGTGGGTTTGGGTGGTTCGTCGTCAGAGTCTGAATCGGAGGAGTCAGAAGACTCAGAACTTGAACTTGAACTGGCGGGTTTGGTCTTCTTAGATTTCGCATCAGGTTTCTTGTCTACCTTCATCTTGTCTTCGTCAGAGTCCGAATCCGGATCTGAAGAGTCTGAACTCGAGCTGGAGTCGCTGCTCTTCGCCTTTTTCGAAGCGACAGTAGGCGTTGCGGCTTTCGCCTTCTTGGCCTTCTCGTCCTCACTCGAAGAATCAGAATCAGAGTCGCTATCACTACTCTCATCGCTACTAGTATCTTCGGATTTCTTCGCCGCCGCCTTCTTGGTCTTCTCGTCCTCACTCGAAGAGTCGGAATCGGAGTCGCTGTCGCTACTGTTATCTTTAGATTTCTTCACCGCTGTGGCCTTCTTGGCTGCCGGTTTTGGTGTGCTGTCAGAGTCTGATGATGATGAGTCGCTGCTGTCCTCTGAGTCAGTAGAGAGCGTTTTGCTTGAAGACCGTTGTGAGGAGGCAGTATCAGCAGGTTTCGACACGGCAGGTTTGGGTTTCGCTGGTTCGTCTTCTGTAATCAGGAATTAGAGCGAGAGAGAGGAAAGACAGAGTAGGTGTACCTGAATCAGAGTCCGAGCTGGAGTCGTCTGAGCTTGAGTCTGACGAAGATGGTTCTGGGAGAAAAATTAACATTCGGCTCGCCAGGTTATGGTAGGTGAGCCTTACTTGACGTAGCTTTGACACTGGCTGGCTTAGAGACTACAGTCTTCTTCACAGTGTTCTTCCCAGAGTCCGAGTCTGAGGAGCTAGAGTCGCTTGAACTCGAGCTCGAGGACGATGCTGTGGGAATGTTTAGAATCATTCACGACCTTTGATCTCAGGGTAAAATACGCACGTGGGGTCTTCCTCTTAGACTTCGACGCCGCTTTCTTTACGGCAGTAACAGTGGTTTTCGCAGGCGCGTCGGACTCGTCTGAGCTTGAGTCGTCTGAACTCGAATCTGAAGAGCTTGAGCTTGATGATGATGCTAACGTGGAAGTCGTGAGTTCTATATCCCTGTAAATACGACGAGCAAGTACGAACCAGCCTTCTTTCCCTTGACTGCTTTTGTGGCCGGCTTCTTAGTGTCCTCATCCGAGGAAGAGTCTGAGGCATATGTTCAGAATAGAGAAGGGGAGCACGAGAGACAGATACGCACCATCAGATGAAGAGGAATCATCCGAGCTACTGCTCTCGGCTTTCTCCCTTGACGAAGGTCAGTCCTGGGAATGTTAGTACAACTGCAGTACTCACGAGGAAGTGCTCAAACTCTTCCATTTCTTCACAATCTCGTCCAGCGATGCGTCCACAGAAGCCGTACCATCCTTCAGTACCACAATATCCTTCGCTGCTTGTTTGACTGCCTCCGCGGCCTTCTTATGCGACTGTTTCGTGAGGAACGAGTAGATCAAGGCGTAGGTGGCTGAAAACAATAACTTAAGCTGCAGTGTCAGAACACAGTCGAAGGGTCGACTCACCAGCTAAGTTTCCATCCTGTTGCGTATTTTCGGTCTTGCTCGAGCTTCCAGACATGTTCCTCGCTGCCTATGGGTCGTCGGTCGTCGTCGGTGGTCTGTGCACCAATCAAAGTCTCCGGCCACCAACTTTTTCGCGCCTGCGAGGGGACCAAACAACGCCAAACTCATAAAGGATATTGAGCGCCTATGCCTGTATGCACGCGCGATTGCCTCGAGGCTCACTGCACGCTGCTTCATTCCTTACGACCATGGCTTCAGTTAAAGGCCCCGCCCCTCCCCCGACAAACCTCGATGGATCAGCGCTGCGCGTTGCCATCGTGCACTCGAGATGGAATAAAGAGGTTATAGATGCGCTCGTCACCGGCACGATTGCGAAGCTGAAGGAGCTGGGGGTGAAGGACAGTAACATCGTGGTGCAGAGTGTGCCAGGGAGTTTTGAGTTGCCTCTTGCAGTCTCAAAGTACGTTCAAAGCTTGCTTCATTTGGCAAGTATTAATATCTTGCGCAGGATGATTGCGGGCTCTCACGTCCAAGCTGGCGCGACCGCGACCGATCTCCTTGGAGGCTTGACCTTTGGCGCATCTACGCCCACGCTGCGTCCGCAGTCCCGTTCTTCCACCCCAGCACCCCAAGCTGCTATTGCCAACATGCCCAGCCAACCCTTCGACGCTATCATCCCCATTGGGGTCCTCATCAAGGGCTCAACCATGCACTTCGAATATATTTGCGAGAGTGTCTCGCATGCACTCATGCGCGTACAACTAGACACTGGCATCCCAGTGATCTACGGTGTCCTCAACGCTATGAACGACGATCAAGCACTAGAACGGGCAGGTATTGGTAGGGGAAGTAACAAGGGACATAATCACGGAGAAGATTGGGCTATCGCTGCAGTCGATATGGCTGTGAGCTCTCGCAAATGGTCCGAGGGCAAGTTCTGAGGAGATGCACGGACTCCGCTACATACAGGCATAAATAAAGAGACATGTACAACATCGCTTCTGGCTGTGCCACAGACAATGCAAAGAATGTATACTAGTACTGGATGCACATTATTCGAGAGCCATTTCTTTCGAAGCGAGCGAGTTTATGCCGCGCGAAGTTTTGCTCGTCTGGAGCACGCTCAAAAATGACTCGGCAATAGTGTCAAGATTGCAGCTCAGTCTCTTCTCCTACGGCCACGACGTTCGACAACGATGGCGACACGGTCTTTCACAATACGCGTACCAGCGACATCTGCGAATATAGGTCCAGGATTTGACGTCGTCGGCCTCTCGCTCTCTTTACATCTGACTCTCACGGTGACCATCACACCACCCACTTTGTCCTCTCCAGCTCTCCCACCCACCATCACCTACTCAGGCGAAGGCGCAGACGAAGTCCCTCTCGATGCTTACAAAAATCTTACTACGCGTGTCGCGCTCTACGTCCTGCGATGCCATGGCATAGCCAAGTTCCCCAGTAACCTCACCATCCATGCAGACAACGAGATCCCGTTCGGACGCGGACTTGGGTCTTCGGGAGCAGCGGTCATCGCGGGTGTACTGCTCGGCAACGAACTTGGAGAGCTGAACTTACCCCTCACGCGAATGCTCGACTTTGCGCTGATGGTCGAACGCCATCCCGACAATGTCACCGCTGCCTTGGTAGGCGGATTCGTCGGGTCGTACCTGCGAGAACTGGATCAGGCGGCGACAGAGGCGGCTAGCGTGCCTCTCAGTGAGGTCTTGCCAGAATACCCACCTGATGCTGGAGAGGAGTGGGGATTGGATCCGCCTCAGCCACCGCTTGGGATTGGGCACTATGTCAGGTTCGGCTGGTCGAAGAGCATCAAGGCGGTGGCGATTATCCCGAGGTTTGAGTTGAGTACTGCGAAGGCGAGGGAGGTGCTTCCGACAGAGTACTCACGGAAAGACTTGGTGCGCATACATATATGTCACGTCATGCATGTTGATATGAACAGAACGATGTTGCAGGTCTTCAACTTGCAGCGACTGGCTGTGTTGACAACTGCGCTCGCACAAGAGCCTCCGGACCCGGAGCTCATCTATGAAGCAATGAAAGACAGAGTACACCAGCCATACCGCAAATCCCTCGTACGTTTATCTCACTACGTTTTGCCCGCATTCGCTGACAATGCCATCATCTGTACAGATTCCTGGTCTGCCTGAAGTCACTTCAAACATCACACCCTCAACGCACCCAGGGCTTCTCGGCATATGCCTGTCAGGTGCTGGTCCCACCATCCTTGCGCTGGCCACAGACGGGTTCGAGGCCATCGCTGAGGACGCACGCTTAATTTTCAGAGAGCAGGGTATTGAGGTTGACTGGAAGCTGTTGGAAGTCGTAGGTGGGAGTGAGGTGGTACGAGGATAAAAGAGATAGAGTGAAGTAATGTATAGTGAGGTTTGTATTACACTCTGTGTCCCATTGAACGATGTACTGCTAGTGGCTCAAAACATAGGGCTACATTCCCCGGTGGACGTGATAACTTGGAGTGGCCAGATAAAAGACTTCAATTAGTTGCTCGGGGCAATCGGTCTGTGCGCATATCCAGATGTGGGGAAGGTCACACGATTCACCGTAATACGGGCTCCCTTGCTTACTCTCTACTCCACTTGTGCGGGATATATTGAACCATCTCCTCAGTGGCTTCAGTGCCTCGCCGCAACGTGTGCGGCTGGTGCATCCATTGGTGCAGACCGAAGGCGCCACAACACAGAACGCGATACATACACAAGGCCCAATAGGCGTCTTTACCACTTGAATGCGGTTATGCACACCCTCCATGCGGCCACTGCGCGTCAAATATGCCTTGGAACCCGAACTCTAATTTTGACTGCAAGCTTCGCGGTCGTGTCAAATCTCCGCCGTAGGAAAGCACAACGGGAAGGGGGACTAACATACACTGTAAGCAATTAATGTAAAAGTGTTTCCATCTGCTGTGCTCATCGAGATTGTGTAGGAATTTCGTCCTAGTTGCAACGTGTCTTGACGGTCACGGTCAAAGTAGTACAAGACTACTAAAAGGCTTACCATCAACAATTGTCTCGTGAATGTTCGATCATCTCAGGGTTGACCGTCAGGTGTCCAGCACTTGAAACCTGGAAGCACCGGACCTGTAGACGCAGTGACGTACTCGAAAGAACAGCTGAATGGTCAGTCTGTCCTTGTCTGCCCGTTCAGGCGGGGCAAGCCCGCTATCTCGTAGGGCATTACCTTTCCGCCTCGAAGCAAGAACTATCGTGATCCCGGGAATAACGTACGAGGGCGCACTCGATCGTCTCTCAAGCACAATAACAAACGGTCATGGGGATATACTTATCCGACATTACGAATCGACGCACTGCCGACTCGGAACTCCCAAGATAGCTGACTCAACGGTCGCTCCGTTTACTCCTGGGGGCCAGTAACTTCGTAAGGCATGGCTCTGTCCTCTTCCGTGGAGAGAAGCTGGCGCAATATAACAAGTAAGGCAAAGATGCATATGGCTCACCCAAACTCCTACCACAAACATCAAAGCGCCGTGACGGTCGTGGAGAGTCGTCACGACATGCCGGAGATTCGACACCACGAGTTGACAGGATGAAGTCGCAAGAAGACGGCAAACAGTCGCTCCGTCCATTCATGAGGGGCTAGCAACTTCTCAAGACGTCGCACTGTCCTTTTTCTGGGGCCATGATACAGGCTTACGTTGCCGAGACAGACCGGCATTATCGTCGCACCGACCTCCAAGTCATGAGCCAGAAGAATTCAGGAATGATCAGCAAAGGTTTCCAGTTCGATGTGTATACGTCGTAGAGACCACGTATCGCATGCGCAGCTGACGAACTACCACGGTATAGGGTCGTAATACTTTTTGACATGGGGTAGGGCATCCTGTGTTGATGCATGGAATGCCTGACTCGTCTTCTCTTCGCGGCCATTCTTAGAGGATGTTCGGTGCTCGGTAGTTTGGATGGAAAACTCTGTATGTTACTTGACAATCTCGCGCCTTGTACTCCCCGTAATGTACTGCGACTTTACTTTACACACTGCGGTGATAGACAAGAGGCCAGCCAAGACTCGACCAATCTGGCTACCTGCACTGCAACGACGTGTTCGGACGTTGGGCGCGGTACTACTAGTAGGTCTCAAGGTAATACAGTAGGTCCTATTTGGGATACGACACCCACTGTCTAGGGCCTCCCGTGTACTATTACGTGTCAGCGTCCACATTAATATTCCAGTGCAGCACTTTCGTTGGCTGCCGTCTTCGACCTGAAGTCACTACTAGTACTAGTAGTAGCAAGTATTCACTGTCGCGGTACGGCCGCTTCGTTCGTTCTGAGACGGAGACTGTTTCATCAAGTGTAAACAACTATACCTTTGTGTCGTTAGCACTGTTATCGCTCCGCTAAGTCTGCCCTGGTGCATTTTAAGTTCTATGTCAACGCAGTGGTGGCGTATCCGAGTCGTTCAACGTCTGCCGCTGCCGCCCATTCCCTGATTTGGGGTTGACTGTCACTGGAAGCGCCGCTACATACACAAGGCCCAACAGGCGTTGTGATCACTCCGATGCGGAAGAATGCGGCCTGAACGTAACTGGTACCCAGCGCGCTAAATGTAACTTGGAACCTGAACTTTGACTCTACTCAACTCTCCGATATTCATCGCGGAAGGCATGTCATTAAACGGGCCAGCGTTCAAGTTGAGCTTCTAAGCATGCTTTATGCCAGTGAGCACGACATAAGGCTCTGCTTTGTATTGCTACTATCCTCATTGAACCTATCTGGGACTTTCTTGTAGAGTCGGTTGCACAGAGGTCACCGCCAGGTTTAATGTCGATATGCTGTATATCTTAGGCCTTGCCTGCGATATCTATCATCTGTTGCACGTCTATAGCACTCAGGTAGCGGAGCCTTGAATAGGTCTTCGAGCATGCAGCATAGAAAAGCTGGGGCAGCGGACCTACACCAATTTCCATGTCAACCTGAGGTATACCTACTCACTACCTGTATCCTTCGATTACCCCTTATAATTAGCTATGGTATGTAATCATCTTCACAACGTATCCACGTTCTCGCTTGCAGCACTTCAAAGTTCTTGATGTTTCTGATTTACTTTTGTCCCATGACTTGCAGGACTCGGTGCAATCATAATACCGATCATCTGTTTCGTCCATGCATATGGAAGTCATGTATTGAACAACTCTTCTATGTGAAAAAGGATAGAGCAACGACTTACGAGGCTGCTAGCTCCCCTGTGATAGACGTAACTGGACGAAGCCACCGTTCGCATGTCTCCTTATGACTTAACTCACTGTGAGGTTACGGCTTATTTCCTCTCCGAGTTATAGCCATTCCGAGTCTTTGGTGATCGGTAGTAGACATTTGTGTGAATAATACTGTACGTTATTTCCTGATTCACGATAATTCCTCGTCCTGAAAAACGATATACCAGCCTAGTATAACCCCCTCAGAAATGGACCGAACGACTGTTTGCGCGGGCCGGGCCTGGTCTCCACCGAGGTGACTCTCTACCACCAATATTTGTCTCTTTGTAGACGTCTGAACGAACAATCGTGTACATAATGGCAGCTCCGAGTCTTCGCTTCGAAGAAGGAAAGGCCAACGCTTTACGAGGTCACTGGCCTTGCTTGGCTGGACAGAAATGGATGGCGAGACCGCACAACTATTTTTATGCCTTTTCTGTGTCGACTCATGACGTTAAATGTCTGGCACATCTCCTCTCCGCGACCATTCTTACCGTGTCCTTGGTGCGTGGTAGGCGGTTCTTTGTACAACTCTGTACGTTGCTGTTCAATCTTGCCTACCGGCGTCTTTCTCATAACGTCTTCAACAGTGACTCTGTACTGACAGAGTGAATGACCATATTCGGATGCATGAGCAAGAAACGTATAAGAAGCACGCCTCTGTTACCCATCCTCCTCAGACTACTAGCAACACAACCATTGCAGTTCTACACTTCTTCACTCATCGTAACTCTTCGAGTCGCAATGTCTCAACAAGCCTTTGTTCCCCCAAGCGGCAAATCGTCAATGCCGCTTTCACCTCAATGATCATGGCAACCACGGGTAACTCCCCTGACAACGAACCTTCCGTCGTCGTCGCAACGAAGCAGGGCGGAACCGTCCCCGACGGCCAAAAGGTATATCTACAATCTCTCTCTGATGTATCATGAAGCTCCTCTCCCTGACTAACGTCGCCCACTCTCCATAGTACTTCGAAATCAAGGTCGCCAGTCTCCAAGGTGGGGACCAGTTGAACTACATCTACCAGAACGCCCAGACTGGCGGATACATCTCTGTCGATGCCTTCGCCGCCAACGCCAAGGTCATTGAGAGTACTACCGCTACATTGTGGTCCAAGGAGGTCGGACGTGAACACGTGAAGTATGTGTGATTCGATATCACTGATCGTGGCATCAGCTTCAGGTGTTGATACGTGTGATCGTTGTAGGCTCTCCCCCGCCAAGCAGTACTACGGCGGCCGTACCCTTTACATCAGGCTCAACGAGGGACAGGCCGGCAAGGCGGTAAGTCCATCTTAATTGTTTCCTTTTCGATTAGCACTGACTCCATATACGACAGCTTGAGTTGAGTCACGAGCCTGGGAGCACGGATATTGCTCAGGTCGAGTGGACCATTATCGAGAACTAAACACCTCTAAGTCCACTGCAGCTCGTTCCCCGCGAATTCTCGACAAGTGTGGTATGGAGTGGAACATCTAGGTACTCGTCGATGTTGTACACTTGCATATATACCGTCTGGCGACTCCGCGGGAGTACCATATAGGCAGCTCAATCATTCATCATGATTCATTATGTTTATGATCTCAGTGTGATCGCAATATTGAGGCCCACTGTGCCGTACGCCTGTCTTTCGGTAACCCATGGCCAAGGCGTGCTCTGAGTCTGTAGAGAAGTATATCGATCTCATTGGCAGGCCCTAGTAGTTGACTTCGAGCCTGTTACGGTCACTTCACTGACAATACTTACTACTAGTAGTAGTCACTTAGTCCTGCAGTCGATATCTCTTGAAGTCAACGCGATGGCTCGAAGTCGGAAAAGCGAAGCGTCCAATGCTCTGGACCATCCGAACAGCTTGATCGGTGGAGACATGCCAGCGCGTTGAATTCTACGTCGCGAGTCGGTTATGGCCTCTTATTGGCTCGATGTCGTCTGGCTGTCTAGTCCTTGGTGAGCTCAGCTGCTTGTCGTCTTTGTAGTGTTCTGGGCCTCGCGGCTCGACGTTACTTATAAATGCCCCTTATGGTGTTCGGTCTGCACAGCGTTCAAGTATATATAGATTGCTACCGAGTGAAGTCGATATTCTAGATGTATGATAGTGAAGGCGGCAGATTGTAAGTAGTCGTATAACCATTACTACCGCGACGAAGGCACGGACTGCAGCTGGTGTCCTGAATGGCGGGTGGTATGGACATTAATTTTAGATACGCCAGAGCCCTCGTAGCCACATATATAGCAGGTGGTACATTAACTAGCGCAGCTCATATCATAATCGAGACTTTACGCAAATAAGAATCCATGTTATAAACTATGCTAGGCATATATTACTCAATAGATATACACCACCACCTTCCTCCCCCTGTCACCACTAGATCGCGTGCCGCATCGACACCTCAGCTAACTGATCAAGTCCGTATCGACAAACACCCTCCCGACATGATGGCTCCTCCCCTTCATATGCCTTGGATGCGCCGATAGCGGTCTGATCCACAGCCTCACCAGTCCGGCACGGTTGGCTGTGAAGATCCCCCGGGAGAAGAACTCGATGTCGGTTGTTAATTCCCCGTCGAGTGTTTTTACCTGTATAACATCAAAAGCGAGTACGCGTGTATTGGGTTGTGAGGATGCAGTGGGAATAGTCGAAAGGCAGGTGCGTACCAAGACTGGTTGTAGAAAAGGTACTTCATTCCGTGCGGGGGCGGGATGGAAACGAGGAACAGTGGTATCTGCCCCGGGAATACCGAGATACAGCGTTGACTCTCCTCTTCGACGGGCGAGAGATAAACTAGATGTCATGGATAGCCGTTGATAATGCGTAGCCTGAGAGCGAGTTAGTAGAAGTCAATGCTAGCCGAGTTCTTAGAGAGTTCACCTTCGGTCGGTGTAATGCACCACTAGAGAAATCCCACTACAACAAACAAAATGAAATCAATAATCGACGTCAACAGAGTGGTAAAGATGTCATAATACCAAGATAAGTTTGTTATCCTCCCCGACACTCCCAAACCGATAGGTTCTGCCATCGCATCGAATATCGTCGAACGCGACAGACGCGACGAACGATGAGTGACCTTGACAGCGTGCAATCACACGTTGGTCCCAGGGTGAGTATATCGTTAGAAGGTCATCTTGACCTCCTGTCTGCAAAAAGCATTAGAGAACGAATAATCAAGAGGAAGATACGGACGTACTAGAATATAGCGGCCGTCAGGAGACCATGCTACGCAGGTCAGCGCGCCGAAGTAAGACGAGTAACAATCGACTAGTCTATGTCCTGTAAGTGTTGGGCATGATGAAATAGACAGGTGGGTCTCACTGTTCTGCGATAGCGTCGATGATCCGCAGACAGCCATCCTCAGAGATCGCTGCGACATATTTGACATCAGGAGAGAAAACAAAGTCTTTATCAAACATTATCAGAACACGTCAAAAGATGCACTTATTATCACAGGTGCCTACGCACCGACGATCTTCTTCTTGGATACCCTCCAATGGCTGACAGGATTCTTCGGTGTCTTGTCCTTGTCCTTGCTTCCTGGTTGAGGGGACGCGATAGCGGCGGGGTGCCAAGGAGGCATCGTTACATAGATTGCGTCTAAAGGGTTCCAAACACCATCCTGAGAGCTAGGGGACTCGGTCCCGTTCAGTACCCGAGTCTGCAGTTCCATCGTCGGTGGTTCCTTAGGTGTAAAGGTCCCGTCTTCTCGTTCTTTATCATAGAGAACCATAGTCCCGTCTGCATGCGCTACGAGGAAGAGATTGGGCGAGGAAGGAACCCAGCGAACTGCGGAACAGGGGGAGTTGGATATTCTGCCCTGAATTCACATGCAGGAATTGAGGGGATGTAAGAAGAAAGAGTGGAGGAATGTTGTACCTGCTTGTTTATTCGTCCGTACCGGGATGATATAGGGTCTATAGACCCCGTCAGACTAGCTATTTCCATGCATGACGTCGTAAAAGAACGCACCGAACCATAGTATGTCGCCAGTATTGAATCCTATAATAACGTCTATTCTTTCCGACGAGGCTGTTGTTATATTGACATCGTGGCACGTGGGGTATGCAGAAAAAAATATCTTGGCCAGGGGATCCTGGAAATGGGATGTTCCTTGAGACTATATCGCTATCAATAGCACATGAGACGCACCTTGGCCTTAGATCCTACCTCCGCCCAAATGAATGACTTTGCACTGTTGTAGAATAGAAAGGTAGCTTCTCCCTGTCTTGATTGCAGATTCCGCGTCAGGTTATCGACGTTCTGCAGCCGGGTGATAAAGGTCGACGAAGTCGTCCGCATATTGTGTTTCGGCCTGGACATGGACTTCTTTTTCCCAGGTTGTGCCGGAGAGTGCGAGAATATGGTGTTGAGCTGGTCATGGGGCAGTACGGGCGTCGGGTTGCTCTCTGGCGACGTGGATGGCTCGGGGGAGGGGACGTCGTCTGGGGTTTCGCTGCTGGACACACTGAGTCCGTCATCGCGCTGATCCTTGCTGGACGCAAGCTTGTGGTTCTTGTCCTTCTCCCTGTTTCCGCCGAGCAGCTGTGAGAGGACCTGGGAGTTGGCAGCCTTTGCTGCGACGAACTTGACTGTTGCGGTCCTGACGAGGGTCGGGTACTGGCCTGGGGCGGCATTAACGGTGTGTACGCCGAGCAGGCTGTGTTTGTGCTCTTCTGTGACGGAGTAGACACCTTCTGGGGCAACGAAGGTCGAATCATTCTCCATCGTTCATCGCTCGACTGCTGGGAAATCGCAGCCTGGATGTTCCTGAGCGGCAGGGGAGGTGTTGTTGGTGGTCCGGGACAAACAAGCTCTCAAACGTCCAATGTGACCTCCGGATCTTCCACACCCAAGCTTGTCTCTCGACGTTCATGTTCTCCGCCAGACTCTCCCAGCGAGGTCTCAGACTGCTCAAGGTATCGTCGTCGACGTTGAGGCTCGAATTCATTGCTCATACACTGAAAGTAGTCTACGAACGGCACAGGTCGTCGCCTGCAGTCTACTTCTTCGGAGCCGCCACCCGCGGGCGGTCATTTGCCTTCAGTTGCAACCTCCTCATACCTGCGCACGACTCGGGACTCTGCACTTCGCTCCCAAGGCATTCGTTGGACTGATGGAGATAGTGATGGCACGCCAGGCTCAGCTATAGCTGGTCGTGAGACCAGGAAGATGAATCTGTACCAGGCAGTACGAGACGCCATGGGGTAAGTGATCGGCCGCATGTTCAGGGCAGCTTCGCTGAATAAACCAAACTTCTTAGTATTGCACTTATGAAAGATGACACTGCCGTCGTCTTTGGTGAGGATGTCGCCTTTGGTGGCGTATTTAGATGCACGATGGGTTTGGCAGAAGAGTTCGGTGCGTACAGAGTCTGTGCCTGAGTTGATTCATACTTAGATCTTCCAGAACAGGCAGAGAACGTGTATTCAATACACCATTGACCGAACAGGGCATCGCTGGCTTCGGCATTGGCCTGGCTTCTATGGGTCATACTGCCATTGCTGAAATACAGTTCGCCGACTATATCTTTCCCGCATTTGATCAGGTTCGTTCCTGATTGTCTTATAATCACAGCATGCTGAGTATGCCTAGATCGTGAACGAAGCTGCGAAGCACAGATTCAGGTCGGGTGGACAGTATGACGTAGGCTCCTTAACGATTAGATGTCCCACTATGAGTGTTGGACATGGAGGTCTATATCATTCTCAGAGCCCAGAAGGATACTTCATGGGGGCAGCTGGGTTAAAAGTTTGTTGCCACCATTTTTACCGAAAAAAGAGAAAATAACTGATCATTACTGTAGATCGTTATTCCTCGTTCGCCTGTCCAAGCGAAAGGCCTTCTCCTGAGCTCAATCCGTGATCCCAACCCAGTAATCTTCATGGAGCCCAAAATCCTCTACCGCTCAGCTGTCGAGCAAGTCCCCATTGACGACTACCATCTTCCTCTCGGGAAGGCTGAGATTCTCACCCCAGGCACCGACCTAACCCTACTTACATGGGGAACACCGGTTTACCACTGTGAAGCGGCTTTACATCTCCTCGCGAACCCACCGCCAAACCTTGCGCCACACGTACCCCCTTCGATACGCAATGCGAAGATCGAGTTGATTGACTTGAGGACAATATTGCCCTGGGACGTCGAGACGGTCACAGAAAGTGTGAAAAAGACGGGGAGACTGGTCGTTGTGCACGAGGCGAGTATGACAGGAGGGGTTGGTGGCGAAATTGCAGCAGAAGTGCAAAAGAGGTGCTTCTTGAAGCTGGAGGCACCGGTAAGAAGGGTCACTGGATGGGAGTGAGTCATTTTTGCTGTTCATCGTGCCAGAATATAGTTCGCTGATGTTTTGCCTTCTCGCTTTATAGCACCCCCGTGCCAATGCAGTACGAGAAGTTTTACATACCCGATGCGCTGAGGGTTCTCGATGCAATAGTGGAGACTCTCACTTATTGAGAGGTGCACTTTAAGGATGCATTTAAGTGATAATGGCAGACCCACATATGATCTCGTCATTACGATCCATGTATTATTACAAGTAACAAACGTCTATCAGTAAACACAAACATAAGCATTTTTCACAAATTTGCGGCAGTTCGCAGCTGGTGTTACTAATTTTTGCGCAGAATACCCAGCCGATCCTTATTTTCTAACAACAACCAGCCACCTCTTTAGCATCTGAGCGGAGAACAGCGCAGCTTCCCACTGCCCCGTCAACACTTCCTCTCTCCACCCCTCCATCCCCCACTGCGTAACGAATTTGTCTCTGGTAGAACTCCTTTTCACCAGTTCGTCAACGTAATCATGCAGATATCCAGTATAGCTATCCGAGACGTTTTGCACCGAGTCGACGACCAGCGCGTCGGGTCCAGAGGAGAGTATTCGGAGAACGCTTTCTAGGCTTGTGAGCACGGGCGTAAGCGTCCGGCGAGCAGACTGCGGGATGGTTTCGAATGGCTTAGAGGTCGAGGCACGGACATATTTGCGTGGAAGGAAAGGGCGGGCGGCCATTACAAATTGAGAGCTTGTGAGAGCTGAGGTGCCGAGAGCCGAGAATCCTACTATGGCGGAGGTGCCAGGAGGAAGGGATCGTTGGAAAGTGCGGATGTATGCGGTCAGAGAGCGATAAGGCACATCATCAAGCATGAGCACCGGACGGTCTGCAGAGAGGACAGAGTCATATGGAATATTGGAGCCGTCGAGTTGAGGAGCGGGTTTGAGAGTGCGCGCTGTGAGTAAGGGGCACATGGATGTGGGTAATCTGGGAACGACAAACATGAGAGCACATACGCAGCATGGTATTCCACTAGTCGAATATGGTATCGTGATAAGTATTATAGTAGCAGAAACAGGTACAAATAGCGGTACTCACTTGCGGAACAACGCAAGCCAAGCGTGCGACAAGCACACGTAGCATACACCCCAACCTCCAGCCAGGGTCGACGATTAACCTGAATCTCCAGCCATATGCGTAAAGTTGGTCTGTTATCAAGTCTGGTAGGCTCAATTCCGGACGTAATAGTTCTATAGTCCCTGAAAGCAAGTCATCCCACAGGCGGCTCAGAGAAAGTTGGATATAAGGGTCCCGGGCGGAGGAGTTGCGGCGGGCTACGTTATGATAGTATGCAGGCCAGCGGGACTCGGTAGGGGTAATAACTGTTATGAGAGCTTGAAGGGGGAGACGAAACTGTTGATTGTTCAAAGCTTGAGAATGGTTTCGTCGGAAGTTCCAGACGCAAGGAATTAGCACGTAGGTCAAGATCAAACCGGTCAGCAAGAACAACAGGGCCAAAGTAAGCAGAGCATTGTCTTCAGCAGTAAGAGAATGCGGGAGGAAGCCCTGTGCGAGGCTGGTGTTGGTGAATGGTATGAACTCGTGGAGATCAGCATGGACGCCGTCCTTCAGGTCTGAGAGAAAATGCCAGCAGGGTTGAAGAAAAGCTTCCAGCTTTGAGTATAGATGAAGCAAGGTGTCGCTTGCTTTAAAATCGTCAAACATAGTCGGCATCTTTTGACCTAGTGTTGTTCGGTAACGAGAAACCGGCTCCGGTTGGTGGTGGTAGTAACGAAACAAAAGCAAAAGCGCTCATTTTCCTACTCCCCGTCCCCTCCCTCCCCTCCTCACAAGTCTCAGAATCGGTTTTTGGGGCTCCAGAGGGCCATTCGAATAAGTGTAGCGTTTGGGTTGGACGCAAAATTGGGTGGCTGCTCTCTGGTGCCCTGAAATACTGAGCTGAGTCTTTTTAAACAAGTATATTCCATCCTGCTGTCCTCTCCGCACCATGGGGAGTGCCGCATTCTGCGCACGGTACTCCTAAAGGCCTTCCTAACACTTTAAACAATATTGAGGTATTTTATCTCATGAAAAAACTCTGTCATAGGCTGAAGAAGGACTTACGAGTGTATATGGATGGTCTACCGTCATCGCAAGTGACGTGCCGCGATCAAGATAGTAGTAAGTCCAGTCCAACTGAACACTATCTAAAATATCTACTGATAATCCCATTTTATCTCTGCATACATATCAGTTTATTATCATGTATTCTGGAGCGTACATTAGAGTCCTGAGAGCCATGCCCGGGCTATCGCTGTGGATCTCCGTCACACAGATAATTGTCCACTTGAATTGGTGTAGGGCGTATTTATCGTTCGAGGTCATACCTCATCCTTCTCTGAATAATGACGATTGCTAAACAGAGTCATCCTTCAGACCTCTCAAGGTGATTCCTTCTTTAGGGCTTGACTGTCCTCGAGAAACAGCCAGTTAGGTTTAGTGAGTTATTTTTGTATTTCTAGCGTGATAATCACTCACCATATTCCGTTTCTAACCTATGCCTTCAAATGGCTGTATTGACTTGCTGAACAGAGATTAGAAAGGTCGAGGTCAGCCGCATTGCTAAGTGGGAAACGTGGTCGCCATCTCGTCAGCTATTTTGGATCTGTGTAGAGAGCAACAACGGTCGAGTGGATCGCCCTTTGTTCACATGAAAGTGGTGTTTTCATTGCCTCGCAATAGAAAGGTGTGGCTGCGTAAGTATATCGGAATGGAGCGCGCCCCCGCCTCCAGGCAGTGACAGATTATGAAGACGCTGACGCCAGTGATTACGGTCAGAAATCGAGATGGAACAGCGAGCTACGCTCTGTGATCACACAGGAAGCGCACGGCCGCGCGAACATGCGGTGCACGCGGCGGACCCGTCGCAATGGGAGGGAAAAGAGTGTTGACTGGACACCCTAGACGTGGCTCGGCCTCATTAGCCTGGCCGAGCCGACGAGGGCAAGCCGAAATGAAAAGGCCACTCGCAGGATTGTTTCTTTGTGCGAGTCCTAACGACCGATCTGCTGTGGACGACAGCGATCATAGGAGGAACGTGCCGCAGCCAGTGTAGGGGACCCCGGACACCGGTCGCGAGGCCCATCATCAATATTGGCCTTTTCCCCTGGCCCAACGCAGATGTCATTTCGCAAGGCCAAAATATGGGCAGCTACGCTTTGTTGCAGACGGCGCTGTCCGCTCGACTGACAGGTTGTAGACGTCGCAACGCGAGGCGGGAAAACAGGCGCGCCAGATGGCCGCTCCGAATGCGAGCCTGGCCCTGAAATGCGTCCAACGAGTCGGACTCGAAGAAGATGCCACTAAAATCCTTTGTGAATGTTGTTGGCCGCCGCTGCCTCGTTGGCATCGGGAGGACATGCTACGGATGATCACAAAATCCCTCTGGTGAGGCAGTGGACGGCCACTCAATATGGCTCCAGACCGGCGGATCTACGGAACCCGAATACGAGGTCTTGCTACATTGATTGGCCCCGGACCGGAAGGCAGTGGCGAGAAGTGAGTGAATGGTGGCTTATCAGACGAAAAGGTTTATTAAGTTGTCGATATTTTCGGCAGAAAATCAAACACCGCTGCCCTGAGCGAGGAGAAGACGGATCGTCGATCGAATCTACACCAGATGCACGTGAAGTAGCGCCAGACTATGATCTCAAAGAGCCTTTATGATATCTGGGGAATTCCCGCGATAGTTGGGTTCACTGGTATTTGTGCGAGAAGCAACACATGTTTTGAAGTATTTAATGGTATGAGACGCGCCCGTCTGCTCTCCTCCATCTTTCGTTGCTACTCAATCCTCCCCTGTACCGCAACGTTCATCTCAACCTCTTCCATCCTTTCCTCGACGTCCAGGATGTCCGAGTCTCTATACGACTTCACATTCACATACCTCCGCAACAATGACGACCCCGGCGACTATGCTCAAGATACCACTCCTGGTATTCTGTCACGCCAAGAATCCGACGACCTAGAATTTGCAGCGCAGCCTTCACAAAGCTCCTATGCGTCTTTACCCACCATCCACTCTCCTCGACGTCCTACCAGGAGTAACTACTCCTCTCTGGGTGGTGCACTAGGTACTACACCCAACCCTCCTCCAAACTATATCCAAGGCATCATCGCGAACCATGCCCCCGTTCAGACTATTCCTCAACCATCCATCTACACTCCCCTTGATCCATCGGCTGCACCTATGCCTGTCAACTCTGTGCCTGACTATGTCGATACCGGTGCATATCCCTTGCTTCCCGACGCTACCGCTCCTCTGGCTTTCGACTTAGGCTTCATGCCCTTCCCTCCTCCGAACTATATCGAAGGTGGCCATGCGAGCCATGTTCCCGTTCAGGCTAATCCTCAACCATTCATGCACGTGCCCGATTATACCCCAGCTGCCTTCAACTCTCCGCTTGACTACGATGATAATGGTGCATATCTATTGCCCACCGATGCGACTTCCCCTCTATCCCTCGACTACCACCATGCGCCTGCTGACTCGGGCTCTCGTCCCCTTCCCCCGTCTCCGCTTCGACCCATTGAAAAGGGTAGGAAGAAGGGAAAGGGAAAGACGCGTTCACAAGCTCGTGGCAGTGCTCGCAGTAGGGACAAGGGAAAGCGGAAAGCTTCCGAAGTTGAGACGCGAACATCCAGTATTGACGACTCACCCCAGAAACGGCAGCGCATTGAGACTCCCGAGAAGAGGCTGGAGGATCACCGTGAACAGCTCATTGAGACTTACGTGAAAGATGGAATATTGAGCGAGGATGGTTTCAGGGAGGTGAATGAGCTCTTTATCATCGAAATGGAAACCTCCAGAACAAACAATAAGGTACGTGCGAGCCCCTTCGTAGTCTTTGTCAGTTGGAACTCATCACCGCATAGCCTAAGAAATGTCTAGTGTGCCTCGTCAAATGCCCTCCGACAAAACCAACAGATATGGGTTCCTTCACCACTAGTGCGCTCCTTCATGCGGCTTCCAAGCGTCACAGGAAGGCAGTACGCTTGTACTTAGGCACGACAGATGCACCAGAAGCTGCAATGTCGTATACCTGCGAGCTATGCGATTACAGGTACATTCTCTCCTATCCTGCGTCTAGTATCTCCACGCTCATCATCCAAACTATAGGAGCGGTCGTAAGGACACATTCCAATCCCATCGAGCCTCACAGAAGTGTAAGGAAAAGCAAGAAAAACAAGTGGCCTTAGAAGCCCGTCCCGCGATCTCTCCCACTATAGAGCACTCCAATCTCGTACCACCTCCACTTCAGCAGTACAACACTTCCCAAGAGTCCCCTCTCGCTCCCGTCGATAGTTACCCTGCCATAGAGGCTTCAGGCTCGAGGCTTCCCTCCTTGAGTCCCGGACTGTCCTCTCTATCCCCGATTTCCTCAGGTCCTCAGACCCCCGAGTTTATGTTCACAGACCCCTCTTCCGCGCTATCATCTATGCCCAGGCAACCAGCCAAGGCGCGCAGACTCGTGCAGGCTGGGTCTACCTGCAGTGAATTGCAAGGTTTTGGCAATATCAAGGTCTAGTATACCGCATGAGAAGAGCCCGGACACTTTATCCTCGTTAATTGTCACTATCATCTCGTTGTATGTATGCCTCGGTCTCCTGTTGTATGCGCGAGCTGGTCTCGTCTAGATGTTCGTTTGTGTCATTCTGTTATCTTCTTCAAGTCGTATTATACGGACGTGTTTCAATTATTTTTGGTCTGGAGAATTTTATGTATCTTGAATCTGGTCCTGAATGCATACACGTCCACTGGTGTATTGAATCTTCCCCAGAAAGTGGCCGGTGTAGGCATAGTCTCCGCGACGACTCGAAGTGTAAGGATTTGATTTGACTCATTTGAACGACAGAGAGCAATACCACGGGGCTGCTAGTAGTATATATAAGTTACAATCTTGTATAGTACCCTCAGGCTCAGGCTGAAGAGTAGTAAGTACTGCTAGCTAACATCCGAGGAGCCGAAACGACAGATTATTACGGTAGACTTCGACCGAACTCGATGAGTGGAGTAGAAAGCAAGGCATGTGCGCACACAAGAAAAGGCCGCAATGCACGACCACAGTTAGCACCCGGCTTGAAGCTTGAAGCACCGTCAGTGTCACTGGCAATAGCCTGAGCAGGCGCCGGGTAGGAGATTGGCGGCGCCTGCGTCATGATCCGGACTCGGTTCAACCGACAGTGATGACTTCATCGTCAGCAACCACTGGCCATAGAGCCTGCTCAAATGCAGAGCCGTAATACTCCCAATAGGCCCATGTTCACTACATTCTTGTGAAGCACAACTTATTCCAGTACCGATATGCCATTCAACTCGAGCGCAATACGACCTGGGGCATAGAGCACGTCCAAGCCGCGAATCGGCGTGTGCTAACTTCAAGTCACTGGCAGGGCATCGAGTAAGACGTGGGAACTGGAAAATAGCTGGTCGGATTCTCCAGCACATAGTGCGAGTACCGTTTCTGTCATGTGCAAACCGCAAAAGTCTCCCTAATTTGCTATCATTAGGCCAACTCGAATTTCTCGAATCCTGCAGGCAACCTGTCGTGGTCTGATTCAAAATTCGCTACTCTGGATTTAAGGCATCCGTCGGGATCTTTGAAAGACCTCTTTCATGTAACTTACGGCCGCCTTTTCCTGTCATGGCCAATCCCGCGGTCCTGCTTGATTGTTTGGTGATTTTAGGCCAAGGCATCTTCGGTAATATCGTAATCCTTTCAAATGGCCCGCGAACGTCTTTCATCGCTTGTACCATGGCCCATACATCAATCAGGCCCAAGTACGATACCTGCGTCCGTTGGTTACAGGATCGTCCGTCGTGCGTGTAATTCAATTGCGGGCTTGAATATAAGGGGTTCTCCCTCTGTCTCTCTCTCTAGCGATCTGAGCTCTGTACTTCTCTGACTGTCTCGAGATTCTTGCAATCCTTCAGAACCTTCGCCTCTTTCCCATATCGCCTGCAGACAACCCAAGCTTTGCTACTCGCACGACTATGGACATGGCAGGTAAATAACATCGCCCTATATTCATAGAATTTCTAACTGACGAGCGACAGGCTCCACCTTGCTTCAAGCTCAGGATAATGCTGATATGAATGCCCTGGAGTTGGGAGATGTAGTCTGGGACACGGACCTTGAAGAAGGTGCGTAATTTATACGGCTTCGGATGTGGTTAGTACTTACAAGGTATTCTAGACAAGGACATATCTATTGTGGAAAAGATGCTCGAAACACTTGATGAGGACGACGAGGAAGACAGGCATGCGAAGATTCTTCTTGAAGGCGCAAGGGAACCTGAGGCCCATATCGCTGTTCCCGTCACGGCCGTCGCAGACCAAGTTGTGGCACAGGATATAGCGCTCTCAGAGTCTTTGGAAGATGTCGCGATGGACCTCTCTGATACTGACGACAGCGCCTCATCTTACGGAAGATGTGCTTCTCTTGGCTACCTTGCAGATTGCGAAGAGGAAGATAACTCTGACGCGGTTTCTGTGGCCTCTACGTTCACAGCCCTTACTGAAATCGATGGATACATGGACCACACAGAAGAAGGGGAGTCCCAGGACATGGTCTACTACGAGCCGTCAGAGATTGGTGCACGTACACCCTACGCGGTATCTGAATGCGATAGCGACCATAGTAGTGCCACCATGTCTTCCATGGGAGATGTCTCCTGGGGGAGCGAGGATTTAGCTGCGCTTGATGGGGAATATATTCCTACTCCCCGCGCTGTTACTCCAGTATCTGGATACGACGGCTCGTGTACTATCTTACCCACTATGGACTATGACTCTGACGTCCAACTTGGAGGTACGTAACTCGCATCCCATATCCCATGTTCCGCTCATTCATTACCTTTAATTTTGACAGAACCGCAGGCCGATATTCATGAAGACTATAGCAATAGTGAACCCTCCGTTGTCGACACGACTTCTCGCGCTAGCTCCCCTATGGAAGAAACGGACTACTCTTCTGATACCACAGAGCCTGCAGAGCTGGATGTCCTCGACTACGATTATCAAACAAGCGGCCTCTCTGTTGCCAAAGAACGCTCCTTCAACCCCCTCACTGATCCTATCATGAGTGACGCTATATATGCCGACGAGGATCCCAACACTCTTATAACGGATGCTTTCGGAACCACCGACTCAGACTTCGCATTTTCCGACCAGGAGGACTAGGAGAGCAAGAGTATCGTAACGCCGTCCTCTTTCGTCTCTGCCTCTCATTAGCCCAAGTCCCTCGTTCTTCTCGTTCTATCCACATCCATAGTACAAACCACTATTATCGCTCATTACCCCCTTTTCCACGTTCTATTACATTGGTCAATGCAAATCGTTACTCACAGCGTTCCGGTTCCCTCTCTGGATTTGTTTGTCTCTCTCTTTACTACTGTCTCTTTGTTCGGATATATATAATGTAGTGCTTACCGCGTCGCTCCTTAAAAGATTATCTACTCGCATGCTTCTATCACTATGCGTCTGCCGCCATGTAGCCATCGCGCTCGAAATGTTGGGTACGACTGATCGTATAGGAAATATAGTATTCTAGGCAGCGCAAGGACAATACATGCTAGTGCGCCGCGTAACTGTTATAAAGGGCTGGAATAGTGGATGTGCCAACGTGGACAGACAAGAAGATTATGTGTTTATGAGAGCGATGTAACAACGAAAGCAAGATAGCAGAATACGAAGCAATAGAAAACATCAGAGCAGTCTTCAAGGTCTGGGTCCATGCATGGTACGATAGCACAGAGCAACATCACAATGTGGGTACACCTTCGTGACCCACGCACTGAAATATGATCGACATGCAGGTGAGACACCGGTCAGCAATCAAACCCGGAGCTCATGAAGGGTGCACCTAAACCGGTACTCGTATTGCCAGGCGTCAATGGAGATCCGGTCGATGTACTGTTGCCGGATGAAGTTGAGGCGTGGGCTACCGAGCTGACACGGGAGTTAGCCACGCTGAAAGAATGCTGATTGGAGTTGGTGGTGGTCGAGGTAGACGGAGTAGTTGTAGTGGGAGACTCCTTTGGTCCGCGGTTGGATTTTGCCCAACGGAGACCGCACGCGTTGCACAATGTCTTGGGACCTTGTGGGCCCTGTTATACGAGTTATAGTCCAGTCAACCCGAGAAGCCATAGTTTGGAACGTACCTTGCGCCACTCAGGGGAGTCAGTCCGACCGCATTGAGTACAGACGTACATGTCACTGCCCATAATTCTCTTAGGCTATGGAGGAGACTAAGTCAGCGGCTTTGAGGATATGTGTACGCCGACGTTACCTTTTTCCTGGGTTGCTCGGAGTTGCTACCAGTTTCATGATCGTCACCTTGAGATTGACTGGGTCCGGACTGTGTACCCGATACGGAGGCATCGTAGGAGATGTAGGTGGGGGACTCATCGCTGGTCGGCTGAGTGACGGATTGGAATGCATAGGGAAACGACTTTCCTGGCATTGGGTAGGAATTTTGAGTTTGACTAGGTACAGTGCTGGGGACCGAAACCGTGCGTTGCATAGAGGACGGCGTAGTCGATATGTTCAGACTCTCCGCCTGTGCTTTCGCAGCTCGAAGGCGCGCTTGTAGCCTTTCATTCTCCATCTTCAGTTCCAGGAATGTGTTGAGCCTAAGACACGATGAGACCCGTGGACAACGCAAATGTCAGTCAAACCTACATTGCAGTGTTCCGGCTGGGGTACGGCTTAGCCATGGCAAAGAAACACTTGAATGGCTCTTCGCCCCCTATCCTCTCCGACGCGCTGCGACTCATTCTATCCATAACGCAAGCCGCGTTGGCGTTGAATGCTTCTACGCTAGCAGGACTGTCACGACTTGTCACGAAGTGAGGATATCCTTTGATTTCGAATAGCACTTCCTTTGGAGAAGGTTTGTCCTCCATAGGCTGCACCAATCCCACGGGTTGTGGCGCAGGCACGTTCGGGTACAGATCCTTCGCGGTCTTGCATTGTAGACGAGCGTATGCTAGCAAGTCTGTCCGGTTTTGAATAGATTCGTTGAATTGTCTCTGAAAGGTTGCGCGATCATCCGCTGAAAGCAAGCATTGGATCAGTTTGACTCCTGCAACAGTTACAGGGGGTCATACCGTTCATGATGTCACAAACATTGGTGTCTGTAACCTCTTCGTCTTTCCATCCCAAGAGCTCCTCAACTGCCGGACCGCAGTACCAGACTTGACCTGTCTGTGAGAGGATAAGCATGATGGCCTCGGTGAGTTCTTGGACCAGAAGGTCTGCCCATCTTTTCCGCTTCGTAAAGTCGTATACCAGCTGCTGTTGGTTTTGAGACGGATCACTAGCAGTTGCCTGATAAGTAGGCGAGTTTGCTACAGGCACGAGCGGCATCAATGCGAGCGGCAACGAGTGCAATGAGGCAAAGTGGGATGGCGGGCGTCGGTCGACGACCAGATGGTGGTGCGCGAAAGAGCCCCACCCTAATTGCTCGCAGCAACGTCGGCTTGCGGGCGCTTGACCCTGTCCGCTCACCGCAAGATTGTTTCTTACCAAATGAGGAAGTCCGGAAGGCATCAGATCGGCATTGTCATTGGCGCCTTTCTCGTCCGCAATCTTGACAAACTCATACAGGCTGGTTCCATCACAGTAGAGCAATCGCGGTAGAGAAAGAACTGTGCACACAATAGCACATTATGGTTTTATAAGGCTGGTGGTGGGCGATTAATTAATAAAAGTCAGCACTTATTGACATCTAAGTGAGTATGCAAACTTATGTCACGAAAGAGCGTATGAAGAATACTCTAATTTCTCCTTGAGATAAATGATAGTATGTATGCCTACATCAGCAGACTATAATTACCAGACAGTGTAGGCTGAGCCAGAAAAGTCTTCTTTGGAACTTCCCCTGATCAATCACCGGCACTTGAGGCCGGAAGAACATCGCGTAATCGGCATAAAATTTCTACGAAGACAGGGAGATATGCTTCGCATGCATTTTGGAGTAGCAAGGAGTAAATAAGGGTCCAATGTCTGCATGCAAAAATCGCAGGTGCGTGGCTGACGTACTGATGCCGAGTCGCCATGGATTCAGGGCGAATTCGACGAACCCATTGTTCGGCAGCAAGTACATATAAGTTTTTGCGTGGCATGTGCATCATATGGACACAGCACGAAAGCAGAGATCCACAGATTGATAGTCTGAGAAGTCAATCAGCTTCTAAAGTTTCACGGGAAGGCGTCGCGTCAGATTTATCTCCCAGCGAAAATTTATGCGTACCTTGTATTCCTTTGTTCGCACTCTATAGCGCCACCAAGGTGCTGACGTATCAGGGTCCACATAGAGTGAATTGATAGGGAGGACCCGGTGCACCAGCGGATGTATCATCCTTCCGCTGTCTTATGATATGGGCGGGACTCGGGTCTTATTCTGCACCATGAGGAGGCTGCTGTGCTCAGCGCTATGGTGCATTAGGGTGCGGCAACATTGCAGAGCTAAGCGAGTGGCGTCGGCCATGCAATTGAATGCAGTGTGCGCGCAGAAGTTTCCGGACACAGCCGCGTTGAACCCAATGCTACGGTACCTCCTCGGGACAGTGAATGGCCTCCCAAATTACTGGGTCCTAATAATCCTGTTTTAACAGCACCCGCAAGTAAGACAATTTATATCTATCACCCATTGTCTTGTTTTTCGACCCCTCTGGCCATTCCGACTGGCCTCCGGAGTGATCAGCGTTGTGGCCCATCATATTGGTCTCACTCGTATTCAACACGTGTCGTAGGATGCATAATTCCGAGCCTATGACCCACTGTATTGCCAGTGGCCGCCGTCAGCATCTACTTGGCCTGCTTGCAACGGTTCGGGCCGCCGCGAAGCATGGCCTTCGGACAAAGCTGATCTTGCGCCACCAAATGCCGTTGGACATCAAGCAAATCTCGCTCGTAATTCGCCTTGAGCAGAAGGCATCCCTGCGCGAAATGTGAATAAGTCGTTTTACCTCGAGCTGTGGCTACATACCTGAGGTTCTCGCCTCTGCTGGTTTCTACTCAGTCTGCAACATGCAACAAAGGTGAGCCTATTTGCACTGAGAAGCCGTGATAAAGCTAACATTCCTGTTATGAAGATACTTATTCGGTAGCGGCGAGGACTACAGAGGCACTGGTACTCTGAATCCTGGTAAGAGTCTAATAACGGAAATCTGAATACCCGGATCGCTGAAGTCAGCATCCTACAGCGTAGTTTTGGTGTGCTGATCCTGAAGGTATACAACACTAGGAGACGGCTTTGCAGCCATATCACGTCGCACAGGGCGGTGCGCCACGTGATTGCGCTGCAGCGTAATACTGCTTCACGTCGTAAGCTAAAGTCCTCCCATTTCGCAGCATACTGGCATGATATGCTCACCTTGACGTATGCTAGGAGAAAAAACCGCACAATCTACTCTCTCTAACGTACTCACCAGCGTTGAGCGCTGATCACTCAGACCCGTCATCGTCGAGGAACGTGTTTACCGTCGCGACGCGGCGGGAAGCGGAGCAGAGTAGGGACCCCTGACACTGCTGCGCCGCCTATTTTCTCGCTCGTTAACGCTCCCAACCAACTCGCTTGCCAATTTTGACCTTACTTTGTCCTCTTCTGGTCAGAAACTTGGTGGCAGATTGGCGTAAGATTGGCGTTTTTGAGCCCTGGATCGGCTTTGCTCAAGATCGGCGACAGGGGCAAATTTTCGGCAGATTTTTCTGATTTTATTCAAGGGCAGGAATTGACACTTCGTGAAAAGAGGTGAAAACGTGCACATCATTGAGAACAGCAAAGCAAACACGAGAGCGGCAACAAAACGAGAGGACGAAAATACAAAACTGTCTATATCGCGGTCTTAGGCTCGAGAATCCTTCGGGGCATGCACTGCTAACAAACATTTCCGCAGCGTATCCGTACGAGGGCTATGTATCCGAAGAAGCGTCGACATCTCTTGAGTCCTCTGCATCCATGTCGTCAGTTTCGACAGTAGTGTTTCCTGCGTCGTCCATATCCTCCATGTCTGCATCAAGATCATGCTCATCTTCATCCTCCTCGTCTTCTTCTTCATCCTCCCCAGCCTCATCAGATTGTTCCTCCGATGGCGTTGTATCCTCTGTTACATCGTCATCATCGGCCTCTTCCTCCTCTGAGGCTTCCGCCTGCCATCTGCTAAGAAATCAGAGTCCTTACCTCAGAACGAGTACTCACGTCGTTCTTTTCCTCATTTTGAGTCAAATGTCTACCAATAGGAATGAGAAAACTCTGCCCTCTGTTCCGAACCTCATCTTTCTGATACCGTAACCTTCAGTAATGCATACAACGCAGCGAAAAAAGGGGGCATAATATCATACCATATCATTGAACTCTCTCTCCTCCTCGGACAAGTCCGCCATCTCCTTATTTCTGTCCCGGATCGCATTCATGCGAAATCGTCGCTGGCCCTCCAACGGCAAGGGCAGAGGGTGGGGCTGTAGCGGCTTCGGAAGTAGGGTAGGGAAGACTGGGGTCCTGGGTACTAGCGTTGGGGTTGCGGCCGACATAGCTGACGTCGAAATCGTATCTAGAGAGCGTGGGCTCTAACTTTTGGTCAATAATTCACATCGAGAACGCCGCCGAGGACGGGAGAGTGGGTGCACAAAGAGAACAAAGAAATGGCAACGCGCCCCCTGGTCGCCGCGTTTCAAACACGCCAGGTGTTTTTGATCTGAATAATTTGCGTGATCTGAGATTTATGCCGGAAATACTTATCCCAGCGCTTTTTCGGATGATTCGGATCTCTGACGCCTTCATCTTCGTCACCCACCAACATCTTGTGCGACGAACCAAGCTACGAAGGTAAGCTCTGACGAATACAGTGGAGGTGACGAATGATTCTGACATAACGTTGAAGCTAGATAAACAACACTGCCCTAATTCTGTGCTTTGTGAGGTATAATCTGCATGACCCGAGGTCGCCGTATGCGGCTAAGCACCAGCCTGAGTGCTGGACTGAAGATTCCATGCATCTACCGACGTCTAAGAACGAGAATCATGTCGAAAATTTCTCATATGATCGGTGATTGCACCCGTAAGACACTTGTGCGTAGCGTATAGCCCTACATGGCGATAGGGATTCCCCAAAATCTTGATCTCCCACGGTCATTTTACTTTTCAAGAAATTCAGGTGAGACCTCCTTCCTCATTCCAGAAATGACGAATGATATGAACGTAAATTTAGCGTGATATCAAGACAGAACACGGGGCTATCTGCGCACCATCGCCTCCACGTTCAGGAACGGAACAATGCACCTTGTGATATACCACAAGACTTCGATTTAGATATTGGGGGGTCAGGTACACAGCCTTCTTGCTCAGCACGAACAAGCTTATTCTGCGCGTTTATGTCTTAGAAGATTTCCCGCACCGCATAACGGCCACCGCCCTATCAGCCTGAGGGCTCGTTCACCAGCTGTAACGTGTGTTGACTCAGGCTTTACGCTATGCATCTGACATGAGCGCAACGATCTCCAGAAATCCTCGACAGATCGTCATTAATGTCTTACACCTCTCAAAGGAGTCAACGGTGTGTTCGCTTCCCAGGCAAACGTCATTCGACCAGCCGTTGCTGATTACTGATATCCCGTTTCAGTGCTCTGTTGTTGGAATTGCTATTTTGACGCATTGACGGGGATGTGGTCGATGACTCTACTAGGAATGTGGTCAAACCCTACGCCACCGTCTATAGGTCGATGCTACCCGCGTGTCGAGTGGCATTTAACCTTTATGAATGCCATGATTTACTCAAGCACATGACATGACCCGCTATGGAGGTGGAGTTTACGCTGAAGATGCTATAGGTCATGCAAACAGTCCATCATTGCATCGGTCATATTCCTATGCTATACGCGATCTGGACTTCCAATTGTGAGTTTATGCTATGTAAAATCGTCAACAGCTAGCTAACTTACGACTGTTGATATGGATGTGGTCAGATTCTAGGCTCTGAGAAGCTGATGAACACTGACAATACTCTGCTTTTGTCAATCGAAACTGAGCGCTGAGTGACACTCCGCCACCTGTGTGGGAATTTGGACACTGGAAAGTCAGCGCTCAGCTGGGGAGGGCGCTCGACCGGACAGTCGGCACTGGATGCCACGGTCGTAGCCGTGGCCACGGAAACGAGTTTGAGCATCGTGGCTCTTCGCGACCACTTCACACGACGAGCTTATGGGATCAGGAAGAAAAGCAGTCAAGTGTTGATCTACAGAAGTATGTTGCAGCCAAATTTGCACCGTCCCGGCTCTTGTTCCTTCCCAATTCTCATTCAACGCCATCTTGCGCCATGGGAGCCTGGGTAAATTGGAGACTTTCTAAACATTTGGGCTTAAGTTTGCATGTGGAGCCATAGAAGAAGCATATGTCGTACGTTTGCAATCTCTTCTGACCGGATGGCACTGTCCTAACTGCATTGCCTTCTACTGCTTCTTCGATGCAGTGGAAGACCATATCTGACGGATGCTATGGTTGCACCGTGATGTCCTATTTGTAGCTCATATTGCACACATCTCGACTAATACGGTGGATGCTCCGCACATATAAGTACTGCAGGGGATTCGCTGTGGATCCTCATCCTGGCCATTCTCTTCTCTCAGCCATGTTCTCCCGCTCAGCCCTCCTTGCCACTGTTGCTCTCGCTCTCGCCGCGGCCGCGAACCCAGTCGTTCAGATTCGTGATGCCCCGATATCCCTCACCTTCGCCAAACGCTTGAACTTCACGGGCACCGTGTCTCTTCTCGAGCGCGACCAGAAGCATGCGCAAGGACTCAAGGCTCGCGCCGCCGCGAAGCTTAATGGCCAGTTTGTTCAAGCAGCTGCCGGAAGTGTCTCTGCCACCAATCAGCTCGTAGACTACGTTGTTAACGTAAGTGATGTTCCATCTCTCATCGGTTCCATGGATTGATTTCTATGTCCATCCAGGTTGGCGTCGGTTCCCCCGCTACTACCTGTAAGTGTTCTATACCTATGTCAAGTGTACAGATAGCTTATGACGTACATCACAGACTCGCTCTTGGTCGACACCGGAAGCTCTAACACTTGGGTTGGTGCTGGAAAGGCTTACGTCAGGACTTCCACTTCCACGCAAACCAGCGATCGGGTGGTAAGTTGTTCCATTGTGATAGAAAGATAACGTTCTAATCGCTCGCGGTAGTCCGTCACCTATGGATCTGGTGACTTCTCCGGCACTGAGTTTACGGACACCGTCTCTCTTGGAAGCGGTCTGACCATCACCAAACAATCCATTGGCGTTGCTTCGCGTGCTGACGGGTTCCAGGGTGTTGATGGTATCCTCGGCGTTGGCCCCGTCGACCTCACTACTGGTACCCTCAGCCCTGATACTCGTACTGCGATCCCCACTGGTATGTCAACCCATGTGTTGGAGAGGATCATAGCTGACATTACTGTATAGTCACCGACAATCTCTTCAGCCAGGGTACCATTCCCAGCAACTTGCTCGCTGTCTCCTTCCAGCCCACCAACTCTGAGTCCGTCACCAACGGCGAGCTAACCTTCGGTGCTACTGACTCTAGCAAGTTCACCGGTTCCATCACCTTCACGTGTGTACTCTCAATCTATCAAGATGGTTCCTAGTCTAATATCCTTCGTGCAGCTCCATTACGAGGACGTCTCCTGCCAACGAATTCTGGGGCATCGACCAAACCGTTCACTACGGCTCTGCCACTGGCACCTCAATCCTTGCTTCAACTGCTGGTATCGTTGATACTGGCACCACTCTCACTCTTCTTGCTACCGGTAAGAGAACAATCATGCTTGAATCGCATAGAAATTCTCAAACGTTGTATAGACGCTTTCAACAAGTACCGGACCGCTACCGGTGCTGTCTTGGACAACAATACTGGCCTCCTTCGCCTGACTACCGCTCAATTCGCCAACCTGAAGAGCTTGTTCTTCACGATCGGTGGCAGGTCGTTCGAGTTCACTGCCAATGCTCAAATCTGGCCAGTAAGTTTAGACTTCATCTACTATTTTATAGCCTTCATATTGAGCGCGTTATTTGTAGCGTAACCTCAACACTGCTATTGGTGGCAATACCAACAGCGTGTACCTCATCGTCGGTGACCTCGGCACTAACTCCGGCGAGGGTCTCGACTTCATCAACGGCCAGACCTTCCTTGAGCGTTTCTACTCCGTCTTCGACACCGCCAACAAGCGGGTCGGTCTGGCTACCACTTCCTTTACCACCGCCACTACCAACTGATCGTTCACTGTTGGACAATGGCAAATCCGGTGAAAACGGAAAACGATGAATGTGCAATGGACGGGATTCAAGCTGTCATTACTGTTTGTACTGTTTATGGGTTGTGTATCACTGGCATCTGTAATGGACTTGAAATAATATGGTGTACACGTTTGAACAGCAGACCGATGAATCGTTACTGCTTAGTCGGTAGGATTTTTATTTGAAGCCCCCGCCACCGCGTCGGGATCACGGAAGTCAATCAATTTCTCCAGGTGACGTCGCGATCGCTCATGAAAATGCGGGGAAAGGCGCTCGGCCGGCTCTAGATGACACACCGCTAACCGTGACCGCGGGGACAAGGGTCACGATGAGCGGGAGACTGCTTTGCTCTTGACCACCATCTCTCACCATGGCTGCTATCCGACTTCTTGCTCGTTCGTCTCTTCGTGCGGCAAAGCCAGCTCTGCGCCCGTCCCACAGTATTCTTTCGCGACGTCATGCCTCATTCTACAACAACGATGTTGCAGGGTTGACTGAAGAGCAAGCTGAGGTACGTTGTCGCCCGCAATGTACCGTTCGTAGACCTTACAGAAAGTGTGGTAGTTTCGCAATGCTGTCACAGATTTCGCACAAAAGGAGATAGCACCCCGGGCAGCAGAAATCGACAAGACGAATACCTTCCCCACTGTAAGTCTCCGTCTATGGTCGCGAGACTTTAAGCCCACAAGATGTATGCGCAGGATCTATGGGAGAAAATGGGAGATATGGGGCTACTTGGTATTACTGTGTCTCCTGAGT
The DNA here is from genome assembly GCA_001986395.2 of Irpex lacteus. Classification (NCBI taxonomy): domain Eukaryota; kingdom Fungi; phylum Basidiomycota; class Agaricomycetes; order Polyporales; family Irpicaceae; genus Irpex; species Irpex lacteus. The sequence continues at coordinate 739,160 of MQVO02000004.1, read as the reverse complement.
ACGGAGGCCTCTCGCTTGGGTACTTCAATCATACCCTCGCCATGGAGGAGCTCTCACGAGCATCTGGCTCTGTAGCATTGTCGTATGGCGCTCACTCAAACCTATGTGTCAATCAGGTCAGTCGATTGTTTGATATTTTGATACGGTATCTAACGATTCTTCTAGATACACAGATGGGGTACTGAAGAACAGAAGAAAAAGTACCTTCCAGACCTTATATCAGGGAAGAAAGTAGGAAGTTTGGCCATGAGTGAGCCGGGTAGCGGGAGTGACGTAGTCAGTATGAAGCTTCGGGCTGATAAGGTGGATGGGGGCTACAGGTTAAACGGGAATAAATTCTGGTACGCCGAAGCAACTGCCTTCCCTCTTTCGCAGCCTTCATGAGATTTGTTTACAGGATCACGAATGGACCGACCGCATCTACACTCGTAGTTTATGCCAAGACCGAGCCAGAGAAAGGTTCGAAAGGCATTACGGCGTTTATTATCGAAAAGGGCTTCCCGGGCTTCTCGACACACCAGAAGTTGGACAAGTTCGGCATGCGTGGTAGCGACACTTGCGAGCTTGTTTTAGAAGACTGTTTTGTTCCTGAAGGCGAGTTATTTCAGCACAAGCCAGTCGACAGAAGTCTCATTCTCTTGTAGAAAACGTGCTCGGACCTTTGAATAAAGGTGCAGGCGTGTTGATGTCCGGGCTCGACCTGGAGCGTCTCGTCCTCAGCGGTGGGCCACTTGGTTTGATGCAAGCTGGTGAGTTGCGTTGTAGTCGTTCAACTGGTCTTCTCATTGAAAAAACATCAGCATTTGACTATGCTGTCGAGTATGTACACGACAGGAAGCAGTTCGGCGTCCCGGTTGGCACATTCCAACTCATGCAGGGTGCGTGTTTTTGATTTGCTACCAGCACATATACAATCAACTTATTGTATGCCAGGCAAGATTGCGGATATGTACACGAAGATGAACGCGGCGCGGTCGTATGTGTATGCTGTTGCTCGTGCATGTGACGATGGTAAGGTCAGCCGTAGAGTAGGTCACTCAGCCAGTTCTTCCCCTTTCGTTATAAGCTAAGAAAGGACCATCCCTGGCAGGACTGCGCTGGAGTTATCTTATACTCTTCCGATCGCGCTGTCGAAGTTGCTCTGGAGGCTATGCAATGCCTCGGTGGAAATGGGTATATTAATGGTGAGTAATAGGCTGCGTTCTGACCAGTCTCTGATTATCGCTCAACGTTTCTATAGATTACCCTGTAAACCGTATTCTAAGGGATTCCCGCCTCTATACTGTTGGTGCCGGTACACAGGAAATCCGGAGGATGCTTATAGGCAGGGAGTTCAACGAAGAACTCAAGGGCAGATCATAGGACTTCCAACTTTGTTGAACAGGACATATAGGCAAGTATTCAAGTTTATGCAATCAATGGGATTTCGTATACTTATCGGTCACTCTCAGGGACATTGTATACTTACATAGCATCTAGGACACAGACAATTGGATTTAACACGTTTTCATTCGGACGTTGTTCGTGTTTTACTGATCTGCAGTCCTTCGATTCTGTTGCAGACCGGCCTCAGTTACCATTACTGACAGTTCAGATTATGATCGAGGCCGATCACGAGTGAAGTCAGCCCTGAACGGTCTACCTCTCGTGCAGCCCATATTCGAACGTGCACCCTCTTCCCGAACACTCGACTCGTCTACGTTTACTCCTGCTCCCTAATCACGACACAATGGCAAGCCCCAGTTCAACTGCGTCCAATACTCCCGTAGCCTCTTACGATCCTCCCGGTGGAGTTTCCGTCCCAACTCAGATCCACCATACGAAGTATATTGTGCAGGAAGCAGTCCGAACCGCGATGCTACGTCCCCAACACGTACTACCGAGGCAAGAAGGATATACAGGTCCACAGGTCATGTCTTTCCCCTCATTACAGGATCCACCTCTGGGATATGTTCGAGTGACAGCTTCCACCAACCTCATCACCTCTCACATGTCGTCAGCCTCACCATACTACTTGGACACTTCGGTACCCCCTTCTATGCCGCCGCGGGAGCACCCCATGCTACCCATGTATTCCCAACAGTACCCTCCCAGTGGTTACACTTCGCCGGTGTTGCAAAACTCGCACTACCCTGCATCTGACGATCCTCTGAGGAGCGTACGCCCGGCCCAATTCCTGTATTACAACCAAATAGAATCGACAAACCGTCCGGAACCATACGTTGCTTGGACCACACAGGGCGCAAATATGCAGTATGCGCCGATGCTGAGGCAGAGAAGCGCCAAGGCGTGCAATAAGTGTCGCAAACGGAAGACAAAAGTGCGTCCATCTATTTCTTTGCATTCTGGGGCTGGAGTACTGACACATGGTCTTTGGACGATAGTGTTGTGGTGGGTTTCCTTGCACACGATGCCAAAACCGAGGATTCGAATGTGTATACGACGGTAATCCATCCGTGAGGGGAAAACGAAGGATCAATTCTGCCGAGCCTAGGCCTCAGCCCGCCGGTAGCTCCTCCTCAGGATTTCGCACGAGTCCCAAGTCCATGCGAGGCGAACACAAATATCAGCCATACCCACCTTCTACTACTATTACGCGGACGTCGTCTCCCACAGTAAAATCGGAATATGCAAACAAGAGTTCCTCGACTCTGGAGACGAAGCCGTCTTCTACCACTAAGGCTGGTAGTCCAATCAAAGCACCTTCGATGGCCGACTCGCTGGGTTTGAAGCATTTGCAAGCCGCGTTAGAGGTCGCGATTGAGATGGATCGAGCGAGCTGCATGCAGAGCTCGTCGTTTGTCACGGATGCGGTGAAGCCTCTCGAACCTGGCATGGAAATGTCTACGATGGTGGAGACAGTAGCCGTTCCCGGGCCTTGCGTTGAACAGGGTGATGCTGACCTTAGCTGCGACAACGCGGGATCGCAGGCGCCTTCTGAGGAAGATTTCCAGGAGACATTGAAGGTACCAAGTGTTTCTGAGGGCGGTCCGTTGCCGTGAGTAGTTCCTGCCTCCAAAAAACTGTACACTCACCAGGAATGATTTCCGTAGGGATGGCGACTTAAGAGTTGAGACGCAGATCACTATACCGACTTTCCACGACAGGTCGTCCTCCCCCTCGCCCTCGCCTTCTACTGTGGTATTGGAATACTCGTCCACCCATTTGCCGGCTTCTGGGCTCGTAGCCACCACCGAGGCCTACGTCTTCGCTTCAACCTTAACGATATCCGAACTCACATACCCAGTACCACAAGATCTCGAGGATACCTATCTTGATCAGGACGTCTCTCTTTCACGCTCGGAGGAATGCAAGCTCGCAACAACTTACCATGATGACGTATTCTCCAATGGTCACGCTTCTTCGCTGTTTACGCCTCTCAACTTGTCCTATGTCACCATCACTCCCAGCTCGTCCGCGATCGTGTTCAACTTCGACGAGTATATCAACTTCTCCCCGGATGCAAAAGGAAGTCCTGTGCGGGGTAAGATGTCGATCACGAGATCGATGTCGATGTCGAAGGTTTGGGTGTCTCCGATGGCGAGGTTCAAGGAGGATCGCGCAGGGGTATCTGCAGAAGAAATGGAAGTAGGAACGGCGAAGGTTAGAGGAGATGTTGCTGTTATCCTCACGTCCTGACTGCCTCGCGCGTTTCTCATGTCCTTGGTGCACAGCACACTCAGCGTACCGAATATTATTCTATACTAACTCTCATCCAACTTAGTGTGATGTGAATCCGCACAAGGTACGATGTGTCCATAGCGCCTGACGATCTGGGTTGTTTAGATCGCTTTAACCGGATACAATTCTGCTGGTTCCTGTGAATGATCGTTCAAAGTTCGGGCATAACTTCAAACAATGCGTCCTGGTACTGTCTCCTGCGATTGCTCTGTGCCATATTTGTACTTATTAGGATCTAAGGCTTTTGCCAAACAGACGTACACAATCGACCTGCTATTGGCGCTTATTCAGAATTCTCATTCTGCCCAGCTCCGAGCCATGATCATTCTTGAGACCTGCGAGCCAGGAGACAAACCTCAGGAAAATCAGAAGGTATTCTAAGTGTTGATCATCTCAGTGGGTCCATAATGATGCGAATTTTAAGTTCAGCTAGATATTCACTTCAGATTCTTGTAGCGGATGCCAAGCGGCGAGTCGCTTGAAGAACTCGGACGGCACTGGCAGTGGCGGTCCCGTTGAGACACTGTTTCGGACTATCCGACGGACCACCCGATGTACTACGGAATGGTGAAAGCTCGGGGGGCTATTGTCAGCCAAGGTACCATTACACTAGACGATGTTTACACTCGACCAGTCGAAGACGTGGGTACGATGGTTGTGATCGAATCGGTATAGCGGATGCAAAAACAAGGTTCCGCCCCGCCTTCCGAGGCTGTTCGATCAGTGGGGTAGCTCTACCAGTATCCCAGCAGTGATCGTCTCGATTGGTCCCCCTTCCGCGGTCAAGAGGTGCAATACGCTATTGCTATCTCACTCTCTGACGGCTACGGATCTCATTCGACGAGGCCGATCGCCTTTAGCTGTCTACACGGAAGCATCAGCATCGTTCACAACTTTAACTCCTAAGAGGTAGGTCATCTTGTGCAGAGTTCCGGCTATCCCATGGGCTATATAAGGTGGGGAGATACCGCTAAACTTTCCTCATCCACCACTCGTCTATATCTTTCTTCTATATCAACAACAAACCATCCACTTTTCACTTTCTCCAACACACCTAATCACCATGCGTTTTGCCATCGCTGCCACCATCTGCGCCGCTCTCGTCTTCCGAGCCACCGCTATCCCTGCACCTCACGACCTGGAGGCTCGGGGAAGAGCTGTATCTGGAAACGCAGGCAACGCCAATGGAGGAAATGTGATCATCAATGGCCGTCCTTTCGGCTCCTCCAACAGCACCAATGGGTCATGTAAGTATTCAGATTCACAAACACTCTACAATGGTTATTGACGACTTCCCTCTTCAGCCATGGGTGGTGCAGGAGGAAACAGCACTAGCGGAAATGCCTATGGTACCAACGGAGATGATGCTCGGTCTGGCAACGCAGGGTCTGCGAATGGTGGCAGCGTTACAGTCAACGGGGCTTCCTCATCCAGCGGAAACTCAACCCACGGCGGCGCCGGTGGAACCAGCCGTAGCGGAAACGCTCGCGGCGGAAATGCACCAGGCGGCAACTTCGCTGGATATGCGGGTTTTGCAGGCTTTAACTAGCAAACCTGCAGCTCAGGCTGCGAATGATGAATACTTCGTGGTTTAGGACTATGTTTGGGACTGTCGATTAGTGGAACTTTTGTGTCTCTATTGTTATATATATATATATATATATATATATATATATATATATATATATATATATACGTGGGCCATCCCATGTTTGTGCGAGGCCATTGCGCGGTATCCAAATTGGCGCGTTCCGAGTCGAATTGATGCATTCGCTTCTCTAACTCGGTTTCTCATTGCTTTCTACGCCTGTGGTAGGTAAAGTCATAACGGTATTATACAGACGTTCAATAACGGGCACTTGGCACAGTTGGTAGCGCGCACGCTTCGCATTGGTCAGCAGATCACGTGATTTGCGTGAGGTCGTGGGTTCAACTCCCACAGTGTCCACTTTTTTCTGCACCCCAATTCACCTCCGTTTACTGCCCGTAATTCACCTAGTGAAACAGCCCACGGATGGGTGTATTTATTTTACTTCTACAGCAAGCAGCAGCGGCCGCAGGCTAATTTTCCACCACCGACGCCGACGGAACATGCGGTGACGCCGTGACGTGTGCCAGCAACACACATGTCACTCTGTGACTGTACTGGCAACCGTACATCTTGCCACGACTTCAAGACAGTAGGTCAGTGACTCTCATCGTTTGAATAGGCTGCTCTTTTCTTCTTGGCCAAATAACATGGGTACCAGTTGGAAAGATGGTATTGTACTGAAGGTGATGTGTCTCTTGGCAGTGTCGAAGATGGACTCGTCCGCTGAACGATGTCCATTCAGCTCGCGAACATAGCCGTGTATTTCCTGTTCTTGGGATTCAACCTCAGATCAATAGCGTTCTACAGTGCAATCTACTATAACAGTGGAAAGGTGACTTATATCACGCCAGCCCCTTGGTCTTTTCTAATCTGGTACGTCAATCAATCATCAAAGACGAAGCGACTTGCTAATTACTAGTCATGGACACGCCTAGGTCTCTGATACACCTGCTCTTGTTTGGCACCATCTTCTACCAATTCACAGAGAAGGGCCATCGCGCGATTATCGAGGGTGTCTCATGGCGTTTTCCTCTGGTGGCAATATTGAATACTTTGTACGTCCACACGTGGGCGAGCGGATTCCTCATCACCTGTAAGTTTTATTGACATCGTGCATGCAAACTATATCGTTCAAACAGTATCATATAGCTTTTATTCTCTCCCTCCTTGTCTCTTCTGTGATCTCTCACATTTACTACATCGTGAAAAAGCATCACGAGCCGGCCTCTGCTTGGGATGAGGTCCTCGTACATCTTCCCTTTTCTCTCTGGCACGGCTGGGCAACAGTACTTGTTGTCCTTTCCGCCTTCACGGCCTTCGGTGTCGATGCCTCCAGGTACCATGCAGGGATTTGGACTAAGGTCTTCGTCTTCCTCGCGCTGTTCTTCCTGGAGTCTACCGCAACAGCCTACGCGTTCTCCTCTCCGGAGGGAGATTTACCTGCAAGCGTCGTAATCGCATGGTATTTGTGGGCGGTCTTTATCCAGCAAAGAACTAGCTTGTTTGTCCACTGGACTACCTTGGTGTTCGCGGTTGTCTCCACTGTTTTGGTGAGCAAGTCTGTTGTCGCCACAGTGGTAAAGATTCGCAGGGGACGGCAGGCCATTTTATTAGACGAAGAACGGGAACCATTTGCCGAAGATGACTAGGAGATGTGAATATCAAGGTGACATTTAGGTCATTACATCGGCCTTTCCGCGGGAACCACTAGCGTGCCATCTTTGCTTGATTTATCTAGTGGTTGCTTCCTATTGATCCTCGCGCTCTACCTCATCATCCATTTTTATACTCATTTTCACTGCTAAAATCTATTAACAACACTATTCTTTGCTTACAACAGACAAGGTTTGATGACTTCCATGCGATGCCGGTATATAGTGATGTGGACCTTATATATTGAGTTTCGAAGTCTCGATACGCTCGTTCTTTCGACTTGCAGGTGACAGCAGTGTTGCTTAGAGTTTGCCTCGAGGTCGCATGGCGGTGACCTCGCCACACTACATGTAGAGCATCGGTCAAGGAAAACCGCAGCCCCTTCGCTTTCCCCTCTCGCTCCTCTAAGACTCTTTCTTTCCAGCGGTACTACCAAACATCTCACTTATCACAATTAGCTCGAACAGTCATGGATTCGTACTCTGGATCTGATTGGTCCCATGGTATTTTGCCCAAGGTCGGTTTCTGGATGATCTCGACACTGGATGTGACTGACAGATACACCTCTGTAGATCATAAACATCATTGCCTACCTCTCCTTCACGTCAATGCACGCCTACTTGGCTTACAGTGGCATATATAATCGTGGTGCTAGCAAGCTCACCTACATCACACCGGCTCGCTGGGCCTTTCTCATGTGGTGCGTACTCGCCTGTTCCATCGATAGAACTCCGAGTCTTAGTCATGCATTTCGAAGGCCTGCCATCCACTTCCTCCTTGTCGGCACTCTTCTCTATCAATTTACTGAGAACGGCCGCCGGATCGTTGTGAAAGCTATCTCATGGCGCTTCTTCGTGCTCATGGAGGCGAACGCGTTGTACTTGTACCTGTGGTACTCTCATCTGTATAGCTGGGGTAAGTCGCTCATTTCGAAGTATCCCTGAGCCTCATTGTTTACATTGCTTTGCTATCGCGTGCCGCAGCATTCTGCGCTTCTACCATCGTGGTCTCTATGCTCATCAGCATTCGAGGGATCATGCTGGAAAACCTCCGATCAACGATAGTTGCAGATCAGCTCTTCGTCTGGATCCCGTTGTCACTTTACGACGGATGGATGTTCACCGTCCAGCAGACCACAGTGTTCGCAGCCCTAGGCCTGGACGCATCCATCGAAGCTGCAGGGTTTTGGACCCTATTCTTTGTGTGCACGACATTCATGGGCATGCAGCCGCTTGCCTTGTGGCTCTCGATGATCCAGCCAGCTGGCGGCATTGCTATCGCTTGGTATCTCTGGGCGATGTTTGATGGGCAGAGGAGCAACGAGCTCATTCACCAGTGGGCGCTGGTGTCTGCGATCTTCGCCACCATCTGGGTCAATATTGGATTTACGTCTATTGGTGCATCGATTAGAGACAAGCTGAGAAGGGTCGAAGGTGGACTTAATGGGGAGAGGGCCCCTCTTGTTGTATAGATCATGATCACCTCTTACCATGCATGCCTCTTGTTATACCATTCACATTCGTGAGGATCCTACTTACATATAGATACGTCCTAAATATGATAAAAACTATGTATAAGTCGTGCCAGCCCCTTAGTCAATCTTATTGCCCCCACTGGTGCGGGAGTCAAGGTAAGTCCTCGGTTCTAATTCGAAGCTACTTGGAACCCAACACTGGGATCTTGCCTAATTCCGTCTCGTTTTCAGGCGCGTACGAGTAATCAATGTACCCAGCGGCCTCTTTGGCGTTGTAAAACTTGCTTCGGTCGTACTTCGTCAGAGGCAAGTTCTTCTTCAGCCGGAGAGGTAGATCAGGCTATCATGCCATTCCGTCAGAGAACGAACGGACCATATTCAGAGCGAGCGACTCACATTGGACACATAATACCGACCCCAAGCGATGAGGTCTCCCTTTGTCTCTGCGGCCTCTATAGAGAGTTCCCTGTTGTACCCGCCCGCACTTATAAACGGGCGAGGATGCCAGATCTTGCGAATGAAGTCGTTTGACTGAGATTACATGAGTTTCAATACTCGGAGGTGGCGGGAAGAGGAGAAACTCACCTCATCTTCTGACGGCGTGCGATCGTGAGAGGCGTCGACTCGCGGCTCTATGACATGAAGGAAGGCGAAGTTGGGATACTTATCCGCAATCTGCTGAACAACGTAGCTGAAGGTAGGGATAGGGTCCTTCATGCGCATGTCTATTCCGTCAAGGAACAGTTAAGTATCAGTCATACTCCTGAATAGTCATACTCCTGAATAGTCGCAAGCAAACGTACCTTGGAAATTGCTCCACGGGCTGATTCTAAAACCAGTCCTCTCAGCGCCGATCTTCTTGACTACAGCGTCGAGGATCTCAAGAGCGAAGCGCGCCCTGTTCTCGATGGAACCGCCATACTCGTCTGTCCGGTTGTTTGCGACGTCCTGGACAAACTGGTCGAGCAGGTAGCCGTTCGCTGCGTGGACCTCTACGCCGTCAAAACCGGCACCATCGACAGCGTTGGCTGCGGCGGTGGCGAAGTCATCTACGTATTGCTTGATCTCTATAATAATTTGAGTCGTAAGTTTCCTTTGGTCAAACGCACTGTTCTGTTGTGTGCTTACCCGGTATGGTCAAGGGCCTTGGAGCAACGGACCCTCCGGTGGGTATGATGTCCGAGGAGGATACTAGAGGGAAAGGCCCCTCCTTTTCTAGCACCTCTGGCGATGCTACTCTCCCCATTGCAAAGATTTGTAGATATATGAACGACCCACGTGCGTGTACTGCATCTACAACCTATGATACAATATGCATTATAAGCATCACGTTGTCGGGATCACTTAGTCCATGACCGCTCACCTCTTTCCACGCAGCTACCTGCTCCTTGCTCCATATTCCAGGCGCATTAGGCCAACCAGTAGATTGGGGCGAGATCAGAGTCCCTTCTGCTAGCAGCAGAGTACCAGGAACCGCCGCACGTTGCGCATAGTATTCGGCTACAAGCTCTGTGATCGGAACGTGGCTATCGGAGGCACGAAACCTCGTAAGGGGAGCGAGGACAATGCGGTGCTGGAGAGTGCTGTTTCCGACTTTCGTAGGAGTGAAGAGCTTGGGAGTAGACATCGCGGGGTCCTGTATACAGTGGTGCTGAAAATCATGGTGCTGTTAGATTATGTATATGTATGCTCGATATTTCTAGAGGAGTGCGAGTCCTCGCTCTGCACATAGCTTACTAATTCCCGATGTTACTAACGAATCCATTCTCCGTCGCGGTTGATTACCAAGAAAGGCCCGTGACTTGTTGATAGTGATAGTAAGTAGAGCCTCGACATGACAGCGTTGACGTTTTGATGCACGTTGATGGCGAAAGTATTGTTGTACTTATACGAGTCGCACGTCTTGGTTTGTATCTGCAAAGACCGCGGCACGCTCGAGGGCTAAATTCGCCGTTGTTGGCGTTTCGGCCGCCTGTGCATTGACACTGAAACAGACAAAAGTCTTTTCAGATGGTCAGCAGCTCCGAGAAGTCGTAGCGACCAGAAGAATACTTACGACACTGCGGATGGATCCTGAAAATAGCGAGCTTGACTGTCATAGGAGTCGATTGCAAGGCGAGGCACCTGCGTGACAGCATGCCGAGTCACACGATAACGCCAATCAAACGTCTACGATCGATCTTATCTTATCTATACTATTGAACCGCCAGCAAATGAGAAGAATCTGATGTCTCTCTGAGGGACAATTACCACAACCATGTCCCTGACAAACAAAACCGTCTCCTTCCTCCTCCCACCAGACCTCCAGCTCGTCTCATCAACACAAATTGCCTCGCTATGGTCAAACTACGGGTACATCTACCGTCTCGAAGTCTCGTCCTCTGATAAACGTCGCAACTCGCATGACCATCCTCGAACCCTCATTCTCAAGTCCATCCACCCACCCTCTTCCCTCGAAAACGCCTCCTCCTCGCATCCTGAATCAGAGTCAAACATCCGCAAACTCCTATCATATGCCGTTGAACGATGGTTTTATGCTCACCTGTCGCCTGTGCTCTCAGACAACCCTGGAGTGAAACTCGCTCAATCGTACCCTCTCCGTGCAGACTCGGAACACACGCTTCTCCTCGAAGATCTCAGCGTGTACTTTCCCTTCCCTGCGATTGGGAGCCTGGGGAGGGAAGGCACGGAGTGTGTCCTGCGATGGCTGGGTGGTTTCCATCGTGCATTTCACCCTGTGCATCAAACGAACAAAGAGGAGGGAAAGTTGGAGTTAGTGCCGGCTCCGCTTGACTGGGTAAAGTCGAAAGCGAGAGGGGAGGTAAAAGGGGTATGGAAGAGGGGAACATATTGGTATCTCGATACTCGACGGGAGGAGTTGGAGGATATGGTAGAGAACGAGGAGTATGGATGGTTGACACCATGGGTTGAGAAGGCGCGTACCTTCTATGAGTTATTGACAAGCAATTTGATACTAACATCATACGTATCGTACAACTTTCTAGGTTGACAAGGCAATCGCACGCGAGATCGAGATGCACGGCACCCTCGTCCACGGAGACGTCAAAGGCGCGAACATCGTCTTCAACCACGACCCGTACCCTCGGACTAAGTCCAAGTCCAATTCTCGAATCACAGCATCTCTTAAACCGCCCACTTCTAAGGAACCTGCCAGTAATATAGACGTTGAGCCCCTCCGATGCGCGCTATACGACTTCCAATACGTCGGACTCAACCTCCCCACACACGACCTCGTCTACTTCCTCGGGACGTCCGTCCAATCATCGCTCCTCAAAACAGAAGATGACGAACGTGCTCTCCTGCGAGTCTGGCTTGACGCGTTCACCTCCTCCTCACACGCCCACCAGGGGGAAGCGGAGCCAGATTCCACGCGCACAAATGGAGAACTCGACGGTGGGAATATTAGTCATGAATACGACTTTGACACCCTCTGGAGACACTGGGAACTCTCCATCCTCGACTGGTACAGGTTCATGGCAGGATGGGGATTCTGGGGGAACGATCGGTGGGTGGAAAGACGGGCGAGGGAGATAGTGGAGTCTAGGAGGGTTGAGAAGCTATGCTAGTGTCATAGTCAAGTCATAGTAGCACTTTCCTGTCAGTAGAAGCGAGCCCGCGATCCAGAACTTCGGTAAGCGCCTATTGTTTACTTCCTTTTCAGGCAGTTATCAGATCACTACGCCTTGACATGCTGTACCTTGATACCCTCCTACTTCCGTGCGTATCAATGTACCAGGATAGCACAAGCAAGGCCATGACGTGGTATATGTTTGTGTGTTTGATTACCAAAACCGAGGTCTAACTACGAATAAGTATAAGTATGCATATATATCATGCCGTGATGCGTGGTTGTGGTTGCCAGTGTGGATGACGAGAGTGAGAAGTAAACAGAAGAAAAGAAAAGCTCCAATAGCCCCAGTTGTGTATGTGCGTGTGAATCAAGAAAGAGGAAATGAAATGAACGAACGAACGAACGACGAAAAGGTGTTGGTGGACGGTATAAGCATAATGACTGCAATGTAAGGTAAAGTGCTATCCAGCCGGCTGGTATCGACTATGTAATCAAGAAAAAATGGATGGGTGTGTGTGATGCGTGAATAAATATGCGAGGATGGGCTGATTTGCGCGTCGTTGGATGCATGGTTGTGAACAGCGAGGGAAAGCGGGAGCGGATGAGGATGCCGCACGAGTGAGAGTACGAGCGAGAGTTGAAGGGGTGGGGTAAAATCGGACGGGAAGGCGTCTGTGGCAGAGTCTACCTCCCCCCACCACCACCAATCCTTAAACTCGAAAACCTCCTCACCAACCCGCCTCCTCCTCCTCCACTCTTCCCCACACTCCCAATCCCACTATTCCCCCGCTGAAGGAGAGATTGCTGGCGGAGAGACTGTTGCCGGAGAGACTGCTCGCTCTGCGCACGCTCGATCCGCCGCTGGAGGGCGTTCGGGTCGACTTCTGAGAGCCATACTTTGCCTTTTTCTTCCTGTTCTACTTCCGATTCCTGTTCGTGTTCTTCTTCTTCCTCTGTCTCAGCCGCTTCTTGTGGTCCGCGTTCTTCTTCATGATCGTCGTCTTCGTCTTCCACTTCTTCCACTACTGCATCTTCTTGCTCTTCGGTCGCATCGTCGTCCCCCTCCTCTTCCTCGTCGACTTCATCAACCCTCAAACTCCTCACAACATCATACTCCCCCACCCCCATCTCCCTCACCACCTCCTCGCTCACCCCTCCAACTTCAACTTCCACTTGCTCGATTTGTGCTTTCCCGTCTTCGTCTTCGTCCGCATCGACATCTTCATTGGCATGTGATGGTGGAGGAGTTGTAGTTGGGTGTGATTGAGGTTCCTCCGAGTCTGGGTGAGCTTGGGATGCAGTTTGCGATTGAGGTGAGGGTTGAGAGTGGTCTTGAGATGGAGGTGGCTCCAACCCCTTCCCCTCGAACAACCCCTTCGGTGGACTCTCAGCCACAGCAAGCACCCTCACCGTCACGCTCTCCTTCCTCTCCCTTCTCTCCTGTCCTTGCCTCTCTCCCTCCTCCTGCTCCTCTGGTCGTGATGACTGTTCGGTTTTGGCACCAGCACCACCATTCACGGTCTTCTCACTCCCTGCGCCAGCACTCTCCTCTCGTACTTTCCCCGTCTTCTCCTTCACCTTCTCCCGTCCCTTATCCTTCCCACCACCCACAGAAAAACTCCTCCAAAGACTCCTCGCCCCACCTCTCACCATCCGTCCTAACGTCACGAACCCCTCCTCTCCTCCCGCTCCAGCCACAGCAGGTCTCTTCGTCCCCGTCGTCCCCGAACTCGAAGAGGAGGGTCCACATCCGGAATGTGCGGTACCGTCGTCTTCATCAGGGGATTCTGCCCAGGCGTATGATTTTCGCTGGACTCCTCCTACACCAAACATCCATTCCATTAGTACACTCACACACGATAATCCGAATAAACGAACCTTGATAATGAATCTGAATCCCCTCCCCCGGAACGTTCGACACTCCCCCTGCATACCCATTTGCATACCCATACGGCCCCCCATACCCACCCCTAATCCCCTCCAACCCCGGAATACCACCTCCAAGCATCCCGCCCATCTCACTAGCAAACTTCGGTCCTCCTCCCCCTCCCCATATGCTCCTGCTCCCGGTGCTTCTCGGCTGTCCAGGTGTGGAATACGAGTTCGGAGTGGGATAAGAGTTGGGAGGAATAGAAGAGGAAGAGTTAGGGTCGGAGGGGATGGGGAAGCCGCGCCGGGCGCGGAGCATTTGGGAGCGGGCTGCGACGCCGAGTTGGACGGTTGAGGTGCGTTTGCGCGGGGTGAGTTGGGGGAGGGGGGCGAATGTTACTGACATTATCGAGTTTGGTATTGGTGGTATCGTCGTCGCACTATCACTATCCTTGGTACTATTTCTATTCTCGCAATTAGGAGGTGTAGTAGGGATATTACTGGAGGTTGATGAAGACGAGGAAGTACGCGTGGTATCTGTGGACGTAGATGTGGATGCAGAGATGGGCACAGCGGTGGGGATGGAGGGAGGGGTAGACGCGCTACGAACGAGGAGGATGCCTTTCAAGTTTCTGATGTTGGTGGACGAGGAAGATTGGACGAGGCGGAATCGTGGTTGGTCGGTATCGGATTGTGACGACGAGGAGGCGCGAGGGGGCATCGTCGTCGAGGTCGAAGAGGGTGTGGCAGTACTGGCAGTGGATGTGGATGTGGATGTGGTGGATGGAAGACTCGGAGGCGAGCCTTGTATTTCGGAGGTAGCACCTTGACGGCGATCTGACGAGCCGCGGACGGTGTTCCCGTCTTCCAGCGTATGATCAATGTTGGTGGTTGTGATGATATCGTCACTGGGAGTTGTAAGGGGCGAGTGCTTGGGAGGCGGGGAGGGCGGGAGGGGTATCTCTGATGGGATTGTCTCGACGGCGAGCATCGTTGCAGGATGCGTTGTGAGAGGAGGGCGCACCGTGAGAGTTGAGGGTGTCGATCGTGGTGGTCAGCGTAGAGTGACAGACGCTCCTCTGGCAGATGGAAGCACAAAAGCACTGCTGTGGGATTAAACGTTGGAAGTCAAACTCTCACGACCCAGTAAAATCTAGTTATTTTCTAAAGAGTGAAAGGCGGTCGGCGAAAGGGAACGAAAGGCGTCAGGAGAAACGGCAAACGCAGAGGTGGTCGTTGTCGCATCACAGCGCAACCACCAGCAAAAAGTCGGAGCGTCAGGGCGGCATTGGCGCCTATTCAATATCTGCGTGCCACGTGGCGCCGATCCGTGAGACGCAAGGCACGATGTGTGGTGAAGTGTTGCGATTGCCTTTCTTGACCACCAACACCCCGGTATCACCGTCATGCGAGGCGACGCCGCATTGCTTACGCGTGCTCAGCGAGGCACGCATTGTTTCACCATGCGATGGACGAGCATACCATTCGAGGAATGTGCCATGGAAGACGCTCAAGCAAAGCGCATCAACAACGGTGGAATGGCAAGAAGTGAAGGAAGCAGTATGTTCTCGAGACAACATGAGTTTAAAGCTTACGGTACAATGACGTTCGCTCCTACGGCTGACGACCTGTGACGAACGACTTGTAATTCAGCAAAGTCTTGGCACAACGCGTGACGTCACGCGACTCAATCACTGCTGTAATTCAAGAGGAGCACAATATCCACCTCAGAGCCCCCTCATGTTCTCTATAAAATGCCAAGCAGGTCTCTGCATTTCTTGCACTCTGCCAAGTCCACTCGCCTGCCATGCTGTCCTCAACAGGTGCACTCGTAGCCGCACTTTCGCTCGTCGTAACCGTCGGTGCATCACCTGCTCCTGCTCCGCAGGCAGTTTCTAGCATAGCGTCTGAGGCTTCGTCGGTGTTCTCGAGCGCAACAGGCGCTGCAGCGAACGCTCTCGAGAGTGTGTAGAAGCCTGTTCCACTTTGTATCATCGTGGACTAACATCCGCTTATAGCTGCGATCCTCGCTATACCGAGTCTCGATGACATCGAGAAGGAGCTGAAGTTAGATCCGAGTAGTAGTGACCTAGCAAACATCTCCACCTCTGCCCTCCTCATCCCATCATACGCCAACCAAACCGACCAAGGGTAAGCATCATTCCCTCCTTCCCTCATACCGTGCTCACTCACTTACTCACTCGATAATAGATGGAACATCCGCTTCTACGGCCTCGCCTACAAACAACCCCACAACATCTCCACCTCCGGACTCGACAAACTCCTCAACGGGCTCAAAACCGACAACCTCAACTCCACAGAGACCGCCCTCTTACAAAACCGCACGACGGACCTCGCCTCCATCCCCGTCCCACACGCCAACTTCTCGGCGATCGTCCTCCAGAACGGGAAGAACGTCACGAGCAGCCCGTTGAACCTCACTACTGCAGATGAGACGGGCGAGTTTGACCAGTTTGTGACTGTGTCTGAGCTTAGGACCTCTGGGAATGGGAATGGGAGCAGCGGGGGTGTGCAGATAGTAGAAACGGGCATCCTAGACGCCACAGGCCCAGGCAACAGCACCACAATCCTCGTCCCTCCAACCGGAATCTCCATAGTCTCCGACATAGACGACGTCCTGCGCATCACGCAAGTCTACGTCCCCACCCAAGGCCTCTTCAACTCCTTCGTCGAGCCCTACATTAACGTCCCCGGCGTCCCGGAACTCTTCGCCTCCTGGGCCCACAAACTACCGAATGTGTCGTTCCATTATGATACGACTACGCCCGTGCAGCTTACGAGGACGTATGTGGAGTATCTGTTCCAGAACTTTCCGGTGGGGAGTTTGGAGATGAGGCCTATTAATGTTTCTGAGCCCAGCCAGATATTGGATGCGAGGCAGGATAGTTTGTTGAAGCTGTTTCAGACGTTCCCGCAGCGCAAGTTCGGTGCGTTCCCCTCTCTACTAGCTTCCTCTCACACCCACTCAACTAACCAACCCACCCCACCCGCAGTCCTTGTAGGCGACACATCCTCCTCCACCCTCCTCTCCGCCTACCCCCAAATAGCGCAACAGTTCCCCTCCCAGATCGCCTGCATCTTCATCCGGAACACGTCCTCCACGGACTCGGACGATAAGCTGCCCTACGATACTAGCGATTTTGGGAAGTTGGATAATGGGACGTACTTTTTTTATCGGGTTGCTGAGGGTGAGTTTCTTTTTCGTTTTCTTTTTCCTCATAACTAATACAGTTATGTTTGATATTTAGACCTGGCGAACCTAGACATCGCCTCCGGCCAATGCGTCAACTCCTCCATCCCGCAGAACGTCACCTTTGGCGAACAGGGCGGTGTTCTCGACTCCTCGGCCCTTCGATTATTCACTGGCACTTCGATTAGCCTGATGATGGGGATGGTGGGTTTCGTTGGTGCGGCGCTGGTGCTTTTGTAAGCTTTAATGAGTTGGGAAGTGTGAGGGTGTAGTTGGGAGTTGGAAGTTGGAAGTTGGAAGTTGGAAGTTGGGGGTAAAGTTGGGGTTTGATTGATAATGGACGTCGTCGGATTCTTGGACGTTTAACGATATACCACGTGGACTCTGTTTGTGTAGTATTAATCCTTCACCTTTGTACACGCATACTTGGTAGTAGGCTTGTATTATTAATGACTGTTATATTCTCTCGCTATACTGTACAGTTAGTATTGGATATATGTACTATCAGCTCCTTTGGATTTTTAAATTGAGTTATCCATCTTGTCATACACATGTATGAATATTCCCGCTACCGGCTTGCTGGTATAGCGGGCCCGAGTCTTTGGGTCTGAGATTGCGAATGTGTGCACGCTTGTATGCTGTACGTGACTGTAGTGAGCATCAATTACATGTCATATCGCCTCGGTGGATCCTGCACACAAAGCTTCTGGCCAAAGCGCCGAAGGGCTGCAGCGATGTGCACTCCGGCGCCCGTTGTTCTCACTACTTCGCAGAGGTTTCATCAAAGAACAGCTTGGTAGCAGCTGTAGCTAAAACCACAGCCACAATTTATTAGTCAATGCTGAGAACCCAAATTTTGTATTCACAATAACACCATATACCGTACTATTTAGCACTTCAGAGGAGTCAGCAGTAGTGATGTTATAACTGCCTAAAACAGCAATGCTACGGTGCCGATCGATTTGAGGGCGTTGGGCCGATTTCTTGACAGTAAACTTACACACCAGTAAATGCATGTTATTTCACGTACTGCTCATTACACATGAGGCCTTGAGGCTCGACTCTGAGGTATGGGGGTCACGCTTCAGGGGGTGCGAGGGATCATCGTGGCAGCCACGTGTATTTACTGGCGCCAGCACAAAAGATAGCCGATCCGTCGGGACTTCGCAGTATCGGAAACCGCACTCTAGACGAACACCGTCACCCATTGGCAGACACAAAGTACGCCTCGTCCCAATCCAGTAAGTATCTGATGGTTTGATTCCTGGGTGGCTGACAAAGACAACTGTAGGCCTCTATGACTACTAGGCGCGCGAAAATAGTGGCCACGACGATGCACGATTAGAGCCTAGCCACACCAGCACTCGTAAAAGCAAGGACACATCGACCTACTACTACTGCCATGCATGTCTTAGTAAGCCATAGAGCAGGTATGAATGTTTGTAAGCGCGGATGGATTTTCTTGAACACTATTTGGTCGACTCAACCGCAAAACATATATATAGCCAGGTCAAATGCATGGTAGTCTTAGTACCTCACTGATATACTACTCCTCGCTCTCTCACTCACCACCATGCCTATCCCGAAATTATTCACTCCCATTAAAGTAGGACACTGCCTACTCCAACACCGCGTCGTACTCCCGCCTCTGACTCGCCTTCGCGCCGACGACGCCCACGTTCCTATCAAAGAACTGGTGGTCGAGCACTATGCCCAGCGTGCGGCTGTCCCCGGTACACTGCTGATCGCGGAGGGGACGTTGATCTCTGCAAAGGCTGGCGGGTGGCCTAACATCCCTGGGATATGGAGCGATGCGCAACTCGCTGTGTGGAAGGAAGTAAGCAGATTTCCAGACTCTATGGCATTAAGCGTGGCATATGCTGATAGTGTTGAAGGTTGTAGATGCGGTCCACAAGCGTGGCTCCTTCATTTTTATCCAGCTCGCTGCAATCGGCCGAATGGCCGCACCCGCGGTGCTGGAGATGGAAGGACCGTACCCTTTGGTGTCTCCCACGGACAGCATACCCACCGGGGGCTCGGTTGCTCCCACTCCCTTGACCATCGACGGTACGTACATGATCCTATCGACACGATCAACGCCAGAGTTCTAACATCTACACTCACCGCAGGGATCAAGGAATATGTCAAGGACTTCGCCACTGCCGCTTACAACGCAGTGCACATCGCGGGTTTCGACGGCGTAGAGCTTCACGGCGGCAGTGGCTTCCTGATCGACCAGTTCATTCAAGACACTGTCAACACTCGCACGGACGAGTACGGCGGATCCATCGAGAATAGAGCCCGCTTCGTTTTAGAGATCATCGACGCCGTTGTCGAGAAGGTCGGCGCTGAGAGGACGGCTCTTCGCGTGGGCCCTTGGAGCCATGCTCAAGGTGAATACACACCTAATACCTGGTACGGGTTAAAGGCACTAGTACTGATCGGCGACGGACTGCACTATAGATATGGGCATGGAAGACCCGGTGCCCACTTTCAGCTACATCGTTCAGAAGCTCGCAGAGAAGCATTCCTCTCTTGGCTATCTCCATGTGATAGAACCGCGTCTCGACGCTGCGGCCCTCACCGATCGTATCCCGCAGGCGAATGAGGTGAGCTTTTCTATCTCGTACTTTTTTAAGTCATTTCCATCTCATCCATGTTTGTGTCAGTCGAACGATTTCATCCGCAAGATATGGCAGCCTCGCCCGCTGATCAGTGCGGGAGGGTACAACCGAGAGCTAGCCCTCGAGGTTGCGGAGACAAAGGGAGATCTCATTGCTTTGGGGCGTTACTATACCTCCAACGTAAGTGAAGTCCATTATCGACGGTTTTTACAATGTCTAATTGACTTGTCTAGCCCGACTTGCCGCTTCGCTTGAAGAAGGACTTGCCTTTGACCAAATACGACCGGTCCACGTTCTACACGGCCAAACAGGCTGCGGGATATAATACTTATGCCTATGCTACGGAGAATGAGGCAGAGCTTGGAAAGGCTGCTTAGGTGGCGGCTCTCGCGACAGGTTATGTGGACTCCGAAAGTCATCGTACTTACTGCCAGTGTTTCTCATACTTAGATGGGTTGCCACGTTAGAAGATATCGAAAGTCCACACATTAGATCAATTGTTTGTTCTTCCATCGTTTTATATTGTGAATGCATTCATATACAATGCTCAGTGGTAAGATATCCGTGGTACATCGACTGTGTGAGTCGGGTAACCTCTAACAGTTAGATAAGATAAGATCAATCGCAGTCGTTTGGTTGGGCAGGGGCGTGTCACAACGCGACGCAACACGTCTGTCACAGCGGCATTTGTGTGACAGTATGTCACGCGACTGCATTTGAACACCTCACTTTACCATCGACCATAACATGTATATGACAGCCAATCTCGCCCACTTCACATAGTCCATCCAGAGACTTTGAATGTTAGATGTTGCACATGGGAGACCATGGAGCATGCCGTAAGTTCCTTTTTCCTCTTGCCATGTGTTGCAACGAAGAATTCGAACCTCACTGGCAGCCTTCAACACAGATAAACTCCAGCTCATCGTAGCACTTGCAACCGTACTCTATCATCAAACATCAACGATGCGACGCCTGGACTCTCCGCTCCTGATAAGTTGCGAACTGTTGGTATTGGTAATCAACGCAAGATAAGTTGCATTAGTAAGATACTAGTACTTAGTGGGTTGGTAAGCTCAGGCTGCGTGCTCCTACATGTATCGAGTATATTGACTCTACGACTCATGTATCAGATTCACCCCCCTTGGATACAAGGCCTAGCAATGACCTTCGTTATATGGCGCCTAAGTAATTCTTTCATTCCCTGCCAGTACCAGTGCTCGATATCACGTACTACTTGCTCAGTACCTCGATGGTATCTCTGCGATGATATTTTTGCGGCATATATATGCTATAGGTGAACATATATGCGCAGTGCTTTGCTGGGCTTCACTGCAGCAGTGTACTTATCAATACTCAACGGTAAGTAGCTTTTCTCGTATCAAGATGTCGCTGCTGACAAACAAAATGTGCATCTTTTTAGGAGCTGTTAACGCTCTAGGCCCACTCTACGTCCACAGTCGCCATCTTGCATCAACGATATCAGGGCAGCCCATGGCTACTATAGATGGGGGACGTATCAGTATTCTTGGTAAGCCACATAAAAGGTCGCCAAGTACGGATATTGGTAAGAACAACGATGAGTAAGCGACGGAAATCGGTAAATATACCAGATAGCCTCGTTTGTATAAATTCAGAGATCGTACAGCGTGGAGAGTATCGTTCATACCTACTCCTGCACAAGATGGTCACTCCGAAGCTGTTCACACCGACCAAAGTAGGGAACAATACCCTTCAGCATCGCGTGGTTTTTGCACCCACCACCAGGCTCCGCGCAGACGACAAGCATGTACCCATCGTCGAACTAGTGGCGGAGCACTACGCACAACGCGCAGCTGTCCCAGGGACGTTGTTGATAGCAGAAGGGACGCTGATCTCCCCACAGGCCGGCGGGTTTGGCAACGCTCCAGGCATATGGAGTAAAGAGCAGGTATCTGCGTGGAAACAAGTGCGTATCCACAGTTGGATCCCCTTTTACCTGATACTCAAGACTAATGCATTGTGCACCTGGCAGGTTGTAGACGCAGTGCATGAACGCGGCTCTTTCATTTATGTGCAGCTAGCTGCTATAGGGCGAGCAGCTTTGCTTGACGTATTGGAGAAGGATGGGGGACATCCGCTGGTGTCTTCTTCGGATGTCTTACTCACGGGAGCGCCTGCTGCACCCAGGCCTCTCACCACTCCAGGTAAGAGCCAAGTAATTTACTTGACCGTCGATTTGCTTATACTTCCCACTAAAACAGAGATCAAGCAGTATGTAGAGGACTTTGCTACCGCTGCTTATAACGCGGTACATGGTGCAGGCTTCGACGGAGTCGAGATACATGGAGCGAATGGATACCTCATCGACCAATTCATCCAGGACAATGCCAACAAACGCACAGACGAGTATGGTGGCTCCATCGAGAACAGAGCGCGATTTGTGCTTGAGATAGCTGATGCCGTCGTCGCCAAGGTTGGTGCAGAGAAGACCGCTCTTCGAGTGAGTCCGTGGAGTCGTTTCCAAGGTGAGTCCGATTAAGTACTGCTCTTTACAACGAAGAATAACCGATAAGATAGACATGCGCATGGAGGACCCAATACCTACCTTTAGCTACATCGTTCAACAGCTTGCAGACAAGTACCCCAACTTCGGTTTCATCCACGTTGTAGAACCGCGTGTGGATGCGTACACCGATCGAGAGCCGGGGGAAAATGAGGTCAGTTCAGTTCTCCATGCCAGTGTGCCTTGAACCCAATGAACTCAAGTGCTCTACAGTCAAATGACTTCATTCGCAAGATTTGGTCACCTCGACCTTTGATCAGTGCAGGAGGATATACCCGCGAGCTCTCACTCGAGGTTGCAGAGACAAAGGGAGATCTCATCGCATGGGGTCGCTATTATACATCCAACGTGAGTGCTCTGCCCCGCCAGTAACCTATTCGAGGTCTTTCTGATAATGGATATCTAGCCCGATCTGCCACTTCGCTTGAAGAAGAACCTACCTTTGGCGAAGTACGATCGAAACACGTTCTACAACGCTACGGAAGCTTTGGGGTACAACGATCACCCCTACGCACCGGAGAATGAAGCAGAACTGGGGAAGATCCCGGTACTCAGGCCTCAGGTCTAAGTAACTTCCTAAATGGCTGCGCCGTGATATGATACGCCGTTCGTAGGCACTATAATGACCTTTCCAGTTCGTATTTATTGGGGTATAAGCATATGTATGGAAAATGGTGCCTTTGTTATTTATATTTTCAAGTCCGCATTTTATTATGAAGGGTTGTGTCTGTTCTGAGATATTGTCTCAGAATATTCACACCCTCGTAGTATGTGAAAACGTTTGAGGCCGATCATGGTACTCCAGGCGCGGAGTAACATATAAGTATTGACCGACCAGGTACACTACAACCCAAAGCAACATGTACTTCCAGTGTTAACAAGCTCATGACGAGCATCTCTACCCTTACCCAAGTAGGGGAGCACTCTCCTCGTCTTCTACTCCTCCCCTTTCGCCTCTCCACCCGTAGGTCACGATGCCATCGATCAGGGCCTCACCAACCCACACCGATGCGAGTACCGCGAACACCAGCGCCGACTCGTGTACGAAGCCGCTACTCCTCTGATATACAAACACACCCCATACATACCACACGATCGTGAGCCACCCATATAAACCTCCGGCTGTGGACGATTGGAGATAAAAGAGGGTGAGGAAGACGCAGATCTTGGTGTATGTGCCGGCGGGCTGCGTGGCTGCATCGACGCCAAAGGCTGCGAAGCCGGAGAGGAAGATGAGGACGGTCGTCCAGGCGTAGTAGAGGGAGAAGGGGATATAGACGAAAATTGAGGCTGGCATGGGTGTTGTATATTGAAGTTGTACGTCATCGAGGATTTCGTATATGTCTGAGATAAGGAAGGAATTGACGATGGCGACAAGGAACGCTTCATGCAGTAAGTGATAGAAATAGCATTGTGTGATTCAATACTGTAGTGTTGCCGCCATTCGAGTCACGATCGAGCGTACTCACCTAATACATATTCATGGATGTGCCATAGGTAAAGGTAAAGAGCGGTCACTTCCATGACCACCAGAAATCGCCAAGAGATGCCTTCGACGACAATTCGACGACCATTCTCAGTGAATTGGTAGATAATGGCTCCGAGGAGGAGGAGATGAATAACGGGCCTTGCATACATTCACATTGTGAGCGTCTCCACGAGGCTTTTGTATTATGCACACATAACGCACCAGATCAACAACACCCAAGGAGCCGGAGTGATATAAGTAAGTTTGCTAGCCCCATCATCATAGGTACCGTTCCAAACAAAGTATGCATGTGTCCCCGTAAAGAAAAGGTAGGCCAATATGTTAACAATCTGTAGTAATGATGATTTATTAGGCTCTGATTGCTCGCAGTTTCCCGTCCAATTATACTGGCTCACTTACTTTGGGTAAGGCACCATGCGACCAATGTGGATCCAAATCTGAGTTCATGGTCGTTCAGATTTGTATGCGAAGGTGGGTGGGTGAGAAGAGGAACAATGAACTACGGCGCCGTCAATATACCCTTCTCCTGCACACCAGCTGTGAAGCTGCCCTTCTGCACACCTGACAGGCCACGATGTAGGCTCGCGGCCACCTTGTGTGTAATCATTGACAGTTACCTTACACGATCAAGAAACGTACCTAGAATTCCGGAAAAGCAGCCTACAGTTCGCCAGCAAGAAGTCGCGTGGCTCCAGGGTCGTCCCGGCGAACACCAAGAATTGAGCTCACGAGCTCATTCTTTGCGTATGCGTACAACAGCTGTAAAGAAAGCGTATTATACCTGAAGCATATCCGGATATCAGCAGTAGAGATGACCAGTCGAATCCATACTACATGGCAGACTCGGAAAGAAAAGAATGGAATAGAGTTACGAGTCATCGATCAATGCATGGAAATAATGAAGACGAAACAGGGAATCCAGACACAATCACCGTTACAAGACGACATGCAGAAGGGTTGCCATGCGCCGTTTCACAACAACATAACCACCACCTAGAAGCGGTGCACGCTCCTCATCTATCTGAACCTCCCCTTCGGCCCTCCTCATCCTGATCATTACTACCATAAATACCCAGATCGTGGCAAGTACCGCAAACACCAATGCCACATCGTGAACGAACTCGCTCCTCTCCGGCTTCTGGTGCACAAACACGGCCCAGAGGTACGACAGGATGGTGATACTTCCCGCGGGAGAGTAGAGCGCATCACTGGCTGCAGCAAAGTGAAGGTGACAAAGTGCAAGCACGACGCAAACCTTGGTTCCGTTTCCAGCAGAGTGAGTGTACGCGTTGACGCCGAAAGCTGCGAATCCACTGAGGCAGTTGAGGACACGGATCCACCCGAGGTACAGAGAGAACGGAATGTGAATGAACAGTTGGTCAAGATCAGACGCGTGCGCAGGGTCTTGTTGTTCTCTGACAATATCATGGCTGGTTGAGTCGAATCCAACGAGAAGGAAGCTGACAATAAACGCTACGATACACAAGGATGATCACCAACTTGCGTCAGATGTGCGATGAGACTGTCAGCCTGCCACTCACCTAGCAGATATTCATGTGACGCCCATAAGTGAGCGTACAATGCGCTCAGCAACATGAGGATCATGAACCACCACGAAAGTCCTTCAATGATGACTTTGTGACCTTTATCGGTAAACTGGTAGATGATTGTGCCGAGGAAAAGGAAGTGAATAATCGGCCTGTAAAGTACCGATATCGTCAGGATAATGAGACTGAAGATATGAATCACTACTTAGCATGAGTGAATTGGACGTACCATACGAGGAATGCCCAAGGAGCCGGTGTAACATAGGTAAGCTTTCCACTGTCGGCATTGTAGAGGCCACCGTAGGTAAAGCCAACATGGACCCCCAAGAATAACGCATATGCTACAGCATTCATCATCTGCACCAATATTTCAGCCAGCTAGAGAAATCGGACCAAGGAGGAAGTCACCTTCAGAACGAGTCCATACGAAGACGAGGATCGTGAGGAGCGTCGGAACATGATCACTCGTGACAGAAGAAGTGAAGAGATGGGTGAGAAGAGAGAGTGAAGAGTCTGTAGCATTGGTTTCGACTGCTTGTGCAGCCTGCGCCTTATTGGCCATGCTACTGACGCATTCACTCTTGCAAGTTTGCAGCATGCCGCAGTGCGGGCGGCTAAAGAGGTGCTGCACCTGAAAAGTCAGCTGAGTTGATTGCTTTCCACTTTATGAACCGAATCGCCGAAGCCTGTCTTTGCGACGGGAGAACCGACGACCGAAATGGGGGACGTAAGGTGGGGCGGCTGACCCCGATGCGAACTGCCGATGGGGCCGAGGGGCAATGATTGCCACACCATGGACCCACCACTCCCAGAGCAAATAATGATGTCATCCCACTTCGGCGTCCAGCTCTGTATATAAGACGATGCCCAGAGAGTAAAGCTCTAAGCATACGATTATCACTCACTCATCTTCTGAATACTTGTAGTCTCAACTCTACGCACCATGTCTCATCTTACCTCTACCAACCAGAACGTTTCGGCCAACGCTGACAAGGTTTGTTAGCTTTCTGTCGCTGTCGTTGTATATGTTGACTGACCTAAATGCCCCTCTCAGCCGTTGAACTCTCTCGTGCCACCACAGGAGGAACAGCGACAGACTAGTACTGGGTCTCAACGTACGTCCTTCCTTCCGGAATTCCTCTTCCTCTGTTTACCGTCGCTCACTTACGGGATTTGCAGCCCTAGCTGAACGCGGAGCTCAGTTCATCCAGGAACAAGCCTCCCGCTTACCTCTAGACCTTCATTCCGACGCGGACCCCGCTCGCGACAAGGCCATTTCAGACTCTGTGCGAGCAGGTGTTGTTGATGATTTGGGTATCGAGGAGGGTAGAAGAATTGTCGAAGAGAAACAAGTTTGAAGTCGCAATCTTCAGTGACGTTTGAAGCAAACACGGATTTGATGAACCCAAATTGTACTATTGTATATTATACTGCGAACCCCAAAGGAGGATAATAGATTAAAGTGAAACCAATATAACTGTTGTATACGCACTTATGATACTTTAAGCCTGTAACCAATATCCACTTATTCCTCTAAGGCCACCGAGTCACGACTTTATAACGTCTCCAATAACTGCGCACTGACAGCCCTGTACAGGGATCTTGCCCCTTCTGCCGGCACATAGCTGTGTAACGAATCTTTCACGAGTTTCTCTACGGTTGCAGCCGGGAGTTGTGTAGCGGCATCCTCCGCGAGTGAGAATAATGCTTCGGCAGCAATGGCGAGCTTTTCGTCATTTGTGAAAGGGACAAAGGGAAGGACAGTAGTGACACGGGAAAGAAGTGAGGGCTATAACGGAGTATTTAGTGCGAACGCAAACTAGGAGCAAGACAAAGGACTTACCCCGAGCCTGTCAGATACCACAGGTCGCAGAATCCCCATCAAATCCACGTACTCATCCCTCGTCATGGGTTCTGCGGGACTGACCCTCGACGAATGGTGCTCAAACACGAGATCATGTCCAATATTGGAAGTGCCTAACCAGATCACTTTAGACACGTTCACATGTCGATGACCAGCTTCGAACGAGCAGCGACCTTTTTTCAAAGTGTATCAGAAATTAAGAAGCGGGTTCAGATGACAACCTGAACTGACCAAGCTCCCAAGGCATGAGGAGAGAAGAAAGGATAGTGTCGTTCTCTGTCTTCTCAATTTCCTGCATAGCAGAGAAGATAAGCGTAGGTTAAGCCAACGGTTTGTTAGCCTAATCTCACAGCTACTTACATCCAATACGACAACACACCGCTTGCCTTCGTTTTCCATGAGGAAGTCGGCAAGCGTTAGAGAGGAAGGTTCCTGTAAAGCCGATGTAATCGTTAGAAGAGCAGCAATAGCCAAGTAGACAACATAGCTAGCCTCTCACCTCATACGGACTCATTGAGTAACTGCGCCAAATATCATGAGTAGACCTCAACGTGGTCATGTTCACAGTATGGGTGGGAACGTCAAGAAGCGAGCCGACTGGACATTGAAAGAACGGGACGTCAGTAGTTTTATTAGGTTAAAGAGAAGTCCCCACTGACATCTACGTGCAAGTAAACTCTTCCCATGTCCGCTCGGTCCTGAACATTGACATAAGATGAGCGAGACCTGTACGACCAAATGCAGCTGAGAAGACATACCACAAAGCAATACGACAATTGGAGCCAAACTCGGCATACTCAACACCCGGAAAAGCTGCTCAAGTGCCCTATCTTGCCCGACCATCTCATACCGGACCTTCGTGAGTGGGCGGAAGAACGACCGATGGATCAGCGCAGAGGCGCGACGTGTTTGTGGGGCCTCCGCCCGTGAGATGTAGTACCTCGTAGCGGGGTCAGCGGCATCCAAAGGGTTAACGCTCTTCCGCTTCGCTTCTTCCTCGAAGTCTCGCTCTACGTAGCCCTCTTCATCTTCTGCCCGGGGATAGTTGGTCTGCGTACCACCACCTCCCTCAGAACCCATGGTCTTCACCGACGCGGGGTTCGCGCCGTAAGCTAAGAGTAGTTTCACTATCTCCGTACGGTGTTTCAATTGGCCAGAGGTTAGCGCAAAAGCGAGGGCGCTTTGCGGCCCGACATCGTCGTTGGGAGAGGCTTCGCCTGACTCGAGCACACGCCGTACCTCTGCGGGGTCGTCACTGGCGATGGCGAAGATTAAGGTGGGACGGGGTGTTGCGATGGCGTGCACTGGAGAGTGAGGCAGCGAAGACACCACGGAAACGGGGCGAGACAGTGATTGCGGTGGGTTGCGGTGTATGGATATCCGCCGCTCAGGATGGGTCGAAGGCGATGGGATAACTTGAGGCGAGATTTGCGTCTCAGGAAGAGTAGATGTGATGGTAGTAGTAGCGAGTGATTGGTGGTGGGCCAAGATTGATTGTTGCTCAGAAGGAGGCGAAAGCGACGAGATGGCGTGAGAAGCAGGCGGGCAAGCAGGAGCTGTAGTAATTGGGCGCGATAAGGGCGACCGCTCTTGCAATTGTGGTGAGGGAGAACTGGAGGTGTGTGACGCGATCGAATGAACGTTGACGGTGTCATTCGTGCTTGGCTCATGTAATCCACTGGATGAGTCCTCGCCTCCTTCGAAGGTGCCGATATCGGTGTGCGAAAATACTGAGGGCTCGTCCTCTTGGATTGAAGGCTGGGGTATGCGCTCGGAAAGTCTACTACTCGGGCGAGAAATGTAAGTCAGTCTAGATGAGATTCGATGAGAGGATTGCGTTGCGTTGTTCCATGAAGCAGGCGTGTGGTTTATTGGAGGAGCGGAGAGTGGAAGAGAGTGTGGCTGGTATGAGTATTCCAAAGATTGTGAGGTTGTGGAAATGGCGATGGTACTATTACGGTGGGGTATACGTTCCGAATGAGTGGTAGAAAGCTGTAATGGATTAAGCAATGGGCTGCACCCTTGAGCTAAGGATACGGCTTACCATATGATCCTGAGACAGTGAATGGTCCGATTTTACAGATGGAGAGGAATGTTGTGAATAATCTTAAAGGTCCAGGCATAACATTTAGCGCATCAAGCCTAACAAAGCTACGGTATCACACGTACCAGTAAATGATGATGCGGTCACAGCCGGAAACACGTTAGAAGAAGTAGATGAAAGCAAGGAAGGTGTCGATGAATTCAAAAGCATAGACTGGACAGAGAATGAGAACATTTTCGACGAAGAAAGCTCGAGATACTCACTAAGCGCAACGGTCTGAGTCTACTTGACGACTTTGAGGACGACAGTGGTTCTTCGGGCGAAATCTGAGGATTATCATTCAAAGACTGACTCCTCCCTGACGATAGGCCAATCAAAGCAGGAGGGCGGTGCCGAGTGGGAGGCGCACTTCCGGGACGCGAAGTCGTGGACTCTCTTGAGTGAGCCTACAAAATGAATTTGAGCAACTGCTTCAAAATTAAAACGAGAGGCACATACGAGTGAATGTCTGAAGCCGAACGGGACTTTCGTTGAGGCACTTTGCGATACCTGGGCCGGTGCATCCTTTTCCTTTTCCACAGAAGACTGGCGCGATGAAACTCGAGGAGAGATTATCCTGGGTGACGATAACGACAGCGCCGAACGCACGGGACTTGGAGCAATAGAGGGTTTCTCGTAGTATACATCCTTGGACGAACCCGCGACAAATTCGGGCACATCGAATTCACGAGAGGAAATTCTCGGAACGGAAGGCGTTGGCGAAGTAACAAGATGTGGGCTTGTTGATGACACTACTGGCGAGCTCGAGAATAGTTCCACGTTACGAGGTGAGTTTGTGTACAATGCTTCCGAGTAGTAGCTGCTATATAGAGCCGACGTGTCCTCCTCGAGCAGAGAGTCCTTTGAACGGCTGGGGTTTGAAGACTCCGCATTTACCTCCGCGTGGCGCACCACAGGTTCAGCGCAAGCAGCCTCTTCGATCACATCCATTGACGGTTCAGGGACCGCTCTCTCGGGTAACCGCTTCGGCACTGAAGTAATGGTCTTGTCGAGCGACTTATTCGCGGGCACCACCGTTCTTTCAACAACAACTTCATCTGATGCAGCCGGGAGCGACCTTCGTATAGTTACATCTTCGTCAATCTCAGGACTGGCAATGCTTGGAGAACCGGCAGACAGTTGCCCGCGGTGGTAGTCCGTAGGGCTATCAAGATCGTCGGATGCCTGACTAAGACGTAGAGACGAAGGACGAGAACCAGCTCTCGACATCACCGGAGAGAAAATGGGGGAAGATGGCCACGCAGATCCAGCAGAGGGCCCAAATTTGGGGGACAAAGCGCGCACGGGGGATCCAAACGGAGAAGAAAGCAAAGAGAGAGTAGAGTACCGCCTAGAGCTTGGGGGTTTAGGAGGAGACAACGCAAAGGGTAAGGGGCCTGTCCAATTATCCGCATATCCAGAGTCGATGGAGTCCTCTCTATGTGATGGCCCGTCAAGCTGTCCTAGGAACGCAGGCGCCAGCTTTACTTCAATGGGCGAGAGCAGGTCACTCGGCTCGCTTCTAGCACTTCCATCGGCAGAGGGTGTTTGTGCTACTTCTTGAATCACTTCGTTTTCAACTTCGGACTCATCGTTATCCGGTGGCGCTGGCAACCCACTGTCCTCGGTTTTTAGCTCTTCGGAATGGAGATCGCCATTCGGAGTCCTTGAGTAGGGAACAATCGCGTTCGAAGGCAGAGTAAGAGGAAGGGGAGAATCAACGGAATCGTCTTCCTCGTCGGTCTGTATTGCGTCCCCAAGGGCGAGCAGCAGACTAGACAAACGCGGCGAGCGCGGAGGTGAGCGTACACTGACGTTTCTGGTGGTAGGACTTGCTACAACGGAGCTGGCTTGGGGCGAAGATATAATAACGTCCGGCGTCGAGTCTGTAATCGTTATATTTGGTTGCTTGACCCGAATTTTGACGTCGTGAAGAAAATTACACGAGTCGGAGAACAGACAGCGGCCCTGCGAATAGAATGGGCATGGTCGCGCTGAAAATCCCGTAAGAGACTATGAAGTACAAGAGAGTCTTGATTGAGAAGCTTACTTTTCTGCTTCCATGGTGGGTCGGGTATAGTCATGAAGTAGACATAGAGCGATTGCGCTCACAACAACGTCGAAAGCAGCTTGCAAGTCGAGAGCAACAGCCCCGCGGCGGTCGCCAGCGGCTCGATTAATGGGCGTTTATGCGTCTACTTAAGTAATTATCCTTTAATTTTGAGTATAAGTGGGGTTATAGATATACTCGTAATTCGTGCCATCAGCGACTCAACTTGGCCTCAGCTTTTACTGTTGCCACTGCATACATCACTCTTGGTGCTCAACGTCCGTTGATATCGTCTACTCAGGTGTGGCTATCTCCTTTGGACTCACCTGTGGATGGTTCTAACGAGATCAGGTTCCCTGTTAGTAACAGATGTCTCCACGTCTCGCTCGCATCCCGCGACTGACGCTTTTCTCAGGTCCGAATTGTTCACTGTGTGACGTTAGTCTTCTAGTCACTGAGGTATTATCAGCTACGCGACTGACTAGAGTAAACTAGATCGCAAAGGCAGAGTTAGCCAAAGTCCGCCAACAACGCGCTTTTGAGCTACGAACTGTTAATATTCAAGACCCAGGTCAGGACAAGTGGAAAAGGAAATATGTGTATTGGATCCCTGCGTTGCATATCGACGATAAGGAAGTAGCCAAAGGTCGCTGGGACGCGCAGACAGTCAACAAGGCTCTCGACGAATGGCAACAGGCTCAGACTCAGACCCAAGTCCCGTCCGAGGACAGCAAGACGTCGTGATTCCATTCTACGTCGACGAACAGCCTGGTTTCTGGCGCGGTTTTGATAACTACATCATCTACGAACGCCATTTAGAAGAGGTGCTTGGTGAAGCTGCTGCGGATCAGGAAGGCGACAAGGACGTGCGCCGTTGCTTCAACTGTGGCTCTCCCGAGCATGCTGTCGCTGCCTGCCCGGAACCCTTCAATCGCCAATTAGTAGCTCTTAGCAGACAGCTGTTCGAGTTCTATAAAGGTGGCAATGGTACGGACTTTCTCCGAATACACGAGCTGGGAGAATGGAAGCGTCAGAGGCTTGAATGGTTAGAGGAATTTGAACCTGGGCTAATTCAGGGATCTTTGCTACGCGAAGCGCTGGGCTTGAAAGGCGACGATACCGGCAAGTATGTCGAGTGGCTAGCCAATATGTCTGTTTGGGGCTATCCTAGAGGATGGGTTGGCTCCGTCGACCCTCGACAGCGAGTTTGGGAACTTATCCAAGAAAGGGCAGGCGAAGGTCCCGAGCCCATCCAGGCTCCGTCACTGTTGCTCATACACGGGGACCAAGCTACCCCAGAAGAGTTACTGCTGCCTTCGTATCCCCCGCAAAACCCAGCAGCTTCTCACAGCGATGAGGCAAACTCAGGCAACTCCAAGGTCCAGCAACGTTGGGCCCATTATCCCGACACCTACTTCTCTTCCTCACTTCTTCCCATATACAACGGCATGACGCTGCCTCCCGTCGGAGGCGGCTCCCTGGGCGACGTCTCTACATTCTCGCATGATAGAGCAGCACTCTGGAACAATATCACCACTGGCACGAAGTCTCATAATCTACCTCCTCTCCCGCCTCCACCTGCTACCTCCCCTCCGCCTCTCCCTCCGGCCACTATGCCGCCTTCTGCTGCTTTCAACCGTCCAGGTGTACAGTTGGATGATGGGGAACAAGACATGGACCTATCCGACTCTGAGTAAGACCAGACTCATGGTGCATCGTGCTTGTTTGTCGATTATCCTGATGTTCGTACGAAACGATCTTGTTCTGACTACTTCGGACTGTCCTGTCATATCAATATCTGTTGTCGCCTGACCTTTTGGTCATGGTGAGTCGCACGTATACAGTCCATCCGCAGCTCTAGGCATTGGAACTGTCCGTGAGACGAGCATATGTACGCCGGACGAAGTGCTAGTCCCTCGCATCAAGGCGATATTGCTTGTCATCTCAGAGTGAGTCTATACCTCATCTTCTGGAGCTTACCTCGCAACCGATGATGCCTTCACCAGCAAGTCGCGATATACTTATGTGCGTATGCTGGATTTTTACTAGATGATTTTCGAGAAGCTGAGCACATTCACCAGGCTTGTTTTAGTTCCAACTGTCGCTTCCGTTGTTCAGTGGGTCGGGAGCCCTGCCCACTAGCATGAACCCGTTTAAGACACATTTGATAGATTGCACGAGCGCATAATGCGGTCCTACTTACTTAAGTACGCATTAAGAGCATGCTGTGATGTTTGCCGCTGATATCGTTCTTCGGACATGTTGAGCTTATAAGCTTGCCTCCAATACCTTCTGAGTACGTCTGCTGCCTCTGCACTCCTACTCTCCCAGCTGATTGGCTACGTACGTGCCTATGCTTGCTAGCCCAATCCTTGAAATGTTCTCCGCTCCGAGCCTGCTCGATTGCATCTCAGCTACGTACCATACCAATCGGTCGGGGGATGCGATGCACCCGGTAACCACCTACCCACATGACTGACAGATTCCGAATCTTCGTCATTGATGGACGTGCCTGAGAGTACTTATCCCAGTTGTGCGAATTACGCTGAAATACGGTGAAGTGCTTCTCTAGATGTTCGCGCTTAGCAGCGGAAGCTCGCTGGCTAGATTGTTGGGCACGTCTATTCTATGTGGCTTACAATTGCTGTGAGAGCGTGCGTCGCCTCAACATGAGGTTATAAGCAGAGGATTTAGCTGATGAGACTGACATGAAACACCCAGGGCGTACTTCATCGGCATCAGCGGATTGATGAGATCATTCGCTCTGCGTTTGCGATGACCCACCTTAAATACAGCAGCTCGCACGTCTGCTCCTTCACCTTTTTCTTCTCTCTTTTCTTTCTTCTTATTCCGAGTGGTCATTCTTTCCTTGCCTTTCGTTCCAGTCGTCTCGGTTTATTATACACATCATGGCCATTATCAATATCACTAGAGCGCTCGAAAAGAGGAACAGTTCCGGAAGCTCAGAAGCAGGCGTGTCTGAGCCGCTGCCTACATCGGTCAAAGCCCTGGCAGGCTTCATTGTCATCATGGGCTTGATCATTATTGGTACGTCCATCCAAAGTTCCTCATATAATCCTAATCTCATACTTCTTCAGGTATTGCGGCGTACAAGATTGGCAAATGGAGAAGAAACAAGCTCCGTGCTGCTTCGGCCCAAGTTAAGGCGGACATGAAGACGGCGAGCGTTATTCACGTTGAGCTCAGCAAGACGGAGACTACACTCTCTGAGAAGGCTGCTGCTGTCGTCGAGCCGTACAAGTGGACCCCCGTTGCTCTCCCTCCTCCTGCACACTCCGCCAACAAGGCAGTCAAGAACGGCACGAAGCGTTTCTTTGGTGGTCTCGGGGGAAAGAAGCCCACACCTCTCACCGTTGAAGCCCACTCTCCACCGCCCTCGTATGCTGAGTCGACCCCCATTCCTCCGACTATCATCGTGTCAGACGATAAGGGCCCTGCATCTTACGGCTTGAAGATTGTCCCTCCCAGCCCATCTTCTCCTCTTCCCAGCCCTGCTCGCATTCAATCGATAGGCCCCAACTCGCCTCTGCACAAGAGCATGATCACCACTGCGAAGTTTAAGGCTGAGAGGGCGTCGCAAGCTGCCAAGCCTCTACCACGCTTGATGGCAGTCCTCTGCACATTCACGCCGTCGCTCGCCGATGAACTCTCCATCAGCATTGGTGAGCCCGTCATGCTACTAGAGGAGTACGAAGACGAGTGGTGCCTGGTTCAACGAGTCGGGAAGTCCGATGCCGAACGCGGCGTTGTCCCCCGATTCTGCCTTCAAGAAGCACCCACCCTCCCCAACCGTCGCACGTCCTTCGGTGCTACTCTTACACCTCAGTAGGCGATGCAATGCGCTCTACACCACCCATGATGAACCACTACGACAACGAACGACCTTGGCTCCACTCACACTGCGCGATCACATCGCTACAACGATGCGACCTCGTAACTGCATTCATTTCCCTCCCGGCCTACATCGTGACGAAAACCGTTCCAATATCAGGAAACGCGAAGGACTCTGGTTTATTTTATATCTTTAACTTATGTTTTTGGGACGCGCACTTGCGCGAACCTTTGCATTCATTGTCTCATAAGTTACCTTCACAGTACTCAGCTTTCCCTCTTTATGCTCGCTGCTGAGGCGGTTACACGTCGATACCCTCCACATGGACTTTATTTATAGTCCACGGAACGGCCATACCCTAGTACAGGTGTCACTCTCTATGTAAACACTACTGGTACGCAAGCCTAAGCTTGCCCATCCTTCCCGATAGCGCTGTGTGCTCGGCTGGCATGTACTGCGGATGTTGCCTTTTCTGCTAGTCAGACCGTAGACACTCGTTTGTAACGAGAAGTAGTTAGTACGTGTATCAAATGCATATGGAGATGTATAGTACAGTGTGAGAAAGCGTAAGAGTATGTTACATAAATGAGAGTAGTCCGTCCGAGTATTATATTCCAGAAATACATAAGGTCCAAGATAAGGAGAGTAGGTCAACCAGACTTTAGAACTTCACGAACGAAGTATCAATGCCGTCTGAAAAGTCCCAGACACATATCCTCTGTGGGCGAGACAATTATCAGGGCTCTATACGGCAATCGCCTTTCATGTATGCTTACCTGATCCTCGCC
This sequence comes from Irpex lacteus, assembly GCA_001986395.2. Taxonomy (NCBI): domain Eukaryota; kingdom Fungi; phylum Basidiomycota; class Agaricomycetes; order Polyporales; family Irpicaceae; genus Irpex; species Irpex lacteus. The sequence continues at coordinate 703,246 of MQVO02000004.1, read as the reverse complement.
ACAAGAGACAATTTTAGCAGCGTCGAAGCCGACGCAGAAAATTCGTCCAGTATGCCCATCTTTCAGATCCGCCAGTAGCTTTCCAGAATCACGCTCCCAGATCTGGAGCAAGGACGATATGTGAGCATATGTATTCCGGGCGGGAAAAGAACGATATTACCTTCACCGTATGATCATAACTGCCACTGACAACGAACGAATCATTCAAGGCAACGCTACGTACGAGATCACTATGAGTAGGCTGGCGCGCTGGCGGTTTGGGAAGGGGAGGGATGCCACCACAGGCTTCACAGGGTTGTCGGTTGAGAACGGGGGCGGGGTCTGTATTGCCATCTGGATCAGGTTCCGGTGACGTGCACCACCCAACACCAGTTGAAAGATCCATCAGCTTCATATGTTTGTCTGACGAGCCCGACAAGACGTAAGGTGGTGAGAAATCGATGGCAGCCAAACTAAAATTCTGGAGTATCAGAATGTGGAGTGTATAAAGCGGCGAACAGAACGCACCCTCGTCCATGATGATTCTCGTGGGACTGCAGCAGATCCCCATTGGTGGCATCCCAAAGTTTCATTGACCTGTCACCAGAACCAGATACAATCAGGTCGTCTGAGATGGAGACTGCATTGACTGCAGCTCTGTGATCTTCCAGAACAAGATGCGCCTCAAAATCTGGAAGTGTATAGGTACGAATCGTCCTGTCTATAAAGAGAGTTAATAAACGTCTGCTAAGGAGGGCATACTCTGCTCCATACATAGTACGTACCTTTTGAGCAAGTTGCCAAACGCACATCATCGAAGCGAACACAGAGAACGCTGTCCACATGGTCGCGAAGTATCCAAAGTGGCTCCCCAGTTTGGAGATCCCATACGACGACTTTGCCATCGCTACCTCCGCTGGCAAGCAGACCGTTCCGCGCGCATATGCTCAACACGCTACCGTCGTGCCGACCTTTCAGGACACGGATTACAGTGCCAGTGGAAATATCCCACTCGCGAATGGTACGGTCTCTAGAGCCGGTGAACAAGACCTGCCGGATTGTATCGGGATAGGTGTAAAGTTGCAGGCAATAAATTGTGTTGGTATGTCCGTTAGGCGAACCCCTGGTTTGTAAGGTCCGGAGCGTGTACTGCGGCTTGCGAAACCGACCCTCGAGTTGAACATGCGTGCGAAAGAGTAGCTTGTAGTCGGCCTTGCGGGGACATAGCGATGACGTCGATGGTAGATGCAAATACAAAGGCGGTTGGCTCTGCTGGGCGGAGTGAAGGAAGGTGCGAGAGCCTATGGTCCTGGTAGGTGAGTCGATGACCATAGAGGAGAATCCCGAGTCTTCGAGTAGCATTTGTTCGACGATCACATCCTCCTCGTCTTCACCCATGCCCTCGTCGTCATATTCGACTCGAGCCGGATGAACTGGGGTAGCTGCTTGATGGTTTTCTCGCCACTCCCATTTGTTCTCTTTGCAGAGCCATCGCCATAAGCTAGGGTCATTTGCCAGTGCCTTCCACCTCCTGTTCACAAGGTTACATGACAAGAGAGTCTGCCATGGGAGATATGAAAATATTAACAGGGAAACTTCGTCCGGGAGGAGCTACAAAAGCAGTGTTGGCAAGCTAACGGACGGATACTCGGTCAAACGCGTACCCCTACGATGTCAACCTTCATAAGTGGTGCCATCTTGCGTCGTATGTTTGCAATGCTGGACCGTGGTAGAGTGAGCATTAACCTCAATATGACATCTGGCGTGAACAGGTTAGTCGTAGGCCGAGCTCCTCTGTGAACAACGAACCTTCTCGCTCCTGCACTGACAACCGGCTCAGGTCGGACCACGCGGGAAACATGGTCAGGGTGCTCAGAATTCGCTGTATTATTCCGCTCTTAGTTTAGATAGTGGCCTGAGAGGCAAAGGGTACACAGCCAGAACAGAGAGGTGAACAAGGGCGACCGCTGAGCGTCTCTTTAGTTAGAGTAAGTATACGGGCGCTCGGCCTATGCCGATGATCAAAAGTTATCACTTCCCCGCACACCGGTAGCTGCGGCGAACTCGTACTACTTACGCTCAACTTCAAAGTTCTTAGAACGGTAGATGAGACCAATATCTTGTATCTTTATGCAGAGGCTCACCGTGCAGGACAAGTTGTAATGTGGGTTGCATAATTCGCTTGTGCTTATAGTTAATATAATTACTTATCACTGCTCAACTTCCAGATCACTCTCCCTGTCGACGTCTCAGTCGTCCAAATTCTCAAAACAAAAATTGAATTACCTACCCCGGTAGGTCCTGATACTCGTAACTTTTTATACTTGTTACTCATTCTGGATATCTAACCCAGCGAGCTCGATAGCCCCCAAATCCGAAATGCAATCCGTGCTCTGCCCTGCGTTTTCTTCCTCTCTGGCCGCCGGCGAGTATGACATGGACTGTGACTCCAGTACTGATTTCAGTCCATATCATACTCGGCATTTTCTACCGTTTGGGACCCTTGTTGTCAGTGCAGCTACTGCGGCAAGAGCCTGTGGCAAACACTGGCACTCATACTCCGCCGAATCGGAGTCCGAGCTTGCTGGGTTGATGATACCTGGAAACGGCAGCCTCTTGCGCGGGCTAAGCTTCTTGACCGCCCAGAAGTTCGTTGCCGCTACGTTTCGCTGCGACACCTCGCTTGTCATACGTATCTACCTGATACCGTTCGACTTAGCAAACGTCGAGGGGACATTACGACGACGTGAAGCTACTGTCCTAAATTCTGCAAGGCACCTGTTACGGGACATCATGGCCCAATTACACTTCGATAAAGATTGCTGGGATGGAAACCTAACAGCACACCACCCTCTGAATACCAATCCGCTAAGCACAGACGGAGTTAGTACCGATTCCCTCTGTTGACATCGTAGCGTTCTGACTATTCAATTCTCAGGATACGCAGAGTTTTGTTGAGATATACAACACTCTACCATCCCCTGTACTGCACCTTTCTAGCGAAGAGCCTCTAAGTGATATGAGCAGACTATCTGATACGATACTTCGATCGAGTATTGCTGGTTTGCGTACCAGGCTTTATAGCTATCAGCGTCGGTCTGTTGCATTCATGGCCCAGAAGGAACTCAATCCTGGATCATCCTCCGACCCCCTTTACGTACCCACCCAAGGGCTTGGAAGTCGCACGTTTTATATTCAGCCAAGTACTCTAGAACTCCTGCAGAATCCCCCTATTGTCACACAGAGTCCAGGCGGCATTCTATGCGAGGAACTTGGTAATTCGTTTGCTCGAACATTATGAATGTAGGACTGATAGTATATTCCACAGGTACTGGGAAAACGGTCATGATCCTTGCCTTGATTCTTGCGACCATCGATAGGTTACCAAACCCAGAAGAATCTATCCTCGATTCACGACCTATTCTTACCCCCTTGGCACTGCAGTACTTCCCCTTTCCGCCCTTCAGAGATGCTCGGCATAAATTTGCTCAAAGCAGTGCCAAGCAGCAGACGACAGGCCCCACAAATCGGATTCCGTCGCTCACAGAAATCCTCCTTCATCGTGCTCGAACCCACCCGACACTATCTAGCGTGCAAAATGTCTCGGCTAATTTTCCGTTGGAGCATCTGCAACAGGCCTACCAAAATAACACTCCGTTCTACCACCACTACGACCATGAATCTCTGGAGGTCCATCGGGCAAGCCGCAAGAGTCGTCAGAAGAGCCCAAGAGTGATGTACTTGACGTCAGCGACGCTAGTTATTGTGCCTGCGACTCTTCATCATCAATGGAGCAACGAGATCAACAAGCACTGCGACCACACTTTGAAGTATCTGGTTGTGGAAGAGAACGGCAGTCTTCCGCCTGCACAAGTTCTGGCAGGCCGGTTTGATGTAAGTCATCTCGCCTCGTTCTACCTGATATCACTAGCTGACCGTTAATGAATATAGCTTATTCTGATGTCTCACACGCGTAAGCATAGGGAACAAGGGGTATGCATTTGACTGACAGTTTACCTTAGGTTTTTCGCGCGAGGCGAGGAAAAATGATCTTGAGAAGCTTTACAAGCAGCCCCCTTGTCGGTGTTCTGTTCCACCAGGACAGACCGTCCGGGTACCTAAGTGTATATGCGGGCATGTCTCCGGTGTATCACCGCTGCTACAGATCCGCTGGAAGCGTCTAGTCATAGACGAAGGCCATGTCGCGTCAGCGAAATCAATAGAAACAAATCTGATGACGCTGGTCAAGCATATCAGTGTCCAATACAAGTGGATTGTGACAGGAACTCCTACTAGTACGCCTTAATTTCTCTAATCCAGATATTTTCAATACTTAAGTGAATATATACGCAGCGAATCTCATGGGTCTGCGCTTTGGCGAGAACAGTAATTCGGCGGATGCAACCAATGCGATCCAGAAAGCGCTTCAGCTGAAGCTGCTTTCCCAGGAAGGATCTCTCTCTGAGTCCGAAAGGTACGATGGAGATGGTATGTTCCGCATGGACTACCCTAAATTATGCGACGTTGACAACACTCTGACCGCAAGGGGATGCGGGTGACGCGATCGAGGAGCTTGAACTCCAATACCCAGACGAGAGCACAGAGCCCTCAGAGAAGAGGCAGCGATGGACTAAGCAAGACCGTCACGATCTGAAAAAGCTCGGCAACATGCTCGTGTATTTTCTCGAAGTCCCGAGATTTGCCTCAGAACCTAGTCTCTTTACGTCGCACGTCATTGATCCCCTTATGCATCGTACCGGCGCTCTCCCAGGTTCAGTACGTGTCCTCCGTCAAGTCATGGAAAGTGTAATGATACGGCACAGGTATGAGATCGCCCTATATGCTGTGTGTTAGGTCACTGACAGGTGGAATATATACGCGATGCCAAAGAGTCGAAGATATCGAGAACGAAGTTACGCTTCCGCCTCTCCAACAAGAGACCATCCTACTTGACATGGATCCTTACGCAGTAATGACATACAATGTTATGCAGTCTTCTGTGGTAATCAATGCGGTTGATTCCGAGCGAGTTGGATCGGTGAGTGTTGAGTATGGCAGGTCCCAATACTATGCTAATCAACATCCTCCTGTCAGGACTACCTTCTTCACTCCGACGTGAGTGGAATGGAATCTACGGAACCGATAGTGGAATTGATCCATTTGGTAGAACGTAAAAGAGCTGCGTCAAACGATCGAGAATATATCACAGTGCGTATTTCGCCGAGCCTGATCACCCTTCAACTTAAGCTGCTTTATAGAGCGATGTTTTGGCATGTAGACGACATGTTGTTCAGCGTGGAGGAACGTGCGTCCCGCTTTCAGGAATACTCGGAGAGGGCAACCCAGAAGCTTGCTGAGGGCAAAATCTCGAAGGAGGATTTCGACATGCTCCAAAGAGCGTTAGAAGTCTCGTGAGTCATTCATATACAGTCGCAGAAGAGCACTAGTATTCATCGACCCCTGTGTAAATTAACAGCAATGCAGCGACACAGAACCCGGTCTGGAAAGCGCTGAATTTGCACCCAAATGTGTTCAGTCGGGTGTATAACATGCCCAGTCCGATATACAGAGCCTGGTCGTCTGGTTTTCTCCCTGACGATATTGGTCAAATATCGGACATGCATTACTCCGATCCTCACTACCTTATGGTCCCAGATCGTCTCAAAAATCTGCGAATGTACCTCGTCAAAAAGCCGCTGTCATCCGTTCCCGACATCATAAACTACGGCAATGCGATCGCAGAGGAAGACCTTTATCGGCATCAAATCAACATGGACCGAGCACGGTCGGACAAGTCCATGACCAAACATGAGAGAAGACAATCTAGGACTGCTGCATCGAAGATGGAGGTTGGCCTGGCCGTTGCTTCTAGGAAAGAGTCGTTCGCCAAACTTGTGGAGACGCAGGCGAAAAGGAAGGCGCTGGAGGCCAACGATCAGTCTGACCATTTACAAGTGCATAACACGCTCTACAGCTCTTCGCCCATAGCAGGGGTCGAAGTGCGGAATACAACATCGTCGAAACTGAATTATATTCTCAATGAGGTATGTGCGAATAACTTGGAACCTGTGGAAAATACCAACCTAAGGTGTCAACAGATCCAATTATATGCCTCTACCGCGAAGTTCTTGGTCTTCTCGAGATCTCCCCTCACACTGATGTATATCGCCGAGGCGTTGGCTGTGGTTGGGGTCCCATACAAGCATTCTATTGGTAATCTCAAATCTCTACAACACGATGTCATGACCTTCGAAACGTCCGAGACTTATCGGGTCTTCCTTATGGAGCTGAAGTATGGCGCACGTGGATTGTAGGCCTTTCTTCCGAGTTATAGAGAAGAAAACGCTTAACGATTGTCTGTCATGTTAGAAACATGGGCTCTGCCTCTCGAGTCATCTTCTGCGAACCGGTATGGCAAGCGGACATGGAAACACAGGCGATTAAGGTACGCACTTCCGGCTTTCGTCTGGACTTTTCAGTTGTTCATCGTGAGCCGTATACAGCGTGTGCACCGTATAGGCCAAGTGTCGCCTGTATCAGGTAAGCTAACCGATATATCGCATCGCCTCTTTATTGTATTGATATGTGCTCGATGAAGTGAAAACGCTGGCTATACGTGATACGCATGAGGAATTCATGGTAACACGCCGAGAGGATTTGAAACGCGGGCGAGGGTTATCCAGTGGCAAGTTACCTGAACTCGCCGACGATGCTTCCATGCGTGACTTCACCGCAGTACGTTTATCCTTCCCCTTACTCTCTGTTCATACCATCTGAACCTGTGTGTACTAATAGCATCCAACGTTCCTCCCGGACCCTGAGCCTCCTGCAGTCCACCTTTGCTATCCCCTTCTGCCCTCTGTGCCGCTAGAACACATCGACTCGGAACCACTGACTTCCCCAGACACTGTCTTGCTCGGCCCGCTGTCCGGGACTTCTACCTATGGGCCTGAGTCCTCACAGAAAGCCCAGAAGGCTGGTACTGCGCGGTCATCCTCACTTACAATACGGATCCCGCCACTCAAATCCACAGTACCGCAGGAACCCATGAGTGCCGGGGCAATATACTTTAAAGTCCGGAAACGTACTCAAGTAGTGCTCGGTACGACCAAAGATACTCACGACAATCGTAGAGAGTACTCGTCGGGCCACCCCGATGTTGATAGCGAGGATACGAGCCGTGATATAGACCAAGATGTGCAGCCGCGTCGTAAGAAGGCGAGAATGAATGTTCATTTTGCTGATTAGCGATGAGGCTACGGTACGTAGATCATTGCTCTCAATTGTAGTATATTACGCTTTACATTTGTTCGTGATCGTTCGTCATAAGTAGTGTATAACACATCCCCAGCCAAATCGGAATTGCTTTCCCATATTTATGCATGTAGGCTACTTACATGCAGATCTTTACCATGTTTATGACTTTGGTAAGATACTACTAGTTCAATGTAATAGAGTATATAATGCTTTATGTTTCCTTCGATGTAATAATCACCCACTCATGTGTTCGCAGTCAACAAGCAGTCGCCCCCGTTCACGGTGATCTTGCCAGTACTAGCAACAGCATCTGAGCGCGCCGCGCGGGGGCCCCGAAGCATTTTAATTGTTTGGCCTGGGCCGCGTAGTGATTGCACGTAGTTTGACACGGCCTTGTGTCCTTTTTACTGACCCGTACGTCAAATCCGTCGACACGGCGTCACAAAGAGAAAAGAAACGCAGTTCGCCGGCCTACCGACGAGCGACCGTCACGTCCAGCGTGACAAACCGTGGATGACACGCGGGATTTTTCCTAATCAGGCAATCATTGTTGCCAGAGACGTCCATGTCTTATTGTTCTTCGGCAAAAGGTCTCGCGACAAAGGCACAAACGATACAATAACAATGATTGTGCCATGCAACCATGGCCTGTATTATTAAATATATAAAGCTGTAGACAACGGAAACGGTCGTCCAAACCCTCTGGAAAGGTTTTCCTTCCTGCCTCTGCCTTCACACCCCCTTTCTCCTTAACCTCGTTTCTCGGTGCTGGACCACCTACACGCGTTCTACCTGCACCATCTTGTGTTTTCAGTTTTAATCTTACGTTTAGACAGCGAATCGACACACAACATCAACAATGCTTCCTCCACGTGCATGTAAGTGATCGCTCTGTGACACCCGTCGAATAAACTTAACCGTTCCCCTTGACAGATATCTTCCTTGGTCTCAATGGCGTTCGTGCCCTTAGCATTATCGCCATGCTCCTGGTCTTTGCTAGCAGCATATTTGTCCTTGTAAACGACGTCCAGGCTGTCAACCACTTCATGAAGAACTCGAGCGACGTAGATCTGTCAGATTGTGAATACATCGAGTACGTCTTACATATCTACAACGTCGTGTACCATCACTGACCTCATATTCAGGAACAGTACAGTTCCTAACCAACCTGCCGGTGTATTCTGGGCTGTCGTCAATCGTCTACTCATCATCTTCCAAATCATTGCCCTCATCCTCTCCGAGATTGGCTGGCCCTCATCCTTCTTCAACCGTTTCTTCCCCGTGTTGGGCACGAACTTCGGTCTTGGTCCTCTAGGCATCTTCCAATGTCTCATCGGAGCCACCATTCTCTCCCACCACGTCGACGACTTCACCCTTGTCGCTGCGTTCTTCCTGTTTGCTCTCGGCTGCCTCAACATCTTGCTCGGCCTCATTTTCCGTGAGCGAGCGAAGATTAAACGCTCGATCACCTCGTGGCGCGCAGAAGCCAAGGGAATCCTCCCTACGACTCACGACCTCCGCCCTCAATTCGCAAGACCACAGTCTGGCTTCGTCTCGACGCTCTTCAGCGGCAAGGCCAACAATGCGGCCAGTGGTGACGAGAAGGCTGGTTATGGGTTTGGAACGGCGGGTGAGAAGAAGGCTGCCTTGAAAGGTACGTTGATGGATATTGCTCGTGTTCAGTTGGTACACAGGGCTGAGTAATCATCTCCAGGATTCTTGATCTCCAAGCCCCTCGAGAGTTCTCCTCGCTACGCTCCTCCTCCTCGCAATGACACGCCCGAGCCCAAGTTCAAATCAAGCAACTTCGCAATCTAGACATTCCGTTCGATTATCTTGGAACATATTCTAAGCCTGTCTCGGAAGATTACATCACGACACTCCTTTCATGCCGCTTTCAAGGACTTTACCCCTGTATTTGTATCGCGACGGACATCTACACCTCCATCCTCACTCCCACATACCCCCTTCTCATGTCACCACGACCATCAGACTCTGCGAGTTTTCCGTAATCATGTAGCGTTATTTCAGGGTAATGGGCTGCGTATGTACCATAGAGCTTCTTATTTGGGATATAATTATAGCCCGTTCTCAATTCGAAGGTCTGCTAGAGATACAATATCCTTCGTGAAATCTTCCTGGAAGTTGTCGCCGATTTCGCCGTTACCAAGCCAATATGTTTGTCCGAAAAGAAGTGTCGTATTGTATCGCAGGAGGTATAACAAGAGTACAGAAGAGTATCGAAAATGATACACAATGACTAGTCGTGATTCGCGCACGTAAAACTGTGCCCATTAGGTAAAGGAGTAAGACCTATATATGTCGAGAAGTCCAGATACAACAAAATATCCTCAGAAGAAGAGATACAGGTGTCCAAGGGTACAAAAACGAGTCAAAAATCCGAAGTCCGAACCTATTCTTCATACGCAGGTGGAGGAGGGAATACGTGTCCAGGCTCCTCTTCAGCATCTCTCCTCGCCTCGGCAGCCTTGGTCCTACGGCCCGGTTCTGCTCGCCCAGCATCCTGATGTACGTATGGCGCGAAAGACGTCCCAGCTTGAGCTGTGCTCGCACCGCCATCCGAGGAGTTACCATAGGCCGACGGGTCAGACACCTCCGGCACGGGCATCGGCATACTTGGCGGCTGACGAGACGGCTGAACGTTTCCTATAGGCGGGTACTCGGAGGGGTTCGCCACGTGAAGAGCCTGAGGAAAGCGCGATTGTTGGCTGTAGATCGATTCGCTGACTACGCTACCGTCGCTCATAGGTCCGGGAGGGCCGTTACGCTGGGGTTCGTCTACAGACGAAGGAGCAGCGCTGTACGGGTTGGGGAAGGAGCCTGTTGTTGCAGATGGTGTTCTCTGCGGTCCATTCGAGGCGGCACCAACGGCAGAAGCAGCACCAATGCCAGCAGCACCGGCACCCACACCTGCTAAGTTGGCTTCGGGCGCGGGGTTCGCAGCGAAGTTGCTGGATCCGTTCGCGTTGAAAGGATCTGGTTCGTCGATCGTCATATTTTGAGCCTTCTTGTTGTTCCTGTGGAGTCGAATAGGGAAGGGGTTGATCTTTCCATCTACGTGGTCGAAATCATCATCGCGGTCCTTGTGGCGTTTTCGGCTAGTTGTGCGCCATGAGTTGATATTTCGTTAAATCAGAGGTTGAAGACTCACATGCAGAAGAAGATAGCAAGGAAAAGGATTGCGAGAAATGCTACTCCGCCCACGGTGCCGCCTACTATGGCCCCGACGTTACTTGAGGAAGAACGGTTATTATTCGTTACTGGGACGAGTGTGGTAGGTGTGACGACCGTTGTAAGAGTGCTGGAGACAACCACAACAGAACCACCAGGAAGTGTAGAGGAAGATTGGATGACGGTTTGTGATGTTGAGGGAGGCAAGGTTGAGATGGAACTAGAAGTCGAGGAGCTGGTACTCGATGGTGGAGGGGTGCTAATAACGCTGCCGCCGCCGCCGCCTGTGATCGTACAACTGGTTCCAAAAAGTGTTGCAGTCGCACTCGTGAGGGTTACAGGGACTGTCACATCGACCGGAACCTGCGTAGTGACGACTTGTTCTGCAAACAGGGTATGTTGGTTTTCGTCTCGTAAGTTGTTCAACAGTATAGAAAAACGCACCTGGACTAATAGTGCTCACGATCGTCGTCGTTTCGCACCCTGCGCTAACTCCTGAAGATACTGCAGAGCATGACGAGGTAGTGATAGTGGTGACCGAAGCGGGTACCGTCGTTACACTTGCTGACGATGAGGTTGACACACTGTCCGTGGTGACAGTGGCGAACTGAGTGGCCGTCGGTGTCGTCTGGCACACCGACATGCTGACGACTGCAACGGCGTACGCTTGAGCTTGCAAAAATCGAGAGGTTGGCACACGGCTTTTGCTGCAAGTCGTTCGAGTTGAAGAGTGAAGATCGGGAGTGAGGGACGGTTCAAAACATCCGTTGCGGCTGAGCCTAGTTGAGCACCTCTTCGATCGCCGGAGTTAAGTATACGGTCAGCACCTCCACACCGGGCAGATGACCTAGACAGTCGAGGCTATCCTGTGCACGTCGTGGAAGGTGTGCAGCGTGGACGATGCAAAGACCAGCGAGGTTGAGTCCTAGACCGGAGGCTGGCAGGTGAGCATGACCATATGTTTACAGCTGGGGAAACCAGGCTCCGTACTGGCTCCGTCTGGACAGCCATCATTTCTCGGCCAATTCAATCCTGAGGCTATGCTGTACACACATTCGTCAACACAATGTCGGTCGACGAGCACGTAGTAAGATGCAGCGCAGAGCGCGAGGAACGTTGTGAACGATGGCAAGCAAATCGAGTTTCCCGCCGCTTGCCGTATTTAGAGTTTGGCGGGATCAATTATGTAAGCAGACTCCTGGGTCTATAGATGGTTTTGTCTTTTCAAGTTCGTCCCAAACATTGTCTCTGCGAGAGCTGCCATTACAATACACATCCTTCCGTACCTTGTCAAGTTGATGATTCCCCGCGAGAAGGAATCATTCTCCCTTCTACGAGTTCATTCGATTCCCCATTTGCCATCGTCATCGTACTGGTTCAGAAATGTCGTGACTTTGTGCTTGCCGCGGTTCTAGTCCATGACCACGTCGTGTCCCTGGTAAGCCTCCACGTCCTCCTGGCTACCAATACTGACCGTCAATGAATCGGAACATCATGCATCAATAGCAAGGAGACTTGAATTCTATCATCAGCTACAACAGCTGCCTGTGCAGTTCATTTTTGCCTCCGTCTTTTCGATAGGAGGTTTAGCCTCCCACTCCATCACGTACACAGAACGCCAGAGATCGCGAGCTCCGGCGACGCGCAGTTGCAAGCGATTGGAGAACTCAAGACGGGTCTGAAAAAGCCCGCTGGATCTTCTCCCTGTCCAACCAGCTGTGCACTCAACTTCTATCGCTGACTATGGCTTGGATTTTGCTAGCTATAGTTAATTTCCAGTGACCGCCCATGTGCAGTAGTACGTGGATCTCAATTGAGTATGGCTTAGTGTCTAAAGCTACGCAGCATGGTCATCGAAACAGGGCAGCGCGATCGCCAGTGAACCCCACGATCATAGGTGTCGAGTTCCACACATTCGGAAGCAAACTGTTCAGGCAACCAAGGGCGGGCCAGGTGACGCCTCGGAGGCATATCATTGGTCGAGCGGATGCCCTGCAGCGGATAGACTTCTTCGAAGCTGCCGCTGACGAGCCTTGGGAGTTCGTCAAAATCCAGGGGGATTCATAATGGTCGCCACTGGGGAAGATGCGTGAGTAGCAGCTTCTCTATTCTGTACCCCCTCCTTCAACACACAGTCATCACGATGGCTCCGGTCAGTCAAACGTACGGAGCACTGCTCATAGGTGGAATGCTTGCCTTCTAGTGAGTGATATAATCCCTCGTCTTCACCCCACCCTAACCCGCGGCACAGTCTGTCGGGAATAGTCTCAACACAGGCCTTCCTCTACTTCCGCACCTTTCCGCAAGACCGCCCGCGAGTAAAGGTTCTGGTAAGTGATATCCTCAACCATTCTGCCGTTAGCTGACCCAGACGTATTACAGGTACTGGCAGTGTGGTGCGCTCTTGCGACCCGTAATAGTGCTAGCGGGCCCTGCTAATGTAGACATCCATAGGTTCCTTGACGTCCTTCACTCGGCCTTTGTGTGCGCCACCGTCTGGTATTATCTTGTTACAGGACTCGGCAACATCTCAGCTCTTTCAAGAGTTCACTGGTACGTCCGTAGCCTGAAGATTCTCACTACTCCTCCTAATTCTGTGTACCTTCAGGTCGGTTGGCGTGCGTGCACAACTATCTCACTGATATACGGGATGCTGACATTCGAAACAGGTGACGATAACTATCACAGTAAGTTTCTAAACATGAAACGTACCGTGGCTGTTGCTCACATCTGGCAGGGTGTAATAACATTTGTCATCCACTGCTTCTTTGCGTATCGGGTGTGGACACGTATGCTACTACTTTTCATAGCCATTCATTAAGCGGAGCTGACCATGTTCTAGTGAGCAGACGGAACATATGGATTACAAGTGTGATAGTAAGCCTCTCAAGCCATCGCTATGCCAATCTCAGGCTCACCCTGCCACTTCACAGGTTTTACTGTCGTTCCTCAGGACATGTAAGTGCCCACTCATCCTGCCCTATAATGATGCAGTCGACTAACCCATGACGGGATATCGTTACTCAGTAAGCGCGTTTGGTATGTATCATCTATCCTCCATGCGATAACTATAACTGACCGCGGCAATCTCTTGCTTTCCAGGCACGGTCATACAGCTGTGAGCTTTCATATTCGAGAGGGCTCAGCAGATCGTTGACTGACATGAACTAACTCATTTAAGATCGCGCCTTCACACCTGGGCACGATTTCACGAGGTTGCCGCGGTGAGTACTTTTATCAGATCTAATGTGTGGCCTTCAGCTAAATAAATATCTCTGCCCGCAGTGGTCATTTACCACGGGCCTTGTCATCTCGGCTTGTGTCGACCTCTTGATAGCGATATCTATCGTCTACTATTTGAAGAAGAACCGTACCGGGTTCGAAAGGTGCGTTCAATACCGTACTCCCCTTCAAGATAACAAGAGAATGATATTGGAATAGGATGGACTATATCATCGATACCATCATGGTGTACACTGTTGAGAACGGCATGCTCACCTCGTAAGCTAACTTCGGCTGTGACCATGTTTTGCATAGCTCATTCGGCGCCTGACCCATGTTCACAGGCTCTCGGTCGTGGCGTCCTTCATATGCGTAAGTACTGTCCCTTTCTCCAAGTTACTGCGCATGTGAACTTACAGTGTGTTCTCTCCCGAATCGCAGTGGCTGACGATGCCCCACAATTTCATCTTCTTGGCACTGCACTTCGTAATTACAAAAAGTGAGTCCTAATTGAATCACCTGCGGAGTTGTCGGTTTTTGACTTTGATATAGTGTATGCGAATTCGCTGCTAGCAACGTAAGTCGGCTTCCCCTCACGGTATTGTATGAAGGCCGCACAACTAATACCTCTGGATGGAATTCTTAGACTGAACGCCAGGAAGCACATCAAAGATAGGTCCTGTCACACCAACAGCCATTGGCGGGATAACAGCGCCCGCCTACGCGCGCTTGCCACGAACCAATCTATGCGTCTAACCGACACCGTACGGGTCTACTTACGTCCATGTCATCTTATTCACCGAAGCTGATGCCCTTGCTTTTATTCAGGCGACCAAGGAACCTCTATCCAAGCCCTCTGTAAGTATTGTCTGTGTTGTATGAGCGTTTCTCTAACGAGACGTTCTTATACTTGAACAGCTCCAGATTAATGTCGAGAAAACCGTGCACCGCGTTGCAGACATAGGTTCGGCGACGGTGACAGTTGACATCGACCCTGTAGATCCTGTAGCGAGCTTTGAAGATGGCAAAGACGAATATTCGCCCAGTCGGGAATTTGGTGGTCAGCCGGTTTCTTCCTCCAGATATCATTCAGATCGGGGACTTGGGCTTGGAGATGCTTGATCATTATGCTAATGTATATGTACGTATGCTCCGTCTGATATTCTATGGTGTGTTGTGTGTTGCTTATGCCGTGTTTCTACCTCAGTAACTACATCGTGTACTGTACTTGAGATTCAAAGGGGTTTTTATGATTCAGACCTTCTGACAAAGATTCTGGAGGCTTCCTCCACTCAGACTAGGGTTGTACTATCTCGCACAATAGGCGCATGGATGACAGTTAGTGATTTAATCATGGTCACAATACTGATGAGCGGCTGAAGGTTAATTCTAGTACAGTCATGCGAGATGTGGTTTGCCTTGAAAGGCAGGTATTGGTCCGCCACCGTTGTGCTGCAAGGTTTAGCCAAGCATTTGTTGTACTTGGCGTGCATACTACATCTGGTGGGAGGAGCCTGGACCGGCCAGACAGCAATGGGATTGGTTTGAGAGACCGTGCGCGCGTAACGGCGTCCTCTATTTCCAGGCATCCAACAAACCTAGCCGCCACCAACAGTTCAGAGGGCCCTACATAATGCCGTCCAAGCACGCTCTTCGATTTCTGTACACTGGTAGCAATGACCCCAATTGCCCAGACCTATGGTGCAATCCTCATAGGAGGGCTCCTCGCACTATGGTGAGCACTACGTCTGCATAACTCGTGTGTTCGTTGATCTAAATAAGTATGTGATGACAGTATATCGGGGATTGTGTGCGTCCAGTGTTTCATCTACTGGCGTACGTCCCCCAATGATCGTTTGAGGATAAAGATCTTGGTGAGACATTCGTATCATACTCATCGTTGTAGCCCGACTAAATTTACGATGACGTTAGGTGCTAGTAGTGTGGTATGTCGCTGATACAGACCTTATTCGACGTCATGTGCTGTAACTTGGTGCCAGGGCATTCGATGCTCTGCACTCAGCCTTAATTTGCTCTTCCCTTTGGCACTACTTCATTGAAGGATATCACTCTACGGTCACAATTAAAGGGATTCACTGGTAAGACTATTATTTCTTATCGTACACTATACTCATATATTATCGACATTACAGGACAGTCTGTGTGAGCACACGGTGGATACTAGTCTCCGTTTGATCGCTGATTTCGTGGCACAGGTTACTGCGTGTATTACGGTACGTGATGCTTCTATGGTGGCACTACACAGAAAGATCGACGTCATTCTCGCCTACTATACAGGGTATCACTACATTCTCGATTCAGTGGTACGTGTAGTACTGTCCCTGGCCTCTGAATATCTGAAGGCTTTCAACTCAAAGATTTAGCTTTTTCGGACATCGCGTATGGACATGTACGTCCAATGTCGTTTCTCACGATTCACGGAGCATTCACCTGACTTCTACTTATATAGTGAGTGGACGCAAAAAATGGATTCCTGGGGCAATCGTATGTACCTGCTATCTTGTCATGAAAGTTTGTTAATGTTAGGCCTTAGGCGGGACTTGCATTCCTGAGGCTTTGTAAGTAACTATCGTGAGTGCAAGTGGTAATGTTCTGATTAATTTGCTTTACAATAGTGGCCGCCTGTGGTGAGCTCCCCATTGCCTGTGGTTATGTCAATTAATCTTGATTCTCCGCTCGTCTTCCAGGGGTGACCGCTCAAATGTAGGCCACACGCGCTTCAACCTTCACCGTGTAGTCTCAAATAGCTTACCCTTATTTATAGGTCTCGTCTCCATACATGGGAGAAGTTTCATCAAGTAGCAGCAGTAAGTGCTGCCATCGTGTTTCCTTAGTAGTCTCCGAACAGGGCTCTCTGATATCATACTCGTATCCGCAGTGGTCTCTTCATACGGGGCTTGTGCTGTCTGCATGTGGCGACGTTCTCATCACATCGTCGCTTATTTACTATCTGAACAGAAACCGTAACGGTTTTCCGAGGTAAGTCGCAATAGTAACTTGGGGTTTTGAGAAGTGCCAATCCAACGTTTCTATTCCGTCAATTTTTGTTATAGCTCGGACTTTATCATCGACAATATTATGCTCTACAGCGTTCAGACCGGCGTGATTACATCGTACGTCTTCTCTCACTTTTTTTTTCAAAAGCACTACTATCGCTTCATGACACCCTAACCGTTCTCTATCACAGAATAACAGTAGTAGTGACATTCATATGCGTGAGCATTCATAACTCGTTGAACCTTATATGTATGTCTCACAGATCTCTGCAGTGGGTGGCGATGCCACAAAACCTGATATTCCTGGCACTGTACTTTGTCATCGCCAAGAGTGCGTTACACTCTTTGAGTCTCGTACTATATAGGCCCATTGCGCTGATTGTCCTCTGCGCCTTCAGTGTATGCAAACTCATTGCTGGCAACGTAAGTTGTCTATGCATTCTCCGCAGAAGTAGTAGTGCGCCTGACAGCATCCAAACATTTAGCCTGAACGCCAGGAAGTCTCTCAAGGATAGGTCGGGCGATGGCTCAGATCCATGGAGGGACAACACTATTCGACTGCCGCCACTCTTTGGAGGACGGGTTCTTCGTCGGGGTCATCATAGCGTGCGTATCCGTCCACCAACGACCTAAGACAGTGCCTGCAGATGATCTGTTTAGCTGATTATTTATATCACCGCATAGGGGCGAGGCCCAGAAACGGCTGTGAGTTTGAGTTCCAAGTCAAGTGCCCTCAATGCATACGAGCTTATATCGCATGGTGTGGCTCATTTATTTTAGCTCCAAATAAGCGTCGAGAGGAGCGTCCACTGCGTTACCGATATTGGATCAAAAGCGGTTGCTTTCGATATCGACGGTACAGAGGCCAGTACAGAGCCTAATATGTTTACCGATGGCAAGGGCGATGTCGCAGACCGTTTGTGCATTGGGAGTATCTCTGCCGAGAAAATCGTGCACATGCCAGGCGGCGCGGGCGATAAGTGTGTATGAGCTTCTCTTGCCCCAATTTCTCCTGGTTTTGGTTGTCACCTTTTATAAATGACAGCCGGAAGGCATTGTCGTCGACCGTCCTGCTCGTTTTCTTGAATGTCTTTATATCTCATGTTTTGTATCCTTTCAGTCTATATATGCGCGGGTTCAGTAGCCAAGACTCAGCCAAGACTGTAGCTTGTATTATGAGACGGACATCGGTCAATTATATGTATTCTTCCCTGGTCACAACTAAACAAGCAAATAACTGGAGAACGGACATACCCGTCAGAGCTTCATTCAGGAATTCGTTATGGAGATCGCGCATTCCCTTAGGCCCAACAATCCTCAACCAACTTCCCCTCCCTCTCCATCCTACCCACGAACTCCTTCGCCTCCTCTTCAGTCTTCCCTCCGCATTGTACGATAATGTCTCGAAGAGCAGCACGCACACCAGCGGGCATCTTATTCGACGAACTGAATTTATAATGACGCAATGTACGATTAGATATCACGGAAGAGCAGAAATGGCCAGTCGACTCACCCAGAGATGTACACATACCCGTTCTTCCGTCCGATAGCATCCCACACCTCCTTCCCGTCCTCTCGTATGAGGTCTTGAACATACGTGCGCTTCACGCCTGGAGGTCCATCTCGCGAGCATGCCACTCGGTAGATGAGTTTTGCACCCGGACGAGTTTGGACGGTCCCACTAGACCTCGGGTGAGCGTGCTCTGTGGTACCTTGAGCCGAAGATAGCGAAGACTGAACGGAAAGGGAAATTTGGGAAGGTCCGGTAGATGCGAATTCGAGGAACTCTTCCTTGTAGTACTGGTCCTTCGTCGCAGAACGGCACCCTTGGTACAAGGTATTTCCTAGAGCACGCAGGACAGCAGCATTCGTTAGTTTCCACTTTTAACCTTCAACATATCTCATGTCAAAGTCTCACGGACCTCCTGCGCCGAGAGCAATTCTCTCCTCGACTATACCTCTCGCGGGGGCGATTCCCGTCCCAGGACCCACGCATATAACTGGTATGTCGGCGTTCATGGGGACGGTGAAGAATGCCTTCTTTATCCGTATCTCTACTTTGTCTCCTATGTACAAACCATGCAAAGTCAGATTTCCTGAGCCAAACCCACAAAGGACGATCGGGCCCGGAAAAGCGATGACGATGACTGACCTGGCTGAAGGGCAGCGAGATACGTCGTGGCGACACCGCGCCTTGGTATCCGCAGCTTCGTCCTATAGTTGACAATGGCTACGCATAGTTGAATCTGCCGTGGATGACGCTAAACAAATAGATACTGGTCAGAGATACCGAGTGATATACGGCATGATCGGGCACGCTTGCTATGTGGCACGTACACGGATAGAACTTGCGATCGAGAACTCTCTGGGTCTGAGCGCAGGAAACAGGTCGAACAAATACTCTTTGGGAATCTTTGCACTTCGGAACTCTTCCAGTACTTCGCGGATCGTTCGGCGTACGCTTGTGCAGTAATCATATAGATCGTCCTATGAATCGAGTGACCACGGCGTTCGCAAACGAAGAGCGTATTAGCTTCTGACTGTCATCCTACACGGGGACCACATAACACTCACAGCAGCATGCTCTCCAACCAAGAACTCGTCCAGCTTCTCGCTCTCCATATCGTCGGTGGTGAAATGCCGGAGAAGAGCAAAGAACCCCTTTCTCGGTACTGCATTTATATCCAAGAATTTACTGAACAGCAGACGCAGTGTGACAGTGCGTGGCATCCGAGGTGGGAGTGATTGCTCTGGGAGAAGATGCGTGACGGTAAACGGGTCGTTGGCAATATTTGCCCATCCCATATTTATGAGGAAGGAGTCGACGTCAGGGGCCGGTACGATTGGGTGAATGACCGCAATATCTCCCGGGCGGTACCTAAGATAAAGGCAAGTTCAAGTTCGTAAAAGCAGGATGTCGTGGCACATCACTCACTCTATGTCCCGGTCGAATTCAAATTGGAGATGTCGAGTGTCTTGGTACCAATCGTCGCTTGTAATGCGTTCATTACGAGTGACAGTGCTAACGAGATACTCATCCCGAAGGTTCCCCTGCATATTAATGAGATCCAGCTTTACAGAATCTACTAGCTCCGTGACAGAGACACGAGGGGGAGGTTTGCCGTCAGGCAAGACCTCAAGCCCAGGAGGTAGAGGGAAGGCGACCAAGAGCTCGCTCGAAAGCTTCTCAATCCATGGGTCCAATGCCCCATCAATACTACAACGTCCCATATAAGATAATTATCTCTAAATGTTGTCGTAGTGCTTACCCAAGATGGTGTTGGTCATCCGCATCCCCCCGCTCAATAAGTTGCGTGGCGCCAAGACTCAGCAGCCGTCTCTCAAGTAGTTTAGCAGCCCAGCAGAACTTCTCGTATGCTGTATCTCCGAGACCAAATACAGCGAAAGCGAGATGGTCGAATAGGTCGGAAGGGAGATCTGCACGGAGTAGGGATTGCCAGAAGGCCGTCATTGAACGAGGTTCGCGCCCGGAACCTGTGGTGGACACGACGAAGATGGCAGTATGGGCAGAGAATAGAGAGTCCTGTGCAGTTCGTAAGATGAGATGTATGTCGAAGGAGAAGATGGTTTAAAGATGTACTCACCGCTTCATACTCGTCCAGACTGGCGAGTTGCACCTCGAAATGCAGTCTACGACACAACCGCGCTAGACGTTCAGCCACGTCTTGTGCATTCCCAGTCTCTGTTGCGTATAGAATCGAGACCTCTCTTGGCTCTTCCTCCTCATCTTCCTCGCCATGGTGGTGGATGATATGGTGGTTGTGGTGCTGAGCGTGATCAACATGGTGGTTGTAGGTCATCTTGAGGTTTGAGGCGGAAGGATAAAGAGGGACCTGATCAAAACGGCGGCTGTGCAGTTGTGGTTATCTGATAAGCAATCCTTCAAATACTATTGAGCAGCGTCACGGTAGTCTCCCACCCTTAAGCTTCATACAGGACCTGTGCTGTCTGGGTGCGGCGACTTTTTGACTACTGCATCGCTTGTTTATTATCTGAACAGAAACCGCACCGGGTTTGCGAGGTACGTTGTAGTTGACTTTCCAGATTATGCAAACAAAAAAGTCAACTCAATATACAGCTCAGACTTTATCGTCGACAACATTATGCTTTACAGCGTACATAATGGTGTGCTGCGATAATTAGTAGTATTAGTTATTATGTATGAGCTTCTTGTACCTTAGTTTCTCTCCGGTTTATTGTCGTCGACCGTTCCCGCTAGCTTTTCTTGCATGTACTTGTATCCCATGTTTCGTATCCTTTCAGTCTATATATGCGCATTGATCTATCCTCAGAAGTTTTTGCGTCGAATGAATGGCGACATGATAGGCAACATAATAAGCATTAATATTGCGATCGAATTCGACATTCAATGTCGCGATGAACGTACGCTCAACGTGTTAGTATCTACATCTTCGAACCAAGCAGTATTCTACAACACACTCAGTCAACCACCTCAAAGAACCGAGGAGAAAATGAAATGAACAGGCCAAGACTAAAGACTCAGGGAGGAAACGTAGAATTGACTCAGTCAACGACGAGAGGAAGCGAAGCAGGGGAGGACGGATGTCAAGGAGGGGGAGGGGATAAGAGATCAATTGAGTTTGAGATATATAAGACAGGGGAAGGGTATAAGGGTTCCTATACAGCGCGAGCGGTAGAGATAATACACGCTGTACAGAAGAAGCAGAAGTGATGACTTCCGCTTGCACAACGGCGGACGAATAAACAGGAACAAATAGTTTATATCAGTCGTCTGTGTGTCACGGACGTTAATGAATTTGGTATACAACATCAGACAGTCAGTACATACGTGACGCGGTATATGGGCCCGATCAGTAGCGAGGAACGACGCCAGATGCGCCGTTCAAGCTGCTCGCACGCCTCGACATCCTCCAGTCGCCAGTGCCTTGGCCGGGATACTGTCCGTTGCTGGGTCTAGCGCGCACAAAGCATTCGACCGGTACGACACCCTGTTCACCACGCTCGTTCGCGCACAAAGCCCAGCCATCATCGTACTCGTTCAAAACGCGGATGGTCTCGCCAGCGGTGATAGAGAGCTCGTCAGGGAGGTTGGGAACGAAGGTGCAGCGGACCGTGGCAACGTTGGATCCCGCGGGGGTAAGGGCGACAGCAGGAGCACCGAGGGCGGGTTGGAGCGTAGGGGACATGGTGTTCATGGGTGCCGGGTTGTTGTAAGACATCGGTGGAGGAGGAAGTGGAACAACCGGGGGCGTGAATGGCTTCTCGGGAACAGGAGGTAGACTGCCATTGTTGAGTTTCTCGTTGAACATGTTCGACTCCTGCGCAGGCTTCGGGAACGTGGTAGGAGTCCATGTCATGCGCCTGTTTTGGCGTCTGCGCAGGAGGGTCTTGCGAACGATAAAGACGGCCAAAGCGCAAACAGCCAGGATGACCACAATTACAATACCAGCAATAGCACCACCGGAGAGGCCGCTGTGGTGTTGCGCGGCTGCGCTTGACGCATCTGCTGCAGTAGCACTGGGGTGAGCAGAAGAGGTCACGGATGCGGCGTGGTTTGCATTGGTAGCGTGGGTGGCCGAAGCAGCTGTAGAGGGAATGGTAGGGGACAAAATGCTGCTGCTCGACAAAATAGAGCTGGAGGAGCTGCTTGAGGTAGAGGAGGAACTCGACGAAGACGAGGAGCTGGACGAGCTGGAGCTGCTCGAACTAGAGGAGGACGAAGACGAGCTCGTGGACGTCGATGTCGCGGAGGTTGAAGTCGACGTCACTGTCGCTTTCGCGGTCACTGGTACAACGATGGGGACTACTTCGGTGTGCAGAATGGTCGTCTGCGGCAATGCAAGGGTCTGCACGAGGGTGGTCGCAGAGGTGGTCAGCCCCTCGATCTTGTCATCGTCCTTGCCAAAGACGTTGAGTCCATCGAGCCCGTCGAGAAGATCGCGAGCTTGCAGACGCGCCGGGGAGGCACGTTTGTAGTGGCGATGGACGGCGGCAACTGGTTGGAAATGGCCAGACATGTCGGGTTAATTGGGAGGCGGGGTTCGTGTAATTTGAGCGGAAGGTTGAAGTAAAGTGAGTGCTTGCTAGCAGACGTTGAAAAGAATGTGAGGGGTGAATGAAGGGACCAGCGGGCTCGTCGAGCTCGTCGACTTTGGACACGACGATGGTGGGCAGAAGAAAGTCGTGAAGAAATGGCTGACCGCCGTGATGGAAACCCGACAGGCGTGACACTTTTAGACAATCACGCCAGGGCCAGCCTCACCAAAACCGCGTGACTTTGTGACAACAAAATAGGCGCTAATCTGTGACCCGACACTCTGACGGCGCTCCCCGCTCTTTGCCCGCCCTTGACCAAACCCAGGTTGCTCGTCGCCCGACGCAACTCAAGATATTCTTCCTCATTCCAATGGCCATCTCTACCGACAACAGTTCGACGTTCAATTTTTGGTCCTCGATATTGGCTCTTCGGATTTCAGACACAAGCGTGACTGTGACCCGGACCATTCTACTTGTCAAACTCGTTGCACACACAATCAACACGACCTGTTGTTTGCGTGACAACGATCATGCCCTACATGAGGTATGTCCGCCATGCAATTATGAGGGTCGCATCAGTACCGCTTTTGTTGCTGCCCTCATGACTATATTTCCTCTACAGTGCAGTACTTATGTTCAGACCTGTGCTAGAGTTGACATTATCACCAACTAATTTTCTGGTTGTTGATTGATACTACGAATTTAGTACGACATACTCTGGATTGTGGTCAGGTACTTATGCACTTATGACGTTTCTGCTCCTGAGAGACGTGTCCGCGCCGATCCTCACACAGCCTCCGCCAATCTCCAGCACCTAGTGTTCTATTCTTGTTGAGGTCACCATATGGAGAAGGAATTCGTGGCCAACACCCGAAAGTACCGCGTGTGTATCGAGTGCGCGACCGCTTTCACGTCATTGAATTTCAACGATACGCATTTGAAAGGTGCCGAAGGGCTATGAGCCGAGACCGGCCCCTGAAATGTCAGTCTTTCGCAGTTTCTGTCCTGTGTGCAGTCTGTTGACCTACCCACTTGTAGCTTCAGAAGAGTTAAGAATATCTCTGCCTTCTCCATACAGCCTCATACAGCGCGCAGAATCACCTGGTATAAAGATCACGGACGTTCTTCAGATGAACGCCGCACAATCAGGATACAACAAATCCACGCCTCGCTGTTTTGTCGGCCAAAGCTGCCACGGAACGCACCTTCATCTACCAGCTGACCCCGAGGATAGACTTGCCATTCGCAAATGACAAAATATTCTCAGACGCAGCTTCCCAGGTTGCGGCCCGGCTGGTCAGGCGCGTTTCTGGAAGTTCAAGAAGACGGCGTGCTAGCATCGTCGGGCGCAGGTGAGCCAGAATGACATCTATTGCGGGACAACACTTTTTACCGGCTCTGTTCAGTACAAATACTTGGTGACGCAGTCAGGATAGCTCGCCCGCCCCCTAACGAGGTCCACGATTGTACGGCTTGCAAGACACGTTCAACGCTGCTCGTCCGCCATGGTTGCACTCCGTCTTGTTTCGTTTGCGTTTGCACTGAACTTGCTCTGGGGAGTAGTAGCGACGCCCCCTAGCACCATCAAACCTGCGTTTTCGAATGGCCACTGGGTAGACACATGGACGTCTATGCCACAGCTGACTGAGTCTACCAACTTGCCTCCACCTCCATTCGTACGTCAACCACAAATATCTTCCTCTAACCGACCTATTAACCCCGGAATGTAGAACGGCACCAATGTAGTCTTCCAAAACTCTACGATCCGCCAAACTCTGCACATGTCCGTTGGTGGCCCACAAATCCGCCTCCGCTTCTCCAACGCATTCGGTGTAACAGACCTTCCCATCACCGCCGTCACCGTCGCACTACCCTTCAATGGGTCCGCCGGAGTCTCAGCAATTCAACCCAAGACGCTTCAGACGGTGACTTTCAGCGGGAATACATCCATCATTATTCCGAACGCAGGACTCGCAGTTTCCGATCCCTTGAATTTCCCCGTCCAGCCCCAGTCTATGATCACTGTGACGATCTTCCTGGCGAATGGACAGACGACGAACTTGATCACTTCTCACCCGGGAAGTAGGACGACGTCGTGGTTTGTCAATGGAAACGAGGTTAGCGCGACGAACTTGACGATCACAAACCCGAGCATTCAGAGCGCGGCACATTGGTGAGTAGCGGAGGCTGTTTGCGAGTACTTCCAGCTCATATTATCCGATAGGTTCTTTGTCAGCGCAGTCGAGGTTTGGTCACCTCCCTCTACCGTGGCGTTTGGTATTGTAGGGGATAGTATCACGGACGGCAGAGGCAGCGATACAGATGCCAACAACAGGTAAGTGAACTTAAATCGATCCTGCCCAAAAGTGAATTTTAATTCACACATCCTTTCAACAGATGGCCTGACCTCGTACTGCGTCGAATGCAACAAAACGCGGCAACAAAGAACATTGCGGTATTCAACCAAGCAGCGGGTGGCAATCGTATCCTCGCAGACGGTCTCGGTCCTGCAGCGGCCGGCCGTATCGAGCGAGACATCATCGCACAATCTGGCGTCCGCTACGCCATGATCTTCGAAGGTGTCAACGACATCGGCACAGCACCAACAGACCCCACCTCCCAACAAGTCGTCGGTGACCGTCTCATCCAAGCGTTCAAGCAAATAGTCGTCCGAGTGCACGAACTCGGAATTCCTATCTTCGCGGCGACGATCACGCCGTTCGGTGCACCCAACAGCACGATCCAACCGTACAGCAACCCAGAGAGGGAGAAGACGCGGCAGCGGATTAACGATTTTATCAAGAACAGTGGCTGGTTTGACCATGTCGTTGATTTCGACGCTATCGTACGAGACCCGAGCAACCCTACACAGCTGAACCCTACGTTTAACTCGGGGGACTTTTTGCATCCCAACGTTGCGGGTTATACTGCGATCGCGAATGCGTTCCCCCTGGATATCTTCGAGCTGTTTAAGAATGGCGTTAGTAGCTTCCAGTGATGGACCATTGTATTGATATCGTTGTTCTGCCAATTACTGTGTGTACCGTAAACAGTCAGAAAACAAATATGGCATTGCTATGTAGCACTGACATAATGTCCCGCGATTGCCGGCATGGGATGGATGGGTATTAGGTGAGTGCTCTAGATTCAATAATATAATAATATAGGTTATATTGAGCTTACGTGATAGGGCACTATAGTGTAGTGGTTATCACTCAGGATTTTGACCTTGTTCCAACTTCCTGAAACCCAGGTTCGAACCCTGGTAGCGCCTGTAGATGTTGAGGTCCGTTTTTTTTTCTTCTGGTTCAAACCGTCTTACCCTTGAAGCTTGATAAATGGCACATCCGACGAAACCAAATACGCACGTTTGATACTTAGTATGACTGAAAGCATGCATTTCATTGTCGCTAGAATGACTAATGACACATCAGTCAGCTAAATCATTAGCGACCTACAGTACTCATCACTTCAGTTGCATATACCGCGACTACCCCAGTTTAACTTTACTCTTTTGGTCTCTGGGACCTGCAATAGCCATCGACCCAGCTCACTGGTCATGCGAATAGGCAAACACTGACCTAATTCATCTGTAATTTATGTCAGACTACGCGTCAACATCTTCAAGACCCGCCTCTCCCGTCGGTGAATTGCCACAGTTGCCCAACACTGCACGACCATACCGCTTTACATGGGATACTGCTCAGAAGAAACCTGGGCCAGGAAGTGTCTCAGAGACGACCGAAGGGCGTGGTGACTACTTCGCTGGTCAATCGTCGTATGACACATTCGCAGGTTCCTCTATAAACCTTCCCTTGGGGTCGTTCCCGCCAGAATGGAGTAGCTCGATACATGGGTTTCACGGTACGTAGCATGTTTTTAATTACCTACGGAGGGTACTGAACTGTACTACTCAGCCATCTCTACCGTGGTGAACAGCCCTCACAAGAAGTCGGCCCCTCCAAAGGCACACTCAGCCCTCCCCGCAGTGCCTCCCGCAGACCTCCCGCGTGTCAAGCGGAAGGACTTCGACTCTTACCTACGGTCCGTTGCACCGGAGTGGGAACGATTTGAACAGAATGCTTTAGAAGGTCGCGAAGGTGCCGCGCAGATTAGCAGTCCCAGTGAACGACCGTCCATTGGCGAGTTGCCCACCACACCACGTACACCACGACCGCCTGTAGGGAAACCTCTGCCTCCCCTCGAGACTGTACCCGAAGTGTACTTTGAGAAGCACTTCAATCTGGGGGACCCGAGGACGTTCAATGTTGTGACGGAATTCAGCGACCAACATGAAGGCTTCATGCTCGACGACCCAGCGTCGTTCACATATGCGCAGCCGCTTATAGACAAGATGTCGGGGTATGCGGATACTATTGAACAGCATCTCGTGCGGGAGATTTCTATACGGTCGACGTCATTCTTCGCGGCATTGTCGAACTTACAAGACCTCCAAACGGAGAGCGAACAATGCTTGGGCCGGATCACGCGGTTGAGAGGGCTCTTGAAGGAAGTTGACGAGAAGAGTGCTGTCAAGGGTCTGGAAGTCATCAGAAGCGAAGGGCGCATGCGTAACCTACAGAAGGTTAGAGGTGCTGTCGGTGCTGTCGGTAGTGTGGTGGAGATGATAGGTGTAGCGAGGGGGCTCGTAGGTGCTGGCCAGTGGGGTGAAGCTCTGGACGTTGTGGATGAACTCAACGCTTTGTGGGACAATGGCTACCATCACCAGGACGAAATCTCCAAGCCGGCCGCTGCACCATCAATAACGAATGGTGATGGCAGAAGATCGCCTCTCCCTACTGTCGTAGAGTCACCCGTAGCTCCTTCCACGCCAGTAATCCCAGAACCAACGTCACAAACCTCAACGAACAGGAGACCCGCGCCGTCAATACCGATCTCGTCCTTGCATGCATTCGAAGCACTACCGTCGAATTTGCAGGCTCTTACTCTCCAAATAGCCTCCTCCCTGACTTCCGAAATTGTCAGTGTCCTGAAGTTAGACCTCGTCGAACGGATAGACAAGGACCCCGTGGGCTCGAATGGCCTTTTAGGTCCTAATGGACATCTCGAGAAGTCGATGGAAAGCTTGTCTCTCAAGGATAAACTCAGACCTCTGTTGCATTCCTTAGTGAGGACTGGCAGTATACGAGAAGCAACGGCGTCATGGCGAGAAGTCGTGCTAAACGAGGTTGTCGTCGTTCTCAAACGAGTGAGTTTGGGATACTCGTATTGTGACCTTGGGTTTTGATCTTACTTGATATTTCCCTAGCATATACCATTGTTTACCTTGGACGCGGAGGACGGTTCCCAGAAGTGAGTTATCTTGACCGTGATGTCCGCTGTTCAGTTCATTCACCTCGATTCAGTGCCGAGGCAGCAAAGGAGATTACTTCCATGGAGCATTCGGCGTTCCTTGACCTCGCCCGTGTTATGTATGCCCGCTTCCTCAGGTGTATAGAAGGCTTGCAGTCTCAAAACACTATCATCATCGAGGTATTGGAAGGCATCCAGTAAGTGTTCGACGTCATGCAAACATCATACTCTCCAACCTGACGTTCGTGCCCTTCTATGTTGAGTCAATCTAAGCCGCTGGATATATCCTCTCTGAAAGAGGAGCTCGGAGACATACTGGCATCCGCAGGAGAACTTGCCAATGCACGAGCCGCTAAGGTGATCAGCCTTCGTGGGGAGCAACATACTGCCCTAGACCTACGGGATTTCTGGACCTTCTTCAACGTTTCGTGGGATTTCGTCGTGAAAACGGAGGTTATATGCAGGCGTATGATTGTAGGGCTCAGAGGTGTCGTTGTCAGCCAGGTTGGTGAAGTCTGTCATCTAATTACTAAATGCCGCTGAAAATGCTCTTAGTCGAAGACGTTCATCCAAGCTTTCCATCAAAGTCGTCTCTCACAATCAGCCAAGCTAGTAGAGGACGAGCTATGGAGTCCTGCAGAGGTCAGTCCGGTTGTGCAGAACTTTGTGAACCTACTAGTCGAAGCCTCTGTGCAAGACCCTGCGGAGTTCTCGTTCAGCGCTCCGCCGCCCACGTCTCCTGGTTCGGCTCTTTCTCCTACTCTTACCCCTGCACCTCCTACCACCCTCAATGGCACCGCCATTCAACCTTCCTCTCCTGTCCCTTCGCCCATGTTCCCCAATCATGAACCGAAGCATCTCCAACCCCCTCGCTCGCCAGACTCTTCAAAGCGACGCAGCTCGGGCCACGGCCCAAGCAAACATTTGAAGATCGAAGATAGAAACTTCTTCGCAGTGTCAGCAACACTCGAAGTTCTCGTTCTCTTGACAGATTACTTGCGCGTTATCGTGACTCTGCCGACTCTGGTGACGGAGACGATGAGCCGCGTCATTGAGTTGCTGAAGGCGTTCAACTCGAGGACATGTCAAGTTGTACTTGGTGCTGGGGCTATGCGATCTGCTGGACTCAAGAATATTACTGCGAAGCACCTTGGTGAGTAAATTCTCTTAAGATATGCTATACCTTGACGACTGATTGCTGCTGTATCAGCACTTGCCTCTCAGTCTCTGTCGATCATGATCTCTCTCATTCCTTACGTGCGAGAAACGTTCAGACGGCATCTGAGCCCAAAGCAGGCTGTCATGCTCATTGAGTTCGACAAGATGAAACGGGTACGCTGTTCATTCTGCTTTATGCACGCGCTTGACTGACGTATTTTGTGATTCGACAGGACTACCAGGAGCACCAGAACGAGATCCATGCGAAATTAATCGCCATTATGGGAGATCGTCTAAGTGCCCATATCAAGACCCTTCAGGTACGCACAGGTGATTTTCCTATCGAGTAGACATTCAATAAGCTCGTGACAGGTGGTGAATTGGGATGTTCCAAGACCAGGAGGAGCTGTCAATGAGTACATAGAACTCCTTGCGAAAGAGACAGTGACTCTGCACAAAGTTCTGTCTCGTTATCTCTCAGTGTCTGTTGTGGAGGTAAGTGGGTACGATGCACATTTTTGAGTGAGATGTAACTCAATATGTTTGCATGATAGTTCGTCATGACACAGGTATTTGCTGCCATCAACCATCGTCTATCCGAAGAGTTTGCTGCCATTGAGCTACCGTCTTTGGAAGCCAAAGAAAGGTCAGCGCATTCGCCGTGCCTTAATATCTCTCTGCTTACAATGCTCTATCATTTAGACTCTTAGCAGATGCTCGCTTCCTGCACGAGAAGCTCTCAGGGCTCAAGAATGTGAGAGCGCCGACGGCAATGCTTGAAATCGTCGTACAGGAAAAGCGTGTCGGACCACAAACGAAAGAGCCCCTGTCTCCACGACCACAACCGCAGCGTGCAGAATCGCTCGCCTCTCCTCCCCCTTCGACGACATCACGCTTCGCCCACATGTTCAGCCGCGCAGCACCCTCGAGATCTTCGACACTTCTATCGCCTCGTCCAACCACCCCTAATCCCCCTGCAGACACCGAAAAGGCATTGCCCCCTGTCAGTCCCTCACCGGAACCGTCAAGTATGCTCTTGGACGCTGGACCATCGCCGACACCCCCGGTAACCACACCTTCTCGTCCGCAGTCTCCTGCTGTGGCAAACGGACACGCGCTGCCCGTTGAAACCTCCCAGGATGAGACAAAAGACGAACATCCCGAAGAGTCGTTGCGTGGGAACGAACTGGTTGACGAGCCAGAATCAGTCAAGGAGAATGGTGATGCGCCCCTCCCGCCTCCTCCAGAGAAACCTAGCAAGAGCCCGGAGGGGGAGTTGCCTCCTACCCCTGCCGAGATTGACCACGTTACGAGTAATGGGTCTGCGGATAATGAGGAGAAGGAAGATGATACCGAGTCGTAACTTTGCAGCAGATATCCGCATAGTATTATTGTCACACTAGCTTGGATTTTCGGACAAGTATCGCTATTCATCAATTTAATCTCAGGTTTTCCGAAGTGTGCATGTCTTGAACATGTATGAAGAGTGTTGAGAGTGTAAGTATGTTTTAAACATACTCTTGTCCTTTCATATGTTGCTATGCCTTTGATCAACTTCTATCATTTTGCGATATGTACCAGTTGATGAACAACAGCGGAATGTCCGAGCAGCCCGCCACAGATGATGAACATCTGAGCAGTGGCAGATATGTGGTGAGCAGCTAACAGAGGGTCATGTTAACTGCCAACGTGTGCCTCAGACACACGACAAGATGTATGTACATAACTTAGCAACTGTCAGATGTGTAATCCTCGACATTGCAGCCCTACTAATGTAAATGATGTCCGGTAACGTCGTATCCTAGCGCTACGCTGTAATGTCCCGTTCCCATCACGTTGATGCCCCCTAGACGAGTGGACACCAACGGAGCAGATCTCTAGCAAACCCAAGTTCCCCATCGTCAGTCTATGATGCATAGCGAGGGGCTTTTAGAGCATCAAGCCAGCGGCAAGACCGGCGAACAGGCTGACAGTCATGCCGACCTTTACTGAGCCAGCGCTGTTAGCTGCCGTTGCTGAGGGGGAAGAGCCGCTTGAGCTTGAGCTTCCCGAGGAGATAGCGGAGCCAGAGGGAGAGGAGGCGCCGCTGGAAGCGGAGGCACCACTGGACGCTGTTGCAGATGCACCAGTTGACTCAGTTGCAGAGGCGGATCCCGATGCGGCACCGCTGGAAGCAGCAGCAGAGGAGTTGCCTGCGGCCGCGCCGTTCTTGGCTGCTTGCTGGAAGGCGTCGAATGACTTCTCAGCAGTGGGGTTCACGGCGAAGACCATTCCGTTCTGGCAATGGTTCTTGGGCCTAAAGGTCCAGACTCAATCAATACACTTGCTATGTTATAACGCTACACTCAGAAAAGACGTACGTTTGTTGGTTGCAGAAGAACCAGAGGGGAGCGGAAGTATCGGTGACGTTCACAGAGAACTGCTGAGCGTTGGTTGCACCCGCGGCGATAGCCTGGAAACCAGAGTCCAAACCGCCATTGCTCTGGCAAGGGTTAGCGAAGGTAGACTGGGTGACGGAGTGGTTGCCGGCGACACTGTAAGATGAGCCACTATCAATACACGTGAGAATATGCATTTAGAATGTGAACGTACAAGACAAAGTCGATGGTATCACCGACTTGAGCAGTGACACTGCTGGGCGTGAAGGTAAGAGTAGCGTTGTTTCCAACGATAACCTGGATGTTGGCGGCAAGAGCGGAGCCGGCGGCGAGGAGGGCGGGAGCGAATGTCAAGAGCTGCATGTTGTCGATTTGGAGGAAGTTGGGGAAGTTATGTAATACGAGCTAGCCGTAGGTAAAAAGTTGAAGGCAAATCGAGCCTGTATACGCCATGCATTAGGGGTCAGATAGCCAGCAAACAACAGGGATGCAACTTACACAGCTCGTAACGTAGAACGAAGGGAACGTAGGTTGGCCGGAGGACGGGGATCTCAAAACGCAGGTCGAGGGATTATATACGGTGTTGCGACGTAACCTATGGCAACTTGTCGCACGGAACTGATAGGTCGCAGCTATACGGCCATTACCGTCCTTGCTATCATTGGTCCATCACGTTTTATTTTGGGCATCACGATAATTCTCATCGTCCCTATGGCATTTCCACGCTTCGTCACTGCCAGAAGTCACTCCACCTTCGGATGAAACTGTGATTGGTGAACTGTTGGACTCGAGCGTCAGCCCGTTGCTAAGGACCCTGCCAATGAGGAACAACTCACCTGCAGGTCGAAGGCTCGTCATTTTGTTGGGTCTCTCGTAAATGCCTCACTTGTATTGCGCATGCAGGTATGTAGTTTATTGCTCCTTATCCTGATCAAGACTGGCCACGATGTAGCGGCATGCTGAATAGCGTACCCACTTGAACTGACATTCCTATCGCACCATCATGACATTTAGCCATCTATCAGTCATTGATACGTATAATGACGGGAGAGGAGTCTTGGAGGAAATGCCTGCATGATTACGTGCCTCATAAATCGGAGCATGGTGGAAGTGAGGCATTTAGATGCGAGATAAAAGATAATCTAAGAATTGACCTGGAAGAACGCCACCAAGTCCAAGATTACCGAATAAGGCAGTGGCCTGCTCCTGGCGCCTAGCTGATGGGATCCCATAGACACGTACTGTACGTACGGTACCTGTGAATAGCAGGCCTCTCTCTTGACCGATTGTTCTAGCCACTCGCCATACGATAGACATTCCATATTTTGATAAAATCGTGTAATATCTACGACTCGGACCATCAACAAGTACTATCTACTGCCTACAGCCTCACAGCCTGAATCCCACCGCAACTAACACCACATCTAAAGAAACACGCCCACAGCTAACCCGAAAGCAACAAGGGCTCCACTAATAGCCGAGCTAGGCCCCATCGCACTCGCACCAGAGCCAGCCGGCAGTAAGCCCTGGACGGTGGGCACGGCAGTGGCAAACGTCGTAGTAAACGTCGTAGCAGAGCCAGACACCACCGCCGAGCATGAAGCCGTGTTATTCGCGAACGAGCAAAATTCGTCGACGTTGTTGCCGTTGGGGAGTTGGAATTTATCTTCCTGTTGACCATTGCCCCCTACGAGAATGGTGGCTGCAGATCGCAAGGAAAGGTCGAGATCAGCCTGAGCACACTGTATACATCCTCGAACGATACACGCACCTGTACCGGTGAAAGTTGCGACATCAGCTGAAGCGTTGGCAGCTGGTGTTGCGGTCACAGCGAGGAAAGTCGTCGTAGAGCCTTCTACGCCGGCGCTGCTGACATTGGCGATGCCTTGTGCGAACCCGGGGAGAACGATGCTTTGGATGAGTTGTGGTGCAGGCGCCGCAATGACGGCTGAGAAACGAAAGTGTCAGGATTATTAAACATAAGCTCAAATCGCTTCGAGCCCGAGGGAGATGATTATTACTCACCGGCAGGGGCAAGAAGTATGACGGCGAGGAATGCGACGGAAGGATTGGCGTGCATGTTGAAGAAGTGTGAGGGATGTATGTGGTTCAAGGTGCAATAGTGAATGAAAGGTGGTCTCAGACCTGAAAAGAAGCGAAATAGCTTGAAGATAAAGAGAGGAACCGTGCCTCGGTAGAAGATACAAAGGTGAGTGAAACTGAACAATCGTCAGCAAGTCTCTCCATGGCTTTATACTTGTCGCATTGACAATGCCGCGACAGAATTTCATTATACCCCAATAACAATGGAGTGCAGCGCTATCCTGTACGGCGGTGAACGTTCATTGAAGCAATCAACCCAACAGTATGTGGCTCATCATCAAGTCTCCTGGGAAAATAGCTGACGTCGACCTGAGGCTGTTAAAATGCAGTGAATCTAATAATGTAGAAGTGGCTGCGGCACCAGGATGAGCTGCGACTTACGGACTTACTGTGATAAATATGGCTCTGGAGAGCGTCTTGACCGCTACCTCGCACCTCGATAAGAATAGGTGGCTTCGGAATTGGGTATATTGAGAAGGTATGGAGGTATATCGAGAGCGCAGGTTTTGGTAGATGCTATGGACTTGTGCTTGAAAATGAGTATAGGATCTGTCAAGGAGTACAGACCGAGGTGAGATCGGATCAAGTGAATAGCTGATGAAGTAGCCCGGGAGTTGCGCTGCCGCCTGGGCGGTATGATAGCCAGTTAAAAAGACACATCATTTGCTTGAGGAGAGTACAAAACAGGGAATGACGGAGATGGTCGGTCAAGCCAGTCAGGCCTTGCTGAACGGAGCAAAGCTATCGGTCAACCGAAATCTGGTAAAATATGGCTTGCTGTTGTGAGTGCGATCTAGCTATGGCAATATCGTGGGCCGATTGAAGACACATGACTTCGCGCTGAAGAGATTGATCAGTAGGGATCTCGGAACATTGATGTCCGGAGTGGGTACGAACTTGACGAGATTGTGGAGGTCCGCGGTGGCTTCGAGAGTGCCGTTTTCAGTTGGAGTACCACTGATTATCTGCTACCAAAAATCAGGTATACAGGACAACGCACCTTGTTAGCTGTGTGCATAGCATCCCAATGGTCTCTCGACGAGCTATTTGCCACAGATTGGAGCAAGCGAGACGTCAAAAAGGCTATTGGGTTCGAGTGATAAATATTAACCATAAGACGAAGCGAAGGGCCGAATCTGCTTAATCCGGTGGCTTTGTAACAAGTCTGTACAATCTTGTTTTGGAGATTGTGCAGGCTAGATACAAATCTGCATAGGATAAAGGCAATTTCTGGCCACGATCTACTTGCTCCGATACCCGATACAGTCAGTTTCGTACCAACTAAGTTTCTACAGCAGAGACGAAAGTGGTGAGTACCATATGCGAAGAAACAACACGCACCTACGTCACAGCATCTGTTCAAACCTTCTTCTCGGACGTAGTAGAAGCTCTCCCTCGAAAAATATGTGTTCGGTGCTTGTAGGGACCTCGGGTGTTGCTTCATGAGACAGTGTCCGAGGCCCGGCAACGTGAGAAGACAGTGCGACATGCTCGTCGAGATGCCTCCCGCGGATCCATGACATGCGGGACTGAACGAAGTGGCTCGTGGTCTGATCAGGAACTTGGAGAGAATTCCAACTGCTCGAAGAGGATATTGTGCTGTATTCATTCCGACAATTAGCGTTTGTGATTTTTGCTGGTGGGCTAACGAGAGTTGTGTGGGTAAGGTTGACCTTAAAATAACGGCCGCGGCACTGCTTGCCTGTAGAAGGATATTCAGGGAAAACAGTGGCTGAGTACTCACTCTCATGCTTGATATACGGTACCCAGGAGAGGTGTCAGTTATACAATGACGATCTTGAGGTACGACAGTTGCGGCTGTCGTCCCTGTCGCGGGGAAACTACGCCAACGCTACCTCAATCTACGATAACTGCCACCGACGCCAAGCGTACAGGCAAAAGTCAAATCAAGGGTGTTTGCGTAGACTCGGAAGAGCATTTCGTCACGGAAGATGCACCTCGGTGCGCCAGAATATTACCCTCCAGCCTAGAAAATGCAATGTCTGATTCGAACAGATCGGAGGGAGGCGGTTTGCGCCGGCGTGCGGTGTAAACGCGCCTGAGGACATGACGAGACGCACTGTCGCATGGACTGCCACATGTGCTCATCGTGACAGACAGCGAGCGCAGAGAGCGGGCGTAATCTAACAGAGAACAATGGCTGACTTCTAGGTTGACTGATGGGAGGAGGAGGAGAGGGAAGTCGGACAGATGGGGACAAGCGAGGCCTTTGTGGCGGCGTGTGCCAGGGGCAGAGGCCGAGGCGCCGGGGGACAGACTCTGAATTCACACGTGCCTGGGTATGATGGGATCAGGTCTGGGTGACATTGGCCATCGCCGGCAGAGGTCGTCGACGACGGGCAGCTCCTTCCTCTCACTCGACCCTCCACCACCAAAATCACCCTCGCCGTCCTCGAGCTCGTCGTCGCCTGGTTCGACCCCCTCATCGTGCGTACTGACCTGCTCACCGAGTACAACGACGCTGACCTGGCACTCTGACGCGCTTCAATTCCGCCCTGACGCCTGTCTTTAATTGGCCCAGCAGCGAGGGAAAACTAGCTATCATTCGACCCAGGTCCTCCTCTTCTGACCTGTACATACACCTCCCTCCTCTCCCTGTAAGTGTCTTCTGCTCCTGTGACGCAGCTACACTTGAATCTCCGTATTCGCCCTGTGCCTGACAATCTCTGACAACTGTTCCAGCGCTCTATCACTTCTTAGAAAACCACCAATCGCACGGTGCCCTCATCTCCTGTTCCGCACCTTTGCAAACGACACTCTTTCCTAATCTCTGAGCAATTCGTCGCCAGAGAGGTTGTCCCTGTAAATCTCGCATACAAGCAGCGTACTGCCCCCTTCTCCCCACCATGAATTCTCGACCACACAAACAGTCAATGTCCGAGCTCAAGCTCCGACGTCTCACGGAGCACAATCAGAGACTACGGGAAGATTTGGCACGACCCAGAATAAGAGTTAGCGAAGCTAGTGCCAGGTGCGTCAGACAAGCCACTATAAAGACACTGTCCGTCTTACTGACAATATATGCTCTCTTGTTCACCCTCTGGAAATTAATTACGACTGCAATTGTTGAATATCTCTCCTCTCGCCGGAATTCACGGGATCTGTATTATCTGGTGTATCGGTTGGTGGGTTGCTTGATGGGGACGACGACGCTGTGCTACTGCTTGTTCGATGCCATTGGCGTGGGGACGGATCGCAGTCTGATACGGTACTGCAAAGTAACGAAAGACCCTCTCGTAAGTTTTCATTAATTATCCGTTCTCCTTCCTTTCCCCACCTCCGTCAGCGCGAACATGGCGCCTGCCCAACCTGTCACACCACCCTGCGCTGATCCCATTATTCATTCCCTTCTCACTCAATCTATCTTTATTTATCCACATCTTTACTCACGCGCACTCTTATCTCATCACAGGTGCCATCTGTATGGGGACCTGTAGCAAAGAACGAAGACCCGTACTCGTCGCCAGGCGCAGGCAAGGGCGGGTGCTGCGTTGTACAATGATCACACTTTACGCTTGACACGCATCCTTCTTTCTGCTCACTCGGTTTACTTTGCTCGGTTTTTTTTCCATCATGTTCAATACCTGCAACTGTCGCGCCATGGATTTCCTTCAACTTATTACTACTGGTACCGGCCCTCCTCCAAACCTCTTCTCCACCTCTACCTCAACGTCCCTGCTCAAATCTCCGCTCTCCTCATCTCGTTTCCCGACGACTCACCATCTGGATGCTTGCGCGTCCCTGCCAGTCAACTCAGGCACGCAGCTCCCAGCCCGCCCGCTCTCACTCCGGCAAAGCACCAGCGTTCGCTGTCACAATCTGGCACGCACCTTCTTCCAGCCCACAGTGCACCGCCACAACCGGCCCCTTTCGTCGCGCCCGGAAACGCTTCGCCGCCCGACAGGCACTCAATACAATCGCCTCCGCCCCTGCCCTCCACCTCAAGTTATTAAACCCCTCTTCCTCGCTTCCCGTTCCTTCTCTATTCTCTTCTTTTTTCTCTATCGCAGTGTGCAGTGTGCTTTTAACTTTATACGAACCGGTAGCTGGTTGTACGTACATACATATGCTCTCGGCGCTGTTTCCTCTTTCTCTTTCCTTTTCCCCAGACTCTTTTACCTTTACTCTCGAGCTCGCTTGTCCCGTCAGTTTTCTTAGTACGATAGGAATGGGTTGCAGTATATTTGAAGTATCAAAACGTCTTTTTCTCACTCTCTGGCTTCTCCGCCTCACACGGAACGCGGGTGTTTATGCATGGTCAAGAACGCACGGAATGGGTATACGTGGGAGGACGGTGTCTTCGAATTCGTCATGAGTCATGTGTGTGTGGGATTTCTGACAACTACGCGCGTCGCTGTGGGGTGGAAGACGACCGAAGAGACTCACTGCGAACACATCACTAACACTTCGTCCAGGTTCTCCGAGACGAATGATGTTGGTCAACGGATCCTCTAAACACCATCAGTGAGACGAAGGTAAGTTCACAAGTGGTTCACCGCGAGACAGAGCATATGCAAGTGTCATTGCCATAGCGCACATTACCATAGGACACACAGCAGTATTCAAACGGCCGATCGTACGTGCCCTCGGGTGGGAATGTCACGCCAGCTTGAATCAAATTAGATAGGTACTCCAGAGTAGGATTGTACGGCACAGATCGGTATAGACAGTCCTGAGTGAGTTATAGCTGCTTGATAAAGTCCCGGACCCTTGGTTCGGGTATCGAGCCAACGAACTGGTTGACGGGTTTGCCGTCTCTGAAAGCGATGACTGTTGGTATTGAGCGAACCTATGAATGATCCAGAGTTAAGGTGTGTCAGTGTTATGTGGTATGAGTAAGGAGGAGGAAAAAAAGGGGGGGAGGAAGGGCAAACAAGGCATTACCTTGAACTCTTGTGCGAGCTCAGTTTGTGCATCGATGTCGACCGTAACAAGGTCTACTTTGCTCCCCGACTCGCCAGTCTCGAGGTCTTCCTCCTTAGTGATTCGTTCCAGGACGGGAGAGAGTTGTTTGCATGGGCCACACCAGCTATGACGGGAGGCAGAGCATCGTTAGTAACCCGTTCCACTTATTTGATGGCGGCACGAGAATGAGAATGAGTGGGAGAGCAAAGGTGGGGCGCAGCATGTATGGATTCGAGGATCCGTGCAGCCCAGTCTACGATAGGAATAGTTGCTCGTGAAGCACGGCATAGCCCCGCTTCGTGACTGAACGTACACAGGATTCGGAATGGAGTGGGGACGGAGTTCTCGGAATGCGAGGCTCTATATGCAGCGACCACTCATATATCATAGCCGCGCCTTTATGTATTGGCAAAGACGCAGAACGAAACGCATGAGCCTCATTGGACAGAAACACAACCACTCACTCGGCATAAAAGTCGACGAGAACGACTTTATCGTTATCCTTTGATGTGACCTTGCGAAACGTCTACTCGGAAGTGTCAGATGAGATGTCAATTGTTCCGTCAGTCTGCTGAACAATCCGGGCCCTGGTACAATAAACGGAGAGATAAGATGGAGATGTGGCACAGCCTGGAATTATCATCTGTTGATAGATATGCAAGAGCGAAGAGTTTGAAGCGAATCCGTGCATATGCCGCACTGTACAGGAATGATGAGGACTTGAGTCTAAAGTCGATGAAACGCACCTCAGCGTCGACGTCTAGATATTGTGTGAGCCTCAGCGCAGAGGCGTGGAACGTCCTCCTCGTCACTGTGTGGCGCGCGAGTCGGGAGGCATTCGACAATGCTCTCAATGTTGTGGCAGACATTGTGATCGTTGGTGATGGTGGTCTGGAGATGAGGTGAGTCGGTGCTTGTGGGCCGGAGCAGCCCGACTCGATGCCGCCATCAGGCCCGAGATGGGAGGCCGCCGATCATCAATTGTGGCATCAGGAACCATCCTCGCCACCCATCACTGCCATCTCTGTCAGCGACTTGGCAGCATGAGAGAGGATCGCTTGCCTTGATGTTCGTGGGTGTGCCCTCCTGATGTTGCTGTAGTTCAGAGAAGTTCTTCGAGTAAGAAGCGAAAGGAGTAAAGCATAATAGACTACACACGCTTGGTCCACGCTGCGATTTGAGTAATAAGTAATTGTAAAGCTGAAGCCTGCTGGTGGTTATCTTGGCTCAAATTCACGGAAATCGTGATGGAAAGAGTCTTTTTTGCGATGGAAGGTTCCTCGTTGCTAGGTCGCCTGGTTGCTGAGATGGCGAGGTATAAATCCCTGATCCCCGGACAACTGTGCATCCTCACTTTCTGTCCTCCGACCAGGTCGTCAATTCTTTTGCAGCTACTTGCGAGCAGGGTAAGTCACACAGCTTCTTCTGCTTCTGTTCATCAGTGTGCTGAATCTGACGTCTACTATGTCTAACAGGCTCGATTCGGTTCAATCTATCGTTGACAACAGTTCATCCATTGGTCTCTCGAAGAGCAACGTCCATTCCTTTTTCGTAATCCCGTCAGCCCGCTAGCTTGCTCGCAATGCGTTTCTCTACAATCCTCGCTGCACTCCTGGTCCCTGCCGCTACTTTGGCCGCCAACATCACCGTCAAGGTTGGTAACGCCGGTGGCCTCACGTTCGATCCGCAGGAGGTTCAGGCACAGGATGGCGATACCATCCAGTTCGTCTTGTACGTGCAATCACATCTCTCATTTCTGCCCTAAGATACTGATCATCTCGACTGCCAGCCTGTCAAAGAACCACACTCTCACCCAGTCCTCATTCGCAAACCCATGCACGCGGTTGAGTGATGACAGCCTCGACTCCGGCTTCCAATTCGTCGCAGCGAACTCGACGACAGTCCCCCAGTACAGCTTCACCATGACCAACGTCCCCGCAGGCACACCTCTGTGGTTCTACTGCCGTCAAGCAGACCATTGTCAGAAGGGAATGGTGTTCGCTGTGAACCCCACGGCTGACAAGACATTCCAGGCATTCCAACAAAAGGCCATGTCTCTCGGTTCCGTCAACCCCGGTAACGCCACCACTACCAATTCTTCGGTCGCAGTCCCATCCGGAGTGGCTGTCACTGGTTCAGCAGGTTCCGCCACTGTCTCTGGCAGTGACTCTACGGCTTCGCCTACCGCGGCTGCTAACTCAGCCTACAAGGTCGGCGCAACCTCCGCCATGATGCTCTCGAGCATCGCCCTTGTTGCAGGATTGGTATTGTAAGATCATTCTCCCGTTTAACGGAGGCCGATCTATTATTGGTTGGGGGATGTCCGCGGATATTGTTATTGTATTCTTTTGTAGCTTTAGCTTTTCGGGCACTTCCTTTTGACGAGAGTTTTATTGTTTCTTCTCTACTTGATGCTGCGCATACTGTAACAATGCTGTTCTTGTCGGTCGACGAAAGTATCGTACACCACTGAACCGTAGCTAGTTGCTTAAAGATTTTTGACCTGGTATCTCGGTTGAGCAGAGCGCAGTGTGCTGTGTGAGAAGGTGGTCGGGGAGGCAAGGCGAGAGATGCTGTTCATTGATAAAGATGATCGAGCTAATAATGGGACCGTACAGATCGAGGCAGTGGCCACTTAAATCCATGCTTCTTGGAGACTTCCCCCTTTCGGAAACAGATCCATCTGAACACTTGACGAACGTGAACGTGATGAACTGCCCTTTTACGAATTCGATGTTCTCAGTTGCCGCGAGGGCCCGGCAGGCGATAAGGGGAGTTGACATCTCGACAGCCTCAGATGGGCGCAAGGCGGCTGGCAACAGCTGCGACAAGCAAAAGCATGTATGAAATACGCGTCAACATGTGATGGCCGCGCGGGAAGGCTGTAACACGCGCGAAATTGCCTCCCCGCAGTTGGTTTCTGTCAGCTATTGAATGATACTTCGATCTCTTTGTTCCAGTTGTTCCCTATCTGCTACGCGGCGCATGTGTTGCTATGCCTAAAAGCGCTGATCATAATAGGAACAGGAGGAGTATAAAATGCCTCACCAAGCGTCAGATCCAGCCAATTTGCCTCTTTCTTCTCCTCCCCCCTTCAGCCTTTCCAAGCCACGAGCAGAGTGAGTACCTCCCCCTGGACAACGTGTGTGAAGGGACCTTAGCTGACAACCTTCCGTATGATAGGCTCGCCTTATACAGTCCTCGGTGACTTTCGCTTTACAGTAACTTCAACTCAACGTCGATTATTACCTTTCCTGCCATCACAATGCGTTTCTCCACCGTCGCTGCTGCTCTGCTCCCCGTCGCCGGCGTCCTCGCCGCTGACCATGTCATCCTCGTCGGTGACACTGGCCTCGACTTCAACCCCACCAGCGTTACCGCTGCCCAGGGCGATAACCTGATCTTCTCTTTGTGCGTCTATCCCGTTGTCATGTGCACCCGATTAGTAGCACTAACCTCTTTGTCCTTGTTCATAGCGTCGCGAAGAACCACACTGTTACTCAGTCGACCTTCGGTGCACCTTGCTCCCAGTCTGGAAGCATCGACTCGGGCTTCATGCCCATTGAGGCCGGTGCCGGCCCCGCCAACTACACCGTTCCTGTTAACGACTCGACCCCTGTTTGGTTCTACTGCAAGCAGGTCCTTAAGTAAGTACCCTATCGCTCCACTCACTATCAAGAACACTCTTCTTATCTATCTTTCCCCTTTTCTCAGCGGTGTCTCCCACTGCTCCCAGGGAATGGTGTTCGCTCTGAACCCCACGGCCGACAAGACCTTCGACGCCTTCCAGGCTGCTGCTAAGTCCTCCGCTGCCAATAGCACCTCGAGCAACAGCTCCAGCTCTGCTGCCCCAGCCCCAAGCGGCTCTGGATCCTCCAGCGGCTCCTCTGCTCCCAGTGCCTCTGTCAGCGGCTCGGGTGCTCCTTCTGCTTCACCGAGCGGTCAGTCCAGCGGCGCCATCAAGGTCGGCACGACCGCTGCTATGGCCATGTCTGTTGTTGGCCTCGCCGCTGGTGTCCTCCTCTAAACTGGACACCTGGGTTGATTCCTTCGCCTTTTTCTTGTCATGACGACGGGTTTGTGACTTGGAGAGTTACCTGAACATTTCCCACGTATTTTTATTCGGCTCGTAGTCTCGACGTTCGTTGTCTTACTGTTTTGTAATCCTTTGCACTCCCTCAAAACAACGTTTGACATATACCCCGACGTTTGCGATTGTGTGTTCATTGCCTCTTGAGATGTGATATGTGTGGTGGCTAACGTTGACAAGACGTTGATGATCATTGCGACGCTTCCTCATCCCAATGGGGTAATCGACCACTTGGTGGCGTTTGATGCGCCTGATCGCTCCCGACATTAAGCGCCAGCAAGCTGCAAACCTCAAACTGAACCGTGACTTCAGATCTTCAGATCTTCAGAACCTGGAATTGAGTATTTCGTTGAAATCGCGCTGAATGGTCTACGTCGGAGCCTGATTCCATAGCATCATGTCATACAAAGTGATGTCACGGCCATTGCAGCGTATAATTTACTTTCAGTTGAGCATACAGGTGAGTAGCTATAGTCTTGACTTGGAGACTGGTTACCTTACAGATCCTGTGTACAAGCTCCGATCCGGAATTGCTAGTGGACCATAGGTGCACTTGCAACCACCAGGCTGTCTACAACGGAGTGCGATAGCAGCCAATGCCAAGTGGGCCTACGCAATGCGGGCGAAACTCGGAGCAAGGTCTTGTGGTAAGCAAGTCTGACGGGATTAACACACGCGATGTATCGATGAGGGCGAAGATCGCAAGAGAGCGAGGGAAGAGAGATCCGAATTGGCTATGGACGCAAGATTTGCGAATTAATTGACGTCCAGGGCCTCCGACCTCCTTCGACCGGCAGGAACATTGAGCTGTTGATTGTGACAGGGGTTGTCAGTTCTTGAGCATCGGTATGTAAGATATTTTGCCCAGTTGTCATAGAACTACCACTAATGCTAAAGGGTAATAATCATACCTGTTATTCTCAAGAATATGAAGACAGCATACACAATATTGTTGTTATACCGTGTCTTCCTCGAACTACATACGTTGAATGGTCCGTATCTCTGGCCACCACCCGGTAACTCGGCCCGCACGGTTCGGTGCATCCTCGCAGCAATGTTTCGGTACAGTACTTCATCCACATGTCCCTCGTCATATATATACTAACCCCATGGCGCCCCTCCCCCGCCTCGCGAACCACATACACTACACACTATGCCCGCCCCTCTCGTAACAAACATTTTTACCGCTGACCCCTCAGCCCACTCCTTCAACGGCCGCATCTATGTCTACCCCTCTCACGACCGGGAGACCGATATTAAATTCAACGACCGCGGTGACCAGTATGACATGACCGACTATCATGTTCTGTCCATGGACCGAGTCGGCGCACCCGTTACCGACCATGGCATTGC
Source organism: Irpex lacteus (assembly GCA_001986395.2). NCBI lineage: Eukaryota > Fungi > Basidiomycota > Agaricomycetes > Polyporales > Irpicaceae > Irpex > Irpex lacteus. The sequence continues at coordinate 659,219 of MQVO02000004.1, read as the reverse complement.
CCTGAAGGCGGAGGACGTGCCGTGGGTCAGCAAGCAAGTCTGGGCACCGGATTGCGCTCAAGGGCCAGACGGAAAGTTCTACCTCTACTTCCCCGCTCGTGATAAACAAGGTATGTGTCGGTATACTCCTGCTGCAGAACTACATTAATAGGTAGCATCTTTCAGGCATCTTCCGATTGGGAGTAGCAGTCAGCGACAAGCCCGAGGGTCCCTTCACTCCCGATCCCGACTATATCCCTGGTAGTTTCTCCATCGATCCCGCTTCGTTCGTCGATGACGATGGCTCTGCCTACGTCTACTTTGGTGGCATCTGGGGTGGACAACTTCAATGCTACTCCACACCCGAAGGTGGCGAATTCGACGCCTCACAGGACGGACCACACGAACCCACCGGTGCCGGAGTTCCAGCCCTCCTTCCACGCGTAGCCAAACTGTCGAAAGACATGCACACCTTCGCAGAACCTGCTCGTGAGATCCAAATCGTCGACGAGAAAGGCGACCTGCTCCTCGCTGACGACCACGAGAGGCGATTCTTCGAGGCGTCGTGGTTGCACAAGTATAACGGCTTGTACTACTTCAGCTACTCGACTGGAGACACGCACTTCCTCGCATACGGCACCGGCACGTCGCCTTATGGGCCCTTCACGTATAAAGGCAAGATCCTCGAGCCAGTCGTCGGCTGGACGACACATCACAGTATCGTCGAGCACGAGGGGAAGTGGTGGTTGTTCTACCATGATTGCGAGTTGAGCAAGGGCGTTGATCATTTGAGAAGCGTCAAGGTCAAGGAGCTGAAGTATGATGACAAGGGAGATATCATCACGATGACGCCAGAATAGAGGTTTGGAGGCGTTCGTGTAGAGGAGGTAATGTGGAATGTCTATCCCTGCACAACGACGTCTAACGACTGTTTGTGTGGGTTTTTGTTTCTGGATGATCGCGTACATGATGTAGACGCGTACGGAACCCCAGTAGAGAAAAATCCCGTCAAAGAAACTGTGTACTTGTACGAAGATACAATCTGTCGATCAAACGTCAATTTGCCAAACGCATAATTCTAGTGTACTGTCAAAGTTCAAAATATACTCGACTTCAATCCCATTGTCACAGTGGGCGGCGATCGACTGATCCCAAGTTCGTCGGTGGTACACTCTCCGGACTTGGGAATTCGACTTCCGTATGTCTTATTGAGGAGCTGACAGAGTGTACAGTGTCTTAGGGCATAAATGCGCGATACGGTCAAGTTATGAGCTAACGTGGTACGTGCGCGCCCTGGCAACACCAGAGTATAAATACCTACGACGGAGGACAGAATACATTGTCTCTCACTTCACATTCATTCGAGGCAGGTCCCTCACATTCTGACTTATTCTCTCCAGCTTCACGAATATATTCTCACGTCACATACACACTCAACCATGTACCCCAAGACCCTCCTCCCCGTCCTCGCACTCGCAGTGCAAGCTCTCGCTGCTCCCGCCGCCACTACCAGTAAGCTATACACTGCTGTGGTCACTATTGTGGTAAAGTAAACGCTTATGACCAACGCTCCTTGCAGGTGTCCCCGACTTAGAGGGCATCGTCGTCATCCCCGGCTTCGGCCAAGGGGAAGCCTCCATCAGCCTCGGCGGCGTAGGCTCCGACGGCTCGACGACTTTATTCGCCTTCCCAACACCCACAGCAAACGGAGCCTTTGCTTCCATCTCGGGACCAGGTAAAGGTTCTTCTCTCTACACCATCTCACCGCCGTCTGTTCTACTAGTTCCACCAAACCTTTATTTCTACATTTATATCTGATCTCAACGTTATTCAGTGACCCTCCCCTCCGGCGCATCCGAAGCCAAGTTCAAACTCGTCGATGGAAGCGATGTTGACGGAAAATGTACCATCAAGGGCAGCGAAGCGGATTGCTCTGCCAACTTTGTCAAGGACGGGACGACGTCCTCTACTGCATTCTCTACCCCGCTCCCGACTGGGTTCTCGCAGTATGGAGATTTGTCGGGTAAGGGTAAGAGTGGTGCGTTAGCTCAGAGTGGTTCTGGGTCGATGACGTTGGGTGCGGTGATAGCTGTTGGGCTGGCTGCTTGCGTACTATTGTAGACTTCTTGCTGTGCGGTGACTGCGTTCGTCCTCGTCTTTCCTCAGTTGCATACACACGTTCTTTTTGTTTGTATCATTTACCACCAAAATGCCAACGAATGGATCTTATATTTCGTGATACCATCTATATTATAAGGGAGCTAGCTCCCCGGGGTTGCCTTTCCCGGCCTCGTGTCCAAATCCGGTACCTGCCTCTTTTAGATACGTATTCGTTCACGGCCACATGTTGCGCCTTACTCTTCGCCTTTTCGTCCGCGCGTTTCTGTTTCGTTTCAGCTGTCTTCGCAGTGCTGTGATTCTTCATATGCACGATGATGGGGTTGTCGTGCTTTTCCTTTCATTTTGTGGCATCACACTCATGTACTGACTTCTCCGCACAAATCCCTATGACTCGGTCCTCGCGATTCGAAGCTGGCTTCTCGCCGCGGCGTCATCACTTCAATGTCTGCTGTCTTTCTCGCCCGTGACGAAGTCGCGGGTAGCAGCTAGTTCAGCATAAGTAGCCTCTTGAGAACGTATCAATACTACCGACATCGTTAAGCCTTAGCCTCCAGCCTCGTCTTCAGTTTCTGACCAGCAAGCTCCAACTCTGCCTGAGGGTCCGTCTCCCACGTCCATCTGTGCAGCTCCACCCAATCCGTATCTATCAGCTCTGTCAACACACTTTCAGGAATACGCCCCGCCTTGCTGTCATCGACGGAATAAGCCTGCACGCGTGGATTGTCCAACCAAATGATTTGGCCCATCTTAAACGAGAGTTCTTGGACGTTCTGGGCGACGGGCCGGCGAACCTCGTCGTATATTGCGAGTGCGTCTGGAATGGTATTCTTCGTAATTTGGGGCTGAGCCAGGAATGTGGCGAGGAAGAGGGCGTCCTGACGTTTCAATGATTTTTTCGGTCTATTGGTTCGCTGTAACGAGCGCGACAACTAACATACCTCGACTGCTTGTCCAGCACCGGAGGCTAGATGAGGTGTCATAGCGTGCGCCTTTCACAATGTCGTCAATAAAATTATCGGTACCTTACGGTCAGTTTGAAGAATGATGAGTACTCACCGCATCACCCAACAATGCAACTCTGCCTGATACAAACGTCGGTAATCCTCGCACCTCGTTGATTGCCCATTTCGATGGCTGCTTCATTGCCTATATGATACATACAACATTCCAGTACGGTGAGTAGAAGGAACAGTCTTGGAGAACAAAGAGCATATACCTTGAGCAGAGTGCAGGCTTGACTGTCCCATTGAGAAAAATGTGCGACCATCTCATCGTTCGTAGCTTCGGAAAACCATGAGCCTTCGTATAGCGTACCACGGCGGCTGGGATCAGCAACCACTCCGGCCGAGTTTATTATCTGGCCTTGCGAAATAGGATACGCCAGAACACCCTATGGAATGTTAGTTGTGAGTAATGGATGAAGGATATTGTGCATTTACGCACGGCGTATTTGCCAAGATACTAGAGTTATGTCGTATATGGTTTCAGTTTCCATATTTAATATTCAAAATACAAAAAAACAGGGACGTACAAAGACTGGAGAATGAATAGCGAGGTGATTAGGGTATTCTTCTCTGAGCGCGTCTGCCGGAACGAGACTACGATAAGCGACGATACCCGACCAGGTAGCATCTACGCATCGTCGATACGTATCTGCCTGAGCTTCATCCTGTATACTTGAAGCCAGGCAAGTGAACATATGCTTTCGTACGGAAGATTTGATCCCGTCTGCACCAATGAGGACGTCACACTCGGCGGTAGTGCCATCTTTGAAATGCAACACGAGTGGATCTGGAGCCTTGTCCTCGTATGATATCAAACGTTTACTGAAGTAGGTGCAATATTCAGTGGGAATCTTGTTCTGAAGGATTTGGAGGAATTCAGCCCGATGATAAGACTGCATCGCCTCTGAATAGTCGGTTCAGTGTAAAACAGGATCATAGTCCAGAATATCGTACGCTTCGCGTTGCCACAGCGTATAGATTCAGCTTGGTCACCCTTGTAATACGTTATCTTTCCTTCTGCAAGAGAACTTGATTTCATTTGGCGTTCAAATTTATTTACGTAAACCTGACCTTGCCCCAGACTGGTACTCCTGCTTTTGAGATCTTCCTCAAGTCCCAAGCTCACCAACGTATCCCACACACGAGGCCATATCCCGATTCCAGCTCCAATTTCGCTGAAGTGGGAAGCACTTTCGTAGATATCGACGTGGAATGTAGCACCTGATTTTGCCATGGCCACGGCAAAGGCGAGGCCGCCTATCCCACCACCTCTGCATTACTCAGTGATTAACAGTATACAACCACTCGGGGTAAAGGATGGACGTACGCGATCGCAACTCTAAACTTTGCCTCTGAAGTCATTGGTGTGATAGAAGAGAGGGGCAGCTATATGAGATTGCATTACTGGTCCCACAAAGCAGTTTGCTTTTATAGCTTTGGCCAACTTCCATTCCCACAACCGTAATCGTCCTGCGGGGTATCTGTAAGAGCCCTTGAAACAGGGCGCGGTCAGGTCTTGCGGTCCGTGCAATGCACATTAATAGTCATGTGTGAATGCTTCGAGTTACAGATCATACATACTTGAAGGCATGCTGATTTCCTGCTTTGACCGTGACGGTCTCAAGTTGAAGGAAGTGACCGCGATAGTGGGGTCTTGGGAAGATGATTACTCGGTTTGAATATCCCACACTTTTTCCATTTTTAAGCACCAGATGACTTCGCAGATGGCTGGGCTTGTGCTCTCGATGTCCTAACCCCGAGCGGAAGAGAAACTCTATGTAATTGGCGTTAGCTGACCGTAGAGAATGCTGAGGGCGGTCATTGATAGCCAAGAAATGTTGATGTACGATGCAAGGAGATGAGATACCGTCTTTATCCACCAGATGCTGCTGCAGACTCGGAAGAGTACACCGTGGAGCCCAAACACCTTGTGAACCTTGAGTCAATATAGCGGTCACAGATGACACATGCCGGTGTTGGCCGGAGCAAGCAAAAGTATCAGGTATACAGGTTGGGGAAATTTGGCCATACTTGCTGAAGGTGAATAACTGCATTAAGCAAGATATGATGAACATTGCTTCGAGAGTGGGTGATGGATGTTGATGAACATTGTTCGTTAGCATACGGTCATCCGATGTGTACTTGTATGGGACATTGTATGTTGACCTACCACGTTCTTAAAGCTGTGCAAGTAGACACGCATAGTGCGTACCCAAGACGACCAAGGATGTCCCATCAAATAAGCCTTCTAAGTACCTATACGAAGATGCGATCTGTCGATCAAACGCGCCGAGAGGATGAACACACCACAACTCACAATTTGTGTCCACACCAATGATATGCCTATTGATCAGCCTTGGCAATCCATCTCGGTGGCGCATACTCCGGAGTCTTGAACTCAACTTCAGTCTGTATACTTGGGGGGTTATGTCTGACAGCGTGTACAGGCCGTAGCAATTTGCGGGCGTCGATAGAGCTGTGAACGCATTATGCCAGTACATGATAGATATGTTGCGAGCCTACAAGACAAACGGTGAATACCTCACTATAACCTTTTGTGTACCTGCTAGATAGTATAAAACCCTGTTCGCGATGACTTGGTTCTATAGTTTCGCCACTCCTATTCTTTCTTTCTTCCGAGGCAGGTTCCTCCCTTTGTTCCAGCACTTGCACTTTGGACTTTGTTGTTCTTATTAACGTACGCCTTCAACCATGCACGCTAAAGCCGCAGCCTCTCTGCTTGCCGTCGCTCTCCTGGCGCCTACTAGTGAGTACATAGAGCAACGCTCATCTGTTACCGTCGAAGCTCACGCGAACATCCTATAACCAGGCATCAAGGCACAAGTACAGACCATACTTATACCTGGCTTTGGTCAAGGGGAAGCCTCCGTCAGCCAGGCTGGCGTCGGCGCAGACGGTTCAACCACTTTCATCGCCACCCCAACGAACACTGTCGGAGGGGATTTCGCTTCCATCACTGGAGCAGGTAATTAAATATCCTACACAGAGCATCAAAATAGACATGCCACTTACATTTTCGTCGGGCAGTAACGATTATTGCCTCTGGGTCCAACTCCGAGTCCAAATTCCAACTCGTTGACGGAAGCAACGTCGATGACAAGTGCTCTTTCAATGGGACTCAGGCCTTTTGCAGTGAAGTCGTGGTCAACGGGGGAGCGACGGCGAACACGGCTTTCGCGACTCAGCTGCCACCTGGTTTCGTGGCATTTGGACAGGCGCAGCCCAGTCAGTCATCTTATTATGCCTGAAGAGAGTAAGACTGACATCGAATACCTGTCTTTCCAGGCGTTACAGCGGCAGCAGGAGGCCCGATCGAGACTATCGTGATCCCCGGGTTTGGCATAGGCGGAGCCTCCGTTAGTCAAGGTGGTGTAGGCCCAGACGGTTCAACGACATTCATCGTATCTCCTACCCCAGCAGCTGGCGGGGACTTTGCTTCTATCTCTGGTGCAGGTAAGCAAACCATCGCAACCCAAAAAATTACTCTACTCACATTCTTTGCCCCAAAGTGACCGTTCTCTCAGCAGGCTCCGGCTCAGAGGCCAAATTCCAACTGGTCGACGGGAGCAACGTCGATAGTAAATGCTCTCTCAACGGCAACCAAGCTTCCTGCTCAGCTGTCATCGTCAATGGCGGGAACACACAGGTCAGCGCCTTCCAGACGCAACTCCCCGCAGGTTTCGCCGCATTACAATCGGTACAAGCGTCGGGCTCGTCCGCACAACCCACGCAGACCGCGCAATCTGCTCAAGCGACAAGCCAGTCCGGACAGTCTGCGAGTCAAGCCGGACAGACTTCTTCAGGGTTCTCCACGGTCGTGACTACGGCTTCGCAGTCGAGTTCTTCCGAGTCTGCACAGCCGTCTCAGACTGACGATGCGTCTAAGAAGAACGGTGCGTTGAGGACGGGTGCGACTGCAGCGGGTGCGTTGCTTTCGGTTGGAGTTGCGGCTGGTTTGCTGCTCTGAGCTGGTAGCTTAGTTACTGCACCGTGATTGAATGCGTAGCGTACTCACGAGTTAATGAGGATGTACAACAGTTGTACTGTTGAGCTACTTCTAGATGCCGAATAGCTTCATGATAGTAGCATAAACAGCGATCAGCATGGCTTCTGTACATGGCAATGAAGAAAACTTATGGTGACTTACCTATGAAAGAGCTTGTTTGACGATGTGCAGTCTGAGTACGCTGTGGACACAACAATCACTTCGGCAGACACAACATACATAGGGCTGACTTAACACCCGGCGCGATATCGACTTCGTGGCACGAAAGGAGCTTCACAACGGATAGAATGGGAGAACATATGCATATGTATATTGTGTAACTGCAAACCAAATGAGCAAACTCCTTCCTGTAGTCAGAGTTAAGAACGCTCACCTTAAGAGTTGAGCGGATAAGTAGAGTATGTACAAAATGCCAGACGTCCGATGACGAGAGAGAGGAAGAGAGAGAGATACCATTCCAGAACACAAGGCAATAGACGCAATAAGCAAGAGAATAGCAAAGGGGTAAGACTACGAACGTCAAGCAAGGAGAGCCGAAGAATCAAGAAGCAATAGACCAACCAAGAAAGAAAGCAAGATAAGGCAGTTGGAGCAGCGGGGTACTTAGTACAAAAGATGGCAGAGGGGGCAAGGGTAGGTTATCTGTGCGAAAGCGCTTGACGAACGGTAAAGAGCGTGAGTGTTCTTGTAGGTAGATAGGTGAATTATATATGGATGATCGGGAGATTTAGAGTCCTTGGTGGGTGCAGGGTTTTGGGAGAGAGGAAGGTAAGCCAAAGGAATACGAATGAAGGGTTCGGTGTAGAATATTATGGGTGAACCGCACCATAACGAATCCCAAATTCAAGCACAAATCCATCCCTTGTCTCCATGTAGCCACAGCACTGGCCGCTCCCTATCCCTCGAACTTTCTCCGACCATGCTTCTGTCCTTCCATTCCTCCTTTCGGTTTCTTCTGTATCAACACACTCCCCGAACGCGCCACCTCCTGGTCAGAGGCGGCGCGATCACATAATGGTACACTGGCATCCCGTCTGGGTCTTTTCAGCCCATGGATCCTCAGCTTTGTCGGCAGGACCCCAAACAGAGGGATCTGCAGTAAAGGACACAGCAGATAGACTGAGTTTAGTAATCGAAGGCACACGTCAACGGAAGAACGGCAGCGCACCAAATGATCCTTCGTCGACTTGCAGTAATTGATGAGACTCGCGCTGGCTTCGCTGACTTTGATCCTGGGACGAGCGAGGTCTTCCCTGAGTCTCTGGTTGTGCTCTATGAGGCGACGGAGCTTGAGCTCAGACATGGACTGCTTGTGTGGGCGTTGGGCGCTGCTCATATTTGCTAAGCTCTCGGTAGCGTTAGGGAAATGAGACTAGTGAGAGTTGAGAGTGATGGAGGGAGGTGGAAGGAAGCAGAAAGAACGGAAGGTTGAAAGAGCGACTAAGGGCTGATCGAGGAACCTGTACCAACTCGATTGGGTTGGTCAGTAGCGATCTGCGGGTAGGACAGGACATAGGGTTGACGGCGACGTGTGGAATGAGAAGATGGCCGGTTTGCGATGCAGAGATGGAAAACCGGAACAGCAATAGACAAGGTTCCGGTGGTCGAGTCCGCGGTATTTTGAGGAATTTGTAGGACCATACGAGGTCGAGAGTGTGCGAGGTGTACGTAGCACAACGTTCAATTTGTTTCCGCGTAAGATTGGTTGTCACGCAGACGGTGATTTGAAGCAAAAGAGAGTCAAGATGTCAATAGCAGCTTCTAACCTTTAAAAGATAAAACAGACCTCGAGAACAAAAACAAGGAAAAAGCGAGTTGGTGGAACAGGATGAAGAGAGAGTCGGGGAAAGGCGACTTCGAGAGCCTGGAGACCGAGACGAGAGGGACGAGTCGCATCGGGCTCGGTTCGGTTTAGCCTGGTGGTTCGCCATCAAATATCAATGTGGCGGCCCTGGAAGGTGATCCGCTCCCGACGCAGGTTGCTTCTCCACACTCATGTCCTCTGCTCAGACTTGCTAGTTCTTAAAATAACGAAAGCTGGCGACTCTAATATACCTGGAGGACTAGAATGACGAGGCAGCATACTCCTCTCAGCCAACGACTTGGTCAGGGTCACGGCCATGGCCTCGGACTCAGTCCAGCCAAACGCACTCGTATGTTTCAGCGTTGCTTCTCAACGTTTGCGGCCTCAACTCGTTGTGAAACGACTCTAATACCGCATATATGCGCATCTGTAGGTGCAACTAGGCTGGGTCCTCAGCATAAATCACCCCTAACTCTTAAGCTACAAGCGAAGCGCGGTACGAACAGGCTTCTAAGCAGGAAGGCTCCCGCGTTGTCGACTATTCTAGAAGAGGAGGAAGAAGGCGAGGAAGACGCAGCGCAGTATGACAGAAAACGTCACGACTACGGCAGGAGCATTGGACGTAGAAGCATGAAGGGGAAAGCACAAGACCTACTAGCTGATATTGACGAAGAGAGCGAAGATGCAATGGACTGGGACGACGAGGCTACGTTGGTCGCACTCTTGCAGGACGAGTAAGCTTTATTCTTAATACCATGTAGTTTCTAATGAATGTATGCTAACATATTGGGCTCGTAGTAGGTCCACCGTGGACGAGGATGAAGAGGATGTTAATGCCCTGGTCGAGAAGCTCAGGTCACCTATGAACGCACAGTCTCAGGAGCTTAAGAAGTACATGGCGGAGACCATTTTCCCTGTTGTTCAGCGTGTTAAGGAAGTACATGAAGTGTTAGAAGACGAAGGTTGGTTTGTCCAGAGGACGTATTCCCTGTTATTACCATTGATGGCTGAACGCATTTCAGTGGACCTGGCATACGGAACTGGGCTGCTTGCTTTTGACGAAGTCTGTAAACGCGTTGAAACTTTAGCTCTGCACACCGAAGATGAAACACGCACGGAGTATATTAACGCTCAGGTCATTCAATGTCACCGATACTACCTCCTGCTTGCTGACGTCATGAATTACTTTCTGCTCTGATATCCCAATTTTGCCTTCGTAGAAGGAGATCAAGACCCTGGTGGCTCAACTCACAGAAGCGTATCGCCACCGCGACTCTCTTTGGACTGATCTTGACCAGGACCTCGAGACATGCGGTAATGATACCCGGCCCTGACATGCCTAACGATATTCTTACACAGCCAAATATAGCACAACGCGCTCGCTCTGCACTGGAGAACATACCTGGCGCAGTCGAAGACACCATTACCAGACTGGAAAAGAAGAGCAAAGATATGGAGAAGAACGGGAGCAGTCAGGCGACGAAGCAGAAGATGCTGCAAGATCTCTTGTCTCGACTCTAATTACAGTACCACAACTACGCTGTCGGTCCCCCAATGCTTTCGGAATGCTTTGCTGTTGTCGTTTGTTGATCGTTGCTTTGGCCGGATGGATTCCATAAATAAATTGTACAGTAGTCGAATGTATTTTACTCGCAAACATGCAACGTGGAACTACACTTTCCTAATAAGCTTTTGAGTAGGACGCCGCCCGGTGCCTGGGGCCAAGACGTCGATGTGGACTGGAAGCTATGCCGATGTAGCATTCAACATTTCTTGTCCTTCAACCACCACTACCATCGCTCACACCCTTAGCCGTCGTGCACAACGTTCTACTCGTCGCACTCAATATGTCCTCGGCAGATATTCCGAACCAAACCGACTCGATCGCTCAATAAAATAGCCGCCGGGCTCCTGGATGGCATGATCCCAGTCTTCTCTTCTATAACCTCCTATAGCGCAGCCCTCGTTCACGTTACCTCCCTCCTTTTCTCACCCTCCCCCAAGAGGGTATAAACGAGCAGCAATGGGGCTCGGAGCAGCCATGAACGCCCTCAACTCGTTCCTCACGAAGGCGGTCGCCCCGATAGCGATGCCACTGGGCTTGGAACACCTGCCGAGAAACTTTTCGTGGATTGCGTATAGTGCGCTTGGGTTCACGTTCGTGCACCTCGTGATTGCTCCGTATGGGAGTCGCTGGATTGCGCCTGTGAGTTATGGGAAGCTGCAGGGGAAGAGGGCGAGGAATAATTGGTGAGTTACTGTCTCTTGGTTATGCTAGTCGTGTGAGTGCATTGCGTTCTGCCGTGCACGAAGTGGTGAGGCTGCGGCCTTGTTGTTTCCATACCACATCCAATACTTACCAGTGACTGATATGCATAGATACTGACTGTATTGCCATTCTATTCTTATAGGGACATACACGTCGTATCTCTCGTCCACGCCCTAATCATCGTCACCCTCGCCTCCCGCTCCCTCAACCAACCAGGCCTCGTCACAGACCCAACCTACGGCTTCGACCAAATAGCAGAACTCACCAACTCAGTAGCCGTCGGGTACGTCTTCTCTTCGCCCCTTTCCACAATCTCGAAAGTTATCTCGCCGAGGACCCGACACTGACATGCCTGTAATGACATCCGGGATATCGCGATGGTGTGTTTACGTGATATCGGCAGGTATTTCGTATGGGATACTATAGACGCTATCGTCAACTTTACGGACTTGGGGTTTGTCTTGCATGGTGAGTGATTGGGTTTGTGGCTATGGGGCGTGGAATGCAGGGTGCTGACGAAGCGGATGTGATTTTTCAGGGATAGCATGTACGTTTGTGTACATACTCACTTTTGTACGCGGCGCCCCCTATGCTGGTAACTCTGGATTACTTATCGCTATGAACTTCCACAGAGGCCGATCCTCCAATACTACTCTGTTCGGTTCCTATTCTGGGAATTGTAAGAATCATATGCTATGGTTTTGAAAGTCAGGTCTCTAATATTCTACACAGGAGCACTCCCTTCCTCAATATTCATTGGTACAATACTCAACTCTCCTGTTAATGTTCTCAACCAAAATTAACCGCGTCTCACTTTCCGTCAGGTTCCTGGATAAGACAGGCTACACCGGTAGCACCTTCCAACTCATCAACGGAGTCTTTCTCCTATCCACGTTCTTCCTCGTCCGAATCGTATACGGATGGTACACAGTGAGCCTTCACCTACTGTACCTCGACAGATAACTAAGCATGTAAATTGTCTGCAGTCGATATCATTCTGGCGGATAATGTTCAAGACGTCAGGAGGAATGCCCATGCTCTACTGGGTGGTGTTCATGACAGGACACACAGTCCTGATGTCGCTTAACCTCATCTGGTGCGCTTCCCCTCCTACCTATCACAGTGTCGTTCCCGTCGTATACCCGCTTACACTCAATTGGCTGTATAGGTTAAGCAAGATGATCAAAGCCCTACACAAACGCTTCGACTCCGAACAGGACCCGAAGCGGCCGTTGCTTACGCCGAGCGACGGCGTGCAGCAGAATTACTCTGATACAAACCCTCTCGACGGTGCTGCCTGAACAACCTCTCCGCGCTGGCCTGTGTAGCCGCGGGTCCCCCAATGAGATACAAGAAAGTCAAGGGTTACGAATCTAATCTCCTTATACAAAAGGAATGTTTTCTACGCTAGTGATGTTGTATATCGTACGTAGTGTTCTTGATTAATCCACAGTCATGGTGAACCGGCAAAAAAGACTGTACTGCGAAACTGAATGGGTGGTTCTCATGGAAGAAAAAAGTTGTGCGAACTGGTTCATCGGCGAGGTTATCACTTTCGTTCAGTGCAGCTTCCCGACGCCACAAAGATGGCGCCTTTCCTTTTCAGGAACGAATTACTAGCGCCTATATATACGGCCAGTGGGACTCGGCGATAGAGTAAGTACACCATCCAATAACCGAATGAAAATTATGTTTATAAGACTTAGGATATTCTAACGGGTATACAGCTTGAAAGCAGCCTTGACATCTCTTGACACGCGTTGCTCCCATGCAACGAGGTTTACGCGCCGCGATACCTCAAAGCGGAGTGTTTCGCTTCTCGAATCCAGTATCGTATGCAGATACGCGAACGCGAGCGCGTCCAATGCCGTAGGTGCTCTGTACAAGTGATGTCAATTAAAGATTATACTGAGTGTGAGTATGGAACGTACGTTGAGCCAAGGAACCATCTGTCAGTGCCTAGTCGGTCTGAGAGAGCAGCTATGGCGTCCTTGTATTTGAGCTCGATGGATGTGAGGTCTAGTCGCGTGCCGTATGGACGGAAGAGGGTCGACCAGCCTGTTAGTGGTGCTGGAGGTGTTGCAAGGACCGTTTCAATAGGGCGGGAAGGTGTGACTTGGTAAGGGACGAGTAGTGACAGGAGGGAACGCGTTTGGGGTTCGAACGCAAGCTTCAAAGTTATGAAGGATGAGTAGGGTGTCTTTTAGTTTGCATCAGACAAACACGTACCAAAGCAGCATGTACATTCCCTTCTAACAATGATACCCATGCCCTACTCTCGTCTCGAGCAGCTTCGTCAATATAACCCTCCAGAGGACCTATCTCACCAAGCTTTCCGTCGACCCACTCCGGGATGAGATGCGCCGCCAGCAATTCGCCCTCTCCATCGTCCTTTATTCCTGCTTCTATGCCTTTGGAGTTCGGGTCAATCTGTACATGCAAGTTCGGTAGCCTGCCGTCAATGCCTCCGTCCGCAGAGATATCCCAGCGCACAGCGATCTTCTGGCCTAAATCCCGCAGGGCAAGGTACGCTTGCCATTTCAGACATTCCACGTCGCTACTTAAGACGTTGTCAAATTCGCGTGCTTTGTTTTCGTGTCCTTCGGGTTCGCTTGCTAGTTGTTTGGAAGTCGCAGGGAGGTGTGAGCGAGGCGGGTGAATCCAGAGAGTAGGCTCGGTTATACGCGGGGTGTGGTAAGGCGAGGTTGTTGGTGGGTAAGTGTGCAGTGGGAAACGAGAGAACAGATTGCGGATTGGCTCGGGTATGGAAAATGGTGAAGTTGCAGCCATGGCGAGCACTATTCCAGATGAGCGTTGCGTCACAGTGCCGACCATGCTAAACCGTGACTATGCCTCAAGTGACTAGTCTGTGACCGTGACATCTTCCCACATTGAATCTATAGCTAATCGAAATACCTCAATCCAAACTCTTTGTTTTGTGCAATACTTCATGTTGAATACGACCACGACATCAGAGTTGCTGCCTGCATAACAAATCAAAGTCACATTGGGATTCCTTGAGCTTGTCGATCATTTCGACTGATTTGAGCGTCAACGTTATCAATGAGTGGATGGAGCGCTTATAGCGACCCACTCGAGCTGTGCCCTACAGCCATTCACCTCCCCACGCCTCATCTTACTTCGAATCAGCGAATATGGACGCCATTCGAATAGCCAAGGTTAGCACCAAGAGGACGTCTGCAGACTATGGATTGCATCTTACTTTGATAGGTGGATGGCGTGCTGTGCAGCAAATCTGGCAAGACACTCCCTGGCACGGTTCATTTGACCGCGCACCATCTCATATTCGCATACGAGGAGAAGGACAAGGAGGAGTTATGGGTGAGTATAACATGATTTCTCGTGTAACGGCTGATTGACTTTGTGCCAAGGTTCCATATCCCTTGATGTCCTTGGTCACCCGTATGCCACAATCACTGCAGGGCAAGAGCCCCATAACCTTCCGCACACGGTCGTTTGAGACGTTTACTCTATCATTCACCGAAGACTCGAACGCTTTGGATGTGTTTGATAGTGTGCGAGATCTCACTGTCGCGAGTACGTACCCTTTCGCGGTCCTCCACGTTGTGTTCTGACTGTGCATTCCAGCGTCTGTTACCCAGCTGTACGCATTCCATTACGTGCCCAACCCACCTTTCACGGCTACCAATGGGTGGTCAATATATTCACCGAGAGAAGAGTTCGGAAGGATGGGTGTCGGTACCAGAACGAAGGCGTGGAGGTTCACGGATATCAACAAGGATTACGGAGTACGTATGCCTCAATTATGAAACCCATCCTTCTCATATATAACATCCAGTCATTTAGTTCTGTTCGACATACCCATCCAAACTGGTAGTTCCCACAAGGATCAGCGATACCACGCTGCAATACGCGATCAAGTATCGAAGTAAAGGACGGCTGCCAGTCCTTACTTACCTGCACTGGGCAAACTATGTTTGGCTCGCCTTCTATTCATCTTCGAATAACTCCTGATACTTATAAACAGGGTACACTTACACGGTCGAGTCAACCCATGGTTGGACTGACTCAAAATCGATCAATACAAGACGAGAAGCTTGTAGAGGCGATATTCCAGTCCCACCATAACCCCGAGTCGCGAGCCTCCAACGGACCAATATATGGCGCGACTGCAACCAACATCATAATCGACGCTCGACCTACCACGAACGCGGTCGCCAACACCGCAAAGGGAGCCGGTACGGAGAACATGGACCATTATAAAGAAGCTCGTAAAGCATACCTCGGCATAGACAACATTCACACCATGCGCGACTCACTCGCCAAAGTCGTCGACGCGCTTCGTGAGACGGAGCTTGTAGCTTCCAGCCTCAACGGAGACCTTCCTGGGGAGAGCGCCACCGTGCCGATCCTTGATCGCCAGGCACTACGGCGCTCAGGCTGGCTGAGGCATCTGTCAGCAATTATGGAGGGTACACTCCTGATTGTCAAGAACGTTCACGTTAACTCGTCGCATGTGCTTATACACTGCTCCGATGGATGGGATCGGACGGCACAGTTGTCTGCGCTTTCGCAGGTTTGCTTAGATCCGTATTACAGAACAATCAAGGGCTTCCAAATCCTGGTCGAGAAGGATTGGATGTCGTTTGGGCACAAGTTCTTGGATCGGTGTGGCCACCTCTCGTCGGAGAAGTTCTTCGTCTCTCCACCAGCGGATATTAGCAACGCGAGCGGAGCAGAAGCGGCACAGGCGTTCTTTGCTTCAGTGCAGAACAAATTTGCATCGCAGAAGCATATACAAGAGACGAGCCCAGTGTTTCACCAATTCTTGGAGTCGGTACGGCAGGTCCAGCGACAGTTCCCTGAGCGGTTCGAGTTCAACGAACGATTCCTCCGACAACTTCACTACCATCTCTATTCATGCCAATTCCGGAAACTTCCTGTTCAACAGCGAACGGGAACGGAAGATTGGAGAGAATGGACAGATACCGTCAGAGGCTACAGTCAGCATATGGGACTTCTTCAACTCGCCTCCGGAGAAAGAGCTCAACCTGAATCCGGACTACGATCCCTCACTTGACGCTCCCGACAGACGCGAGCCAGGTTCCGATCAAGGTGTTCTCATGATCAATCCCAAGGACGTTCGATTCTGGTACCAACTATATGGACGAACAGACGAGGAGATGAACGGGAAATTCGTCGTGCGGCAGGTGGCTCAGAATCCAGAATTCGTCGCACCGATCGAAAACAGCGAGGATGACCCAGCTATCGTCTCTATACCAACACCACCGCAACCTTCAGCGTCGCCCTCACCCTTGTCAATGAGCGTCAGCGATACTCCTACGCCTACGCCTTCTACTATTCAGCGAGCTGCTTCACCGGCGCCATCGCATTCGTCTAGGACACGACACGATAGCTTAGTCAGTCCTGAAGATGCTTTGCGCGGGTCTGGACGCAGTAGCCCACTACCCCGCTCGCCATCGCCACGCGTAAGCAGGCTAGCCCCTCGCGCCCCACCCTCCCCCCGGGGAAGCATGGTCGGGGGCTCCTCACAAGACTTGTTCTCATCCTCCGGCGTGAAGTCGATGTGGGGACGCTTCTCCTCTGGGGCGACTGCCGCGCTCTCTGCCGTGCAGGATGCATATGGAGGGATGGCGAAGGACTTTGGCAAGCTCTCCGTCGGAGGAGAACTAGGTACTCCGACTGAAGGGGGTGGAGAACTTAAGAGTCGGGAGGAGATTAATGCGTGGAACTCGACGGAGCCTACCAGGTCACCCAAGTTGCAGACTTCGAACGCTTATTCGTTTGGTACTGCCGGTGGATCGGGGACGGTCAACCCGTGGTCCACTACCAAAGCACGGCCAGGACTGCCTTCCATGTTCCTCGATAATCCATGGGACACACCCGAGCAGTCCCCCATAGTCGATTCGGCATCGTCTCCTCAGCTTCCGCCCAAAGAATCAATAGCAACGCCATTACAGTCCGAATCCCAACTACCGCTTGATCCGACTATAGCTCTCCCTACGCCCAGGCCTATACCTGCCTCACGGACGCAGAGCTCGTCGTTACGCTCTGAGAAGACGTCGTCGAGTATGACGATGCCTTCGTCGTTGGGGTCGTTCAGTGAGTTGTCGACGTGGGGGAAGTCGGATTCGTCTGGTCGACCGTCTGCGAGTCCGACGCCTCCTCCTAAACCACCATCTTCGGATCCTCTTGGAGTAGGGCCCCTCTGATAAGTTGAGCTGAAGCAGTTAGGAAAGGGTGCATCCCCTGTGGAGTGTTGGCTGTTGAATAAGTAGGATGGAAATGTGTGTATTCGTTACTAGAATTTGTACAAGTGTAGCTATATCTATCATCTGCAGAACTCTTCAAAGTGATACCGATACCAGGTTTCGACAATCCACATTGCCCTAAGCGCTTATCCCGTCGGGATCGCCGAGATATCTTGTCAAAACTCGGTGATAAAACCAACAAATGCCATGAAACCCGACAAAAATCTTGATCAGCCCTGAAAATCTGGATACTTCGGGAGTTAGAGATATCGACCCTGTGTTATCAAGACAATTGTCGAGTGAGGGGTACTCTAACATGTGCTGAAGATATCAGTATCTGCATATTGTGGCGAGCCTGGACGACTTGAAGCGAGGCGAGGGGGTGGTGCAAGCTGAGCAGAATCCTATCACATCGTATGCATATCGAAAGTTCCCTCATCACAAAGATTGGCCAGTATCGTGTTGTCTTGAATATACACAAGCGCTCAAGCGTCAAGGCAGAAAATTCGAGTGTTCTGACCACGCGAAGACCATGATTCCTTGCACAGCGACCGTCAGAAGGCCTGGCATGACGGCTGGAAGCAAAAGAAGCCAACGTCATGCAAAGATGCGTCTGTCACAGAAGCCCATCAGACATGCCTTCAAAGGAGATGAATGGTCTTATGAAAGCTCGACGTACTCAGCCTCCGGGATCGAAGGTCGCTCCAGGATCTTCGGACCACTGCGTTGGCGGAAAAGTAATCAAGCTCTTCCGGAAAGCAGCAGATGCAGCTCATTATTAGACACTGGCGCGCACGGCAGCACTGCATCCTCTGCCCCGGAAGATGGGGGCGTGTGCTCGAACCTTGAGAGTTCGTGAACGCCGCATTCAGATGGGCATTTCGGCGAGACGCAAAGACACGTTTATATTCGGCCTGTGCTCGAAGTATCAGATCATCCGCGAGAATGAGAAAGAGGAAGTGCTTACCCATTGCCTTCGGAGGTGAGTGTGAAGAGCAGCGCGGCAGCTACAATTAATTGCGATGGGCATCCGCATCGCTGTCTGCTTACAGAAGATGTATATGCCACTGTGGGACGCTTAGGCTGTTGCTCGCATGTTTCATTCGAGACAGCGATTGTGGCTTCTGGCTGCTGTCGGGGCCTTGGTCAACCGTTCCGACGTCCTCGGAGGGAGCTGGGTGAACACATGTCGTGCAAACTCACAGAGTATAGAACGCTCCACCAAGCATTTGATTCTGCCTAGTTACAGTGCTCTGAAATGTGCTCGTCAGATATGAAGTGGGCCTCGTGGTGTGGCAGAGCGTTCAAAGTTTACGATTCGAACCCACCATCGGGCCACCGAAGTCGACGGGAGCCAGGATGAGAAGACGTTTCGCAGAGGGTGCAATCTTTTGAGGGAAAGGCAACTCAAGGTGTTCCTGACGCCAGGTACGTGAGGTGCACCTGCTAAAGCCGGCACACGCCATTGAGTAGGATGGGACCAGACGGCGAATTCGAAGGGTTGTCTGATGGATGGTAACACATCCCTGACAAGACGAAAGATAATCAAAGTGGGCGCTGCTTTATGTCGGAGCTTCAAGTTTCTTACCCACAGTAAGCAAGAGGTAATTAATGGGACAACTTAAACATAACCGTGGGAACATACTTCGATCACTTACTAACTCTCTAGCGCCCCCGAAGCACCCACCCCTTGGTAGGGATTTGGACACATTGAACAGATGCAGCGCACACCTCGGATATAAGAAGGGTCGGTCCTCCTCTTCTCTTCCTCTGCGCTCTGCACCTCGCATCCTCCGCCGTCGACGTCGCTACCATGTCCGAACGAAGCTCGGTAGAGAAAGTCGAGGCTGACTATAGTGGTGCTGCTAGGCCCGCGACCGCCGAGGCGACAGAGAAGACTGTCGAGGGCAGGACAGTCGATGTGGCGGCGCATGCTATCGCAGGCAAGGAGATCGAGTTTACGCCGGAGCAGGCTGCGAGGGTCCGGTAGGTTCCTTTTGAAGTGCTCATGGGTCGACTGGTGACATTGACCTCTTCATTGCTTGTAGACGGAAGATTGACTGGGTGCTAATGCCCATGATGTGCAGTAAGTACTACTTCCACATCCTCCTTCTACTATATTCCTAACCAGTTTATTGCAGCCATGTACATGTACGTCCACCGTCCCCTACGATTACAGCCCCTGCAAAGACCTTACCTCCTACCCTAGGATGCAGTTCGCGGACAAGACAACCCTAGGCCAAGCAGTCCCCCTCGGTCTCTTGTACGTGCCCCAGTCGCTCTATCCCCCGCACACTCTCCTTACCCCCGCCCTCACAGCGCAGGAACGCACATCAACCAGAACCAGTTCAACTGGCTAGGGACGATATTCTATCTCTTCTTCCTCGTCTTCGAATGGCCGCAAAACCTGGCGCTGCAGCGCTTCCCCGTAGCAAAGTGGATGAGGTACGAAGAATTTCTATTTCTTCACGTATCATCGTGGCGAGCTTAAACGTTTTGACGTAGTATCAACATATTCGTGTGGGCTGTGGCGTTGTTGTGCCACGCAGCAGCTACGAGCTTCGGCGGGCTTTTCGCCTGCCGTGTTTTCTTGGGTATCTGTGAGGGTGCGATCACCCCTGGGTTCTTGATTGTGACTTCGATGTTCTACACTCGCCAGGAACAGTCACAGCGAGTAGGCTACTGGTGTACGTCAATTTATCCCGCTATATAATACCGTTAGCTAACAGACTTGATGATTCTAGTCCTCATGAACGGCGCCGCCATTATCTTACTCGGCCTAGTCTCATACGGCTTCCTCCACTCACACACCCACAGCTTCATGCCCTGGCAATGGTACGTCCACCCTCCCCAAACTCAAAAGCTCACTGACCAAACTTCTATCTATATATAGGCTGATGATCTTCACCGGTCTGATCACACTCATCGTCTCCGTAGTCTTCTGGTTCTTCTTCCCAGACTCCCCACACACAGCCTGGTTCCTCACACCCGAAGAACGCATCATCGCCGTCGAGCGAATCAAGGTTAACCAGTCTGGAGTCGAGAATAAGACGTTCAAGCGGAACCAGTTGAGTGTTTTTCGGGCTTCTGAGAGCTTCCCCGATCGCGGACGTTTTACTCATCTCTCATCCTCTTATCCTCTTCACCTCTTCACTTGAACTTTACTTGTGAATTAGGTTCATTGAATGTCTGAAAGACCCCAAGACGTACCTCTTCTTCTTCATGTCCGCCATCTCGTACGTCTTTTTCTCTTCCGCTCCATCGGAGCACACGCATATACGGACACTGACTGTTCATGGCCATCACGGCGATTAGCAATGTCACGAACTCTGTGAGTCTTCTTTCTCCTCCTGAAGTTTATTTGTGCTGACTTTGACTTTGATCGGTCCGTAGTTGAGCAACCAGCGTCAGATTATCGTTAGTGGGTTCGGATTCAACCCGATTCAGACTACACTCATTGGTTGTGTTGACGGTGTCGTTGAAAGTTCGTCTAAATCCCCCTCATCTTCTCTCCTCCGAACTAAGCTAATCGGTGTCCCGTTTCTAGTTATTGTCATCTACTGCACTGTCACGACCGCGACGTACTTCAAGCAATTCCGTGCCTACTCAGGCACTCTCGCATACGCCGTCGCCATCTTCGGCTCTATACTCGTCAACGCCCTCTCTTCACATCATAGAGTTGGGCTGCTCTTTTCTTACTGGATATCCAGTACGTCACTCCCCCATCCAATCTAAACCGTATTCTGCCGCTGACGAATCGCACTTCTGTGTGTTTTGTTTTTGACAGTCACGTCTATCGCGCCGTTCGTGATCATACTCGCGTGGTCAGCTGCAGTGACCGCCGGCCATACAAAGCGCACGACTATGAACGCCATCGTCATGATCGGATACGCAGTGGGTAACTCTGCCGGCCCGCAATACTGGAAGAAGGAGTACCAGCCCAGGTACGTTTCTCTCCCTCTCTCCCTCTCAGCCTATCCCATCATTAGAGTTTGGAGTTTTGGATGTTGAACTGAATTGGGCGCCACAGGAACCATATCCCATGGGCGATCCTGTCCGCGTGTTGGGCGGCGACTGCTGTGCTTATGATGGTGACGAGGGTGTATCTGGCGAGGGAGAACCGGAAGAGGGAGGAGGAGCCGTATGATGCTTCGCATGATGAGGTGTATATTACGGAGACGAGGGAGGATGGGACGAAGGAGGAGGTTAGAGTTGACAAGGTTCGTCTTTGTTCTCTGTTCTCTGCTTCGTCGTGGTTTGCGGTGCTGATTAGTGGCTGTTGCTTCGTACAGGCGTTCCTTGACTTGACTGACATTGAGAACCGCGAGTTCCGATACGTGCTTTGATGACCATACACTCATATTCACACTTACGTTTTGCACTCATCACTCATACTCACGCCACGCCACCTTTAGTTGACATTATTCTTGGAGATATACCTCATCTAGTAGTGCTTACTAAGTAGTAGTCGCTTGATGCCCACCTTTTGGTAGATTTTGCCATTGGTCTTGTGTATTATTATTAGTATCATGGGATCGTAATGCAGTACCGGATTTTTTTCTTGTGATTTCTGACGATGTGTGACGCTGCGTCAGGACAAGGGAGCTCGAGAGAGCGTTGAGGGAGATCGTTACCCCCGTCACGATCACGTGGCGCCTTTCAGTCAGAGTTTCGTGTGACAGTCGCGCTCTCTGCTTCCTGCGTTACCCAGCCAGTACTTACAGCTGTACCCGACGTTCTCACAACTCCCTTAAGCTTGGTTACTTTTTCTACTGATACTAGGCTCTATCTGCAATAGTCGAAGCTATGACAGAGGTGCAAAGCAGCTCGTTCGGAGAGCCCACTCTGCTTCTGGACGACCCCATGGATATACAGGACACGGACACGCCCTTCTCTGTGAACGCGGCGAAAATACGAAGCGGAGGCACAACTGAAGGGTTTACGGCTAATGGGCTGCTGGGAGACGCGTCGTCTGGCGAGGGGGATGCAAGTATGCTAGATGCGGAGACGCGACGGATTGAAGTGGAGGATGTAGGGTTTGGAGGTGCGTTCCAGCTCTGTATAGATTGACGAGTTTTCATGGAGATATCTACTGCTGTTATAGAGGCTACGTTGCTGAATGACGACTTCACTTCGAATGGACTTTTGGATATACCTTCCGAGGCTGGTACGCATTTATATCACTGTGGCGGAGGCAATACAAAGTAATGAGATTGTAATATTGTAGGACCTTCAACTCAGGCATCAACAAGTACCGGACTCGGAACTTCTCAATCTCAAGGCAAGTCGTTGTTGCTCGCTCTCATTAGAAACCACATATTCAATGAATCGCTATAGACGACGAGTTCCCCGAAATACGAGACCTCCTGAAGACACACCCGCCAAGACACACAGAAGTCCCCACCGCTACTACATCAACGTCAACTACTACCCCAGCTATCTCAAATGTACCTAGACTTACAGTACGGGCAACGACGTTCGACGGGAGGTCTGTGTACCTTAGGAAGAAGCTGAAGAAGTTTAGTTTCACTACGACGGTTCGTACTTGACCATAAACTGGGCGAGACTGCTCGGCTCATTGAGAAGGGACATAGAGGACTGATTCAAGACAGAATATGAATATGTCTAAGCTATTAGATGTACCTATACATCGTCTTTTAGACGACCTCTCCTCAGAAGCAGCCAGCAAACTAGCCATCCAGTTCGTCTCTTCCCCTTCCCTCTCCCTCTCCCTCCCCTACTCCTCTCCCCTGCACTCCCTACTAACCACCCTCGCACAAAACCAGAGACCACCAACCCCCCGTCGCCTCAACCTCAACCACCTCAACACCAAGCGAATCAACCCTCTGGGTAGACCGCTACCGCCCGCAACGCTTCACGGACCTCCTAGGCGACGACCGTGTGCACCGGGAAGTGATGGCGTGGGTCAAGGAGTGGGATTATTGTGTGTTTGGACGGAATAGGGGGAAGAAGAGGGTCAGGGAGGAGGATGCTAGTAGTGTGGATGAGTGGAGGAGACCGCAGGAGAGGGTGAGTGCTTCAGTGACTTGTGATGACAGGTGGTATAAGCTCAATACAAGATTACTAATTATCTTTACCTTGGTGCAGATTATGTTGATCTCGGGACCGCCTGGGCTCGGGAAGACGACGCTTGCGCATGTCGTTGCGAAGCAGGCTGGGTACAGCGTGTATGAAATTAACGCCAGGTATGTCTCCCCCTTCTCTTTCCCCTTTCACTCAGACATCCCATATGCTCATTGATTGGAACTAAATTCGCGTGCAGCGACGCACGTTCAGCACAAGTAGTCGACGAGCGCATCCGACCAGCTCTCGAATCTGGCTCGAAGATCAACAGCGCGAAGCCGACGTTGGTGGTTGTGGATGAGATCGACGGGGCTACTGGTGGTGGGGAGAACGTACGTCGGATATAAATATCACTCAGAGTATTTACTCATTGGGCTTTGGACGCTCGGATAGTCAGCAGGGTTTATCGCGAAATTGATACAGCTAACGCAGGACAAGCCTAAGAAGCGAAGTGAGTCAATTACTCTATCTACTCAGAAGCTAAATCTGATTCACTCTATCTACTGTCTGTTAGCAAAGAAAAACGACCCCCACCCCCACCGCCCCCTCCTCCGCCCAATCATCTGCATCTGCAACGACCTCTACGCCAGCTCCCTCACCAAGCTGCGTCCGCACGCACGTATCATCCGGTTCAACCGGCCGAACGATTTCAGACTTGTGAAGAGGCTGAAGGAGGTTTGTGAGAGTGAGGGGTTGAAGGCGGAGGGGAGGGCGTTGACTACGCTGGTGGGGCTTGCGCAGGGGGATTTGAGGGGGTGTTTGAATACTCTTCAGGTGTGTATCGCCCCAAGTTCTCTTCCCCTCTCTCTGAGTAGAGCATATCTCACTAATTACGCTCAACAGCTCATAAAAGCGCGCAACGTAGAAGTCACAGAGACAGTCATACGCACCGCCACAGCAGGCATGAAAGAGGCGGACGTCTCCCAGGTGGCGGTCCTGAACGATTTGTTCGCGCCCATGTCGCGTAAGCGCGCGAAGGATCGCGGGATGGGGGAGGAGGAGGAGGCGAGGTATGTTGGGCGGCTTAGTCGGGAGATTGAGGCTAGTGGGAGTATGGATAAGGTTGCTGTTGGTGAGTGACTCGCCAGCATAATTGACAGTTTTCTATTACATTCCTTACTGAATGATCGTCCCACATTAAGGATGCTTTGAACACTACGCAACCCTCCGCAAACACGACGCCAACTTCACACGGTACCTCAAAGCGAACGAGTGGCTCTCGACGTACGACCTTCTCTCAGGCGAGATGCGCAGTGAACGGGAGTACACGCTGTTGCAGTACTTGCCGTATACACTTGTGCCGTTTTACCCGCTGTTCCAGGAACGGGGGGCTGAGAAGGTTGAACGGCCGAAGGCTGATTGGGAGGTACGTCCTGCGGGTGTTTATATTTTTAACACATCGGTGGATCTAACCTTGCGGATGATGGAATATGAGTAGAATTATACGAAGACACAGACTAACGATGAAGTGTACAAGTCACTCGCAAAGTGTTTGAGGACCGCTTGTATGCGGAATGGCGGGGCTTACAGGCATTTGGCGAGCCAGGAGATTATCCAGCTCGAACTTGCGCCTCTGATCAATAGGATTATCTCCCCGCCTCTCCGTCCGGTATGTGCTAAATTACTCACTCGGATATACACTACATTTACTGACCTCTGATCGATAATCGCAACATGTAGGTCAACCAACAAGTCATCAAGCCAGACGAGCGCGCCGTACTCTCAAGACTGGTAGACATCATGGCTGCGCTGGAGCTTCGGTTCATACAGGAGAGATCAGAAGAGGGACAGCTGATGTACCGTCTGGACCCGTGAGTTATCTGTCTGCCGTTTCTGCTCTCTCATTTGGGTATCGTTTTCTATTCTCTCGTTCTGGTCGTCTGTTCTGTTCTATGTATAGCTGACCCATGCACCCATCGATACTCCCAGGCCTATAGACACCTTCGTCACATACGATGGGAAACGGGCAGCCGATATCGCAATATCAAGATATGCCGTGCGGCACCTCGTGGCGTCTGAGGTAAGTCTCCTTGCTTTGCGGACACCTTCCGTACTATCACAAAGTATGCTCATCTCTGTGGCCCGGCAGATTGACGCTCGATTAATCAATAATCACCAAGTTGATGGTGTGCCCGTGGAGAAGTCGAAGGGCAGTTTCTTCGCACCGTCCAAGTGAGTCTATCTATCTGCTAAGCAGATTTCAAGTGGTGTCAGGCATTAATGTGTGCCCACAGGACGAAGGGACAAGACGACAATGTGCCAGTGTCGAGTGAAGGGACGTTGGTGGCCGGACAGTCCGCATCTGGTGTCATCAAGCGTGCTCGTCGGGAGCCCGTCGCAGAGAAGGTACGCGTTGTTGTCAATTTCACATCCAGACATACGTGCATTCGTGTGCTGACGATCCTCCCCCTTCGAAGGTTGCAGTGGACTTCTTCGGGCGGCCGATTGTTCCTAAGACGACCGGGCCTGGTGCTGGGAATAAGAATAAGAATAAGCCTGCGAGTGTCAGCAGTAAGGCACAAGAGAAGAAGAAGGGTGGTGTGAGTTATAGGTTTAATGAGGGGAACTCTGCTGCTGTGCGGAAACCTGTCAAGGTTGGCAGTTTTTTGTAGATTGTGGGATGCGTTTTCTGTATTACTTGAATATCAAAGACCTAATTGCTGGTTATAAATTAGTATAATTTATTTGTCATATTGTTTTTCCCCTTAATAAAGCCGACCGATATTTTCTGACTTCCTACACGGTATCGTCGTAGTTGAACAACAACACCTTCCAAATTAGGTATACGGTTGGAGTGAGAAGACGCCGCGAGGATCCGGAGTGAGCGCCACAAAACCAAACTCTTTCACTGTTTTCTGTGTGTTCGTGGTGTGCCTCTGCATAGTAGTCTGTAAACAATAAAACATCATCGTTTGCTGTTTGCGTGTGCTCTGTGAGGCAGTAGCTAGCATATAGATAACCAGACGTTCACGGGCCGCTACATCTGGGCGTAACAATGGGCGAACGATTGGCTGTTCCTAGAGAATGGGTTCTGAATCCGGAGAGTGAATATCGCTTCGAGCTAGACCCTGGTTCTTCCTTGGCGATCAAGGTACGTGAATACTCATTCAACAATTGATATACTGACTCTAGTTCATTGACCAGCTTGTACGCGGACAAGCAGAAATTTTTGGCGCAGAACTCGTCGAGGGGAAGACGTTTCTCTTCTACGAAGAGTGCAAAGCCGCGGTTTTTACGTGGCAAGGATGTACGATAGAGATAAGTGTATTCATCAAATGACCCTATTTCGTCTGTATTGATTTGATGAATTTTTGAGCACGTCACAGGTCAACCATCCACAGAATATATCTCAGATGAGACCCCTATGAATGCGTACGGCAACGTGCATTTGGCTTTGGAAGCCATGCGTATACGTGCGCTTCAGAAGACAAAGGATGCACAACCACAAACATATGGCACTGATAACCAAGACTCGGAGCCGCCACGGGTATTGGTCCTCGGTCCTGAGAACTCGGGTAAAACAAGTTTGGTGAAGATTCTGCTTAATTATGCGACAAGAGCGGCGCAGGACTGGAGCCCGATGCTCGTTAATATCGACCCTGGCGAGGTAACTACTGTCCGCCTTTCCCTTTTTACGAGCAGCTCACATAGCGTCACGTTAGGGTGCTTCTTTGCTACCAGGAACCATATCTGCCGCAGCCATTCCGGCGCCGTTACAGACGTCGACTCCTGCACATACATTGGGTCGAGCAGCAACAACGGCTCCTACACACATGACGTCGAATTCATTGTTGCCTCTCGCCTATTGGTACGGACATGCAGAGGTCAAGCGTAATCCACTCCTACTCGATCGGTTAATCCGGAATCTTGGAGAAAACGTTTGGGACAGGCTTGAAGATGACGTCCAAGGTGAATCCCATAAAGTCTACCGTGTTAAGGTGATGCTGAATATTCTGAATTCTATGAAGGTCGCGTCTCCGGAATTATCGTGGACACACCGCCCTCATTCGCGGCAAACACGGGTGGAAACGCAGACCACAGACAGGCTCTCATCAAAGCTTGCATTGATGCGTTCAGAAGTATGCACTTCATGCGGTTATATGGTGCTATCGCTTACAAAATTCGTTTCAGTCAACGTCATTCTTGTAGTAGGACATGAGAAACTCAACGCAGAAATGCAACGAAACTATGCCGGGCGTATCTCAGTAGTGAAAGTCCCAAAATCTGGCGGAGTATGTCTTCTCCTTCCAAGCTGCTATACACGCCCATAATTGATCTCGCCTGTCACGCACATCTAGGTGGTAGAGCTTGACGGACCATACCGCTCAAGAGTCCACAAATACCAAATGCATTCCTACTTCTACGGCGAACGCTTCACCCCTCCTCCAGGTATGCCCGCGCTCACTTCAGCGCAAGCCGCAGCGGGCTATATCGTAGGCGGGGAACAAGTCATGGACTTCACTCTCGCTCCGTCAAGTTTTGTCGTGCCATTTGGTGACTTGACTATATGGCGTATTGGAGAAGGTACGCGATTTATTTCATGTGCCCACATCAACGTTAAAGTAATTAATGCGCGCAGAAACAATGGCACCTTCCTCGGCACTTCCTATCGGCGCGACTCGTGTCGTCTCTGAGATGCAACCCATTCAAGTAGACCCTGCGCAAGCTGGCTCTGGACTGTACAACGCTGTACTTGCTCTACTCGCGCCTCCAAACCCAGATGAATCGGAGCGATACGATGAAGAGATTCTGGACTTGCATGTTGTCGGTTTCATCATTGTGTAAGCACCTTGTCAAGTCGATATGCTTGGACTGGTGATGCTGATATCCTGATTGTAGTACCAACTTGGATATTCCAAACAAGAAGATGACAATCCTTGCGCCAACTCAGATACCGCTCGCTGGGAGAACTGCGATTGTGGGATCGTTTGAATGGGAGGAATAGAGTTGCGACTGGGGTGTCGTAATGCAAAGAAACCGAAACTAAAGCCGTTTTCACACCTCGGTCTACTGTGTGCTTAAGTAATGACCAATAAAAGACAACATGGAAGGACATTAGTATTACATAAAAGATGGTCCATACAACGTAGATCAGCGTCATGACATCGCAGAGAAGGACAAAAACGAAGTTTTATCAGAGCAGTCCAACCCGTCGAGTATCTCTTGTCTACTTCTCAGTTCTAAGTCTAGATAGGTCTCGTCCCCATATACCACTATAGAATCTCCATCAGTTCTATCCTGACGCACCGATAATCAAACCAAAACTCACCGGATGACCCAGTCAATCATCAATAGCGCCCTCGTCCTCGCGCTGACTTGCTCACTCCAGTACACGCTCCTCCACGCATACATCGCAGCCAACCCGCCCATAAAGCTATACTTGCCCAAGTCGAATACCGCCGCATTGCCAATATACCTTCAAACACAACTAAATCAATACCTCAACGTTCAAGCAACGAAACAGAAACTCACGCCAACGACCCCAAATGCATATACCTGAACGGCTGGGCAACAAGCTCGTCAACACCCACTCCGCTCAGACCGAGCTCGTTCTTCTCCAGCATCGGCTGCTTCTTCGCCAGCTTCGTGAATTTGGTCCCGAGATACTTGCCCTGCTGAGACGCGACTTGTGCAGTGGCAGGGAGAGCCGTTATCTTGTTTCCGATTTCTTGAAGGAGGACAGCAAGTTCGTTGAGGTTGAGGGAGTTGTCTGCGTCCGAATCGTAGAGGTCGAAGAGCTCGCGGACCTAACCAAGAGAGGTGAGCCAGTGCTGTAGAATCAGGTAATCAAATGGCTAACCTTGCTAAGATGTTCCTCAGACATTGGAATTTTCTTCTTGATTTTGGTCACTGAATAGTAGGATAGGTTAACTATCGCCTCTCAAGACAAAAGCAAGAAAACTAACCCATATCCGACCACTCTTCGAAGTCGATCTTTCCGTCCTTGTTCTTATCGGATTCATCAACAAGCTCAAGAAGATGGCTGACGATGGACGTCTCAATCTGTGCGCACGAATTAACATCACCGTATTTCAAAGAAAGGAGACTGTACTGACCGTGCTCGCGTCACCGATAGCATATACCGTACCAGTCGGGGCTCCCTTCACGCGGAGATGCGCATCCACTTCGATAGCCTTTTTATGTACTTGGTTCGGCCTAAACAGCATCAAATAAGTCAGCGACTTGAACTCGACTTCAAATCGCTGATAACTCTTGAGGAGGTAAACTCACAGCAGGCTTGAAACCCTCGCCACAAACGGATTCATAGCAATACCCGTGCTCCAAAGGACAAAGTTACTCGGAATATCATGCTTCTCCGTCTTCCCGTCTGAAAGTTTTACGGTGTAGGTAACATAGTCGGGTGTAACAGCAGAAACTCGGGCGTTAGTGATGAGATTGATGCCGTCGTGGAGGAACTTGTCTTCGGCGAACTTGGAGATGGCTTCGGAGTACTATGCAAAGTGTCAGTTTGTTTAAGCGAGGAAGGAAAGTATGGATATATGCGCACTGTATTCAGGATATGGCTTCGACTTTGGATGACACTGATGGAGACGTCCTTTCGGCAGATCTTGGGATACTGCGTGGTTGTTAGTATAATCTATTGCGACTATAAATTGCATAAACTCACATAGTTGATGATATCCTCTTGGCACAAGTCGTAGATCTCAGCAGCAGTTTCAACACCAGTGGGTCCACCACCACATACAACGAAGCTCAGCAGGCGTTTCCGTTCCTCTGGAGTCGTGGTAGGTAATGCAGCGGCCTCAAAGTTGTCTACAGTCATATAAGTGGAGTCAGCATAGTTTAACTGATAACTTTGAGTCTGTATGCGTACCGATGATCCTTTGCCTCATTCTCAATGCATCGGCGACTGTTTTCAGTTGGAAGCAGTTGTCGAGACCGGGGACACCATGAGTCGCAGAAGTCGAACCGACAGCAATAACCAATTTATCATAGCTACGAGTGACTTGATAAATATCGAAAACAGAAGGAATAATGGTTGGCTTACGGGACATAGATATTCTGGTAAGCTCCGCTGGGTAACTCCAATTGTACTTCTACCAATCGTTCCGACATGACCAAATCTACTGCCTATGCAAGACGTCAGATTTTGTTTCGGGAAGTAAGGTAGTCGACATCGACCTTCGCTGTGATAAGATGTCCCTTGAGCCTGGCGATGATCTTCCGAACAGGTTCGATGAGAGAACGAACTTGTACCGTGCCGACAGCAGCAGCTATTAAACCATGTTGTTCCAGCTTCAATATAGATTCAAAGCTATCCGGCGAATCACACTTACAAGGAAGGAGTGGCGTGAATGTGGTATACGTTTCCGGGGATATGACCGTGACGTGGTAGTCACCAGGGTTCAGTTTATTCAAGATACCGATAGCCTAAGATGGGCAATACAGTGTCATGCATGAGTGTCGCAAGAGAAAATATGAAAGAACGTACACCCCAGCCAGCACCAACAATAACCAAATGAGGTCTCGTGCTCAGAGCCTCTTGCGTTTCATCTTCAATGTCATTCAAGTACGACTTCACGATAGGTAGGTTCTTTGGGCCACCTCGCTCTGGTTGGAGTGCAAGTGGGGCAACGGGAACACCTTCAATATGCTACAGAGTTCATATGTGAGACCTCATTGCGAACCGTATACTAAGAGCATACCTTTTCGTTATACGTAAACGCGTCGTGAAGGAATATCGCGCCAGTCAGTACAAATAGACCAACAGCAGTCGACCCAATCAGATATCCCGTGTACTTGACCACCGTTCGGAACTGTGGTATCCTCCGTCGCGGCTTCTCGGGTGCATCCAACCTCGCACCGGTGGAAGAGAAGGCTCTGGCGAAGCTTCTCTGGAACCCGCTGGGTATCGTCGTTCTTCGGGTATCCAATGTATGTACATGTCTAGAAAATGGAGGTATACTTTTGTGGGCTCGCAAAGCTTGGAAGACGTTCCTGGAGGCTACGGTCGTTGATGCGCGTGTTCCCACTAGCGACGCATGTCTGAGCGCGCCGAACGCCGTCGGGGCCGACACGGACATGGTTTGAGGGTGAGGGCGACTACGTCGGTGTCGCTGTCGTCGATTTTAAACTCTCGAGGTTGTGGTCGTGGTTAGAGATGAGAAACAACACGCGCGAGGTTTAAGAGATCCAACTGTTCCATTCACGCCCGACGTCATATCATATCACTGGTAGATGTCACAAGACGCCCATCTTCCCCCTGGCGGTACTTCGGCTGGTCTTCCCATCAATTCCGAGCCCAAAAATAGAAACATCCAGCTAAAACTGCAAGAAAAACGGCCCAATTCGCTGTCCTGCAACGACACTTGTCTTGAGAATTTCTGCACTTTTAAAAAATTCTTCAGAGTCGACAGCCTGGTTTCGGGACATTCGCCTTTCGTCGGACGAACAGCCTCAGCAAGGACCATTCCTTACGTACGATGGATTACTAGGTGCATGTGTCCAGGATGCGCCCCCAGCGGACATCAGGTAGAACACGGGTAGTACTGGCATGGCATTGGCGAGGCACGGTAGACACGAGCTCGAGCATTTTCAAGGTCACTGCTACTGTAGCCTCGGCTGAGTGCACGGCACTGCTACTTCATGCAGTAGCTAAGCTTACAACGAGCAGATGTCAGTGTGTCAATTCCAACTACCACACCATTGTAGGATGTCCAATATCCGTCCCAGTGTGCGTACCATGCGCGTGGAGGGTGTGTTACTATGGTTTACAACAGCGTCCATAGCCATCAGTCTTTGAGACGGAAATAGGGTAGTCTCAAGTTACAGCTACGATGACAAAAAATCTGATTGAAGCGTGGCACATAGCTACTATGACTGACGACAACATCCTCCTCAGATATTGATACCGACTACAGTGCATCAAGGTGAATACTGTTTCTGAGGATAGACGCTGTGGCCAGCGGCAACTGCCTCCGGTTTATACTCCGATTCAAGTCAGTGCAAAAATTTCGTGCGCCGACGATGCTGACCTCATCTCTACCCGAAGGGTCCTTATTGTCGCTTTCCTCTCTATCGCAGCTGTTAATTACCATGAATACGAAGTGAACAATCAGTAGTTACTGATGGTCATGTCTCTTATTCACAGGTATAATTGTAAGCATTTGTTTATTAATTCCTGTTAAATATGCAGTTTTCTGACTTACATTGCGATGGCTACTTTGACCCACCTCTTTGCCATCTTATCATTCTCCCCAGTCAAAGCTTGGTAATGCTCATGGCTATGCTCCATGAAACAACACAGATGCCATAGTCATGCAGATGCGCGCCCGACTCAAAAAACTGACTCGTCGGCGTCGCGCGCAGCGAAGTCGTTCGTTCACAGTAAGGTTTCGGAGCCAATCGTTCTCGCACCTTGGCGCGAAATCTCCGTCTGCCGTTACAGCCACACAAAACTGTCTGGCGTGGGTCTTCTCGCTTGGATGGGTCCAGCCGAACGTTACCTTCGTCAATCAGTCAATAACACAGCATCCGCAGGCGTCCCGAAAGGCAGCAAAAGTGCTATCTTCGCAGAGTCACCGCCATGCGCTATGCCATCATTGCGTTCGCACAGTAAGTGCCTTATTTCTATTTTCTGGTATATCAAGAATAACGTCTCTGCTCCCAGTGGCTCGCAGTTCTTCCTATCGATTAATGAGCATGGTGTTATCGTACATGGGGGCATGATCCGTAGGATATCTACAGAGGGAGTCAGACGATAAGATAGTCAGGCTGGCGCGAAAGCCCAATCGTTGTGCTATATCGGGCGTCCGTCACCGCACACTGCAACGGCTTGTGTGCGCCAGTATCGCTGTCCGCCGTCATTGTCGCAAGTCAAAATCGGCATTACATACGATGACAGGGGCCGATGTATCACCTCCTCCGACATCAGTCATAACCAACTGCGAGGGTATATAAAGGTGCGCAGTGAATTTGCTGTGACTTCATTCCTCCACCTCTCTTCCTCCCTCTAAAAGACTACTCTTGACAGAGACGTTACCTCGTGATGCCTGGTATCACCGCAGTGCACGCTATGGACCTGAGTCACCACCTGTCGCTTGAAGCACGCCAACGCAAGCCCAATGCCATGAAGGCCTTATGGCGACTCACAAAACGAAGACCCAATATGATTAGTCTCGGGACAGGTGCGGCCCATACGCTTCTCTTCTACCTATTCCTCTACTTACCTCTGATGTCATCTACGCAGGTGATCCTCATTACTCCCTGTACCCCATCAAATCCGTACACTACGAAGTCGCTTCCACCGCGGCAGACATCGAAGATCCCGTCCGTACGTGGCGAGAAGCCTCTTCCTCAGGAACAGCTGCAAGCACAGCCACACCCACGCAATGGTTCTCATCCACGCGGGACGAACCATGCAGCATTCCGATCAAAACCGCCATGGCGTATAGCGCTGGTGCAGGTCTCCCAGAAGCCCAGCAAGCCGTTACGGAACTCACGAACCACTACCACTCTCCTCGAGACCATGTCTGCACACTCACGGTCGGGAATATGGACGGTGTGACCAAGTGCTTTAGGTTGCTTGGGAGCCCAGGCGACCATTTTCTGGCGGACGAGTTCTCTTTCAATGCTCTCACGAATGCACCGCTGTCGCACGGCGTCAGCTGGGTGCCGGTGAAGATTGACAAGGGTGGGCTCGTACCCGAGGAGTTGGAGAGGATCATGGAGAGTTGGGACGAGAGTGTTCACGGGAGAAGGCCGCATGTGCTGTACACCGTTCCGTAAGTCGCACGAAGTCTGAAGCCCTCGGTGTTTTATAGATTGCTCATTGAACTCTGGCGTTCAAAGATCTGGACAGAACCCCACAGGATGCACTTTGAGTGTTGAACGCAGGGAGAAAATCTATGAGTTGTGCCAACGATTCGACATTATTATTGTCGAAGACGATCCGTACTACCACCTCCAATATGTCGATGAAGAATCCTCCGAAACAAAAGATCTGCTCATGCCGTCATTCCTCTCGATGGACGTCGACGGCCGCGTCCTTCGAGTTGACAGGTGCGCCTATTCAAGTATCTAATATTAGCTCACGAGCATATGCTGACCTAGCCAACGTAATGCAGCTTTAGCAAGATTATGATGCCCGGAATGCGTCTTGGCTGGATTACAAGCAGCCAATTCTTCCACGAGCATCTCGTCACCCTTAATGACAGTTCGACGCAGCACCCGCACGCCTTCGGCCAGATATTCATCACGGAGATGCTTAGCTCTTCAGGATGGCAGCTCGAAGGGTTCGACAGGTGGACTCGCAGCCTTCGTCGAGAATATCAGCGTCGTCGAGACATCTTCCTCGAACACTTTGAGAAAGAAGTTGCCAGTACTGGCTACGCTAGTGCGGAGACGCCACAGGCAGGCATGTTCGTTTGGATTGACGTGCATATTCGCAAGCACCCGAGATACCGATGCGACGTGCGCGATACGTTGAAATCACCGACGAGGACAAACGTACCAGAGTTGATGGACGAGCTATTTGAGCAATGTCTGGACGCTGGGCTGGTAGTTATGCCCGGAAGCATCTTTGTGGCTCCCGCGTCGGAGAGCACATTGAAGCTCGTCGACAGCGAGATTCCCATACAAGACGTGAGTACTCGCTGTCTATATAGACTGTTCTCATACTGATAGACTGAACTCTATTGCAGCGTGTCAACTTCCTTCGCACCACGTTCGCCGGTGAGGAGGCTCTCATGCAACCTGCGCTTGTTATACTCGGCCAGGTGCTTAAGGCGTTTTTCCAAAAGTAAACACTACGCATACTTATCCGATAATCTGCCACCATCTACTCATTACGTGTGCTTTGCGCACATGCGTCCATCCTCTGCCACAACTGCATCTATTTATTACTATTGTAGCTATAGTTTGAACTTTACCTACCACATACGGACTCTGTCGATATTACGACTAATTTACTCTTCTGCACAAATTAATTTGGCCTTCCCACACGAGTCTATTAGTGCGTTCTTGTACGTAAGTCTCCCAGCCCCTGGAATCTTGGAAGCCGCGGCAGGTGTATTTTGTTCACAACCGTGGCGGACGATGATACGATGCGATTGCGTGATAGCGCGTGGGCGGGTGGTCGGGGTCCCACTCTCATAAAATTGAGTTGGCTCACGTTCAGAGGCTCGAACGATCCCTTTGCCACGTCCCTCCATCTCTCCTGCCCTCGTCGTCGCAGCCTCCTCGAAATGCCAACCAACGGTTCTGCTCACGCTGCGCTCGCTCCGGGCCACTTCTTGTTCACCTCCGAGTCGGTAGGAGAGGGTCACCCAGGTATGTCGTGATGTCCAATTGTGATAGAAGAGAATACGTGTTAAATGTTTTCAAAACAGATAAGATTTGTGACCAGGTCTCGGATGCCATCGTACGTGGTTGTGGCGGCGTGTATACCGTTGAAGGATCAAATCTGACTGACCTACTCGCCACAGCTCGATGCCTGCTTGGCTCAGGACCCCTTCTCCAAGGTCGCTTGCGAGACTGCCTCCAAGACCGGCATGATCATGGTTTTCGGTGAGATCACCACCAAGGCCAACATCGACTACCAAAAGGTCATCCGTGAGACCATCAAGGAGATTGGCTACGACGACTCTTCCAAGGGCTTCGACTACAAGACCTGCAACATCCTTGTTGCCATCGAGCAGCAGTCTCCCGACATTGCTCAGGGTCTCGACCACGGTTCTCTCGAAAACATTGGTGCCGGTGATCAGGGTATCATGTTCGGATATGCCACCGATGAGACTGAGGAATACATGCCTCTTACGGTCGTCCTCGCCCACAAGCTCAACAGCGCCTTGGCTGTTGCCCGCAAGACTGGTGCTCTCCCATGGCTCCGCCCTGATTCCAAGACTCAGGTCACCGTCGAGTACAAGCAGGATGGCGGTGCCACCATTCCTCTCCGTGTTGACACCATCGTCGTCTCCACCCAGCACGCTGAGGAGATTTCTACTGAGGATCTTCGCAAGGAGATTCTCGAGAAGGTCATCAAGCAGGTCATTCCCGCTAACCTCCTGGACGAGCGCACCGTCTACCACGTATGTGTGAATTGCTGTAGCGTGAGAAAAGCGCTGACCTGTTATTAAATAGATTCAACCCTCAGGACGTTTCGTGATTGGTGGACCCCAGGGAGATGCTGGTCTTACTGGCCGTAAGATCATCGTCGACACCTACGGTGGTTGGGGTGCCCACGGTGGAGGTGCCTTCTCCGGCAAGGATTTCTCCAAGGTCGATCGTTCGGCTGCTTACACCGCTCGCTGGATTGCCAAGTCGCTCGTTGCCGCTGGCCTCGCCCGTCGCGCCCTTGTCCAGCTCTCATACGCCATTGGTGTCGCTGAGCCCTTGTCTGTCTTCGTTGACACCTACGGCACCGGCAAGAAGACCAACGCTGAGCTCGTCGAGGTTATCCGCAACAACTGGGATCTCCGTCCTGGTGTCATCGGTTCGTCCTATAGTTTACTGTATTGAGACACGCATCTGATGATCGGCTTTTGTACAGTGCAACAGCTCGATCTCCAGAAGCCCATCTACCGCAAGACTGCCTCCTACGGCCACTTCGGTAAGTCTCATTGCTTATAACCGTGAGACCAGTCTGAACTCATTCCTTATTCAGGTAACCCCGAGTACAACTGGGAGAAGCCCAAGCAGCTCAAGCTCTAAGCTTTGAGTGTGCGTATACCTGGAGACTCTACTGCTCCCTCGGACGTGCGGCTCATCCCCACGTTCCCCACACTATCGCATGATATCTTCACGTTCTCTCACCGCACCGGAAGTTCATCCTTCCGCCTATTTATTCTGCAATACACATGAATGATATCCTAGACCCCTCTCTCCCTCTAACCCGCCATCCCCTCCTTTATCGCCGCCACCCAAGTACCTGCGCGGTCACACGCAGACTCATACATTCCGACATTCTTCTCACCCTCCTCACCGCCGCTGGGATCGTCTATCGCTGTACGCTATGAATCGGCATTTGACTCTTCGTCTTTGGCCCCGATAGGAGGTATCCGCTACATTTGCTTGCATTTACAGATCTTAGGGTATATTTGGTAGTTGGTACTGTGGTACGAACATGTATTACGAGTACGATATAGTGGATAGGGACACGACCGCGCTCAACCGCGGACATGCGTGTCCATATTGATATAAATGAATGTCAATGCGTTTGACAAATTGGACTAGAATCTACGCAAGCGGTGAAAACATAGCGAGCAATATTGGTACAGTAAGTAGACTGCGCAAGGTAAATGCAAAGCACATCGTCTACACATGTCACATATCCTGACATAGTGATCGCTGTACGCTGCTCACAGAATATACAAAATCCAGTAAAAATGCTGCGTCGTCGACATCCATGTATTGACCGGTAGTCAGATCTGGTCAGTTTCGATGACGACGAGTAACAACCACAGCACATACGCAGAAGCGTACCGACGAAACAGAACTTTCAGGAGAGAAACAAACGGGACCCGGATAGAAAGACAAGGGTAGGAAAAGGGGACTAAGACATAACCGCAGCCTGGTTCGAAGGAACTCAGGGTGACCCATAACCCTCGCACGGGTGCAGCGCGAGCCACGAAACTAGGCGGAACCTGGTGTTCTTTCGTAGATCATTGAGAAGGGATTCCATTCGTCCACGGGAACCCATAATATATCAACTGCAGACTCGTGGTTCTTGAGGCCGCTCGCAGCGGCGTTGAGAAAGTTATCGGCTCGAACGTATTTTTTCGACCACGATGTACCGACTGTTTTCGTCCGGTGCAGTGATGTCCAAGTTCTTGTCTAAATCCACGGACGGCGGCTTCCAACCCAATTCGTCTAATCTGCGTAAACGATAGGATTCTTTTCGTAGATCCGGATCGGTATCCAGCTGCCCGAGTATGTAGATGAGTTCGTCAGGGAATATGCTTTCTGGTTCTGAGAACTGTTGAAGCCAGAGGTCGTAAGGCCGAGGTTGCCAGCCACCATAGGTGTTGTCTTCGGAGCTCCGGCGTCGGTCGCGATAATTTATCATGTAGATGCATGCATGCGCTACGTCTGCAATACCGACTTTCTCCTCGTATGGGCGCGGCGAGACGATGGCAGAGTCTAGCGATTTATCCCCAGTTTGGCAATCTGCCAATGCTGATACCAGATGACGGATGGATGCACCCAGTGAGGCGAAAATGTCACGAATCTCTGCAAATCCGCCGGGATCCATGTTCAGGAGGAGCAAAATAGCCATCGCTGCCTGGCAAGAGCGAATTGCTGAATAGAGCGGGTCGTTGCTCGTGCCTGGCGCCGAAATGACTGACTGAAGAGACTCTACTAGCCTGCCAGTGATGCCATTCGTAATCGGGTGTCCTATGCCAGATGTGTTCAGTATCGAGTTCCCGCCCAACTCGATTAGCAGTTGGACAGACCTTCTAACCGCACATCTTGTTCAATCCCTAAACCGCTAAAGAGCTGAAAGGATGCGGATTGAGTACCGTCTCCATCGTGCAGCAAGAAGTCGATCAAGACTCTCGTGCCCGGCGTACTTGTCAATGCAGTAGCTACAGTGAGATATATGTTGAGTAGACATAGTTGTATGGGTCTGTCCCTCAGCCCCTTCAGGGGCCATTCAACGTGGCGTGCTTGTATCCCGTGATAGACGAGAAATTTAAGCACATTGCTGGTTTCGGGATCGATGGTAGTACTATCTGGCGTATAGGCGACCCTCGAAAACTCTCCCTGGAGTAGACGACTCAGATAATCTTGCACCATAGAGTCAAAACGTGTTGAAGCGAGTGGCCGTGTCAGCTGGAAAGCCTGCCCGTTCCATTCCGTCATCAGCGCCTTGAAGCATCTGGCTTCTACAGTAAGGGACAGATCCAGTTGTTTCCCTAAGGCAGAAAGCAGATTCAGAGCATAGTACACAGCTTTATCAATGACATTCACGTCCCGCGGATAATCTTGGCGACCCAGCAGTACCAATCGGACCCACTCCTGCCAAAATACGGGAACACCATTCTCGTCCGCATACTGCAGGGGATATCTCAGAAAATTCTTGACTTCCGTGACCACTGGTGTATCTCCGAAGGAAATCCTCGTTGCTGCAATGGCGAGACTCCAGACGCACAGAGCATTATGATAGTGATGTGCCTTGGGACGGGTATGAGGGGCTGAGCCTCGGTAGGTCGCGCAGAATTCGATAGATCGCTTATCAGACACAGAGATTGCGAAAAGAATCTTCACGACCACTTCGATGACTTGAGGTCGCAAACCGTCCAAAGGGAATGCGCTCGCAAAGGGCCACTCGACAAGTACGCGATCGGAAGATGCAATAGTCGGGACGCGGTGTGAGAGAACCTGGATTACGAAGTGTAGCATTTGCTCCCAATCGTGCTGCCCTTGAAGGAGGGCCTCGACTATGGGATTGACCAGCAGCTCGTCACTAGCATGTATAGCATCAACGGACACCAAGAGATCGATGTCAGAGTCCAGTGTTTGGGTCACAAGATGTTCGTCGGGTATAGATTGCAAGGAAGGAAGTGCACGCAGCAGAGCAGCTCGGATTATTTTCCCATAGATAGACACTGAAGGTGGCTGTGGCCTGTCTGGAGGGCCGCCTGGTTGGAAGTTATGCAGATCGTATTTGTTCCACATCTGCTTGGCGACTTGCCTGCACTTCCGGTGCAGGTACGCCACGCCGACCTTCAATAACGTCGTCTTGTATGGGCACCGAGGAAAGCAAATCGGAAGAGACGTCGCAGTGAAGAAGAAGAGTGCCCAGCCGATGACTAGCGGCAATGCAGTGGAACCGATGCTCGTGTGGATCGCCGCCGTGAAGTAGCATAGACCTATCAGGAACAAACCGAGGGAGAGTTGGAGAAGGAGAGGTAGGGCAGCAGCAATCTCGTATACCTTCCACTTAGTCAGCTGCGGCTCACGGAAATGACGAAGACGGAGACGGGCTTGGGGGGAGGGAATTTCGACTGCGAGGAATTCGCGGAGCCATTGCTTCACCAGCATTGCAAATGAGGCGGTAATAAGGCTGATTAAGAGGCTCGCGAACCATAACACATTCACCCGGATGTCATTAGTGGCGGGCTCGAACGGTTGGGGAGGCGAGGGAGGGGCGTTGAAGGCTGTGAGCACATCGCCCGTCAATTTATAGCCTGCGGTCTGTGTAGCAATGACTTGAAGAGTGTAGACAACAGTATCCATGCGGTCTAGCTGCAGTGAAGGATACGCAGCAACTAGAAACGCGGAAAGGACTGCTGAGAAAAGACCGGCCTCGTAACACAAACCCTGTCAGTCGTGTCCCGCGTAGTGATAATGAGACGCGAAGACTCACGAAGACCAGCAGAGTATCAATGTCTTCTTTACAACTTCTTACTTTCTCCTCGTCAAACTCACGAACCTCTTTGGCCATGGCAGCCCATCCTGTTGGTTGGCCTGCCAGAACATATCGAACGTCCGC
This sequence comes from Irpex lacteus, assembly GCA_001986395.2. Lineage (NCBI taxonomy): Eukaryota > Fungi > Basidiomycota > Agaricomycetes > Polyporales > Irpicaceae > Irpex > Irpex lacteus. The sequence goes on along the minus strand of MQVO02000004.1, from coordinate 618,222 downwards.
CGGATCCGAGTCTGTATGCGGCGTATTGTTACCAGAGCCGGGGTGTGGCATTCTAATTGACGGTTTCGATCAATATACAGTGCTGATTATCGGCCTACTCTTCAGCAAGTTCGACTTTGTACTAAGCGGGTTTGTGGTCCTCACCTGTGTGATGGTATGTGCCAGAGATAGGCATGCGATTCAAGCGCCCAGTAAGTGGTGAGTTTCAGGCTGATGCGCTGATGAATAGGAGTCAAAAAGTGCGGCCACGGAGAGAAGAGCATAGATTCAGATTTGAATGAAACAAAACAGTATAGATACAAAAATGCAAAGTATTTGGGAGTGACGATATGAGTGATATGTCCAAACAGTCAAGGACAGGGCCAAGTTTCGTAAAGAGCGTGGTTCGCGGGGTATATCGACGCAAAAAGCTGACGGAGGGGAATGGGTGCTATCAATACATGGGGGTATGAAGTGCGAATCTATGTGCATGAATGCCGGATGTGCGTGGTGATGCGATGATGGCCCAGGGAGACTAGAGTATCGCGAACGGAGGCCGTCCAAGGGACGAACACAAGGTGTGTGATGGCAGATTAGAATGATGAAGGGGACGAAGAGAAAACATAGCATGGATGTGCCCGACTATTGTTTCCTATTCCGGAACAACGATGCCTTCCAGCTCGCAAAACTTCGGCTTGCTTCGCGGCGCAGCTTCCTGAGCGGGCTGGGTCTCTGCCCCCGTATAGTTGGCTCGCGGTCGGCAGGGTCACCGTAGACGTATTTTGTGATCCAGTACATACGTTCGCGCAGTGCTGATATGAGTATGAATGTCACTGTAACGGATGGATTAGTTTCGCTCGCTCGCTGGAAGAACAAGTGAACTCCTTACCTAGGATCTCGTCAAGCTCGTCTTCTGGGATGTTGTATAGCTCGAGGAAATTATGGCCTGCGCCAGGTTTTGACGAAAGCACGAGTTCTCCATCGAGCAGCATACAATCTTGGTAAAGCCTTCCAATGACCTCCCGATCATCGTCAAGTAACTATCCAGAACAACACCATCAGCCGTGAATCTTCAAATTATCGTGAGACGAAGCGTACTGTTAGACTATCTGGTGTCAAGCGCCACACGTATTCCATACGGGTTGGTATGAGGGTCTCATCCGGCCTGCACAACAATCAGTCTCCGCAATATGCGTACGTAGTGATCGATACACTTACAAAACCTTCATAAACGACGTATCAAATATATCTGCACAACCAGCGATCTCTTCTTCGCCAATCCGGATAAGTGATGATGTATTGTCCTCCCATACAATCTCTGCAAGAGTGCAATCCTCTGCATCCTTCACCGCAGTGGTCTTTTGTGGAGACATCGCAAGGTTTTCGGGAGAGGAAGAGCTGGAACTGGCAAAGGAGTAGAAGGAGGCGGCGGATAACGATCGCGAACGAGTGCTTGGTAGAGGAGTGCTGAAGCGGTAAGCGACTTCATCAGTCGCACAGTCAATGACCGTCGTGTTCTGGAGATCCGAGGAGGTGAACTTGAACAGCATGGTGAAGTGGCGACGGCGATTGCGGGAGGGACAGTCTGGAAAATAGGATCGAGAGGGAGTGTCCGCGGCAAAGAACATCCACCTGCCACATGGCTAGTCTTATATACCGACGACTTTGCTAGACGGGAGGGCTAGCCTGCAGGCGTGCGTAAGGTCAAACCAACGACCGTTTTGGGCTGATAAAGTTGTGACTTACTTGGGATAGTCGATTTCTGATGTGCAGATTGCGCACATTGGGCGATGACAGCCCTGGCTGACAGGTGATCGCAAAGCGACGCCAGGTTGCTGGGTCGCCTCAAGGTAACTTGGCGATGGAAGCGAGGAGTCATTCACTACGCACTGCCCTGTCGTCGTCGATATCGTTCACGACGATGAAATATAGGATCTTGAAGGTTTCCTACTACACAGCAGCTGTCCAGACATCCGAGGATACCTCAGAACTGCAGATACAGACCCTGTGTAGGTGCACAAGTCGTTCGTCTTGATATGGCAGGCTGAAAGAGTATGAGATGCATTGCCTAATTCGGGTATCCCTTAGTACTTTGATACTTGACCGGTGAATACCGCTCACGGGAGGATACGGCGGATTGTGAAGACAAGTATATTATGTCTACATCGCTGATTGACCATGCTCTAGATCAGCTATCGAGAGTAAGGATAGGTGATGAGACGAGCTCACATCGTGGCGTTGAGTGCTCTTGAAGGCAATATCCTTTTCGTGAACAATGACCTAAAGTACCCGAACGCTCGTCGGACAATAAGTACGCTGTTTCATCCGCCGAGCTCATCATCGTATACTGAAGGATAAATCTGAGTCATTTTTGCGTGTTATGTGTAGAACACGTCGGTCGACTCTTTCCGCAAGAACCAGCTTCACTCTGGGAAACCCGAAAGAAGTCAGCGTTGTCTTACACAGAAACGTAAACAGGAACATACTGTCTGAACATCGTGAGACCGCTGACGGCTCCCCTGCTCCTCCTACCTCCACTCAAACTGCCTGACGCGAATCCCAGAAGCCAAGACGTGCTGGTCGTGAGTGTACGAGTCCAAGCGTTCCGCTGCCCGCTTCGCTCGGGAACGCGCCATCACAACATTCCGGTACCCTTCGTCGGCCGGTAGTTTGGCGCGTGATTACCCCGCATTCGTACGATGTGCTAAATTACCCCGCACTCCGATGTTCAACGTCCTCGAAGTCCGAATCGTTCACGACATATAAGGCTCCCAGACGTTGCATTGAGGACCAGAACAATCTAGTTTCGTAGGAAATGACCTCGCCAACACTCAGAGATAGGTTCCAGCCAACACCGGCCAGCGTGCCTCCTGCTGGTACGCCCAATATACGGTTGCAGAAGCCTAGGGGTATACCAGTCAATCTACAACCACTGGTAAGGATGTCGACTTCCCTATTCGCACCACATTCTCATGGAGTCATACATATAGAATCCACTATCATTCCTGCTCCGAGCAGCACAAATCTATCCTCAGAAGCTGGCAATTGCCCATTCGGATACCGAACACCCCGTATTCTATACCTATTCAGTCTTGTACGTCTCGTTGTGCGTAATGCCTACCCAATCAGGTTCTTATTGCCTATCTCGCAGTGCTCAGCGCGTACAGAATTTCGCCTATGCGCTCATCCAAGCCGGTATACAGCCGGGTGACAGAGTGGCAGTCATCGCACCAAATAGGTCAGTCATTGCTGTGACTCATGTGCAATATCCGTCCACTAAGCACATCTCCCCGTATATAGCCCTGTTATAGCTGGTATACCCATTCAACAAATACCTTCAAATTTCGTTCAAATCCTAACACATTCACAGAGGCCCACCACGGCGTCCTAGCAGCCCGAGCAATCGTATGCCCAATAAACACACGCCTTACAGTCCCGGAGGTTACCTATATCCTAGAACACAGCGGTGCCAAACTAATCATCGTTGATCATGAGTACAAGAACCTTGCGCAGAACGCGAAGGTGCCGATTGTCGTGTCGAATGACACGGGGCGTCAGGGGGATCCATATGAGGGGTTTTTGAGTAAGGGGAGGCAGTTTAGTCGGGAGAGGGGGTGGCCGGGGTTGGAGTGGGAGGCGGATGAGAATGCGGGGGCTGCGTTGTGTTATACGTGAGTGCATGCATTACGAGGGGAGCTTTGGCTAACCAACCGTATGTTTCAGGTCTGGGACTACAGGTCGCGTAAGTCGTTCGCTGCATCCTACCTTTATAGTGATTGTGACAGGAGTGCTTGGTAGCCTAAAGGCGTCCTGACCACACTTAGAGGTACGCGCGAAACCTCCTCCGAGATATTATGATATTGACATGCATTAGGGTCGTATCTGGCCGCAATTGCAAACGCCTTCGAGACTAGAATGACCCCGGATTCAGTATATCTCTGGTAAGTAAGATACACTAAAACTTACCAATATCCTGCTGATTTAGTTTGCAGGATTCTCCCCATGTTCCATGCGTCCGGGTGGACGTACCCCTGGGCAATCACAGCGGCTTTTGCTACGCAGGTTTACGAAATGTCTGCCCTGTTATTAATGTGTCGCTCACGGAGTTGTGTAGATAACCCTTCGTACAGTCAACATACCCAAGATCTGGTACCACTTCTTAAACTCTGGTGTCACGCACTATTGCGCTGCACCAACAGTACAGGTAAACCGTTCAGCCTAAAAGCTGGGGTGTTGCGTTCTGTACTGACGTGCATGTAGATTAGCCTGGTCAACGCTCCCGAGGCGCGTAACGTCCCTCAGAAGATCAAGGCCATTATTGCTGGTTCTGCGCCGACTGCTCAGTTGATTGGGGAACTCGAAAAGAAGGGCGTTGAGCCTGTGCATGTCTATGGATTAACGTGAGTTAGTTATATACTAGTAGTCAACGCGCTCACTGACATGTCTTCCGTATAGCGAGGTAAACACTAACTCCTAAGCAAAGTGAATGTATCTTTGTTGCTGACGACACCGAGCAGACATACGGCCCATTCACCCTTGCATACAAACAACCCTCCTGGGCAGACCGTCCCCTCGAAGAACGCGCCAGACACCTCTCACGCCAAGGTTTCGGCTTCCTCACCTCCGACCCCGTCCGTGTCGTCTACCAGCCCAAAGACGACTCCGATTCCAATTCAGAAGAACTAGTCGACGTGCCAGTTGACGGGAAGACAGTAGGGGAGATAGTCATGAGCGGGAACATTGCTATGAAGGAGTATTTTAGGGATCCTGAGGCTACGAGGAAGGCGTTCCTGGGAGGGTATTTCCATAGTGGGGATTTGGCGGTTGTACATCCGGATGGGTATGTTGCTGTTCAGGATAGGAGTAAGGATATTATTATTTCTGGTGGAGAGGTAAGCCAATATTCCTTACGCTCTGATGCCTGAGCTAATTCGAATGTTGTTCCAACAGAATGCTTCGAGTTTGGCTATAGAGCAAGGTTCGTCAAGCGTAGCTCACACCATAGCATGCATCTAACCTACCGCTGACAGAGCTAGCGTCGCATCCTGATGTCTTGGAAGTGTCTGTAATAGCCCGTCCCCATCCTAAATGGGGCGAAAGGGCCATGGCGTTCGTAATCCTACGCAACGAGGCAAAACCCAAATGGCATAATCGGCATCATGCATTCGAAGCTGAATTGAAGAAGCATGCGAGAGCGAGGCTTCCTGGCTTCGCGTGTCCTGAATGGGTTGAAATTGCTGACGATCTGCCCGTGAGTCTTCTATGCTATGTCTTGAGTGGGAGTCGAGAACTGAAATTGTGGTGCTTCCAGAAAACGTCAACGGGAAAGATCCAGAAGGTTGTTTTGCGGCAACGTGTTGCGAAGTTGTAGCATACTGAATATAAGTATATGACGTTGAATGTAAGATTATATAGCACTAGAAATAAACTTGCGTACTTTCAACTTTCGACCTTCGAGTTGAGGACAAAAAGGTTTGACACACCTCGCACAGTAAGCGTTGGGCGGATCACCGGCTGATACAGGGCCGGGCAATGTGACATAACGCTCGTGACTTTTGTCACGGGACTGTGACCGTGATTGTGGTCCCTGCAAGTTTGTCTTTATTTGTCCTCTGTTCTGTACCACCAAAACGACGACGACGGCGACAGCGACGCCCACGACGACCGTGGCCCTTGACACAGCGCCGGCGCACGCTACCACAACGAGCAAACGAAATAGACGACGATAGTACTGTCCGCCCCTGTTGCTAGACATCCCAGGACTGGCGCTTGCTTGTGTACTTGATGGCCCAACAACGACGACCAGCGCACCGAGTCAGTTCGTCCCTCGACAAGTCCACTGTCAACGTCAACGCTGCGATTGCGAGGCGGAAGCTTCAGTCGCGTCGTGCTATATCCTCAAGGAGGCGCGTATTTGCCATCGCCAATTCATTTCCCCAATCGTCAGGTTCCCACGCTTCAGTCGCGTCCAGTTCACCTCCTCCCTCGAGAGCAGTCCTCGTCCCCCTCCATTTCAACCTTCGTCGTCTGCCATCTCGCATACTCATCGACAGTCATCACGAAGACATGCGCGATGCGGTCTCGACGGGCTCGAAGAGGAAACGCGTGAACGGAATGGAGAACACGCAGGCGAACGGCCGTTCGCGCTCAGCAAGTCGCGTGAAGAGGCGGAAGGCATCGCGGGACAGCAGCGATGAGGATGACGTTGAGATGGAAATTGATAGGAGCTCGCATTGGGATTCTGAGGCTTCCGGGTCGAGTGGGGAAGAAGACGATGATTCGTGTATGTTATCATTCCTTCTATTGCCGTATTCATTGACCCAAATCAATATGCTACTCAGCCGAACATTTTCTCATACATGAGGCGCCCCCTCGCCAGCTCGTGCGTCTCCGCAAGGACGAACTAGTGCAACTCTACCAGAGCGCAGGGTTGACGGATGATGCAGAGTTACTAACAAAGCATGAGATTGTCGACTGTATTGTTGCAGCTCGAGATGACCTCGCTTCACTTCCCCCTTCTTCACCACCCGGCGCTGCTGATAGTGGCTCGAGTGATTACTCGTCGGATGGTGGGAATGTGGCGGGAGGGGAGGAAACAGACTTTGCGGCGCGGTACAGGAACGGTCTCGGCCGTAGGAACACATACCACTCTCTTAACCGACCTACCTCTCGACCATTGCCGAGGGACAGATGTTACTCATCGCCGCAAGTGCAGCAGCAGGCGAGTCGTATCTCTGCCAGCCGCATGATGCGTACCGGGTCTCTACAGCATGTACCACCACCTCGAAAGTAAGTTTCCACGTCTTGCGGGTACTTAGCCCCTGTACTGATTTTACAGCAGACGAAGTGCAACTCGCTCTAGCTCTGCTCGGTCTTCGCCAACAACATCAACTTCTGCGGTCGCTCTACCTGCGCCACCTGTCACTCGAACTCGGTCACGCAAGCAGTCGTACGACAACGCTCCCGGCACCAGCTCAGCAGGTCCATCGTCGACTCGAAGCAAAGGAAAGGCAAAGCAGGTGGAGTTCAGTGACCAGGTTGAGATAAAGGCGCTGCCCGAGCCAGACCCCGATAGTGACCTGACTGACCTTGCCGAGCTTGAAGAGTCGATTGCACTCGGGGTCCCAAGCCCGCGACGCCTACGCAGCAAGGGCGAGCGGCCTAAGGTCTCCAGTCAGAGCAGTGTGGAGAGTGAGGTAGATGCGTCGAGGAGGGTGACGCCCATGAGAAAGGCAAAGCGGAATATTGGGTCTCTGAAGGAGAGCGACGATGACAAAGAGGAGGATGAGCTGATTGAGAGCGATGCGGATGACCATGCGGATGAAATTCAGGAGTCTCACTCACCAACGCCGAAAGCGAACCGTGTTCGGAGAACGCCTCTACGCCGTCGGTTGCGCTCTCGGCGCCCACGCTTGGAGGAGCCGCCTAGTGATGGGGACGATGAAGGTAGCGAAGGGGAATTGTCTGAGTTGGAAAGCTTGGGCGATGGGGATGCTGAGGGTGAGGAGGTGGAAGAAGAGGAGGAAGAGGATGATGATGGGGAGGAGACGGTCCGTGAGGAGAGCGATACGGAGGAGGCGATCGAGGAAGATGATGACTTTACTATTGTGCCGATAACGCTTCGCAATGGGAAGGTGGTGGGGGAGGAAGATGCTGAAGGGGAGGATGACGAGGAGGTTGAGGAGGTTGAGGAGGTCGATGAGGAGGGGTCGCCTATGCAGGACGATGCGAGCATCGATCTGGAGGCTGCTTCAGATGAAGATGCGGACGCCGACGAGTCCATGGAAGACGATGGTGCGTATTTTGCTTGTCGCGTTTGCATGTTGACGCTGACACTGGCTTCCTATAGTCGATCTCACTGTGGCAACTGCGAAGACTCTGGTTCGCTTACGCAGGGATGACCTTGTACGTCTTTGCGAGTCTCGTGACCTGGAGGTTTCGGGTACGAAACCCCAACTAGCGGAAGCCCTTCTCCAATGGAGAGATCAACACCTAGTCGACTTCCCCTCCTCTCCCTCATCCGTCGGCACCGCCAGGCCTCCCTCAACCGCCCGCCCACGCCGTCGAAAAACCCGCAGCAACGACGACCACGAACCACCCGTTCTACTTCGCTCTGAGCGTGTACATCAGGACGAGCCTCGTACCCCGCCGCTATCCGAGAGGAACAAGGAGACGGAGCCTGAGCTCGAGCTTGACCTCGAGAGTTTGGGGTTGGACGATCGTGAGATCCCGCCGGAGAAGATCACGAAGCTTGAGAAGATTGGGAGTGGTGGCTTTAAGGATGTGTTTATTGGGAAGTTTAAGGGGAGGAAGGTCGCTATTGCGGAGTTCCGTGGGCAGTTGAATGCAAGTGAGTACTTTGGTTTTCGTTGTGAGAATCTAGGTGTCTGACAGGATGGTAGTGGATATCAAGGAGTTGAAGCTGTTGGGCGATTTCGATCATCCGAATATCGTTCGCTTCGTAAGTGTTCTTGATTCTGTCGTGGAAACAACGTTGAAGTGTCTTTCTGGTAGCTTGGTGTTAGCATCCCTGTCAACACTCGAGACACTCCTGTCATGATCGTCAGTGAACTATGCTCGAACGGTGATCTCTTCGATTACATCCGAAACGTCGACCCTCCCACAATGTATCGCGTGGTACGTTGTACACTCCACCCTCCTTCCCTTTCCCTATCTCACTCCCTCTAGCTCTGTATAATGCTCGACATCGCCCGCGGTCTCGAGTACCTACACATGCGCAAGCCATCCGTCATCCATCGAGACTGCAAGTCCTCCAACATCCTCATCACATCGAAGGGACAGGCGAAGATCACAGACTTTGGGCTCGCGAAGGTCAAGCAGTCTACGAGGTCGATGGTTAGGAGCTTGGTTGGGACTGTTAATTGGCAGGCTCCGGAGCTGTGGCATGCCCATCCGAAGTATAATCATAAGGTGGATGTGTTTTCTTGTGCGATGGTTTATTGGGAGATATTACAGTGGCATCTGCCTAACAAGAAGTTCCCGTGGGAGGTTAGTGATGGTTTATGCTTGCTTTGTACGCATCGCTAATGTTTCCGCAGGGTATGAACGAGCACGCTATCTATGACCTTGTGGGTGCTAAACATCAAAGGTATGTCAACTACGTCAGTCGAGTTGTGCCGACAGCTTACAAACCCACTCTTAGACCATCTCTCAATGGACTACGAAATCGCTGGTGCCCAGAGATTGTCGACCTCATCGAACGCATGTGGGCTCAAGATCACCAAGATCGTCCCACGATGTCAGAAGTGGTCCAAGAGGTTGAAGTGCTTGTGCGCAAGTACCGATGATCTCTCCTCATCGCCACACTCCGTCTCCCGGTACCTCTACATATCTTGAATTATCTGTGTTTCGTTCGCATCATTCCGGGACCTTCACACATATCCTATCAATATTCTCTCTTACACTTACATCTATATCCTCAGGGCGAGGGCTGCATTACTTACATCCTCTGGCTTTGTACCGGCTTACTACTAGCATTCTACAATGTGTCACTGTTTACTCAATCAACCCAATGTATCTTAGCTTGCAACCACAGTGAATTCATTCATCCATTCTCACTCATAGTGACATAACTTGTAGTACTCCGTTACGACCTTCTAAAGCACCCGCACTCGCGTCCTGACATGAGCCGTTTATGAATGACGAATTCACGATCAGGCGGATGATTTGCCGCCCTCGCCTGAATTCAGTCTCAAAATTTCGAAAATGACTCCTTCACGAATCTGCTCGACTCACGACTCGTGCAGCCACTCATTTCACGACCTTTCGTCACGACGCCCATCATGCCTATGCTGTGAGCTTCCCGTCTGCCTCTTACGATGAAGTGCAACCCCTGACGCACATTCACAGCGCCGATCCATCACAAAAGTACAAGCCATACACCCCCTTGAACATCCCCGACCGACAGTGGCCCTCCAAAGTCCAACGCACGGCGCCGATATGGCTGTCTACGGATTTGAGAGACGGCAACCAGGCTCTGGCGAACCCGATGACGATTGAGCAGAAGACGAGGTTCTTCCATGCGTTGGTCAAGGCAGGCGTGAAGGAGATCGAGGTTGCTTACCCTGCTGCGAGCGATACTGACTTTAACTTTGTGAGAGGGCTGATTGAGGGAGGACAGGTTCCGGATGATGTTTGGTTGCAGGTGAGTCGTGGATGTGTGCCGAGGCCGTATACCCTATAAGATCCTCGGCATTTGTTACATCGCAGGGGTTGATGTACTGACTGCTATACATTGGTTGTAGGTCTTGACACCCGCTCGTGAAGATCTCATCAAGCGGACAGTCGACTCAGTAGCTGGTGCGAAGAAGGCGATAATCCATATGTACAACGCTACCTCGCCATCATTCCGAAATATCGTCTTCCGCAACAGCAAAGAACAGACTCTTGATTTGGCGGTGAAGCATACCAAAATCGTTAGGCAACTCATTGACGAGGCGACCGAGAAGTACGGCACCCAGTTCAAGTACGAGTACAGCCCGGAGACTTTTACTCAGACTGAGCCGGACTTTGCGATCGAGGTGTGCGAGGCGGTCAAGGCTGCTTGGGGGAAGGCTGGTCTAGGCGACGAGCGGATTACCTTCAACTTGCCTGCTACTGTTGAGATTGCCCCGCCAAACCACTACGCTGATCAGGTACGGCTGTTTATAACGCAATTCTCTTCGCGCAGAGTATTCACCGCCATAATTAGATTGAGAACTTCTGCCGCAAAATATCAGAGCGAGAAAAGGTCATTGTCAGTCTGCACCCGCATAATGACAGAGGTACGTGGGTTCGATTTCTTTACTGATGTGCATAATTCATGGTCGCCTCAGGACAAGGCATCGCGGCCGCTGAGCTTGGCTTGCTCGCCGGAGGAGACCGCGTCGAAGGTTGCTTCTTCGGAAACGGAGAGCGAACAGGAAACGTTGATCTTGTCACTCTCGCTCTGAACCTGTACACACAAGGCGTCTCACCCAACCTCGACTTCAGCGATATCCAATCTGTCATCGACGTTGTAACTGCTTGCAACGACCTCCCCGTCCACCCTCGCCACCCTTACGCTGGAGAGCTCGTCTTTACCGCATTCTCCGGCTCACATCAGGATGCCATCAAGAAGGGCTTCGAAGCTCAGCGTATCCGGCATGCTGAGGCTGAGGCCAAGGGCGAGCCCAAGTACTGGGATATGCCGTACTTGCCTATTGACCCTGCCGACCTTGGATGCAACTACGAGGCTGTCATCCGTGTCAACGCCCAGTCTGGCAAGGGTGGTATTGCCTACCTCATCCAACAACACCTCGGCCTCGACCTGCCTCGCAAGATGCAGGTTGCCTTTTACCAGGTTGTCCAAGAGATCGCCGATCGTGAGGCTCGTGAAATGTCCGTGGAGGATATTACCACTGCCTTCCGCTCGAATTACCGCTTCGGTGGCTCGAAATACGAAGGTCGTCTCTCCCTCAAGTCGTTCAAGATTTCAGCAGAGCCTCTCCCAGACTCAACCGCTGACGATGGTGATAGCGATGTACCCGCGGACGAGCGCAGACTATTCGACGGCACAGTCTCGGTCGACGGCGTCGTACGTGTTATTCGTGGCGATGGCAATGGTCCCTTATCCGCCTTGCTAGACGCCCTCCGTACGCATCTTGACCTCGACTTCTCCATCCGTGAATATTCGGAGCACGCCGTTGGCGAGGGCTCCAGCTCCAAGGCCGCTTCCTACGTGGAGATCGTGCGTGGCGGACAGGAAGTCAAGGAGGCTCGTAAGTCGAACGAGTCTTGGTGGGGTGTCGGTGTCGACTCGGACATCGCTGGTTCTGGGTTACGCGCGGTCCTCAGTGCAGTCAACACTGCTATTGGCGACCGTGTCCTTCCCGAGCTCAAGCTCAGCGTTGGCTTCAACTCAAGATCTGGACAAGCCGACGTTGCCTCTGCTGTCCTGCACTCCTTGCAGCTTGAATTACCTCGCAGATTCCAAGCATCGTTCTTCGAGGTCGTCCAGCGTGTTGCTCGGGACCAGGACGACAACATCTCTTACACTGCGTTAGTCGAACTCTTCCGAGAGACGTACCACTACGGCACGAAGGTTCCTTCGCGCATCTCTCTGAAGAACTTTACGCTCGATAATGTGGGCGTCGACGGAAGCGGCCGTAAGGAGTTAAAGGTGGACCTCATCTGGGACGGCAAGGACCGCCAACTCGTTGCTGACGGAACTGGCGCCTTATCCTCCATCTTAACCTCCCTCAACTCTCAGATCGAGGGAACCCTCACCATCAAGGACTACTCCGAACACTCTATCGGCGAGGGGTCCAACGTCGAGGCGGCTTCGTTTGTCGAGTTAGCTTACGATGCTCCCGGACAGCCGAAGAAGGCGACGGCTTGGGGTGTATCCAGTGACACTGATATCACTGCTTCTGGTCTGAAGGCTGTCTTACGCGCTGCGAGCTCCTTGCAGCTCGTACCCAAAACCATCGTCAATGGACATTAGGTGTATGATATAAAAGATGCCGTGCTGCTGAGCGGTAGTTCTGCGGTCGTTGTATAAAAGGTAGTTTGATTTAGTCAATGGAATGTGTATTGATTATCGAAGAACCCAACTTCTGCAGACGTTGTGCTCATCCCGTTATAAACAGCCGTGGATAATTGGTGAATGATACGAAGCTGAACAGCAAACTTGAAGGATGTCGACAACGTCGAAATTGTTCTACAGCATCACTCAAGCTCATCTTGGAGCTTGGCAGGTTCCCACATCTTCAGCGTTGTTGTTCACGCCTAACGAACGGCGAGGCCTACAATGAACATCAACGCTAATCCTTGTCCATTATGCTGAGGATAGTCTGTGTAAGTTGCCAGACTTAGCTCAAATTCTGTATCTCACTTACTGTAACGCTATAGGTTAGGTCTTTGCGTGACACTACTACTGCAATTGTGTCATCTTGGGGAGGTATTGTCTTCGGTTGTGTTCAGTGGATGTTTCCGCGTCAGCTATAGTGTTGCCATCTGCGCCTGACTACGTATATGTGCCCTTATCGCCGACTACTTTCCATTTTGCATTTTAAACATCATCTGTAAGGCCCATTCAGTTCATCTTATATCACATTGCTAACTATGTTGAAAAATAGGGACTCTTGAGATTTCAGTCACGTCGTAGATTGAATGTCCTCCGACGAGGCGTCGACTCGGACGCCGTCAAAGTCCGAGGTTCGTTATGCTCTCGCTGGCCAGTAAATGGTCGCTTCGACGACGGTCATGGGAGAGCCGTATTTCTCAGCGATTTCCAAGATGCTACAGGGTGAACCACCCAATGGCGCGATACTGCAGTACTGAATTGAGTCAACTAGCGTGCGTCCTATATCCGCGTGGCCCCTCTCAGCGCTTGTTGTTTTGACATACAGCACGAATTCAATCGACGATAGAAGGGCTGCCGTGATCTCGTGCTTTGCCTTCTTGGAATCAACCTCCACAATACCTGCTGTGAGTGACCGATACTCTGCATGATGCAATGTAGTGCTGATTTAGGTGTATAAGTACTTGAAGATCACCGATCGAATGCCTGAATCCTTCAAGGCCGCAAACTCTCCCGATCTGAGTCCTGATGAAACATCAAAGGTCAAATATGTGCTCTCTGGCCAGCCTACGGGATGGGCAGCCATGGCCAAGGAAGTACGCGAGTTTGATGAAGAAAAGGTGAAAAGCTGCAAGGAAGATATCGATACTCTATTGGTCTTCGTGAGTTATAGCTCGTCTATCGCGCGATCCGTGACTGATCTATGCGTATAAAGGCTGGTTTATTCTCTGCGGTCTTATCCGCGTTCCTCATTGCTGCGTACCCTGCACTACAACCTGATCGCATGGACATGGTGGTCTATACCCTCCAGCTGATCGCTACTCAGACTGCAGGCTATAAACAAACAGGAGACGTTATCATAACGTCTGGTGCCCCACCGCCTCCCCTTCCTTCCTTCACGCCCGCCGCTAATGACATTCGCATCAATATTCTGTGGTTCGCCAGCCTTGTTATCAGCCTCGTTACAGCATCTTTCGCAATGCTTGTCAAACAATGGCTTCGCGAATTTCTCGCTGTTGAAGTCCCTTCTCCGCAGGCTCGTCTGCGTGTTCGCCACTTCCGCGAACCACAGCTCCTGAAGTGGAAGGTGTACGAGATCTCGGCGCTGCTACCCCTTCTCCTCCAACTCTCGCTGGGGCTGTTCTTCATCGGTCTTTGCTACTTCACCGCCGCGATACACTCCGGTATCGGTTACACTACACTACCGCTCGTGGTTGGCTGGGCATTGTTCTTCTTCACCTCGACGGCTCTTCCTATCTTCTTCCCTCGATGTCCTTATAGGACAACGTTACTCAAGACAGCTGTGTCACAGTTACATCGCGGCATCGGACACCTAGCAGACTGGTCACGAGATATGCTACGCCCGAATTCGAATCTCCCTTTTGGGATCCGAAACCATCCCTCTCTATCTAGCAGACCACACTCAAGCGATGTCTTAACTTTCTGTCGTACACTTTCCAAAGGCATACTACGGCGCGTACTTCCTGACCGACAGTCTCTGCCCGATGAACGGAATATTGTCAAAGATCAGGATCAAGATGTCGACATATTACTATCAGTCGATGCTATACAGGCCAATGACGAACTGCTGTGTACAGCGATATCGGAAGCCCTTTCTTATGGACGCCCTGACTGGACAAGTGTTGTGGACTTCGCTATAGAAATCCTGGCACATCGTCTACCGACTGTCGCACCTTCGGACCGGATGTTATTGGAATGGCCATTCTTGGACTGCTTTCCTTTCTCCAATGTACGCCCTCAGGTTATTGAAGCTATTATCGGCATCCTCTCCAACAATATCAAGAGAAATATGCCAGAGAGCTATAGTTCTGTACTAGTGCCTAACGAAATCCTCTCTAGAAAGGCGGAACACACTCGCCTTTTGTGTATGTTCAGTGTTCTCATCGCGGCAGCAGACGTCTCCACTAGGATCGTAACCTCCCACACAGGAATACGGGATATCCTACGTCCAATCTTTTGCAAGATGTCAGCCTATTCTGAGCTGTGGAAGGACTGGATTCAATTGGCTGTGGGTCAACTAACGGAGCGCAGAGAACGACGGGCAGTCACTTATAGGTTGCTGCACGTGATCAAAAGGCTTGTTGAGCCATTGGACGTCTCAGTTCCTAACGGAGTTATGCTCTTCGAAATTCTTTCAGAGACGAAGCTCGATATCCTGTGGAAGACTTATGAATATATCGACGGGGTTATTCTATCGTCCGATTGCTCAATCGGGATCCATGCAGCGTATTTATATATACTGCTACGCACAGAATTCCAACGCTCAGTCTTGGGGCAGACTCGAGAGCCCGGGCCTGAGGTAATTGCACGTTATGTGCTCAAGTCGACCCTGCACCTCCACCTAGCCGTCCTCAGCTGTGAGGGGCGGATCTGTGCTGGACCTTCGACTTTCCCGTTGACTGTCACGGACTACACTATCATTTCAGAGTACTATTACTCCAAAGTATTGATAGATCGAAGGACCACATCAAAATATCTTGTCAAAACTGTCGTTCACGCGATGCAAAGCGAATATGGCACACAACTCCTCATCGATGCCTTATTGGACGTTGAAGACGGGGCTCTACAGCCTACATCGATCCTGTTCGTTCAACCGTGTCTTCCGAAAGACTATATTGCACCATATCATCTGAAAGGCCGCCGGACGGCTCTGACCCCCCTACACGTACTAGCTAACGGACACATTATACCACCAGGTTTGTTTATAAACATAGCAACATACCTTATTTCACGCATTCATTGCGCACAAATACCTGCGCACATCCGGCTCCTCTCATTCATTCGAGCTAAATTCTGGAACATTGAATTCTTATATATTTTTAGTCATGACTGTGTAGTTTTGATGAGCGAAAACGCAAAAGCGGGTCCACAGTGCTACTGACAAGCCTTAGTGTCCGAGTAGCCGATAGATCTCAGTAAGGAGCCAGCGGGTGCATCGCGTGGGCATCAACTGCATGTGGACCATACAATAAGCGAAGCTTAAATTGCTCATGCGTGCCTCTCTGCATTGTCTGCACGATTTCTACGAAAATCGGAGTCAAATACCGGAGTCAGACAGTATCTTCCCTGACGACTTGGTGGAGATACGCATGGAACTTGGCACAAGTCAGTCCCGTGGGCTTCCTACTTCATCTCTCCGGCGGCGCAGGATTAACGACAAATGGACCACACTCGCTCTCAAGCATATTCGAGAACTATGGCTAGACACCCCCGAGGCGTAGCGCCGACCAGGGCTGTGGGCGTTGTGTCCAGCCCGCCTTCCGTTTTTGTTAGTTCCTTCCGTTTCTCCTTACATTTGTCTTCGCATTATAAAGCACGGACTATTGAGTGGTTTAGCATTAGTCAATTAGTCTCATACAAATGTATATAAAGTCCAATTGTCGTAGGTACAAATTATCATTCGCATTTTCGTCTATCTAAGTACTACAGTATGCGTGCGCCAAGGCTCAGGCGCTTAAATTGCAATCTCTCAGAGCGAGTTCATTTCCGCTGAGTCTGATACGCGTCTACGTTGTCCGGCTAAGCCTTTTCGGGAGCCATTTTTCACACGATTGTTTTCTTCGTCGGTTTAGCGTTGCGAGTTCGATTCCTCGACGACTCGCTTTTTCTAAGACCTGGCTCTGGCTTCTATGACGTTAAGTACCGTATATTTCCATATGGATCGCGTTACTGAGAGCAAGAACCCTGCTGCCAGCCCGCGGCAGCGCTTTCGAGTCCGGCTCGGGAATGGGAAGGACGCGGCGCTCAATAGTGTCACAGGCGCTACCCTTGATTTATATTTATGCTCTTTACCGCGGTAACGCCCTCATCTCCGCTAACTTGAAGGTCAGCTGGCTTTGCGAAAACCTTTACGGAATATCTCGAACCAAGCTTGTGTCCTCCGCAATGCTAACCAAGTACCTCGATTACCAATTTATAAGAAGAAGCAACTTGGAGATATCCACTGTCGGGTGCCGTTGCATGTCATTGTCCACGTTTTTTGACCGATTTGAGAAAGGCACCTGTAGATGGTGAGTTCACTACTATACATGAGTGGCACGATAGTTAGCGAAGTTTAATGTATCAGATATGGCCTACTGTCTCTTTAATTTGGAGCTCAAGCTCGCTTCTCAGACAGTGCCGTATCGTGGACATGTCTTGAAAGGCGATATGACTTGAGGTGTTGGTGGGACACAGAGCACGCCGTATCCGCACGTTCCAGCGCTCGCTCGTCCATTAACATTATAAGCACCATAGCCTTATGCCATCTGTGTTATTTCCCGCTAGCACTCCCCCGAATTGTGGTGAGTATCCCGAGTCTAGGACGTGCCCAGCTATAGTTGCTGGCAGCGGACACGGCGAATTGTCGATCGGTCTTGATTTTCGTACCTCACATACTTATTATTACTCAGGTTCCCAGATTAACACTCAACCTCAAACTGAAATGTCCTCCGAGTCCGCAGAGCGGAATCCGACTGAAGCACCGAAACCGGAAGTTCGATATGTTCTCTCTGGCCAGCCAACGGGATGGGCGGCCATGGGGAAGGAAGTACGTGATTTCGACGAGGAGAAAGTGAAGAATAGCAAGGAAGACATCGATACGCTCTTGGTCTTCGTAGGTTTGCCACACTGCATTGGAACTAGATTCGCAACTGATTGTAGTATGTGTAGGCCGGTCTGTTCTCTGCCGTCCTATCCGCATTCCTTGTCGCCGCATACCCTTCGCTTCAAGCTGATCGCATGGATACCATCGTCTATACTCTTCAAGTGATCGCTACGCAAACCGCTGGCTATAACCTGATCGGAAACACCATCAGTTCTTCCTCTGCCCCGCCCCTTCCCCTCCATCCGTTCAAAGCTGCCCCCAACGACATCCGCGTAAACGTCTTATGGTTCGCAAGTCTTGTAATAAGCCTCGTCACAGCGTCCTTTGCGATGCTTGTCAAGCAATGGTTACGGGAATTCCTAGCCGTGGAAGTTCCCTCTCCGCAGGCCCGCCTACGCATTCGTCATTTCCGCGAGCCGCAGCTTATCAAATGGAAGGTCTACGAAATCTCCGCTATGCTTCCCCTCCTGCTCCAACTCTCGCTCGGCCTATTTTTCCTTGGTCTTTGCTACTTCACCGCTGCGATCCACTCTAGCATCGGTTACACGACACTACCTCTTGTTGTCGGATGGGCCCTCTTCTTCTTCACTGCGACGGCTCTTCCTATATTCTTCCCACGTTGTCCCTACCGGACCACGTTACTAAAGATAGCTGTAACACGGTTACATCGTGGTCTAACGCACGTAGCAGACTGGCCCCGAGACAAGCCAAACGAAAAGCCGGGTTCGGAAATCAACTCGGAAACCAGCTCGGAAACCAGTTCGGAAACCAGCCCAGATTCCCTCTCTCGTGGCCTTTTTGTAACAATGCTGCGACTCATCGTCCCTTATCCCAAGTCTCTTCCCGATGAACGTGATATTGTCAAGGCTCAAGATCAGGATGTCGCTATATTGGCATCTGTTGATGCTATACAGGCCAACGACGAATTGCTGTTCACCGCGATGACGGAAGCCTTTCGTTATTGCCGACCGCGCTGGACGGATGCTATAGACTTTGTGATACAAATCCTCGCACACCGTGTTCCCACTATCGCAGATTCCGATCGGGTGCTGCTCGAATGGCCATTCGCTGATGCCTTCCCGCTCAAGAACTTACGCCCTCAAGTCATCGAAGGTATCACAGAAATTCTCTCTGAATACACGGAGGGTGTGCGTTGGTATCAAGAGTCAATATTCTTCCCTCATCCTGAGAGGAGTAATGCAGAGCGTCCAGGAGACCGCCGTCGTCTATGCATGTTCAGCGTAATCATTGCAATTGCCGATGTGGACATCAAGCTCATAACCTCAAACCCGAAACTGCTCATGTCCTTGACAATCGCATTCACAGACTCGAGAGACTCTGACTTACTCGACTTACCTCTGTTCAAGGACTGGGTTCAGATAGCTATGGGCAAATTGGACATTCGTCGTGGCCTCCCAGGCCCTCGCGCTACAAATCCTGTGGCGGTTCATGTGCTGCACTTAATTACAGCACTTTTAGAGCCAGCGAAAATCACCCTGTGTGGGGGAGTCAGGTGCATCGAGGATCTCATGGAGGCTAGGATGGACGCCTGGGATATCCCGTCTATTGACAAGTATGAGTCCATCTGCACGCCATCTCCATCGGAAGGATTTTTACGGACTCTTGTCGAGAGAGAATTTCGCCGCAGATTGGACACGGAAGCAACACGATTTTCAGGATTAAATACGCCCCCAGCTGAGACAGGTAGAGTGTTAAACGCCATCATACGCTCAATGTTTTCGGCGCCGGAGCACTACAAACTGGAGCACCAGTGGCTGTGCCTCGCTTTTCTGTCTCCTCTAGTCAAGCTGGCATCGCGCAGCGAATCGTGCACAAAGTATTTTATGGAAGTATTCCTAGCCGATGGCCCGGATGGTGAGGCAAATTCTATCACTTTCCTCCGATTACTGTGCTACTCTAGGGGCCGGCATGTGCTCGAGTTTTTTGGGCGAGGCTCAGGTCAGTACTCACCCGTCACTAGTCTCCGCTACTGCCAAAGACTCTACACGGGCTAATACTATCTCATCTCTGCTATCTGTCAGATATCACAGAAAATGGCGTAGAGAACTTCAAGACAAGCATCTTGGAGCTATCCTCTCAAATTGCATTGCTTCCGCTGCTTCAATTATGCCAGGCAGCGATGGCTGCTCTCTGTTTTACCCACATTGCCCCCGATGGACGAGCAGCGGCCAGAGAGATATTCACCTCTTTGGCTTCCTCGCTACGTTCTGGTGGATCAGGGACGCCCTTACACTCAAGTCCAACTGTGTTAAACTCGGATATTCGGAAACTTCGGCGTGCTACAGTTAGCCGCGCTCAAGTAGCGCATGCATGCCTTCGCACCATGAAGTTATACCAGCACGATACCAGAAACCACTATGAGGAGGATCGACCCACATTTGTTGAGACGGACAGCATCTTCCCCGACGACTTGGTGGAGACACTCATGGAACACGACACAATCCCAGATGACGGGTTCGCTCGTTCATTCTTTCGTATACGCAGAATTGACGAGAAGAAAGCCAAGATTGCTCTCCACACAACACAAGAATCGGCAGCGGACACTTTGGGGGCTGTGGTTGAACTTGGATCGGACACTAGTCGTATCGTCAATAACGAGGAAGTTGATGACGGTACAGACGTGGACAGTTATGGTCGCTACGACGTGAACGATCCCGTCGTAACACATATGCGAGAGCCTGAGGACACCGCTGGCGTAGCCAGTCAAGACCAGTCTGAGGATCACCATAATCCCTCCGGGTCCGGTGATATTGACAACTCCTCTGAAACTGGGCCCAACACGAATGCAACCCTGCCGATTTCATCTCAGATACCGATGGGTGTCACACTCGAAGGCGAGTCTGCACAGACGGCCGTGGATGATACGACAACTACCGTTACTCCCTCGAATGATCAAGAGCCCGCCCCACACGCGCAACACAATCGCACACTTAATTTATGGCGGGTAATAAGTAATAAGGTAGAGACGCCTGGTGCTGAACGCGACTCTTCCGTCGCTAGTAGTATCTCCGTTGACTGATCTACGAGTCAATGCATAGTCCGGCGCAATACTTATTCTTCACGTACGTAGCAAATATAACATATTAGGCTGCTCATCTTCCTACTTTCGTTCGATGATGAATGATTGGCTTAGTAAATCCACAATGAACAGTTGTTATTGGGCATAGCAGTGTTCACGTTAACCCACTCATCTCATTCGTGTGAGTTTGCCGGAGGCGAGACCCACGTCCGGGACGCCTCGGTGTGCGTGCCAAAGTACATGTAGTCCAACACGTGTACACTATTGAGATCTCTGCTGGAGGGGCGTTATGCAACAGCTGGGTTTGACGAGAAATATGCTTGTCATTGCTGAGGAGATAGAGTCACTATCTATATTATAAGGGAGCTCGCTCCCCGGGGTTGCCTTTCCCGGAGACCTGTCCGAATGCAGGAACTGCCTCTTGTAGATACGTATTCGTTCACGGTCACATGCTACGCTTCACTCTTCGCTGCGGGTTTCTGTTTCGTCTCAGCTGTCTTCGCGGGTGTTGTGATTCTTCACATGCACGACAATGGGGTTGTCGTGCTTCTCCTTTCATTTTCTGCATCACACTCATGTACCGACTTTTCCGCACACACCCTAATGACCTCGAAGCTTGCGTCTCGGCATCATCGTTCATCATTAATTAATATTTCACTGTACAGTGCTGTCTTTCTCGCCCGTGACGAAGTCGCGGGTAGCAGCTAGTCTATATTATAAGGGAGGGTTCCCTCCCAGAGTTGCCTTTCCCGGCGGCCTCCTGGCCGAATGCGTGAACCGCCTTTTTTAGAGACTACGTCTTCGTTCACGAGCACATGTCGCTCTTTACTCTTCTGTGGGTTTCCGTTTCGTTTCAGATGTCTTCGCAGGTATTGCGATTCTTCACATGCACAACAATGGGGTTGTCGTGCTCTTTCTCCCATTTTCTGCATCGTACTCATGTATTGACATCTCTACGCATACTCCTACGATCTCAGGCTCGCGATTTGAACTTGCGTCTCGCGTCATCATTTCACTGCATTCTGTCTTTCTCGCCCGCGACGCAGTCGCGGGTAGCAGTTGGTGTATCAACATAGTAGTAGTCATCATAGTTCCCGGTGGTCGAGTCCATCGAGGTATGCTGTAATAGGCGCTGATGATGAGGGATCTGTCGCTGTCTGCCGGCACCGAACTGCTGCAGAAATCTGAGATTTATAAGAGACAACCATCGACTCGTTCAGTTCAGATTCAAACCACAACCACCAAGGCGATGTCTACACAAACTACCACTCAAGCACCGACTCAGACTCAAGGCCGTGGTTCTGGCCAGAGGGGACGACGAGGAAATCGCGGCCGAGGTGGAGGACGTGGCGGGCGCGGCGGCGGAGGCAAAGCGTCGGTCGCTGTGCAGAGTAACGCTGCCATCCCGCGCGATAAGGAAGAAGAAGCCGTGGTTGAAGACGCTGTGAAATCTGTAGCGAAGACAGACGACGCTGCAACCGCAGACGGAGAAGATATTTGCTTTATCTGTGCGGAACCAGTCAAGTATTATTCTGTGTCTGTATGCAACCACCGGACGTGTCATGTCTGTTCGCTGCGTTTGCGGGCGTTGTATAAGAAGCTGGACTGCACATTCTGCAAAGTACGTTGATCCACCGCAATAGTAACAGTGAGCTTCATGGTCTGTGCAGGAGCCGCAGCCGTCGGTTGTGTTTACGTCTTCGCCGGATGCCCCATGGTCCTCCTATACGCCCGACGTTATCCCATACAAGGATCCCAAACTGGCGATCTTCTTCGAAACACAAGAGATGATGGAGGACAGTCTTGTGCTGTTACGCTTCAACTGTCCAGACTCTACCTGCGATTATATCGGTAACGGATGGAGCGACCTCAAGTTACATACACGGGCAACACACGGGAAAGTGATGTGGTATGTTCAACTCTTTAGATGTTCTGAAAACATAAGCATTGAATTTTGTGCTCAATAGTGATATATGCATCCGCTTCAAGAAGATCTTCGCACACGAGCATACGTTATATACCCCTAGTCAACTGCCTTTCCACATACCATCATTACAGCGCGGGCATAGACACAATCCACCGAAGGAGCAGATAGAGGGCGGAGTCCACCCTCATTGCGAGTTCTGTCGCGAATCTTATTTTGGCGATGAAGAGTTGTTCAAACACATGCGCGAAAAGCACGAGGAATGCTTCGTCTGCAAGCGTAACGAGGTCAAGGATCAGTAGTGAGTATGCTCTGTATTCGTCGCTACACGCTAGCCATGGGGCTGATTATAAATATAGTTTCAAGAACTATGATGCCTTGGTGAGCCTTGCAGATTTTATACATTCATAACACATCCTAACATGACATGTCATCGAAGGAACAACACTTCTCACAGGCCCACTACCCCTGTCACCAACCCGTCTGCCAAGCCCGCAAATTCGTCGTCTTCGGCTCCGCACTCGATCTGAAAGCGCACATGGTCGAAGAACATGGCGCCGACATGTCCACACGAGACAGGAAAGATGCACGACGTATACAAGCCGACTTTGAGTTTGAAGAAGTCGGAGTCGGTGGCAGACGTGGCGGTCGAAGGGATAGAGGGGACAGGGAACGGGAGCGTGAGCCGCCTCCCGCTGCTGTCCCCACTTCCGGTCCCAGTGGTCCAACTCCTGCGGGATCGAGGCGAAGAGCCGCGTTCGGAGGGAATTTGACTGCTGAGGGTAGTAATGGTGCATCGTCGACGCCGAACGGGGTTAGTAGAGTGCAAAGTCGGCGACAGAGTCCGTCACCGTCTGGAGATGTCGACCCTGCTGTCGCTGAGTGAGTCCACTTGCCAGCCATCTCGTAGTGCGGCTGAACTTATACCTTCGCAGACGTCACACCGCGTTCTTGGCCCGTGTTGCCACTGTTGCAGCCAACCCGAACCATGCCATCCCCGCAGTGAAGGCCGCCGTACGGTCCTATCGTGCCAACGAGTCTGCCGCACGAGACTTGATCTCTACGGTATGGACTATTTCCGACCGCAATCTCGAGGGCACAGCGAGTGTTATCAACGGTTTGGTCGACATCTTGGATGATGAGGAGAAGAAGAGGGATCTGTTGCAGGCTTGGAATGGGTTCAAGATCGAGGTTCGTAGTATGAGATTTGAATATTATTCCTCAGTAGTTCTCACCGTCTTGTCCTTACAGCAACGCAACCAATTCCCAGAGCTCACCCCTACTGGCCAAGGGTCTGAGTACGCAGGTATCACCGGCGGCCGGCTCCTCAACGCGAAACAAACTGCATCCTCCCGTTCTTCGAACCAATCGTCTCGTCAAGTGCTTGATCGTGTAGCCCGTGCAGCAGCTTCAACGTCCGGAGCGAGCGCGCAGCCTTCCAGAGCTGCGCCAGCGTTCCCTCCTTTACAAAGTACCTCGGGGCCTGCAGCATCTCGCCATACTCAGCATACAACACCCTGGGCAGGTTCCTCCGTTACCGCGCCACCACCACCACCAGCCCAAGTCTTCCGAGCCCCAACCTCCGTCCCAGGTCCCGGTGCCAAATCCAAAGGAGGCGCACCAGTCAACCTATCAAAGTCAGCCTTCCCTGAGCTCCCTTCGTCGTCTTCGACTCGGGTGCCCAAGGGTGCTGTTGGCGGTAACCAGTCGTTGAGGAAGATCCTGGGGAACGCGACGCCGCCGACGCCTGTGTGGGAGAGTGGGAGTCGGGGGGCTAGTGGGACTTCTACGCCTGTTGGGGAGGGTTCGGGTGAGGTGGAGGGTGGTGGTGGTGGGAAGAAGAAGGGGAAGGGGAAGGGCAAGCAGACTTTGTTTACGCTTGGGTCGTTCCCGACCTGAGAGGTCCTCGATGAGTGGCGTAATATCAGTAGACGGTGGTTTCTTGGAACAATATTTTGATAGAGATTAGACGTTAGACCTTGTGTCCTTGTCATACCTTCTCAATCGGTCGTGCGTTCCAAACCTGATACCATACGAAGCATTGCACATTAGTTTGTTGTGGTATTAGAATTATATTCGTGAGGTAAACTGTGGATGAAAGCAAGAAAACCAAATGGGCAGCACGACAGAGCACAAGTCTAAGTGACCACCCATGAGCAAGCAGCAATACACCGGCCTCACAACTCATCACGTACCTTCACTGAGTAGACATAAAGTTCTTCTCTCGTATTCTCTGCCTATTCAGCTTCCTCAATTTCTTCTTCTCGGCCAACCCTCCAGGACCGTCATCAGGAAGCTGCTTCTGCTGCAGCAGCGTCCATAGCCAGTCAGGATACTCGTCGTCCGCCTTGGCGATCACAGGTCCCTGGTCTTTCAGCCATTTCAGTCCGACGAGCTCAGTTCCCTCTGCACATGAGGATTTTGGTGTCTCTGTTATGTGTGCAAATACAACATGTCAGTTCAATTCGTTGCATTATGCCATGCCAGTGCATGAACGTACTGTCAGAGTCTGCAGATTTTGGCTTTGCAGCGGGTACAGCTGCCTCTTGCCATGCTGGTCTGCTTGCGCTGGCAAACGACCTTGTTGGCCGACAGCAGACGTTGAGGAGCCGAGGTCGCTGTAGTGCACGGAGGAAAGACATGGTGTGACGTGACATGCAAGTGACACGGCGTGTGTTATGGACTTGGACGGAGCGCACGACGTCGGGCAATTTTCCCGCGCCCCTATTTCCTAATTAATCCAGCACGCCGACACGAACTCGGATATTGATGATGGAAGTCACGAAATGAATGAATTCTGATGGCTATAAGGTTTGATTAAATAGAATAAGTTATGAACGCCGTTGACTATGTATGCGAGGATGGATGCATCATATTATGAAAAGAGTGGATGGTGCTACGCTAATAATAGGTATGTTGTACGTATGCGTATGGGTTCCGAGCTATTGCTATGGTACACGGACGTGGAAGATTATGGAACGCGGATCGACGGCGAACAAGACGCAGGAGCATGCCTGTGTCCTGACGTAAAGTAGCAGAAATCTTGAGAGCGAGCGACGAGAGTGAGACGGAAATGGTAATGCTACAGTTTCTCCGAGAGGCCATCGACGGTTCCGTTCCTTCCCTGCAAATACATCATCTGTCGAGGTTTGTATCGTCACACCCAGAGGCCCGACGTGCTGATATTCTAGTTTTTGGTGCTTAAGTTGAATAAAGTTGAATGATTCAGTGGCCCTCCTGTGGAGTCTTCAAACGTTTCACAATCCACTATACAGTGCACAATCCAAACGTCAGAAAACACCGCTCGGCAAACAGATGCAATATCATGAATATATGAACGTACAGTGATTGTGGCTTGGAGAGTTTGCCATGACTTGCTGCGCCTCAAGGTCTTGCGCTGTGCCGGGGCATCAGGTGGCAGGATCTCGATCTCGACTTCATCGTCCTCGAAGATATCAGACTGCCGAACAAACATCTAGTATAAGCATCACGATGTATGTTGGCAACCTGCACGTCTACGCACCAATGCGAAGCTGGACCGACGCGATTTCCGCGATGATGCGGATGAGTTGAAGTTGCTGTTGCCAACTGTCCGCTGGAAGACATGATCAGTCAACGTTCTGCGACGTGTAGGAAGCGCATCACAGATAGGACTTACTATCAGGCTGTTCGGCGTGCGCCCAGCATACAACGGGACAAAGTCGTCGGGCAGATCGTAGGGTGAATATGGCGGACGGAAGGTCACATGGGAAGTCGAGGATCCGGCGTCATCGAGGTCGCGCTCGACTTCAACTGCATCATTATGAGACATCCCGAGAAACGAACCGCAAACAAGAAGTAAAGCGAAAGAATAACCCGCAGAAGGGGAGCGGGAGAGTGGAGGTGCAGCACAAACGCTTAGGGCGGGGGAGCTAACAAGAACCAACCATGCCGCAGCCGTCTTTTATACCTGGCGTGACAGGCGTGAAACGGGTGCGTCTTGTGTACGGACGAATTGATTCATAGTGGGAATGGGACATACACGAGGCAGAGACCCGACTCGTTTCGGAAAGGGCGCGAGTGTGACTCGGGCGCGTACCAGTCTGTGACCGATTGAGCATGGTCGGCTCTTGCCCATAGACCGCCGATTCCGCACTGGGATGGGCTACTGCGGGTTTGTGACGAAGCTGCCATCGCTGGTTAGCCTTTGCTGTTTCAAGAGAGCGTCGGCAGAACAGGCAACTTCGTAGACATGTCCGGAGGTGTCAGTTTAGCTAAGAAGTGGCCACTATCAGTGCACAATTGCCCATCCGCAGCCTACTGCAGAGCAGTAGGGACACCCGATGCTGCCACCAGGACAGGATATTACCAGTTAGACCACGTCACACTTGGTAAGGTAACCCCACTTGTGTCTCCGTGTCTCCGCCGTGAGGTTTAGTTTCTGAAGAGCGATTGCCGACGCGTCCCGACCAACACGAGGCGAATGTCCTCTGGCCGCTGGCATGCGCCATCAAAAGGCGCACAACACACTTCTTGCGCTTGGCAAATTGGCAAAGTACGACGGCCAGGCTTTTTCTTTCTCCCTGCACGCGACGGAGCGCAGGAGATGAGTAACGACATGTCGCTGCGAAGTTCGAACCATTGCCATCTTTACGTGTGCCTACCATCCTCCCTCGTTACAACTTCCTGGAACACTGCCATTGACAAGCGTTTTGCGGATTGATGCAAGGGTCAGGCACGCCGAATAACCGTGGCCTGCGGGCGACATGACGCATTGCATGTAGCTTGAGTGTAAAAACAACAGACATGACTAGAAAGGTGGCTTACCAGATGACTAGCTATTTACCGTGCCATCCGTCTGTACACCTGTGATGCAGGCGACATGTTCAAATGCGTCATGAAACATACAGTGGGAAAGGAAAATGATGGCCGCATCCTCTCACTTTTCCACCCACAGCCAGAGCGTCACTTTCGTAGCCGTAGCCTGGGACTACGGATTGATGCATATTGATGTGTCGAGGCGGATTTCGAGGTGACGAAGTTCGGGAAGAGAGGATGACTATGGAAGCGCCCTTGGCCGGAAAGGGAAACGCCTCGAAGGCGTTGGACAACAAGGACAAACAAAGGGTGCAGTGCGAGGACGCGTACGCGCCGCGCTCATTTCTATACTTGCATTCGCGACCTCGTCTGTTCTTTATTCTCATCGCTGTTCTGGTTTCAGAATGGTCGCAACTACTACAGAACAGGTGAATAGTTTATCTTTAGAATAATCGCTATAAAATTAACTCTGTAAACAGCTAACAGCGCTCAGCGGCACAACAGTCGGTATGCTTACCTTCCTTGAGACACTAAACTACAAATTTAACGCGTCATACATACAGTCGTACACCCTCTTGTGCTACTATCAGTAGCAGACCACCATGCACGTACACTACGTGGCGCCTCGAACAAACGAGTAATCGGCGTACTCCTCGGACAAGACAACGGCAAGACAGTAAACGTCGCCAACTCCTTCGGTATCCCCTTCGAGGAGGACGAGAGAGACCCGAAGACATGGTTCTTGGACCACAACTACATTGAAGGGATGTGGGAGATGTTCAAGAAGGTCAACGGTGGGTGAGTTCGCTCGTATGTATGTGCGATGCGGTACTAACGAGTATGTTCCTTCGTGGTGGCAATGGTGTTTAGCGAGAGAGAAGATGATCGGGTGGTACCATACGGGGCCTAAACTTAGAGCGTCGGACCAGGAGATCAATGACCTTTTGAAGCGTTATATTGCACGACCTGTGATGGTCATCGTGGACGTACGACCACAGACAGTCGGTATCCCTACAGACGCGTACTTTGCCGTCGAAGAAATCAAAGACGTATGTTGCTCATGTTTTACTTCCACGTCCTATATTCTTATCACTGGTATAGGATGGCACAGAAACCCGCAAAACCTTCCTCCACGTCCCCTCCGCCATCGAAGCAGAAGAAGCAGAAGAGATCGGCGTTGAGCACCTCCTCCGCGACATCAAAGACTCCACGACCACCACCCTCTCCACCCGCGTCTCCGAACAACTCGCCTCCCTCCGTGGCCTCCAATCGCGACTGTCCGACATCCAAAAGTACCTCGTCGACGTCGCCGCCGGCAAGATGCCGGTAAACCACCAAATAGCGTACTACCTCCAAGACGCGCTGAACCTCCTGCCGGACCTGTCGAACCAGGAGACGACGCAGAGTTTCGCGTCGACGACGAACGACGAGTTGTTGGTTGTGTATTTGAGTAGTTTGTTGAGGGCTGTGATTGCGTTGCATGCGCTGGTGGATAATAAGGCGTCGATTGGACGGGCGGAGATGGAGGAGGAGGGGAAGGGGAAGGAGGGGAAGGATAAGGTGAAGGATAAGGAGAAGTCGAAGGATAAGGATGCGAAGGATGCGAAGGGTGAGGAGAAGAAGGATGAGAAGGGGAAGGAGAAGGCTGAGGATAAGGGCTTGTAATGAATTCTGTATTATGTATTGCTATCCCACGCACTTTCCGCCCTTAATTATCGGTGTCTCCGAAGGAAGGTCATTGTGGAAGCGGGTCCCACATGTGATGCCCGAGATTTCGTTGGCGAGGCAATTGTGCATCGTGACGTAGCATTCGCTCCCACATCTGCCTCAACTGCACCGGTTGAAGCAGAAAAGAGCGATAACGGATAACGCATACAGAGATGCATTGCTTTGATAAGAGAACAAAGGTAGAATTATTGTTGTTGGTAGAGCAGACAGCGAGCGAGGGGGGTAGTGTATCGAAGAGTTCGGTATTGAAGAAAAAAGGTAGAGCGTAAGCTATGGCGATTATATACCATCCTCTTTTAGCACTACAAATTCGACGCGAGAGAGCCCCTTTCCGATGGTCTAATCCATGTTCTGTCTCCTCTAAAGAAAAGAGCGCAGGGAGCTCACTTGTGTGTGACGAAGCCCTTGCCTGAGTAGCCTTCCGAGGCGATACCTACATCATCCGTCACAGTGAGCGACAGGCAGATAAGAGTTCAGTGAATGGGATACACACCAGTGATAGGGTCGGCCTTCTGCTCGAGGGCACGCTGGTTGGAGGCCTCCTCCCACTCCTTGTTGATAGTCCTGGGAGGTGGTGGTGCTACGGGTGGGAGCGGAGTTAGGTTAGGGACAAATACAAATTAACCTGCATGCGCCTATTGCGACATGTTGTATGTTTGAAAGCGTGGAGACTCACCCATGCCACGAGCAGTAGCGTACAGTGCACCGGCGACACCGACGAGACCTGCGACCCAGATGGCGATCTTGAGGGCGGTACCGGGTGGGTTTATGGGTGCACGGGGGCCATGAGGACCGAACGCGACGTAGTAGGCTGGATATGGACGCGCATACAAGAGCAGTTTGTCAGCGAAATGCACGATATTAGAATACACACGAGCACCAGATGTCGACAGACGTGTCGGGACGCGAATGCGACTACACTGAGGCAAATGTGCGAGGTGGAAAAAAACGCACCAGCCTTCTTCTCGTCAATGGAGAGGGTCGTCCAGTCCTTCTTTTGGATCTCCTCCAGCTGCTGGTGGACGGTAAGCTGTTCCTCAGGAGAGAGGCGCTCCCACTGAGCCTCGACGTTGGACAAGGGGATGGCGGAAGCGGCAGTGGTAGTGGTTGGGTGAACGGCGGCGGCACTGGCCTGGTTGGCGGTCGCTGCGATCCAGCGGGCACTGCCGACGTTGGCGGTGCGGAGAGCGAGACGAGGACGCGCCAGGCGCAAAGCTTGCATGTTGAGCGTCGGGATTTAACGAGAGGGGAGGAGGAGGCAGAGGCGGGAGGGATGAGCTCGATGATGGAGGTCAGTTGCTGGCGTAGGAAATGCCCGAATCATCACTGGCTCACCGGCGCTGCCCGGAACACCGCCGTCAGGAGCCATTTCTGCCTGGGGCGCTCGAGAGAAGTCTGGCCGCGAAAGCGAGTGTCTCATGTTTTAAAGTCACACTAGCTTATAACGATAGCAAGAAAAAAAGAGTACTGTAGATGAGCTGACAAGTACTATCAAATACAAAGGGCAGGGCGAGCAAGATGCAGGACAGCAATGATACAGAGCGGTGGGTGTACCTCATCATCAACCTATGTACAAGCGACCAAGAAAGCAATACAGACGCCCCGGAGAAAGCAGAGGGGACGCTCAGGCAGCAGTAACAGCGGGAGCAGCAGTGCAGTCTTTTGCGACATGTCTGTATTGGACCAAGTCAGCCGGCGTGAAGCTTATCGTGAATCGAAGAACGCACCCTTCATTACCACAGGTATAGCAAGCACGGCGCTGGGGCTGAGCACAGTCCTTGCTCAAGTGACCCTGTAAAAGGCTGTTAAGCATATCGCGATGTAGCGGCTGTGTGAAGGTACTTACAACGCTGTTGCAGTTGTAGCACTTTGGTCCCTGGACGCAATCACGGCTCAAATGGCCCTGTCCACCGCAAGTGTAGCTACAAGGCATAAACTGAGCATCTCTTCGTCGGATCAAAGATCAATAAACTCACCAGGTCTTCGACGAGTTGTTGAAGGAGCCAAAGTGTCCGCCGCGGGTGTTACCACCTGCCTCGGGGCAGGCGCGGGCGATATGACCAGTCTGACCGCAGCGGTAGCATTCGGTACTGCTGCTCGAGTTGAAGGTGGTGGAGGCAACGTTGGGGCATTCTCTCGACTGAAAACATGGTGCATTAGAAAGAAGCTCGCGAAGCCATCGCATCTAGATTAGGAAGACGCACCAGATGGCCGACTTCGTTGCACTTGAAGCACGTCTTGGGCTTGGGCTCAGACGTGCAATCTTTTGAGACGTGACCCTCGCCTCCGCCTACGATGGATTAAGTTGGTGTGAGAGAGACATAGCAAACGACTTATGTACAGTTGTAGCTGCAAGTAACAATCGAGATCAGTAAGCACAAGTTTTTTGACCGGGAGGGTTCTGCGGAGATCTGCGTACCAGAGCGGAGAGGCTTTTGTGCACTGGGCAGCCTGGTGGCCGACTGTGAGGGTACGTCCAGGTCAGAAAACATATATAAGACGACTGCAGCAGCACACAGCAGGTACTCACAACCACCACACTTGAAGCAACCACGGCCGGACATGTTCGATTTGTTCTGATAACAGAAAAAGTCAGAATAGCCGAGACGCGCGACATATCAGGGCTTCGACGATCGCCCCGCCCGAGACGTACTTTAGGTAGGAGAGTAAGGACTGGTCGGTGTTGAAAGGTAAGTCGACGACGACGAGCAGCGAGAATGCGATTGCAGAGTGCGGAGAGGAAGGGGCACGCCGTTGGCTATAAAACTCAAAAAACCGCGACCCGCCACGTGAGAGATATCGCCTTCCTTTTTTGGGGGTCCCGCGGAGACGCACCTCGCCCGCTTTCGCCACCCTCAGAGAGCACACCGTGGCCTCGTTTATGATTCACGAGGCGGAAAAATCTGCGGTGCTCACGTACAACGAATATAGTTGCACAGTCTGCCTGAATTGAAGTGTCAATGTGGATATTCGCATCGGTGGCGAGAATGCCCTGCAAAGGGGATAGAGTGCCTCGTGGACCTTGCGTGGACCATCGGACCCTAACCCCAAGCCGTGGTCCGTCG
Source organism: Irpex lacteus (assembly GCA_001986395.2). Classification (NCBI taxonomy): domain Eukaryota; kingdom Fungi; phylum Basidiomycota; class Agaricomycetes; order Polyporales; family Irpicaceae; genus Irpex; species Irpex lacteus. The sequence continues at coordinate 586,020 of MQVO02000004.1, read as the reverse complement.
ACATAACGAGCACTTTTCGGACACCACTCACGTCCTCCTTACTCAAGAAAGACGAAAGAAATTCCGTATGACCATGTCTATGATGCGCTGCCGAATTTTTCAAGTTAATATCAGGACAAGTGCAGAAGGTCGCTTACGCTGCTTCTCAATTGGAATTCACAGCATCGACACGTTCGTACGGCCAGGCCGCATCGCATGATGAGCACGGAACACGTACCGTCAAGCAAGAACACCTGAAGATGCCGATAAGCTCAGACGCCGCCGGCGAGCAAACAAACTGCTGAATGACACCGCAGCATCTGTCGGTCACTATTGCTTGGGAGGGGGCAGGGAAGCGGCAGCATGTGTAGATGGAAAAGAACAACATAGCAAAGTTTTCCCCATTGAGCTGTACTTGCGGTGTTCGGACTGGCACGAGTGTGGTCTGAAGACCGGTAGTAAAATGAATGTTATGCAAGCAGCGCGATGTCTCTATTTTGTGACGAAATGCGAGGTACACGGGGTGTTTAAACGGTCGGGGCTCCCGGAGCTGGTCCCTTCTTCTCAACAGGGGGGTTCAAGTGGACCTATGCAGAAGCAGGATGGTCAGTAAGCATGCTTGACTTGGCACCGCACATGGCGGGTCACAAGTGAACAAGTGAAAGTAAAACGCAGAGAAAGATCCTCAGAGTTCATACCCGAGAATGCCGGAAACGAACTCGGGTTCTCAGAGGAACGTGTCTGTATGAGACATAGTCTTGTATTTTCGGGGAGTGTCGTAAAGAGCATGCTTGGCGAAAACAGATAGCGGTGGGATGGAGAGACATGGCCAAAGTAATCGAACAAAGTAAGAATAAAGACGAACCTGCTGGCCACCCTGGCCATCCTTCCACTGCTGGTACCTCAAGATTGTCGAGCCACGCTTCTCGGCGGCGACACGCTCAGTCTCCTTGAGGGATTGACGGAGGGCGCGTGCAGCGATCTGGCTGTACTTGTTGAAACTGCGATATGATTTAGTGATTTTTTGAATAAACCAAACAGAATAAAATCATACGTGAATGTGCCTCGCCAAGTCGTGCTCATGGTGAAGGATAGTGTCGGTAACGTATGGAGTGGTCGTGGTCGTTGTGCGCGACGACTAAAGGAACTGAGCGGCACGGAAATATCCGTAGAGGCACGTGATATAAACGCTGAGTGTACCTTGGGTCCCTTGGAGCAGTGCAGTGAGGCTTTCATGCGCTCAGCTGAAACCAAGTACAACACACCTGCGTACCCTTCTCCCCTCTTACCATCTTTCTACTCTCAACCATCATCACCCGTGTATTACTCACAGGCTTTGATAGCACTGTAACCTCCGGACTTCCAAGAAATTCACTGTTCTGTGGCGATCACCTTGAAGAGCTTCGTTTCCAAGCACATAACATACTTCAATCACTGCCGATCTCCTAAGCCGGACTTGCAATGGCAGGTGTAGCATGGCACTATGTGCTCAAGTTTATCATCACCGGTGTGTTGTGTACCACTACCTCACCTTTCACCCAGCGAGACTTATGTCGGTGTCAAGGTGATGCCGCAGTCGGCAAGTCATCTCTCCTCGTACGCCTCACGGACCAAAGGTTCCTCGCCAACCCCGATCCAACAGTGCGTATTCTCCCTCCTAACAACTATGCAAGAGAGAAATCGGTAACCTGCAGTGCTAGCTAGGCGTTGAATTTGGCTCCAAGTTGATCACGATCCCGGAGGAGAACAAAGTCGTTAAGCTGCAATGTAAGACTTCGATGTCATCGGCACTATCATGACACAAACTTACATCACACACTCACCGAATTGCCGTATGATAGGTTGGGACACAGCTGGCACAGAGTCCTTCCGCTCAATCACACGTTCGTACTACCGAGGCGCGGCGGGATGTCTTCTAGTATACGACGTCACCAACAGACAGAGTGCGTGATTTCGACTTCCCCTTCACTGCGTCATCGTTCCGACTGACAGATGCAAACCGCGTCTCGCCTAGGTTTCATACACGCGCGGTCCTGGCTGAAGGACGTAAGAGAGCACGCCGACCCGCACCTGACATGTATCCTTGTCGGGAACAAAGTGGATCTGTGCAGCGATGCTGAGGGCGCCGACGCCGATCAAGGTGTCAGTGCAAGTCAGGAATCAACGTCAGGTCGTCCACGCCGGAAACGCGAGGTCACCACTGACGAGGCTGAACTGTGGGCGAAAGAAGAAGGATTGCTCTTTGTCGAGGCGAGCGCAAAGTCCGGCGCCAATGTCGAATTTGCGTTCGAGGAAGCTACGAGGGACATATTGCGGAAGGTTCATGGCGGAGTCTTTGATGACGAACGCGTAAGTCCGCTCTTTCTTGATATTTCTTGGTATACGTCTGTTTGCGAAGTTGTCGTGCTGACTGGATTCTCTATACGCTTATTTGGTCGTACGATAGTCTCCAGGTGTGAAGTTGTCACAACCGCGTAATGACTCTTTGGCCTTGGATACCGCATCCCAGAAGTCATCATGCTGTTAATGAGATGTCTGACGAGCTGGAACTCGTTATACCCAACCAGCAATGCTTCCTTTGGAATTGACTCCTTGTAATATCATAATCAGCCATCGACCTGCCTTCTCTTTCCGTCCGTATGTATCACTGGACTATATTAATGTTGTAAATCTATCACTTCTCATTTGTCGGTTCATTTCGTGTCGGGTTCTCATTAGCAATCGATACACGGTATTACTACAATTCAGCGCTGCTTTGGGGTTTGACCGGGTTGAGGGAACTTAATTCTGCATGTTCGGAAACGCTTTTCAAGTAAGATAGCGGCCTTAGCATAATTGGAGGAACATACACGCCCAATAAATTTCTATCTGGCAGAGATAGCCAGGCATAAATACAACTCCAAGGCGTGTGTGAAGCGTGGTATGGGGAGGAGCGCATGGGGGTACGATAGAATAATAACTTCATCGAGTATAGTACCAATCCACACAAGTGACAAGTAATGGTGAGGTTCCACGAACAGCAGGAATGATGTTTGTGTCAATGGCACTCCAGGTCAAAGATGATATATGATAGGGTCGACACGAGGTTACCGAGGTAGGTTTGATAGTGATGTTGAAACGAGGACCTGGACATGCAGTACTTGCCGTTGTCAGGCTGCAGGCATGCCACCATTGCCACGTCCGATGTTCGACGGGCGGGTGGGGGCGGTGTAAGGGCGGGACGAAGTATGGATGCAGGGTAGATCGCAGGCTGGCGGTCTGTGTTCAGTTGTCGTGGGGGTTGGCTGAGTCGAGTCAACTAGACTTGACATCGTGCAGGATGACGGCTGAAGGACGTAGACCAGGTGTAGATCATTGAAGTGAGGTGACGTGGAAGATCAGTGCCTCGACAAGTCCTTCTTGGTAGAGTGCCTCGACGGATGTCACGTCCACACGACACTGAGCAACCGCAGCCCCGCCCACCCTCCATCCCACCTCGCTATTTTTGTTAATCTGCCAACGGCCATATTGACCGCCAAATGCACACTAACGTCTCAGCGAGTTTGCGTACTCGCCGAGTTGGGAGACGAATCCAGGATTTGGCTCAGCGTGTGGCCGTCGGCTTTTGACAAACTGTATGGCTTGCGCAGGAGTGTAATTCCACTCCTTGATGATGAAGGCGCACACCACACTCGCACTCCGGCTAATACCCTGTACGCAGTGCACCAAGACTCGCGCACGAGGGTCCTGCATTGCGCTGGAGATGAAGTGCACCGCTCGGGGGAGGTGCTCTGCCAGCTCCGAGAACGGATTGTCGGTGATAGGTATCTGAAGCCACGAGAGGGGTACAGGTGTCGCTGGGAGGTTGACGGTGCCGCGCATGACGGACACGACGTGCGTGATTCCGAGGTGGGCCATGGCCGATGGGTTTTCCGCTATTGAGAGGTCGGAGATGTAGAGGCGCGGTACTATTTCGGTCGGAGGGATCGACGTTTGCATGAGTGCGGCATTGGTGCGCGGTCGTCCGGAGGGAGAGAGGGGGGCGGTAACGTAGACAGAGTTGCCGGTGGTATCGATAGGTGAGATTGCTCCTAGAGCTCGTGTCTGTATTCGTGGAATCTTTTGTGCGTTCGGACGATCCAGTGACATGGTCAGCGCGTGAGGTGAGGGGGAGAGAGGGAATGGGCATACCATGATGGAATAACTTAATATACGGTGGAATTGCTGAGAAATTTGGAGTGTACAATTGTGTGGCCTAATGGGATGTGATGGTCGTTTGGTTTCGTGGCCAAGTCAATAAAGAGCGGCGTTCACAGTTGGGCCGGACGGGGGAGGCCTGACTCGAGGTTCGAGCTAGAGGTGGGCGCAACGATTAAGTAAAGCGTAGGTTAGCGCATTGATGGAGGTGGTGGTTTGAGGTTAAGGAAGGAAGGTAAATGACGACTCACATGTACTCACAAGGCACAGATTTAATATTTCCTAGATGAACAAACACGCGGGCATGCCTCCGGGGGCTGTGAGTATATGTCGGACCCGTACGTGGCGGGATGCTAGAGTTTCAGCCCGACTGATGCGTATAGCAGGCCGAGAGTGATCGATAGCACTAGAGAGGAAAGATGTTGAAGCAGACTCAGGGGGACGTTGCTCTGAACATCCGGCGATCTGGCCTCGTACCTTTGTATAAGTCCTCGGAATTGTGGCCTGTCAGAATTTTTACTGGCCGATCTTCGAACACTAGCCTGTGGCCACAGACAAACGGCGAATAGGTGGCTGAATTGGCCAGATGAGCAGAAATATTAGACCTGGATTGCCGAGTGACGTTGTGGCGTGCGCTACCACATGCGACGGTTGGATGCTGGAGACCCTGACGATGTCGCAGTGCAGGGCGGATACAAAAGCCCTTGTCTGGGATGCCAGTAAGACCGGATGACGGTGTCAAGTACGAGCCGTCCGACGTCCGTACTGCAAGCCGTACAGCCCCGAAAATTTATGGCTTGCGGGGGGAGAACGTACGCCCTGATTATCGCAGGCTTGCCCCTGACGAGATCCGAGTTGCCAGGCTCAGTGGCATGCACCTCCGAGGTGGACGAGTTCGTGAACTCTGGGCCCTTTTGTGCCCTGGAGTCCATCTCCTCCCCCTAGCTCGGAATATACAGATGGCCCACCGCACAGCCTTACACTGTCGCCCATAAATCCAAATCTTGTCTTCGATCAGCCCAATCTCTCCAAGACGGCTTCCGGTTGGCCAGACTTGCATCCTCTGACCAAGCCTCACCAGCCTTCTTCCCACTGCCGGGAATTCGCCATTCTTTGCACGCGCTGCGGTAGCACAGCCTCGTGTGACCCGATCAGCAGCAGTAGAGTGTTCCAAAGAGGATATTGCACGGTGGATACACGAGAAGGACAAGATGATCGTACAGTATAGACTAGCGAAAAGAGGCATATTCTCATAGTACATACTGCACTACACTTTTGAGACAGAGACACGAGCGAACAGCGGAAGAAAAACCGGACCGGATGAGAGGAAGCGAAACTGGCAGAAATGAGATGGCGTTCGTGATGATGCTGGGATCGTCGTGACAAGAGTATATAGCGTGTTGCAGTGAGAGCGAGTTCGGTGAGGGTGCAGTGGTGAGATCCCGGGATCTATCAATGGTCGTGTCAAACGTTGGGAAGCGCGCGAGATGGAGGTGGAGAAGCGTGTATATCGTCTAGATCAAATCGCTATGCATGAAACGATCAGCATCTTGCCACCTGCATTTACATGTGGAAAGAACTTACGCAACGTTCAATGGCATCTCGTCAATCTGGGTGTTGTAGAACTCTGTAGCGACCAGTCAGTCAACCAGCGACATTCCAATACAGCAAGCACACGTACGTTCAATGTCGCGGAGCATGCGAACGTCCTCGGTGGTGACAAAGTTGATGGCGACACCCTTACGACCGAAACGACCGCCACGGCCAATACGATGGATGTAGTTCTCCCGGTTCGTGGGCAGGTCGTAGTTGATGACAAGAGACACCTGCTGGACATCGATACCCCGAGCGAGCAGATCGGTGGTAATGAGAACACGAGAAGAGCCCGAACGGAACTCCTTCATCAGGACCTCGCGCTGCTTCTGCTCCATGTCACCGTGCTAGGTATAATTGCGTTAGGACCTCAACTGTCCACATCATGATTGGGTTCCGCATCACTCACCATAGCCGACACCGTGAACTCACGGGCGTGCATCTTCTCGGTAAGCCAGTCGACCTTTCGGCGAGTGTTGCAGAAGATGACAGCTTGTGTAATCGTCACAGTCTCGTACAAATCACAGAGAGTATCGAGCTTCCACTCCTCCTTCTCGACGGCAATGTAAAACTGCTTGATACCTTCGAGCGTCAATTCGTCCCTCTTGACGAGAATTCGGACAGGGTCGCGCATGAACTTCTTGGTGACCTCCAACACATCCGCGGGCATGGTAGCCGACAGGAGAACGACCTGCGTGTCCTGAGGGAGCAGCTGGAAGACCTCGTAGATCTGGTCCTTGAATCCACGGGACAACATCTCATCAGCTTCATCCAAACAGAAGAGCTTGATGTTATCCGCACGAAGCGCACGGCGATTGATCATGTCAAAGACACGACCGGGCGTGCCGACGACGACGTGAGCACCCTCTTGCAGCTTAGCCATATCCTCACGAACGTTGGTACCACCGACGCAAGCGTGGCACTCAATGTTCATGTAATCGCCGAGGGCAACGACAACCTTCTGGATCTGCTGGGCAAGCTCACGAGTAGGAGCAAGGATCAGGGCCTGAGTGCCCTTAATGCTGGTATCGATCTTCTGCAAGATGGAGATGGAGAAAGTGGCGGTCTTGCCAGTACCAGACTGGGCTTGGGCGATGACATCGTGGCCCTTGATAACAGGCACGATAGCGCGCTGCTGGATGGTCGAGGGACGCTCGAAACTGCACGCCTTGCATCAGATGGAGTTCTTTTAGAATATACGTAGTTTCGCTCACCCGTATGCGTAAATACCACGAAGGAGCTCGGCCTTCAAGTCCATGTTATCGAAGCTTTAGAGATGCCTGCATCAGCACCATCTCTGACTTACGGCCGTCGTCCCTCACTCACTTGTCGACGACCTGGTCCCAGTTGGACTCAATCTCGGTGTCAGCGATCTCCTGGAGTTGTTCTCTACGCGTAGACAATGCCATCAATCCTGCGAAAGCGAGCCTAGTTTCTGCACGACTCACGAAGCCATATTGGACTGCTTGTTTTGTTTTGATTTCCTGCGATTTTATGGGTCGACCTACTCGTCGACGAGGCGTGTGTGGTTGCGGGTGAAGGCGGTGGAGATCGATAGATCCTGGTTGGTAGTCAAAAGACTTGGGCGCAAATTTCTCCTCGCCTCCGAGCTGCATCACTGACACCTCGGCAGGTTCCGAGATTGTTCAAACTCAGTAGCGCGTGTGAGGTCAGTGCCTAATTTGGTATAACGCTTATGTCAGCACACTCCTTGCTCTCTGCGTTGTGGTCGCTTGCACCGCGTTTGCCACCTTGGACCCAGTCTCTATTCCACTCAACATGGCGACGGCGGTACAAACGGCAAATGGTCATGTTAACGGCGTGGACGGTGCCAAAAGTGGCCCCAAAGTCAAATCCAAAAACCAACTCCGTCGATTGAAGGCAAAGCAGAAGAAGGCGACTCAGTCTGGAGCCACAGTACGTGGACTAGCATGGTTAGTGGTAACAAATACTCAGGAACATGAGTGCACAGGAAACCGAAACCGAAGATGAGAAACAGGACGTGAAGATGGAGGATAGGGAGCCGCCTGTGCAGAATGTTGAGTACGTATCTGAGCAGTTAGACGGCCCTGCATTAGAAGCGTTCTCCGACGTCTTTGCACGCTTTCAGCTTCCACCTGAGTCTACTACAGTGCGTCTTGTTAATATATATTGATTCTCTTGAATGCCATTTACCTTCATTGCAGGTCCGCGAGTCTGAGAACACGAAAGGAGAGGTCATCTACTCCGACGACGATATGGCATCTGAAGCGGACTCGGAGTCCGAGGAGAAGAAACCTCTTTCAAAGAAGAAAGCTCGCAAAATGAACCGACTTACTGTTGCTGAGCTAAAGCAGCTAGTCAAGAAACCCGAAGTCGTCGAATGGACAGATGTGACCGCTGCCGATCCTCGTTTGCTCCTGCATCTCAAAAGTTACCGCAATACCGTTCCCATCCCCGCGCATTGGAGCGCGAAACGAGACTACTTGCAAGGCAAACGTGGTATTGAGAAGCCTCCGTTCCAGCTACCATCATACATCGCGGATACCGGTATTGCCACCATGCGAGACGCCATCAAGGAAAAGGAGGCAAACATGTCGTTAAAGCAGAAGACCCGTGAACGTGTACAGCCGAAGATGGGCAAGGTGGACATTGATTACCAGAAACTCCACGACGCGTTCTTCAAGTTCATGACTAAGCCCAACGTCACTGGCTTTGGAGAAATGTACGTATACGCCTCTATCAATAAAGGTTAGAAGCTTGACTGTGTGTCTGACAGGTACTATGAAGGCAAGGAGTTCGAAACGCAGTTGAAGCACAAGCGTCCTGGTGATTTGTCTCCTGAGCTTGTAGAAGCGTTGTCCATACCGCCACTCGCACCACCACCGTGGCTTATCAGCATGCAGCGATTTGGTCCGCCACCAAGCTACCCTACGCTTCGGATACCGGGTCTTAACGCGCCTATACCGGAAGGGTGAGCATGTATGCTGGTATGAATGTGTCAGAGTGACTCATAGCTGCTGTGTAGCGCACAATGGGGCTTCCATCCCGGTGGATGGGGTAAACCGCCTCTCGACGAGTATAATCGACCGCTATATGGTGACGTCTTCGGCGTACTACCTAAGAATACTGACGCGGACGTAAGTGTTGAAACATGTCTCACTCTAAGCTGTACTTACGCACGGTTGGTAGAATGGTGAGCCCGTTGACCGAACGCCATGGGGCGAGTTGGAGCCCGAGGAAGGTTAGTTTCAAAATTTATGTTCATCGGGACAGTTCATTCACACCGGTGTCCTATTTTGTAGAAGAGGAGTCCGAAGACGAAGACTCCGACGAGGAAGAGGAAGAAGAAGAAGCTGCAGAGTCCACACCAATGGACGGAATGCAGACTCCCTCTGGCATGGAAACGCCCTCAGGCATGGCCAGCGTCGTTTCCACTGTCGCAGGAGGCCTCGAAACACCGGACTTCCTCGAACTTCGGAAGAATGCTGGCAGAGCGCAGAGCGAGGCAGTCGACAGCGGTCCAAGGTCTCTCTACCAAGTCGTTCCGGAAAAGCAGACATCCGTGCGTGGGCTTATGGGCAGCGAGCGCGGGTACGACGTCAGTGCTGTCGCAAACGCTGGTGCAGCTATACCTGTGCTCGGCGACGAACGCGGAACGAAGGTGCGAAACCATTCATCTGGCCATTCGGATGTGGCAAAAACATACGCTGACATATCACTTCCGCTTTTTTGTGTTGTGTTCTTCTGTTTCTGCAGCGCAAGGCAAATGGAGTGGATATTTCCATCGACGCGTCGGAATTGGAGGGTATGTCGGAAGACGAACTGCGCCGCCGGTACGACCAATCTTCGCGTGGCTCTGCTGGCGTACCTGGTGGTGGACGTGGTGGCGAAGACTTCTCGGATATGATTGCAAAGGAGATGCACAAGAAGAAGCAGAAGATGGACAGGGAGAGGGAGAACAGGAAGGAGAAAGACTTCAAGTTCTAAGCTCCCTCGTCTGTTCACTTTCGTCCTCCTGTGGCCCGCTGCCGCCACTTCTCTGGCATTGTTGATAGTAGTGCTTCGTTGACGTTTCTCACCCTTGCTGCCGTTCGATGTCTCTTAGTTTAGGTTCCGTTGTATTCTATACTTATCAGTTAAACTTTTCTTTCTTGTGTTTCTCAGACTGACGAATCGGGCAGGTTGCGAACATTTCTACTTTGGGAAAGTTGACTCATTGTTGTAGGCCTCTATGTAAGCTACACTAAGGGTCTAATAGGGACGACGTTGTGAAAGGGCAGGGAGAGGATTCGTGGACAGGACAAGGGTAGCACGTTTACTGGACGCAAGGTAGGGGAATGCGCATTCAGGCTGAGACTGGTCAGGCTTCGAGTGTGATGCTTCTTGAACGGTGAGTTGGTTCGAATAATAGTTGGATATTCGCTGCACCTGCTTTCTTGGCCCGAGAAGCTCCTGGCGACGGCCGTATTCACCAGCTACTTTCGGTGCATCGCCGCAGATCGGGTTAGGTTAGAGGCATGAGTTTTGATGTGTAGGATGCCGGTGGCGGTTCGTACATCCTTCAAGCCTTGAGGCGGTTAGTAGTACAGTTTGTTCTGAGCTTGAGCGAATCCGAGCACAAGATAGATATGAGGCACCTCGTCGAATGTCTAGAGCTTGAGGCGGGCGGTTGGTCCCAGGGAGACTGGTTGTCGAGGTTGGACCTGAGGCGATGCGTCGGCCGTCTGCAAGTGTATGAGAGGAGCAGTAGCCTTGTATCCATTCGTGGCAAGATTGTGAGACAGAATGCTAGGAAATGAGCTTGAAAAGACAGAGAAATACGCGACACACGCACACGATGCCCCAAAGGCAATTCTCTGTTCCTCTACTGTAGCCTTCAATCCGGGGTAGCTTCCAGCGAGTCTTTGCGGCCTCCTGGGGGTTCTTCAAGGGCTGAAATAATTCCTCTCATGCCTTGGGAGGTCCCGGTCAGAGTGAACTTGCGTAGAGTTACGGGTGGGTTCGAGGGTGGGTTGGCCGCCAGGTGAAAGGACGAATCGAGATCGCGTGGACTCCAAGATATTTTGTTAAACACAACGAAGGTGGGTGTATGCGACGCTGAGATGTCTTGGACCTGTAGCGTATATCAGATGAACAATATCTTTAATGTAAGGTCGTGAATAAGGTGGTCGTAGCGTGAGTGCGGAGAGGCGGAGAGCCCGGTCGATCGAGTCGATCGTCAGTTTGCCGCGTGGGGAGAACTCCGCCAGGCCAAACGCGAGACGACCTTCTCTCCAACCACGACCAGCTCCTCCTCTCGCTCGCTCTATGCGTCTCATCGTCAAAATTTAGTTTCAGTGGGATGGCCCACGAAGTTGGCGGTGAATTATAGCCTGGCAAACGGCTGTCTTCTTGCGCATATAATCACTCTTCTTGGTCACACATCTTGCTTCGTCTTCGACAGCACTGCGGCCGTATCTTCTAATTCTCTGGCGCGACAAAAATTGGCAGCGTTGTCTCCTGCTTTGGCCAACTATATTGTGCTCTCTTCTTGTGCGTAGCTCACGCCGCATCGGCAGAGACTGCGCACTCGAGTGTGGATGTGACTCCTCGCTGTTTTGGGTGACCTCGCGACCGAGGGCTTGTGGATACCTTTCTTGTATAGGTGCCTGCCCTTCCGCTGGTTCGACAATCCTGGATCGGTCGCTAGCGGTCCAAATACTGTGGCTAGGGGCCCATGGGCTACTCTTCAGCCTACTGGCCCAGAGGCGAAGGTATCACCTCTTTATTCTCTGGCATACACTCACAACACGAATATCAGCGAATATAATACAGATGCATATCTCACTAAAGTATTCTTGCGCGGCGATGGATCGTCTTGGAGTCACACGAAGTCTTGAAGATGTTGCAGCACACATTCTGGTGAGTCTTCGCTCTTGTGCATAACTTCAGGTCGCACTCTTCTCGAGGTCATCGACCCCAATGTTCATGATGGCCCACGAGTGTGTTGACGTCTTGCGGGCTTATGCCTCTTGCTTCTTGTTGAGCACTTGCTAGCTCTCTTGATGCTCACATCACACTCTTCATTGTCTTGAAGCACGCTGCCAATAGATGGTGACTGAGTCAATTCGCGACATGGACGTCGGGGAGAAACATGCCTTCTTGCGGCGCCCCGCCTTTTGATGGCGGTCGTGACAGTGACAGTGATCTTCGTCACATGTCTGTCACGGTCTCGCTCCCGATCGCATCGACCGGAAAGGCACTGCTCTCTGCTCGAAGGAGAGCTTGCACTATATACTTCCTACGGGAAAAGGGACAGCAGGGAAGCTGTGTGGATCTACAAGGAGGAGGGGCGTCATCAGCTTGTGTCTCTGCACGAAATCGGCAAAGGGTTCCATTGCAACTTGAGAAACCACCTTCAAGCCTTGGCTCTGGTGATAGAGGGCAGCCTGCCTCATAGTGTCGGCTTTGTCGATCGACTTGAACTGACCTTCTTCCTTCCCTCCTTAGCAATGAGATGATGCTTCTGTCGCTGGCCATCTTGAATGTGCGAAATGCTTGTGCAGGATTGTCCTGACCATCGGCGACTCCTTCTCTTGGGTATATGGCGCGTTGCTGGCCCAGACAATGGACAATAGCTGCATCCTGAAGTAGCAATATCCCAACTTCTCCTGGACGCAGAAACGAGGGGACAAACCTCAGGCTTCGAGGTTCGCGGAAGCATATCTAGACAACGAAAGTTCAAACCGAGTCGTACGCGCCCGATTCGTCCAGCAATCTGGAGTCAGTTCCGCCGTTCCCAAATCCAGCGACACTCAGGGCTCGGTTACGCGATATCTCTCGGCCTCATGGACTCAAACTGCCCAAAATCCCGCTTAGCGTCGTTTGGGTTCTCTCAGGGCACTTTATAAGGACTGGTCCGCACGGTCGCAGCTCGTTTTGCCCCCATTTTCTCTCTCTCGCTCTCTCTCCTCCTGCATCTGCCTCTGTACGTATCTCACTCTCGTCGCTCTCTCCGTCTTCACCCTCTGCTCTCGCTCTCTGCTCGTCTCCCGCTCTCTTCCGCTATGGCATTCTACGCAACCAAAGATAGTCTACCTTATGAATCCTATTCTACCCAAAATCGTTATATTGTTCCTCGCGTCGAACCACCGTGTGTCTCATTCTCGCCCTACTTTCCTCCCGAACCCGTCATTCCGCCTTACTATGGCCACAAGCGATCACGTAGTATTCGCTGTCAGCCTCTGCGTGTCGCGCCTCCTGCTACTGTGGACCTTATGGTGCGCTTCTTCACGGATGCACTCGGTCTCGAAATCTGACATGTCATCACAACTCTAAACAGCAAACGGTTGATCTTCGCTACGCCGATCGCACTCCTAATCGTCGTTCAAGCTTCGACCTGGTGAGTCGTCCGGCCTTTTTCGTACGTTCGTCTTCCCGAATTGACACGTGTCGCTGTTGCAGTCGGACATACTTGAAGAGGATGAAACTGAGATCGACCTAGACAACATACTGCCGCCATCATCCACTTTGGAGCGGTCTTCTGCGTCGACGCTGACTGCGAGATCTACGCGAACATTGCAGAGAGTTAGAATGAAATTGAAGGATATTGTAGAGATGGTTCGGTCTACGGTACGTTCTCTGTCGCGAACCACATACAAGTCACGTCGATTGAACCCGATGACTGGCCAGAACTGGGTCGCTTGCTTGCAACTTAAGCATCATCGGGAGAATGAGCCTGCGGCCGTCACAAACGACGGCACCAAAACCGGACTTGACCTCTTGGCTTGAAGATACGTACCCTGCACCACCACTCTCCATTTGATTGCATTGCTCTTGTCTGCCTCATAAGTATCGTCAAAATCTTCGGTGTCTGCGCACCACTAGTCTTGTTCTTGTCACTCGTTCAATTCTTCGTTCATACTGCCGGAGAACCCAAGCCATACGTCTTCTTGCTTGCATATAAATCACTCCAGCAGTTCACCACTCCACTCATCATTCGTTTGTATCATATTGCCGTGTTTCTGTCCGTGTGCCAGTCGAATCGTCTTTCTTGCTTCAAATGCGTAGAGTCTTGAAGACTTGTCGTCCTGAACAACTGTATTATAGCCGAAATGTCTTGCAGCCCACTTCCAGTAGTGTCGAATAACCTCGTTCTTCTTTCTTCATGCTTGGAGGCTCTTGAAGCTCTTGACGCAGACCATCGCACTGCAAAGTACAACAACGCAAACTTCTGTACCAGCAAAGTTAATGCACAACATGATACAAACATTTTTTTCTTTCATCCTACATCTCCCTCGCATCGTATCATCATCGCCCTCAAATACCCTCTAAGCATACACATTATCCACCTTATACATCTTAGTATCCGCAGTGGGGACCACATCATCCGCGCCATACACCTTCTCAACCTTGTACATCTTCGTATCAGCAACCGCCGCGTCACTCTTGGTCGCCTTCGCACCTTGAGAGGCAGCAGCCGGTACACCAGCCTTGCTCGCCAAACTCGCCGCACGGCCATCAGGGATATGTATAAACTCATACTTCCCATCTTTCGACGAGACACCGTCAAAGATATAGTACCCCTTCCTCTCGAACTGGATGATGTCGCCCTTTTTGAGGTCCTTGACGTTCGCGTCCGCGACGGCCTCCTCGCGGAACTCAGACACCGGGGTGACGAAATCGGCGAACTGGTCGTCCTCCTCGAGCTTCTTCTTCGTGATGAGGTAGTCGTAGTCGAGTAGGGTGGACTCGATGAGGGGGTGTGAGGAGGTGGGCGCGGAGAGCCAGGTGATCTTTTTCTTTGTCTTGCGGAAGTCGCCTTCGAGGTGCAGGTCGAGGGTGATGCCTGTCACTTTACCGGAGGCGTCGATGGTTTTGGAGCGCACGATGGCGTTGCCCCAGTCCATGAGAGTGATCTATTCGAGATGTTTGAGCTCAGTGCATTCAGATGGAACAGGACGACATACCTCCTCGTTATCCTCAAATGAGACGGCATCCTCCTGCTCAAGGAGAATGTTTGACGAGAAGACAGTCTTTTTCTCGCCAACGTCAGGGTTCTTCTTATGCTTGGGCAGCTTCTTGACCTCAGCATCAGCGGGACCGCCATTGATAGTCGCTGGCACACTACACAATATAGAGGCATAAGCAGCGATAACTTGTATCTTTCGTTGCATTTACTTACATGTCTTTCTTGCTGATGGCCCAGAATCGCGGTGCGATGGGATCGATGACCTTCTTGTTGAGAGTCCAAAGGGTGTCCCACTCGAGAGAGACAATGGCTTGAGAGGGACCCTGAGCGAGCATGAACTGGCGGAGGGCTTCAACAGTCAAGCCACGACGACGAATGCCTATCCTCGTATGTCAGTCAAAGCCTAGGCATTTACAGAAAATGTAACTTACCTCGGACAGTAGGGAAACGAGGATCGTCCCACCCAGTGACCAGACCCTGGTCAACAAACCAATGCAGCTTTCGCTTTGAAAGGAGTGTGTAGATGAAGTTGAGACGGCTGAAGTCCCAGATGAAGACAGGGCGCAAGTTGAGGGCCTCGATCATCCAGTAGTATTGTGGGTTACGGTCGCGGTACTCGTTCGTCCTGAGGGCGTGGGTGACACCCTCCAGAGAGTCGACGACGGGGCATGCAAAGTCGTAAGTGGGGTAGATCTTCCACTTATCACTGTTCGATATGCGTCAATATGCATCCTATATCGTTGGGTTCAAGGACATACCCAGTGCGATGATGGGGCAGCAAGTTCACTCTGTAGACAACCGGGTCACGCAGAGCCTTATTCGGGTTATCCACGCTCATCTTCGCACGAATGCACCACCTCTGGCCCTCCGCGGAACCAGTCTTCATCTCAGCGAAGTGCTTCAAGTTATCCTCGACACTGTCATCTCGGTGGCGGGATGCGATTCCGTCGAAGCGTTGTTGACGCATCTCAGCCTGCTCGGTGTCATCGGCGTAGGCCTTGCCTTCCTTGATTAGCTTGACGGCGAGGTCGTACAGTTGGTCAAAGTAGTCGGAGGTGTGAGTGACGGAGTCGCCGTGGATATCTAGCAGAGCGAGATCCTCGAGAATTGTCTCCTCGAATTCAGTCTATTGCAGTCGTACGTTAGCTTTCAAGTATGCGAGAGAGGATGCGGGTACGTACGCGCTCTTTGGAAGGGTTGGTATCATCAAATCGGATGAGCAGCTTGCCCTTGTACATCTTTGCAAAGTACTGATTGAGCATAGCAGCCTTGGCGTGGCCGATGTGGAGGTAGCCACTGGGCTCTGGTGGGAAACGGGTGACGACTTGACCCTCTTTCGCATTAGGAAGACCGAGCGTGAACGATGCCGCGGTCTTGTTAGATCGGGCTTTGTGGGACTTTGCCTCTGGAGGGTTTCATTAGTTTCGAAGTGACTTTGATTGAGGGAGTCAAGCTCACCGATCAGGGAGGCCAATGCGAGCTGGGTGGATTCGAGGGACTCGATGTGAGAGAACCAGCGGATAAGGTGGACGTGCTTGTTATTCTTGAGCAAACCGACAATCTTGACACTTCCTGGTAATCGTAATACGTTAACCCCATTCATGTCCGTATAAACCAGAGAAGTACCTTTGACAACGCCCCAGACAGCCAGATCAGCAGCAGTAATGTCATGACCAACGAGATATGTGCGGAATCCCAGATGATCGTCCAAAGTATCGAGACCAGCAATGAGCTCGGGAACAGCGGTGGAAGTTGACAGCTTCTTGGCGAGTTCAAAGAAAGTTTTCGACTGATGACACTCAATGTGAGTTTTGATGACCTCGTGGAACAGTCTTCAAGAGATTGGGTGTACCTTCGCACTGTCTTCTGCCAATCCACCTGCTTTCGCAAGAGCACCCACAATCTCGGCTTCGTCAGTGAGTGTTGTACCGTTCAACTCCAACGAGACGCCAGAGGCACTCTCATCGAAGTTGACCTCAGCTTTCTGAGTGTAGGTCGCGGCTGCGACAGCCGCAAACGGGAACGGGGATGCAGAGGAAGATACTGTGAGTACTCCCGCCATGGTAGTCTGTGTTCAAGTGTAAGTTTCAGTAAAACTTCAGGTGCAGGGCTTTCATATTCATACGACTTACATGGTCGAGTCAGGTAAGAAAATGGTCAAGACCAAAATCGATGGACTTGAAGGTATCGGTCTAAATGCGCGCTCTCCTAATTAAAGTGTTCGGGGTCCCAATACTATCGCCCACACCGCAGTGAAGTGGCCATGCCATGTACTTGGATTCCGACTACTTATGGCTGTAACCAGTGCAATACTGCGGGGTTATCCCCTCTGCTACATCCATCAACATCATACGTAGCTCTGAGTAGCTTACCACCTCCGTAGGTCGACGACGACGGCCATGGCACTCCCAACATCCGAGTCTGCGACTCACAGAGTGTACACTGCGTATGACATAGATCATCCTCCCCCTCACCCTGGATCAGCGTGGACGAGGTTCGTCTGCATCTCGGACACTCACTCCGTCATATACGAGGTACCTCCAGGAGATGTACTCCTGCATTCGGGAGACCTTTCCGCTTGGGGCACGCCGAAACAGTTAGAGAAGACGTTAAAGTGGCTCAATAAGTTACCCCACGCGACGAAGATGTACGTTACCATTCGCTACGTCTTTAAGTCGTCTTGACTGATTGCCTACGATAGTATAATAGCAGGGAACCATGATGTACGTGCAATGTCACCACTGTATGTTCTCCGCGAACTGAACATGTAGTAGATATGTCTGGATACCGATTGGATCGAGGGCGGACCAATGGCCAAGAAGGTCGGCGGTGGCATTCCTGAGAAGGTAGTGTTTGTCCTACAATACACAAAGTAGCTGTGCTCAACGTGCCCTCAGGAATATCAACAGGCTTGTAAACTGCTGAAAAACCACAAGCACCTGAAATATCTCCAATATGAATCCTATCGCTTCACAACCAAGAGTGGCAGAACTTGGGAAGTCTACGGCTCACCTGTATGTATACTCTCTCTCAGGAATTATGTACTCGCGATCTCACACCGTAGTTCGCAGGGAGTACCCAGATACGAGCTGGGCTCGTTTCAGTACGAAGGCTCTGCGGAAGCTCAAGCCATCTACTCCCGCATACCCTCATCTACCGAGATACTACTAACGCACACTCCTCCATACGGCATCTGTGACGAGACAAAACGGCAGAAGCGAGCTGGATGCCCAACTCTTGCGGAACGTCTCTCCAGCGAAGATCTCAATGGCGTCCGACTTCATGTCTTTGGGCATATACATGAGGCGTACGGGACGTGGGTCACACCTCCGGAAAGTTCGCATGAAAGGGTCAGCGTGAATGCTGCTATGCCGAATAGTGACTGTGCAGTCATCGTGGATTTACTTAACTAATTATTCCTCTTCACACATACTCGTGTATCAACGCCATATACCCTACATAAGTACTGCCAGTCCAATATGGTTATGGAATTTATACCGGAGAAGACGAGATATCACCCGCGAAACAAGGAGATTTTATTAGAAGATGGAACTCGGACTAAGTATCAAATCGTAGATCAGTCGGTCGAGCCAGAGGGTACGTCCGAGACGTTCAAACCCAATTGCAAGCTGTCCACCAACTTCAGTACCAGTCATGCTATGCCACACCCGCAAGCACACCAAAGTTTGCTGGCCTCAGCTTCATTCGACTATTACCCTACGACGCTCATGCCGCTTCCGGTCTTCAAGCTTCAAGCTTCAAGTTTCAATGATCAGGCTTTACCCGGTGTACTCGCAACTTGAACGTAACTTTCCCGCATCTCGCTCATTTGGGTGTGACAGATGTACACGGGGCTCCCGAAGGCCGCCTTCAGTCCCTCTCTAGATCTGTAGCACCCGAATTCAGGCCGTGGAAAGCGTCTTTTGTGCCCTATTCCGAGACTATTCATTGCATCTGACTCCAGAACTTGAAGGAGACCTCGATTTGCGAGCACGGATAACTGATTTATAAAGGTGCGCCCTCAACCTTTCACCTTTGCTTCGCTGTTACTGAGTAAGTAGCTGCTCGCGGTGCTATTGTTGTCACAAAGTTGCGGCCTTCCAGCTAGAGTCAGCTCTGCGAAAGTCTAAGTCATCTATTGCATACGTAGCGAGCCCTCTACCAAGCTTTCACGATCAAATACGTTTGGCACCAAAGCATACGCGAAAATACTGAAGGTCAACTTACTCGCATCAAGGATGCGAAGACTTAATTCACGAGATGAATCTCCGAGAATGCACGTAAGGAACGCGAATTATGGCCTACAAAGAGATCTTGACACGACTGCCCAGTCCTAAGTCCTACGTAGAAGATATCGCATTATAACATGTCCGTATGCTACTAGTACTGCAAATATATGTGCTAATGGTTCACTTCCGTCTCTGTCAGAAGTACATGCTCCCCTATACAAGCTGTCCCTACGGATCAAAAGAGAGTCAGTCAGATTTGGCAGCAGAGCGGATGATAGACCTTGTATCAGGCTGTATCTCAACTCTCAGCAGCATCATTAGCACGTATCGACGACGTTTCGGATATGGAATCGTGTTGCGCAACCCGGCCATCTTGGTCATCCGAGCGAGCAGTAGCACCCGACGGAGTATCGTCGACTAGCTGTGCAGGCCTGCCTTCGTGAGCATCATCCCTAGGTGCGTGCGGTAAGGCCGCAGCGTCGGCGTCGATATGGCTGCCGATGTCGAAAGATGTGATTAAGTTGGAGGGCTCGAAGTTGTCGATATTGTTGGCGGACTCGTAGTAGGGGCGACGCGAGCGCTGCTCTCACGCTCGTGGATATTCGCTTGCACAGATTGTATCTCGTCTTGCTCAGCAACGTCGGCAACATCTGTATCCGACGTTCGGAGCATGGGATCGTGTTGCGCGACCAGGTTGTCTTGATGATCAGTGCGAGTAGTAACACCTGGCTTATCGTCCTGTGCAGGATCGCCTGTGAGAGTGGAATCCTCGGGTACATACGGCGAGACGGCGAGGTCAACATTGGTATGGCTGTCACTGTCGGAAGAGTTGTTGACGTTGGGGGGCTGGGAGTGATCAACATCGTCCCCGGGTTCCTTGTTGGCAGTGACGCCAACGGTACCCTCAGGCTCTTGAATATCCGCTGAGGTAGGAGAATCTGTATCACGGTAGCCAGATCTGCCAACGTCGGCACCGTCTACTGTATTGACCACACGACTAGGCCCGCCAACTGCAAACTCGGAGATATCATCCTGTAGTTCCTGGCCACAAGCCTTCTGGAGAGTAAGTCTCTCCCTCTTTGCTCTGATTTTGTACGTGCGGAAGAGCGGTTTCATATCCGCAGATTCCCGGTCGTAGGGCCGATACTCGTAACACTGGATGGTGTCAAGGTCCATGAGTATTTCTACCAAGTCGTCGGAGAAGATACTGTTCGGCTCTGAGAAGTTGGGCCCGTCCTTCTCGTAGGAGGAATTGTAGTTATACTGGTATAACTTCATGGTGGAAAGACATGCATGTGCTGCCTCAGCTACTAGTATGCTCGTTGTAGGCGGCGCAAAATGTTGCGAATCATTCGCGCTCGTAATGGGATTGGAACGCAGACCGGAGCTCTCCGTCATACTAGAGCGTAGCGGTGTGACGAAGGAGGTGAATAGGTCTCGGACAGCTTCCCGTTGATCAGTGGCAATCTTGACAAAATTGGAGGAGGCCATTGCCGCCTGACATAAGTGAAGCAATGGAAGCAAGGCGCTCTCAGCCTGGCCGCTGCCATTGATTCGGGAGCATCGCGCCAAGATGCTGCTCTTGAACATTTCTACGCCTTCTTTTGTGATGCCTGACATACACAAGAATTGATATTGTGTTAGTTCGTATAGTTCTTTGACTTAGTGGCGGATTACCGACCTGAGACTCTAATACGCGAGAGCCCGTGCCCATCCCGCGAATGATAGCTATCTAGTAGTCGGAGGAGAACGATGGAGTTCGGATGACCGTTCGGGATACCGTGATCCAGTAAGACATCGATGAAATACTCTGTGCATGATTCGCTGTGCGTCACAAGCTCGACTATACATGCCAGCCATTCCAAGGATATTTGTTGGGAGAAATATTGCTCCATGGCACCAGACTGCTCTTGCAGCACTGAGCGCAGGATAGCACTGAGCACCCTACCTGCCAAAGTCTGGGACGTCGATGGATAGTATACTATTGACCGGCGTGCTGGATTAGCAGAGACACGCTGCTGGAATTCTGAGAGTAGTAGAGCTTGCAGAAATGATTCCGATGGGCCCAACTTGTACAAGGAGACATCCAAGTCCATTGGCAAAGCACTCCACTCGATTGTCTGCCCCCAATCGTCTATCCTTGACGCCGTAAGAGCTTCGATGATTCTGACCCCCACGGGCAAACGAATATTCGCTGGCTCTACAGCTTCTGTCATCAAGCGCAGCAGACGGCCCACGGGTTTTGTTGTGAGAGAAGGTGAAAGACCACACTGCGTGTCTCCTTCGCCCATAGTGGTCATATGAGCCCAGTCCGCCCACAAAGATTCGCCACCTTCTACCCCGAGAAACCAGAGTCGGAAATGATTGAGCAGAGCCGAATTTGAGGTTACCAACTCGATGTCCAGATCTGCCACTGCAATAATGAGACTGTGCATGCATAGAATATGAGTGTTGGCGGTTGCACGCCGTGGATCAATGGGGAATATAGACGTATAACCTGTGGGCATACGCGCCACGTGTTCGGAGAGTATCTTGATGATGCCTCCAACAATTTGAGGGCGCATGTTCCTCAGTGGGAAGGCGTCAGGAAAAGGCCACTGAAGTAACACCCGATTAGATTCTGCGACAGTCGGAAGACGATGCGCGAGGAGCTGCAAGACAAAGTCCACCACATCTGTCCAGTCAGGTCGCCCATAATAAAAGGCTTCCAACATCGCGGTAAATAGCAATTCGTCGTTGGCCTGTATAGCGTCGACAGAGACTAATATGGCCATATCTTGATCTTGGGTCTTTACGATCTCGCGTTCGTCGGGGAGAGATCTTTCTTCGGGAAGTACACGTTGTAATGCACTTCTAAGAAGAACACCGCACAAAAGCCATACGTGATGCAGTCGAATGAGGAAGAAGGAGGGTCATCAGGAAAACCCCTCCGCGCATATCGAAGGCATATGAGGCTAACGACGCATATCGGGCGCTTAATGCTCGCATATGATGCATATTATATGCAACGTCGCATACGGAAGCCTAGAGTGCGCCGAAGTGGCGAACGGGTAAGCGGAAGCTTAGAAAACGATGAGAATCATGGCATAGGAGAACATACCATGTATTTAGAGCTACAAACTTAGTATACACCCTTGGAATGAGACATTAGTGCACGAAAGTAAGCTATTTTGAGCTACGGAATAGCGAGTATGTACAATCACTGGTAAATGGATTGGCGTAAAAGTCATCGCACAGCTCGAGGACGTTGTCTGAGGACCAGTCTGGGGAAACGGGTTTGGAACCGAACTGGGGAAACAACTGTATGCCGCATTTGATCCTGTTGACGGGAATGATCTCTGCGAGGCGGTATTGTTCGTTGCGCTCGTACGACCGCTTCACCTTGAACAATCCGTGGCGAGGGTCGGGGATATTGGTGAATTTAGAGAACCACTCGACATATGCCAGGTGGGAGGGAATGTTGACGTGAGAGGCCCCGAAAAGGTCCTGGCGCTGTGTCTCCGTTAATGAAAATACGGCGCGAACCTGCGCAACACGCAGATCTTGCCAGTAAAGGTAAGCTCACATCGCGCAACAGTACAATCGATGTGCGTACCTGGAACTGATTCACTCGACGTGTTCTCCCTTATACCAACCATGACCGTATCGAACCTGCCCTCAACACGTCGACCGCGTGTATCCAAACGTGCCGGATGCACATGCACGATCTCTGTAGTGCTCTGCGCGTCTCCGTATTTATCCAAGGGAGGATGCGTGATCTTGATGTTGAAGAAAGTCGGTAGGTGAAGCCTTGGTACATGAACTTGGTTGGCAGTGTTCTGCAGCTGATTTCGCGTAGCGCCAGGGCCTAGACGAGCTTTCGCAGCAAACTCGGCCAGTGCGGTTATGATCTCCGGGGCGCCATAATCGTTTGCAAGGTTATCGAGCGAGACAGCCCGCTCGTTCGGTGTCTTTGCTACGACGATGTGTGGGCGTGCGACGACAGGTGGGACAGAGGGTGGAAGGCGATACCGGATGTACTGATCGTGCCTCCAGATCTTCTCTCGACGTTCGATCCAACGAGTCATTTGACTGAACTCGTCTCGATGGTTGGTGGAACGGTAAGCATCCTTTGCGAGATCAATATGTAGTCGCTCAGTGTTCTCAGTGTTGTAGTTGTCGGTGGTCCCAAAAAGCCGTATGTAGTACGTGTAGTGGCCGGGGTTGTGGGCCTTCGGGAAGTTGAAGCTGGTGTTCGGAATCCCGGTCTTGTTTTCGTGCCATCTACGCCATGCCTCATCAAGGTCGGCCAAGGAGTCCGTGGTATGCTGTGGAAGTCGAGCAAGATGTAAGAAGTCAAGTAAGGCACGGACAGCTCTCACGAGACGCGCAGACGACAGTCCGTCAGGTAGGTTGAGGTCGGCGATGAGCCCGAGGATAATCTGGGAGATATGAGCGTGTTCGGTACCTGACACACGCTGCAGCTTCGAGATTCCACTGTGAAATAGGCGGACATTGTGGTTCTTCGGAAGAGCTTGACAGCGTGCATCGAGCTCTGCAGCACCAAAGACGCGGGTAAGCCAATTCAGAAGGTGCTTGATCAGGCCCTGATACAGCTGATGTAGGATGTCAGGTGTTATGGAGCGATAGATGTGCGCATACGGAAGCTTCTCCCAGAATGGATGAGGGATCGCTTTAATACCGACATTCTCGCACGCCTCGATGAACTCCGCCAACCCCTCGTCGACTGTCCTAAGAGCATCCAAGATAGGCTGCAGGTCGCGAGGAGCGAGTACTTGACCTGAATGCAGCTGGTTGGTCGGGATAGGGCAGGTAGGGCATTCACCTTTACTTGTCAAGGTTACTAACAGCTGTTCGGGGTAGTCCGCGACATAGTTCGAGAAGATTGGATGACAGCGGCGGCGTACTCCATCTCCGCTAGCAAGCAAGACCCCGTCGTTGCCAGCCTTCGTTAGAGGCTCTACCATAATCCGCATACAGGCATGAAAGACCAGGGACACTGCTCGCCGACGTTCTGCCTTGTTCGTGATGTGATCAAAGTGCTCAGCGGGAAGATAGCCAAGAAGGATTTGCCCATGTCGTGAGCCCTTTCTTCGTATTGCCTTTGGAAGGTTGCCGATAGTGATGTATACAGGGTATGCGGACTTGTTACGAAAAAGCGTGAGTTGTGTTTTGTCTGATGATATAATGACAGGAATGATCGTAGCACCAGGGTGTTTCTTCTCCAACTCGGTCTGTAAAGTAAGTATCATGACTCATTACTTCGAGTTTGTAGACAAATTTACCCACCTGCGTCGTCCACCACCAGTCACCAGTGTGCATATCGTGGTATAATCGCTGAGTACGGCCCTGATCGACATAATGGCGTTCCGGAACAAACACGAGATGCGGCGCGAATTCAGGATCGCTGAACAACGCCCTGATACACTGGATGATGTCGCGGAAGTAGAAATCGAAGGTCTTATCCTTTACTTTCACCTCGCCCCGGACGAAACTCGGACGTGTTGACGGAAGCCCGTCGAGTAACCGATCCAGCTGGTGAGCGTTCTTGTACGAGAGTTCAAGTCTATCTTTGACCTAATTGACGAGGAATCAGTTGAATGTGTGCAGACAATATATGGAATTACTCACATCATCGATACCAAGTAGCTCAGTCAATGACGTTTCGCTAGGTCCCCTTAACTTCGCCCACTTCGCAAACTCCCAGTCCAACTTCGACGTGAATGGGGCGTATGGATTTTCGGTGCTTAAGGAAGAGCCTAGGGAGGCCTCGTACGCGACGTTGACAGTGGTAATCTCCGGTGAGATGACAGGCTCGCCGGCACGACCACCAAACTTCTCAATGACAGGAGAAGATCGCTCATCAGCTTGCTCTCCCACTGATGCCTCAACAACCTCCTCATCATCACCATCTATCTCCTCTGGCTCGTCATCAACATCTATCGCCATGCTAGCTGCTACGCCTGTGCTCTGCTCGTCAACAGACATCGCATCGTCTAAGTCCGAGCGCTTCTCTCTGTCGTCGTTCTCGTCCAAGTTACTCGCGTCAACATCCCTCCAGCCAAAATCATCTTCGACGTAGTTGCTTCCGAAAAAGTCCCCTTGAAACATAGGAAAGAGCTGCTCTGTAGAGCGTATATGCATGACCATTGTAAGTCGGTGAACTTGCTTCGTAAATCGAGATTGTCCACTTACCCTTTGCCGTGCTCCTTCCACTTGCGTACATCTCATCTCGAAGCGCAGTACAGCCTGGATTGCTGGTACGACCTAGGTGGGCTGCATAGCCCTGCTCCCCTCGGCACTCACGGCCGCAACTAGGGCAGGTGACTACATTTCCACTTCCCTTCCTTGACTTTTGCTGACGTTTTCGGGCTCGGAAGCGCGCCATACTAGGATATGTTGGACGTCTGAATGCAAACGAAAGTACGCAGAAGTCGAGTGGACTTGGGAGTGGTACTGTAGTGAGTTCCTCGCTCTTATCGGACCTTAGAATATTTTGATTTATTGACTCAATTCTTCAGCCGGATGTCGGGAGTCGGGACTCAGGCCATGAAGTGCCGACCGAGCCGCGCCCCCGCCTGCGACCATTTACTGCGGTTTGCAGAAAGATATGGAATCCAACTTTTTTCGCACCCGGCGCTACGTGGGCGTTAAGAACATTTTGGCGCTGATCGCCGACTATCCCCTCGGCTTCAGCAGACGGCGACTGTCGGAGTTTCACTTGCAGTAGCCACACAGAAAGAGTTAGCTGAAGATATTGGTGTGCAGCTGCATGAGCTTAGTGACATGTTGTTCATTGTGCTCTGATTCAATATATGCTATATTCCTGGAAGAATCGAGTGGTTAATGTAGTCTAATGAGTACGCTGTCACCTGCGGGGAACATCGAGGATTCGATGAGGAATAAATACCTACTTTTACGCACTCATTGAAGTATTACAGCACAAATTTTGATTCTCACTCATCTGGGATTATACATGGATGCTATTGAATCATTCAGTGATGAGTAGCCTCATTACAGTTGAGCGAAGACGCAACTACGCCATGTTTCGAGCTTGAGTTAAGTGGCGGAGCTTGAAGAGACGTCATGCACGTGCCATCAATACATCATGTGGTCTAAACGCCGGGATGCGCGAAAAAAGTTGATTCCATATCATTCTGCAAACCGCAGTAAAGACTCACTCGCCCTTTCACGAAAACCCCCATCTCTCATTCATTTATCACTTATCCCTTCTACAACAAGCTACTGGTCCTGTCCCTTCATGGCTCGAAGACACCCGAAGCGTACACGGTCTACTGACGACTCCGACGCAGCCAGTGCACCACCTACCAAGGTGTCTGCCAGGCGCGCACCCCGTGCCGGACGACAAACTATCGGCCGTGGTAATAGACAATCACAAGGTACGATCACTGACATCAATGCATAGCAACCACTTCTCTAACGCTATTACAGATATCCCTCCTCCCGTTCAAACTGTACTACATTCGACGGAAAGTCCACCTCCTCGCCCCAATCAGTTGACCCATCGCGGTACGTACTACGTGCGACGACTAGTGTCCCAGTAGTTCACTCGCTGACTGTGCAAGTAGACCAGCAACGGGGTGTGACTGTGGTAACCCAGCACACTACCCGTTCAGCTCGAAACACAGACCTTAACCCAGGCTCAGGTGACGACTCTTCGGACAACGATAGCGCTGACGACGAAGC
Organism: Irpex lacteus; assembly: GCA_001986395.2. Taxonomy (NCBI): domain Eukaryota; kingdom Fungi; phylum Basidiomycota; class Agaricomycetes; order Polyporales; family Irpicaceae; genus Irpex; species Irpex lacteus. The sequence goes on along the minus strand of MQVO02000004.1, from coordinate 559,404 downwards.
GCAGGAGTTTGATAACGATGATGACCCGATGGATGAAGACCAAGATGATACAACAGAGAAGCGCCACTCTCGGTTAGCCAAGAAACTCGCAGCTGAGGTAAGGTCACAGCTCTCTGCTCGTCTACCAGGCCTCATAGCACACATAGATTCCCCTCATCACTGTCCCGCACCACCAGGACGAAACTCATGAACAAGCCCATACTAATCAACCTCCACCGCCGCCAGTCCAAGTTACCTTGACGACCTATCCAGCTGACACAGATGTGGTATACTCGGAGTTGAAGAACGGCCGTATCCAGCTGAAGGCACAGAAACCGCGTGTGCAAGCAGCCTTACGGCAGGCATTGTTGGGCATCTTCTACGGATTCTGCACACAAGAGGATTACGCACTCCCATCGGGCGAAGATCTGCCAAGAGGCTGGATCCGCGACACCCTGGGCGCCGCCGCATTCAGTCTAGAGGACCTTGAACTCGAAGACCGGATCCACGACGTGGATTCGTACGCGCGTACATTATGTGATATAGTAAGTGTTCTCTTTCGCTAATTTATCAACGAGGTGCTCATTGATCACTGCGAGCCGTTGAACCGAACACATGCGTGGCGCACAATGATGGTTGATGTCGCGTTTACTGTCACAAAAACCACATATCACATCGAGGATGGCAGAACTACGGAAGATGAGCGAAAGTCCATTGTCGCTGACCTCCTACACTTTGCGAAGGACTATAATTATACATTTGCGTTCAAATCTGAGTCCGATGGTAACCCGGTAGGCGTTGATGTTCACTGAACTTGTCATTTGGCTGATCTCTCCTCAGAATCCGCGGGCGGCTGATAAACGCAAACCTTACCGCCTTCCTATCTTCTGCGACGTTATACGTCCGTGCCTCGAAGCGGATGGAGGATCGTACCTGAAGGCTGTTCGCGAGCGGTTCAAGGGTCCCGATGGTGTCCACTATGAGATGCCGAGAGTCTTGCTGGCGCTTGCGAGCACATTTGTGAGTGCATTGTTTGAGTCTATGTTGCGTTTCCCTTCTGATCTGACAACGTCACAAGGTATTTGCTGCTTTAGACTTCATTCTGAAAGGGCAGAAACGTGGCTCGAAGACGCCGTTCCAGTGCAACAATTATTATGAAGCGTTCGATGGCAATCTCACGCAGCTGAAGGACATGGAAAAACGATTCCCCGAGAAGTATCACGCACTTTTGCAGAAGTTGTATAACGACGTGGTGGGCACCTCTCCGGCGGCGCATCCGCGTAATCCAGCATTTGCCTTAGTCGAACAGACGGGCGGTGGCGTCGAAGACATACTCCTCGACTAGTATATTTGTAGGATATCAATTTAGGTACTAGATTTGTTGGTTATCGAAAATATTAATTACAGTTTTTGATGTAATTGGCTGATACATATGCCTGATATGACCTGGCAAATATCACGCGTACGACACACTTACCTATCGCATTTCGGCTGCATATCACTTGCAAAGTAAGGCATACCATTTGCTTCGGTTTGCAGCTCAAGCATTTATATTGCATTAACGGGAAACAGCGCATATGACGTATGCATGATTTGCTTGCATATAGCCGTCGGTTTGCGCGGAGGGTTTTTCCTGATGGTTCCGGTGGTGAAGAAGGAAATTGTAAACGCGAGCGGGCCCAGATTACTATGAGTTTAACCCTGCGATGTAACCGTGACACAGCAGCCTTGAGCAAAGTAGTCCTGTACGGGCATCGAGGGAAGAAGATCGGAAGAGCTGTCGCAGTGAAAAAGAACAACGCCCACCCGACAACGAGAGGTAGCGTGGTATAACCGATGCTAGCGTGTATGGCGGCTGTGAAGTAGCAGAGGCCGACGAAGAAGAGAGCCAGAGACAATTGAAGGAGGAGGGGAAGAGATGCTGCTATTTCGAACACCATCCACTGCTTGAGTTGCGGCTCGCGAAAGTGACGGATACGCAGACGGGCTTGAGGAGAAGGGACGTCGACCGCAAGGAATTCGCGTAGCCACTGTTTGACGAGCATACCAAAGGACGCTGTAATGAGACTAATGACGAGACTCGCGAACCACAAGACGTTGACGCGGATGTCGTTAGGGGCGGGTTGGAATGGAGGAAGAGGGGGTGGTGGCGCAGTGGAAGAAGTGATGGTGTTCCCAACAATCTTGTACCCAGCAGTTTGCACGGCAATGACTTGCAGGGTGTAAACGACAGTGTCCATACGGTCGACTTGAAGCGAGGGGTATGCAGCGACCAGGAATGCTGAGAGGACCGCGGAAAACAGACCAGCCTCCACATACTGATATCAGTCGCAATTCTAGCATTAACGAGAAGGACTCACGAAGACTAGTAGGGTATCAATATCTTCCTTGCTATTTCTCACTTTCTCCTCGTCAAATTCACGAACCTCCTTCCCCATGGCCGCCCATCCTGTCGGCTGGCCAGACAGAACATATCGAACCTCTGGTTTCGGGGCCTCCGCACTATCGGAGGGCATTTCTATGTATACTGTAGGCTTGAATCAGACGGTTCTTAGATCCGCAGACGTCAAAAATGTGTCCCACAATGTGCTGTAAAAATGGACCTACTGCTGATGGTTTGAGAGTGAGGTGCAGGCGAACGAAGGGTGGGCTGAGGTTAGATTATACCGTACACACAAACGCTTGAACACGCCTACCTGGCATGTAAGTCGCATGGTGATAGGAGCTCATACCTGCTGACGTGCACGATATGCATTGTATGGTCCGTGGGACCCGGATAGCCATATTCGAAAAGTGGAACGCAGCGGAAAACTTTCGTCAAACTGCAGCGACAAAATAGTGGCATTAATCGGCAGCGGACCTATGCCCTACGTTAGAAGAGACGAGCTTCAGAAATAGCTGTATGAACTCAGTCCGGGTTAGACAGCTTCGCAGTAAGAGGCGAGGACTCGCCTGAGTAATTTATAGGGATTCTTGATTATTATCGTATTGCATTACGCTTCTCAAATGGCGGCCGTTCCTGATTCCGTCCCCTCCTTCGGATTAGGTTCAACAAAGTCGGATGGGTCAGCTGAGTTTCTATGCCATCCTGAACCTCTTGTGTGCTTATTTTTAGTGATTAAGATAAGTACGTCTAGCTTTGAGCCACTCATGATCAAAGTCGGGGGAGAATATTGGAAAAAAGCAGTACGAACCTGAGGACGCGACGTTTATGAAGGCACATCGAGCGCTGGAGCGTCCCGCTGTCTATCAAGTCCCACGACTGTCTGGGGTTATTGGGTTGGCATTTTAGACGTGCTCCATATTCCTGGACCACGCATGTCCCTCGAGATGGCACGGCACTGTTTGAGGGCCAAACTCGTGTGAAGTGCGCACAAAAAAACGGAAGGCAACATCTAGGAGAGATTTGAGAGGTGATATATAATTTTTCCTCATGCTATGTAATAGACAATAGACGACTCACCTGCGTAGCTCTGTTTCCTCTGCAAATTTTACAGAGTATTCATTGTGAGCTCCACGACCTGGAATATTAGCGTCAATAATTATGCATCATGGCCGGTGCACCGTGACCATCTATGCGTTCCTAGTACTAGGTAGACTCTCACCCGTAACCACTGTCAGTCAGAATTGTACTGTAGGGTGAGAGCAAGGTCGAAGTTCAAAACCAACGTTGTATTTGATTGGCGCCGATATCTTCCAAGTTGGGATAAGTTTTGATAGCTACTACATAGGTCATCGTTCAATAAGTGACAACTTGAAAGTTCGTCGGAGTTATACATAATATTACTGAGGAGTATTTGACTACACGAAGGAATTGTGCACTTCTGAGGACGGTGCACAATTCTGAGGACGGCCATGTGCCGCCCGCATAAATATGGCAAACACTACAGCTTCCGAATATGGGATGACACGGCCGACCTTATAAGCGCCTGCGTTCAGTCGTTGCGATTGGGCCGACGTCGGATTGCTTCGTCAGCGCAGTCTCCGATATCGGAAAGCATGGATGTTGTGCCGTCGGTGTCCTGCAGAGTCTGGCCACAGAACATCCCCGCAATCTGAACATGGCGCACCTCTCCACATTTGCCGCAGAGACCGTGCACCGCCCGATGTCGCGTTGGTAGCGGCAAGCGGCGAGGCGGACAGGATTCGAATGTCGGTGAACTGAAGCTGATGACAAACACCACTGGGATCATTGTGCATATTCACCCTGTCGCAGGCCATGATGCCGACGCGTCCGGCAGTTGCAATGCAGTGAGGCCAGCTCATAGCAAAAATAATATTTGCCAGACCGAGGAAATTATGTGTCTTGTGAACACGAAATGGGTCAGCCACCGATAGCCAGAGGTGAGAAGGAAAACATGCTGTTTATGGCAGGCTGATTACCGCATACGGTAATGCGGATGAGTCATGGCTGATGCAGTAAGCCGCGCTGCCTTACCGTCAGTCCCGAGGCGCCCTGATGCCGGGAGAGTGAGTAGGAGAAAGTGGTCAGCATCTCACTCAACCCGGTCCATCCTCAATCTCTCCTCCTCCCTCCATCTCCTCTATTCCCTCCCTCCCGCTCGTCGTTCGCACCAGCGATGGCCTTGGCCAACAAGCGGACGAACCGCATCGCAGCCTGGTACGACAAGGTAGCGGCTTTCAATGTGGAATCTCTGTTCTCCCGCAAGCGTCCTGCCGGCCCTCCCAGATCGGTCTTGGTGCACCAGCAGCTCCCGCAGGACCGCTATGATAAGAAGGGCAGAGTTAAGAAGGAGCACCTTTACACCACAAACCAGGTTATAACGTCCAAGTACACGATCATAACTTTCCTCCCGCGAAACCTGCTCGAGCAGTTCAGGAGAGTGGCCAACTGGTGAGTGCGCCTCATACCGAGTTGTTCCTGTCTATGCAATTCTTCGCTATGGTGTCTATTCCTTGAGGTATCAGGCACAGCAATGGAGAGAGTTGGCATCTGCGATGCTGCGATCGAACCCAGCCCCTTCGCACGCTACTGCGTACCCGCGGTACGAGTATGGACGTGCCCACCATCCCCCATGCATTCATCATCGTACGGCATATCATATACCTTTGTCACGACCCACTTGTCGGCGGCACTATAAATTCTGACGTACTCGCCCCCGACTCGGCCCGCCACGCCCTCTTGTCAGGGACTCTATGACCGAAATACGCGCGCCAGTGCATATGAACAGGCACCCATCCAGATTCTTCATTTTCTATCTTACTTCTCATTGATATTCTACATGAAACGATTCTGACCTGCTTGCCCCTTACAGCTTCTTCCTGGCTATCGCTATCCTCCAATTTTTCTCCCTATTCTCGACAGTATCACCTGGACTCGTCATTCTACCTCTACTCATCGTGCTCGCGATAACAGCTATCAAAGATGGTTACGAGGACATTAAACGGCACCAATCTGACAGACAGGTCAATTATTCCCTCGTAAGAGTGATCTCAGGTGACGGATGGTCAAATCCGAATCCGATGGAACCGAAGAGCAAGACGTTCGTGCGAGGTTTCGTACCAAGGTTTAGACGGTTAGGTGGGAAGAAGGGAAAGGTTGTGGCTGAGGGCGCGGAGAGGGACGGGAACCAGGAGAAGGCGGATATGCTGCATGGTGCACCCCCGGAAGCTGTCAGCGTCAACGCACCTACGACCACAACTGAGCCCGGCGAGCACCCTGGTGTCGAGTACGACGATGGCGAGGCAGTAGAGGAACCCAGCACCGGGATCTTGCATCATCACCATTATGGTACGAAACGCCCACACTGGAAGCTGACAACGTGGGAAGACGTCAAAGTCGGTGATTTTGTCAAGATTATGGACGACGAGTCGATACCGGCGGATATTCTCATCTGTGCGACCAGTGAGGAGGAGAACGTCGCGTTCCTGGAGACGAAGAACCTCGATGGCGAGACGAACTTGAAGTCTCGAGTCGCTTGCCCAGCGCTCACTCATATACGGACGGCGCGAGCGGCTGCAGACCCAGCGAATACGTTTACCGTAGAGTGCGACAGACCAGATATCAACCTTTACAGGCAGAATGCGGCGATTGTCAGACCTGACGGCAGCAAAGCTCCTGTCGACATCCAAATGATGCTTTTGAGAGGATCCGTCCTCAGGAACACGAAGTGGGTGGTCGGTATTGTGCTCTATACTGGTCAGGATACGAAGATCGTCTTGAACTCTGGTGATACGCCGAGTAAGAGGAGCAAAGTCGAAAGACAAATGAACCCCCAGGTGTACGTCCGTCTTTTATCTGCTATATCCAAATCATATTCTCACACTTCTTTCCGACTAGTTTCATCAATCTCCTGATTCTCGCCGCCATGTGTGTCGCCTGCGGTATCGTCGATGCGGTTCTGGAACAGAAGTACTTCCCTCTCGGCGCACCGTGGCTCTACGATGATACCCACAGCTCCGACAACCCACACATCAACGGTCTTATTACCTTCATCTTCGCTCTCATCACGTTCCAGAACATCATTCCCATCTCCTTGTACATCTCCATCGAGTTCGTGCGGTCCATCCAAGCTCTTTGGATTTACTTCGACACGGAGATGTACTACCCGAAGACGGACCAGTATACGCTCGCTAGGAGTTGGAACTTGTCAGACGACCTCGGCCAGATCCAGTACATCTTTTCTGACAAGACGGGTACGCTCACGCAGAACGCCATGGTGTTCCGGCAGTGTTCGATCGGTGGACGCGCGTACAAGGGCGATCCTGAAACTGAGGAAGACACAGAGGCGGTCAAGGCTGATCCTTTCGTTAGCAAGAGCGCCAAGCGTGTGTCTACCGACTCTGACACTGGTGCTTCTGGTTCTGCGACTGCTTCAGCTACCACGTCGATCAACCGCTCACCTCAAGTCACCTCCGTCCCCGACCCCAAACTCGCCACCGAGGTCAAGCTGTCCAATGGTGTACTCAGGCGATTCAAGGACCAAATCCTCAGCGCAGATATCACTCGTGCTGCTGGATCTGTCCACAGTCCCGACATCGACGCCGAGTCGTACGCCCTCTCCCGACACCTCCATGGTTTCTGGTTAACCATCGCTTTGTGCCACACTGTCCTCGCCTCCGTCGACCCCGAAACCGGCGCTCTCGAGTTCAAAGCTCAAAGTCCTGACGAAGCCGCCCTCGTGCAAGCTGCGGCAGATGTTGGTTTCACCTTCCGCGGACGCGACAAAGAAGTCATGTACGTCACCACGCCCTTCTCCGAAGGCGTCGATCGGTACGAGCTTCTCAACGTGCTTGAGTTCACGTCTGCGAGGAAGCGGATGAGCGTGATCGTTAGGAAGCTCGATGACGCCGAGGGAAGACTCTTGTTGTTGACTAAGGGTGCCGATAATGTGATTTTCGAGAGGCTGCGCGAAGGAAATGACGAGCTCAAGGACCAGACGGAGGACCATCTTGCGGAGTTCGCGAGTAATGGGTTGAGAACGCTGACGTTGGCGTGGAAGCCCATCGACGGTGAGCCTTAACTACCTTTATGTACACGGAAGAGGATGGTATGACTTACGTTTGCTGCGCAGAGGATTATTATCGCGAGTGGAACGACCGGTATAACGAGGCGACTGTTGCTCTGGACGAGCGGGAAGAAAAGATCGAGGCCATCAGTGCTGAGATCGAGAACGACCTCCGTTTGCTCGGCGCTACTGCCATTGAGGATAGGCTCCAGGATGGCGTTCCCGAGACCATTGCTGACCTCAAGGAAGCTGGTATTAAGATCTGGGTCGCCACTGGTGACAAGCTCGAGACGGCTATCGGTAAGTGTTTGTCAGTTGTAAGCGTTCGATAGTTGTTGACCACGATTACGCTTCTAGCCATTGGACACAGCACGAACCTGATCGGTCATGAAGACAATGTTGTCATCATCCGTGGTGGCGGTGAAGGTCGTCCCGTTTACTCTCAAATGCTCGGTGCCGTGGACGAGTTCTTCCCAGAGAGCGGTATCCTCCAAGAGGAAGGTATTGCAACCAACATCCGTTCGGACGGCAACCCATCTGGCGGATATGCCTTGCAGCGAGTTAACACTGGTATCACTTCTATCGTCGGTAACGACAACGGCAACCGTCCCGGTGGATACGTCCTGGTCATTGATGGTGCGGCGCTCACAGAGGCTCTCGGTGATGACATGCACAAGCAGTTGTTGCTTCGTCTCGCTACTCAGTGCGAGGGCGTTATTTGCTGCCGTGTCTCACCGCTCCAGAAGGCTCTTGTCGTTAGGCTGGTTAAGGACGGTCTTGGTGTGATGACACTCGCTATTGGTGACGGCGCGAACGATGTCAGTATGATCCAGGCCGCCGACGTTGGTGTTGGTATCTCTGGTGAAGAGGGTCTGCAAGCAGTCAACTCGTCGGACTATGCTATCGCTCAGGCAAGCATTACCTTCATCCGCATACATGCTGCCATGCTAATGATAATCTACCTGTAGTTCCGTTTCCTGAAGCGTTTATTGCTCGTCCACGGACACTGGTCCTATGCTCGTAACGGTAGCATGTGAGTAATTCTACACAGGCGTCGTATTGCTCAAGCTGACAGCTCTACAGGATTGTCAACTTCTTCTACAAGAACATCGTATCTACCGGTATCCTTTGGTGGTACGTGATCTACTGCGCATGGAGTAGTCAATAGTAAGTCCACTCTATCTCGCTGTATGTCCTGTTTCTCATCGGTTTCATAGCGTTTTTGAGTACACGTACTTGCTATTCTGGAATTCCTTCTGGACTATTCTCCCCGTCATCGCTCTCGGTCTTTTTGACCGTATTGCCGACGACCACGTCCTAATGGATCTCCCCGAGCTGTACAAGCACTCCAGGCTTGGCGAGTACTTCAACTTCAGGATCTTCCTCGTCTATATGGTGGACGGTGCTTATCAGGTATGTACGGCTGCACACGTGCTTGATTCGCATACTGACTCTTCAACAGTCGGCTGTTGTGTTCTTCTTCATGCTTTATGCATACTTCTCTCCTACGTCGCGTACCGATGGGTATGACACTTACCTCTATGAGATGTCCACTGTAAGTGCATTCACAGTTTGTACGTTGTGCAACTGCTAATGAGCCTATAGACCATGGCTATCGGCGCTGTCATAATTGCTACTGTTTTCGTCGGTGTCAACATTGCGACCTGGACTGGCTGGGTCTTCTTTGCCCTTGGCATCGAGATCCTGCTTATATTTGTATACACTGTAAGTACACCCGTTGCATTCTGCATTTCACCGAACTCACAAAAATTAACCGCTTATAGGCCATCTATTCTGCCATCAAGCCTGGTTGGTTCGTCGTTCCTGTATATGGCAACAACCACTATCTCTTCCACTCCGCCTACTTCTGGTTGGGGCTGCTATTTGTGATTCCTCTCGCACTCCTTCCACGGCTGGTCTGCAAGGCGTACAAGTTTATGTTCCACCCAAGCGATATCGACCGCGTGCGGTACTTGCACAAGCTTCATCCCGAGCATGATTTTCGTCAGGATCGGGATGCAGGTGGCGTCGACTACCTCAAGCGTACTCTCAGCATGACGCACGGAGTCAAGCGCAAGTCTCTTCTCGCACACAAGAAGAACGATCTTCGCTCCGGAAGCAGAACAGACATGGCGACCGGCTTGACTACGCACAACACCGGTTTCGACTTCTCAATGGAGGAGAACGGTGTTGCGTTGAGAAGACTGCAGAGTAACCTCTCCGGGGTCAACCAACCCGCCGGTGGGCACAACGCAGAAGATCGCTGCTTCACTCAATAGGGAAGACAATACGGCGGAAGAAGGCGCCTTCGACCGTCATAGAAGAACCAGAAGCTGCCCTCGCTGTACCCAAATCATAATTATTCATTTTACGACGATTCCGCATATGCATATTCTACCATTCCCCCTTCATTCAACGACATCCCCCACGACACTATATATTCCTGTGCCACCAACCCTCCATCCCATCCATCGTGTCTCCATAATGTTCGCTTCGCTACTCTCCATCCGCCCACACCTTGTGTCGATGTTGTGCGATGTTGTGCTACCATCTATTTACCATCATTTTTCTTCGCTGTATCAATTGGACACGTCCTAGGTAGCAATCCCACTTACTATTACATATAATGAACAGTTAATAACCCTCTGCGGCGTGATTGCGTTCGACAGCGCATTGGGAAAGATTTTGATTCTCGAGTTTGTAATCTCCGAATGTTGTACTTCCTACCACATTTCTATGGTTTGATTTTCGTGATTTCAGACAGAATCTCGTGTACAGTAGTAGTAGACCACGGCGACCCCAGATTGGATTGAAATATGAACAGATCTATTATTTATCTAACGGTATGCGACGTAATGTGTGTTGAATGCTGAAGACTCCCTCCCCAAGGCCCGATTGATGTGTGCGACACTCCCTCCTTATATGGTGGTACGAGAGCTTGAGCTTGAGCTTGAGCTTGGGAAAAACCGTAACTTCGAACGCGACCCCAGACGTTGATGGTACATTGACTTTTCTTCTTGTATGCGTGTGTGTGTTCGTACATTGCCGTTGTCGTTGATCGAACCACCGGTGTTTCGTCCAGCTACTAGAGCTCCGAACCCAACCTGCAAATCACGAAGAAAAGAAAGACAACGGTCAATTAAATCCGCTACACGATGGATTACTTGGAGATCATTGGTATGCTAAACGCCGCGAAGAGCGCAAGGGCGGCCAGTGCGATTGCAATGTACGGCCGGTTTGAAGAAGCAGAAGTAGATGAAGATGGAGGCTTCGCGGGCGGCGAGGGCGTGTATATGGTGAATGGTACGTACCCGATTGATTTGAGGCCGTGTACACTAAAGAACGGATGTCAGAGGTTGGCTGAATGTATGGGGAGTTGGAGATGCTTACTAGTATCCCTGGATGTTACGCGTCAGCTCGTCCTCCTGTCCAAGAGGGACACCGTCAAGCTTCCAGATGACCTTCGTGGAATCCGAGGATTGCTCGAAGGTTGTAGTGAGGGTGGCGAAGTGACCTTGAAATCCATAAGTCAGTGATATGTCCGACGGAGTAAATCATTTGTACGCACCAGAAGGCCAGCTTGGGTTCGAAAGAGCCCACGTTTGGACGATCTCTTTGCCTGGCGTCAGAGAAATGTACTTGCCCTTGACTCCTCCGCCGAACAATGAGTACTCAGTGTCTGGCTTCGCAGCAGACTAAACAATACGCGGTCAGATGATGAGGATATATAATCAGTACTCGCGACTAACCTGCGCAGGTGCTCTAGTCCACTGCGGTATCCTCTTCTCATCCATAAGTATCGAGAACAAATCATCAGCAGAGGCCATAAACCCAGCATCCACAGTGATCGACGCAGTATTGACGTTCTTTGCAGCCTTCTTCACAGCAGGCTTCGGTGCAGCCGCCGCCGTCGCCGATGTCGTAGATGACGAAGAAGCAGCGGGGGTAGCGGCAGCAGGAGCGGGAGTGCCACTTCGACTGGGATCTGCGCTGACGGTGAGGTCTTTGCCGTGGGTGTTGATGATCGCAGAGGGGAACTCGGAGAGCTTGGCTTCGAGTGCTACGGGGAGTTTGGACTTTGCGAGGGCGTAGACTTTCTCGACTGCTGCGTTGCGGTCTGTTGTGAGGGACCATTCCCACTGTATTTCCGGGCTATTTCAATGGAGGGGATGCCGTAGGAGAGTTATGAGACGTACGACGTATTCTGAGAGACCGTCGAGAGTGATCTCATGTGAGACTTCAGGGATAGTCAAGCGACCAGACACATCCTCGCCCTCTGCGGTCTTACCAGACCATTTGAGGACAACTCTGCAGTCGTAGATCGTAAGGAGTCTGCAAGCGAAGATCAGGATTAAGCATACAGTGTCACGGTATAAGTACGTCGATTGTGACAGGCTTACTTAGACTTGCGCTGTCCGAGCTCGACATCTCCATCGACCTCAGTGACCTCAGTAATCGACACCTCTTCACCAGAGTCCTCCTTAACGCTTAACGAGGTCAATTCGCGTTCAAACCACTGCTTTGCCCAAGGGGTGACATTCTTGTTCTTCCAATGCCAGTTGGCAGTCGTAGGAGCCATCGGTGCTGGAACTGCGGCCATTTCGATGACGTTGACAGCACTGGTTTAACTGGGAGTTCAGAACGTTGGACGCGACGAGCGAGATGAAGCAGAGATGAGAAACAGAGAAAGAGTGGAAAGTACGACGCGAGAGTGAAAGTATTATACGAGCGAGAGCAGTCAGGCGCTTTATGACACTCGACGCGATCTCTGTTCTCTAGAACCTTCGACAAAATTCACCCCTCACTCGAGCTCTCTTTCTCGAATCTCAGGACGTCGACCTTCACAGTGCACACTGAACATGACATGAGCAGGCAGACAGCCTTGTACGATGGAATTAGAGGAAAGAGCGTAAGATCAAAGAACATAAGGCGGTAAATACGAGCTCAGCGAGTAGAACAACACAAGGTCCAGTAGACGGAAGGAAGGGGGCAGGCATTTCCAGAAACGTAAAGGAGCGGACGGGACTCGGTATCCAAGGGTGCACACGCGGTAAGTAGGGGTATCGGATACGAAGAGAAGACAGGGAAGCCAACCAAAGAGATAGAAAGCGAATAGTCCGTGGGAGGCACTTTAGGCGGAGGGGCGGTTGGTTTGCTCCTTGAGAGCGAGGAGTTGTTTTGAGCGGAAGGCCTCGTAGTGGATTTGGGCGGTCGTCTCAATAAGATCCTGCAAGTGCGTCCTGTTGACAATATACGGAGTTAGTAAACGTTCAGAACAGAGCAAGAGACTGTACTACGTACCTCGTCAGGAAGTTACGCAGATAGATGAACTCGCAGTGCTTCTCGTCCTCAACGTTGACAACACCCCATCGGTTCTTACGGCCTCGCACGGACTTGCCGTCGATGATCACGCTTTGCTCTGAACCGACGACAGCGAAAGGAATCATGTCCTGCGGCAAAGCATTAACGGACAGGAAGCTCGCAAGTTAACAGCGACGTACGCGGATGCTTTGGTTCAGCTGAATCTCCTCTTCATCGTTCTCCTCAGTGTCCAAGGGGTAGAGGCGGATGTTGTGGTAAGTCATCTCGGCACGAATCTGTATAGACCGTAAGCGCTGTAAACATCACTAACCGAGGTCAGGCTCGTACCTTCTGCTTGAAAGCCTCACGCTCCTCGAAGGTCAAAGAGTCGGCCTTGGCAATGACGGGGACAACATTGACGACCTCGCTAAGCTTCTTCATAACAATGATGTCGATAGGACGAAGGGAGTGACCGGTAGGGTTGATGAAGTACAGTGCGCAGTGGATGCGAGTGTCTTGGATGTGGCGGTCACGCATGGCTGTCAGCTCCTTACGCAGGTAGGCGCTGTGCTGGTCCTTAATGTACTTGATGATAGGGTCCCAGCTACGGAGCGTGAGTGTGGGATTGAATGTGTAGTCAACGTAGGTACGTACCATCCCTCATTGTTAATCTGGTCGCCATACCCGGGAGTGTCCACAATGTTGAGTCGCAGCCTGACGCCGTTCTCAACAATCACTAAACTGGCTTGAGCATGAATCCATAAGAATACTGTGGGTATTCACATACCATGAGATACGGGGTGAATCTCAGTGGTCTGCCTCACAGGCTCGTCAGCAGCCAAACGTCCCTTGGAGTCAATCAAGTGCGACGCGAAAATGGTGTTAATCATCGTAGACTTGCCCAGCCCAGTCTGGCCTGCCAAAAGTGCCCATTCCACATAAACCACACCTCCCACGACGCAAGGAAAACGCCAACACACGCACCGACGACGATCACGTTGAACTGGAAACCGCGCTTCAAGAGCTTGTGCTCGATTTGCGCGGTGATGCTGTCGAAACCGACATACGAGCTGGCGCGGATCTCTTCGGTTGTTGGTGAGGCCATGTCAAGACTGTCTCTGAACGAGGGCAAATGAGAGAGAGGAGGGAGCGACGAGCAGCTGGTCCGAAAAAGCAGTTGGCTGGTGAGAGTCCAGGTCAGACGCGCTTGTTTACGGTTGTTACCAAGGCTTACTTACGGTGGTAACAAATATTTCAGACTCCGAAAGCCTTTCCTTTTGAGACTAGTCTCGATCTGTTCTCAACATGCCCAATTCGATTTCCTCTCAACTCTACGCACAAGTCCGTCCAACATTGGCTAGCAAGGGTTTCTCTACCACAACCACCAAGACGACGCGCGCAGAACGTGCACAGGTGCCTACAAGACTTGAATAGCGATGCCGGCGTCGACGCGGTACTCTAGGACAGCCAGTCCGACGCGATCCACGTCTACCTCGGGCGCGACTACATACAACCAACAACAGCTACCGAATGTTGTCAAGAAGCTGGCAATTGAAGGAAAGGCGGAAAGGGGCTCAGATGGTAAAGGTGATGGGGCGTCGCTTAGAATGTATCTAAGAGTGAGTAATCTCCATGTATGCGACGGACAATGTGTGAAGGTTTACAACGCGACCTTGGATTTAGATTGCTCTACCACTGAATAGCGTGGTTCCGGGGAGCACCATACCGCTTTTCAAAGGTACGTCTCATTATAATACGTACAACATAGTCGACACTGACGCGTTGTGCCAGAGGAGAACCTGAAAATCCTCGACTCCCAAGTACACCCCCTAGACAGCAACTCAGCCCCCTACAACTTCTCCTCAACCACAAACCCTCTCCTTCGCAAAGCAGGACGAGCTTTGAACCTGCCAGCACGCCTAAGAGAGTCATATATGTCTCTATTTGGCTCATCTGCATCCTCCTCGTCTTCAACCGCAGCCCCTCTCGAAGACAGATATACTGGCCATATACTCGTTAGCGGATACCACGTCTCCTATGTTCTACCGAAAGAGTTTCCCTCGAGAACTGCGGTTTCAGGTAGTATAGGTCGAAGGGCGACTTCTCCGGAGTTACACTTTGTAGCTGCCATTGACATGTGGGCACCGTTCTTGACAAGACCACCTTCCTCCCCGTATTTGGTATGTATGTGTTCGCTACGAATGAAACGTGGAGTCCTCATCCTTATGAACACAGCTGTCCATCCCCGTGCCGAGATGTCTCTCCAACCACATACGGCTGAGAATCTTCCCTCCCAACGCTCCAAGCGTGTCTGCGTCAATGGCATCCGTATCCTCAGCCGAAGGCGAAGCAACCTCCTGGGACCTAACATCCGACCCGCATGTCACCCGAAGCGCCTCAAAGCGACTAGGGCGTTCGCATTCGTACCAGAACTTTGCGGACGAAGACACCAGTGACGACTCAACTACTGGGTTCGCAGACGGGTACGGTATACAGGGGTCTTTCCCTAGCACAGACCGTATGCGAGTTCGATGGGCTGCACCTTTGAAGTCAAGCGACGTCCCAGAGACAAGTGATGGACGGCGGCGAGTAGGCATAAGAGAAGTGAGGGGAGACATGTCCTGTGTTGTATTGGACAGAGCGGAAAAAGGGAGAGACCTAGAAGACGAAGAGGACGCGGAGAACCCAGAGGGTGTCGTGATGAAGGTGGAATATACAGCTACGTGCAGAGGAGTTTGGTTCCCTGGAGTTGCTACGATGCTGGGAATGGACATTAGCCTGGACGCAGGGGAAAGCGAGGTTTTGTGGGTGCCTGGGGAGGATCAGAAGTGGGCTGTCACGGGTGGTGCAGGCTTTACGGGATTCGCAGTTGGACCTCCTCCACGTAATTCTGCGTCTGGTGAAATATCCACGGATACACCGCAGGGGAATGGGCATCTGGAGGACGCACCGAAGACGAATGGGCATAATAGGTCGTTTGCGCAGACTTCGTCGCTCTCGTTGTTGCGCGCACCTTTACCCTCCCAAAGCATGATGGACGATTCTTCATTCGACGGTTCTCCCTCCAACACTCCCCTATCATCCATTGCGTCCCTTCCCACCGTATCTACCAGCCCGCAAGGACGCAGGAGCAGGGCATCCTCGGTTGGTCCCCTCACTGATGCAGACGTCGAGCCTGTCGAAATCACCCGACCTCCCAAAGTGCCCATATCCATCCACCTAAACATGAACGAGCTCGTCCCGCCCCAAAAGGGACTCTTCACCTTCACAGTCTCCGGCACCATCCTAGTAATCCCGCCCAGCAACCCTTTCGCCTCCCGAACGTCATCAGACAACTCTTCCACCGAACCGCTCCCGCTTCCCCAATTCCGCGTTCTGTCAGCAGAGAAGGAGAGCATCATGACTGTCGTGCGAAATGAGATGGACGACTCGGCGTTGGATATTTTTAACTCTACTGGAAAGCTGTCTGATCCCCAGTCTCGCAAGACGGTCTTGCAACCTGGTGGGCAAACGAAGTGCGGTGCAGATGGTGCACGGCTCTCTGTGCGTTCGCTGTCCGAGCCGTCGAATTGGAGCTACCGCTCGCGCAGAGACCAGTCGGTTGATAGCGTACGACGTACCCCCAGTCGTCCGAGGACACCCAGCTCGGCGCTGCAACGACAGTCTTCGTCGGCTTCGCTGCGGACGTTCTTCATGGGCACACCGAGGCCGAAACGAGACGGACCTCTGATGATTCCTCGTGTCAACGCAAAGATCACTCCGCTCATACCGCAAGGGTTGACTGTACCCACGGAGTACGCTGTTCGCGTGGCTCTACCTGCGCCCTCTGATGCTGACTCGGACTGGGTGGAGTTCGGGCTTGCACAAGCTCCGGAATTGCAAGCTGGCGATGGTAAATCGGGAAAACAGCCTAAAGCGAATGGGTCTGCCAAGAGCGATGGGTTGCCTCCGCAAGTGCAAGTTGCCAGTGCGAGTTACGAAGGGGTGCCAGTCAGGTTCGAGACGAGCACAATCGTCAAACCGGAGGGCAAGCTGCCGGCTCTCGGTTTGACGTTTGACGAGACGAGTACGAAGGAGTGGATGACTTGGGTCAGAGTTCATGTTGGAGAGAGCGGTGGAGGGAGCATGGAAGTTGTCTATCTTGTCAAGGCCGATCAGGAGAGCTCGAAGACGGGCAAGAAGAGGAAGCGGAAAGGTGGTGTCTCGCTGAATGTGTTGTTGCCCACTTTTTCTCTTCCTGTTGGTGTCATGGAGGTATCTATAGAAACTCAATCAGGTTTGTCACTATCACATCTCCGTCCCGCTCGCTAAATCCCTCAATTGATTTAATTTTTGCAGAGTTCGAGATCGCCTCCATACAGCACAACTTCACACACCAACAAACCTCCTCAAAGGGCCGCACACTCACCCAATACTCCCTCGAAGAGTACTTCTACCCTCGTCTTTCAATCACACTCAGCGGGAGCGACCAACCATCTGGCTCTGGCTGGCTGTACACTTCCTGTGTTCTGGCGGTGATCGTTTGCACTATGGCGACAGCTATGGCTGTGAGGTTGGCGAGAGCTAATGGTGTGCTGGTGGCTGAACTGGCAAAGGCCCAGCAATCACTGGAAGCTCGGGCACTCGAACAGTCAGAAGTACTAGCTGGTGTCGACGTGGTTGAGACTGTCACGGTGACCGCCACTACGACGATCTATGCCGTGTCGACAGTGTTTACTGTATCTACGGTCACGTTGGATCAGCCGCTCCCTACTCCCGATGTCGTTTCACAGGAGGCGGCTAGCATTCCTACTTCTACCTCATCCTCCGACGAAACCACAATCCTAGACTCCAGAACGGCTGCACGCTCATCTACCTCCACAACTCTAACGACTGTCACACCAACAGTCCTAAAACCCACCCCAACAACCTACCCTCCCGAGGACTCCGCCCTATCACCCATCACAGACATGACCTTCCCCTTCCCCATCCGCTTCGACATATCCTCCTTCGACATCCCCGAAGCTGCTCGTAACACGGCGCAGGTGGTCGCACGCGGACTCGGCCTCGCATGGCAGTTCTGCAGAAAAGTATACCATTACCCGTTAGATCCGCCATAGACAATGCGTATATACCTTGGTTTATTCGAGTTCTGAGTTCTGATGTTGTTTGTGCTTTGCTCTACGTGTGCATGTTTTATGTGTATTTGTGTGGTATAATTTGCTTCATCGTGTAGTATAATTGGGGTACAGCAGTAATATACAAGAACAGCGAACTATGGAGAACAACCAAGACGGTGGATAAATAGGAATAAGATAGATTTAGCAAAGTGTGTCGCCTGGACGGGCATGTCAGAGTTCAGTCTGCGTTATGCCGACGTTTCTTGCGCGGTGAGGGCGTAGTGATAAGCACCTCCACCTTTTGCGACATATGCCCAACCCCAGGAAACTCAGGTTTCACAATCGACGGCGGCAACATATCCGCATCCACATCCTGAGACGGGTCCAACAGAGAATAGTCCACCTCGTCCTCAGACTCAGGTGTGTTCTCTTCCTCTTCCTCAATCTTACGTTTGCGTTTCTTCATCACCTCAGCCTGAGATTCTTCCTTCTTCTCCTTCTTTACCTTGGACTTGGACTTAGACTTGGCCTTCTTGGGAGAACCATCTTCGCCTTCCTCGGCGACACGACATACTTCGACTGGTATCCCTGCTTGGAGGAGGACATCGATCCATACCTTTCAAATCCAAATATGTGTCATCAAAAACAGTTGGATAGCGTAGTGAATACAGTCTGTCTTACCTTCTGGTTCTCTTGCAGATTATCACCAGGCCCTTTAACCTCCACAAACTTACACGTCTTCGTCTCCCTATTCCAGATAATAAGATCCGGTACGCCAGCCGTACGATTCCCGTAGTCTTCAGCTACAGTCTGGCAAATCGCAGCCAACCCCGCCGGGTCCAAACACTAAACAGAAAAAAACCGTTCCTCAGCATCATTCAATCGAACGCATATACTCCTGGGCTACCCACCTCAACAATCTGAACAAGATCCTCCCTCCCAAACAAATCCCACCGCACACCGACACACCCCCTCTTCTCCGCGCTGTACTGATCGTAAGTCGCAGCAAGAATCTCCGCCGCCCGTCCACCTCGGATCGTATCAAGCCTCGCCTGCATCAAGTCTTGTCGGGCGGTGTAGAACGTCTCTTCCGTGATATCGAGCGGCGCGAGTTGGTACGCCGTCTCGAAGGCTCCGGGTATTGGCGCGAAGATGATGTCCCAGAAGAGAAGACCGAAGATGATGGTGACTATTCGGCCTTCGGAGTGGAATCTACGAGGCGAAGGTATAAGAGTTAGAGTCAGATTTAGTGAGGATAAAGATGGTTTGGTACGAACCCTTTGTATCCCAACGTCTCATAATGCTGCAGCGCAAACGTCTCCACATTGACCTCCTCCCCATCCCGTCCCTTCCACACTGACTTCCCAGTCCACGGGAGCTGCACCTTCACCCCATCCATCCCATCGCCTACCGCAGTCTGTGTAAACGGCAACTTGCTCTGCTTCACCTTCGCTTTCGAGTCGACATCGATAACAAAGGACGTTCCATCGTTCGAATCAGACTTGGTCTCAGCGACCCCAAGCCTCCCCGACGCGTCCACAGCCGGATACACACGCACGCCCCTAATAACTTCCTGCTCAGCCTGATTAAGCCCCCCAAGACACTGCACCCTCTCTTCCTCCGGTACACCAAGTCTCTTCTCCAGCGTCTTGAGCCGTCTCAACAGTTTCGGGCGATACACAATATGCGTATCCTCATCCTCCAAAGCACCCACAACAACCCTCCACGCCTCCCTCCAGTTCTCCTCTCCCTTCTCACAGTGCGTCATCAGAATTAACGCACGCCGCTCGTACCACTTGCCCCGTCTGCCTCGCCGCCATCGTCGCTGTGCGAGTAGCTCGCCGAGGAGGGAGTATTCACGGGTGTGTTCGTGCAGGACGCCGAGGGCTGTGGCGCCTTTGCAGATTATGCGGGTTAGGACGTGGCCTATATATCGAAGGGAAGGGGAAAGTGAGTGGAAGAGCAGGAGGAAGAGGTGAATGTTGCTTACCATGATGAAACCGCTCCAACCCCTGCCCTCTCCCCTCTTCTTCCCCCTTAACAGCAACAACCTCCTTCCAAAGCGGATACACACGCTCAAAAATAGCCTTCACCTCCCTCGCATCTCTCATCCTCGGTGTATCCTCCGCTCCCTCCTCTACCTCCCCACCCACACTCGCACCTCCTCCTTCACGTTTACTAGGCGACTTCGACCCTGCACTCCTCAGCCTCGGCGCAGGCGTCCTACTGGTAACGGAGCGCGACCGCGAAGAGCTGGAATTGGAGGAGGAGGAGGGGGAAGTGCCCAGAATGTCGTCAACCTGGGCCTCCCACTCCAACGCCTCTTCGTACTGGAGGAGCGCCTCGCGGGAGGGCCAAATGCGCGTGGAGCGGGTGTAGGGCACTGGCTCGAAGGTGCGTTTTTTGCAGCGGGCGAGGATTGCGTTTGTTAGGAGGGTGGGGGTGTATATCGTACTGTATTGCGTGAAAAAGGGGAGAGGGGGTTAGTATGCTTTTTTCGCAGAGAAGTACATATTATGGGGTAGACTTGCCTGCGGAAATATACGACGTTCACGCGACGGAAGAGTCTCACGACGTCCGGGTTGAGCTTGATACATGCACCTACAATAAACAGCCCCTCCAATCAACAAGTGATTCACCTCCTACTAACACCAGCACCTCCACAAAAATAAAAACAACCACATACCGACTCGCTGTGTAACAATAGCACGCAACCGATCCTTCTGCGTCTGCGTCTTCCTACCCGGCATATACGCAGTTAACGAAGCCTGCACGAATTTCCTCTGCTTCGGGCGCTTCCCTATCTCCGTCCCTTTGGTGTTTACAGAGGAGGATACGATGGGGAAGGAGAGGGTGCTTTGGCCGGAGGTTATGTGTAGGAGGGCGTTGATGAGGGCGTCTCGCTGTTCATTACAGTCGGTCAGTAGGGGATATCTTGTAGAATAAGGGGAAAGGTGCACCTTGTTCTCGGTCCTGGGAACTTTCATCTCTTTGACTATCTCCCGTAGCTCGTCTACTCGCAGACATTCGAGCAGGTCGCGTACGCTAGCGCGAGATTCGTCGTCTGCGAATACGCTGTAGTCTGGTTCGTGCTGTGTCCCGAGGGGAAGCCGGTCTACTTCTTCTTCTTCCTTGGTGAGCTTGGATATGTCGGGTTTCACGTCTTCTTCCTCCTCGTCTTCGTCTAAAGTCAAGTCGATGATGTCTTCCCTCTCTTCTGTCTTCACTTTGCCCGAAGGTTGAGTGCTGGTAGAGGCCGAGAGAGTAGAGGTAGAGGGTACGGGGGGTTGGTTAGAGGAGTTGCAGAGTTCGTGCATGGCTGCGAGGATATTGTCCCCCAGTTCGCGTTGGTATTTGAGATCCCCCAGGCGGATCCATCTGTCGTTCTTTCGGAGACAGAGACGTATGAACAGATATCGAGCTCGGTCTACAGTATATGCACATCATCATCATTACTATTAGTTCGCATGATCGTGAATAAATTACTTACATGAGAGCTTCTTATACCGCTCAAAACAAGCCCCCTCGCTCGCATCAAACAGATAGTCCTCCGCCTCAAGCACGACCTTGACCATCTCTACCAATCACCATCACATCACACCAACTTCAATAAGCAGCAAACGAACAAAAGAAACAATAGTATAAAGCGCACCTTCGAACAAAGTAACATACATAGACTCCCCTTTGAGCCCTCCAGCATCAGAATCCTCTATCAAAAGATCCTTTGAAGTGTCCGAGTCCAGGGGAGACTCATCAGCTTCGCCATCTTGAAAGTACACCAGCTGTCCGGCTGTTTCAGGTCGCGGGGACGCGAGGGACATCGGTGATAATTGCTATAACAGCCTAGGGTATCTGTATGGTACAATTGAGCGTGTTAGAATGGATGAAGTAGTACACAGGATGAAGGGTGTGAATAAAGAGGGGTCGGGGTCAACGCGCTCATTATTGTGACTTGAGTCGCGTCGCGTACGATATCGCGTTTGAAAAGCGTAATTGGGGTTACAATGCTACATGAGGTAACGTCAAACAAGGCACTATAGCCAAGTGGTTACGGCGTTTGATTAGAAATCAAATCCTCTTTGAGGGCGCAGGTTCAAATCCTGCTGGTGTCGTTAAATTCTTTTGCTTTTTTCTTCATACCATAGCATCTTAGCTGTACTAGCGTGAACTTATAAATTTTTTCGTCAAGAAACCATCGTGTGAGGAAGGTCGGACGAAGGTAACTATTTGGACGGAATGAAGCGCTTAAGTGTCAGTTGTCGCGGTGTGTCACAGGTACTTTGGATGTCTCTGAAGTAACGAGGCCCGGGGGAATTTGTTAATGGAAGTTGGTGTGGACGTACTGCCTTGGCCATGCCGGATACCACTCTCCCTGCGAGACTTCTTCAAGACCTCGACAGCCTCGGGCCACACAAGGCACATCACCTCCGCAGAGATTCCTACAAGGGCCCGGAGTACGACACACAAGAGGTTCGACTTTACCGCAACGTTCACAAACCGCCTCACACAACACAGATATTTAGCAGAGTTCTAATATTCAGATAGCAAAAACATGCATAGCAAGACGCATCGATTTTATTGCTGGTCCAACGAGCCTCTAAAGTATCGTCCTAAACTAACCAACCTCGCACGTCACCAGCCTCACATTTATGAGTCACCAATCTCCTTGGCGAGCTGCTCGGCCTTGGCCTTGACATCGTCGATGGTGCCGACCATGTAGAAGGCGGACTCAGGGAGAGAGTCGTGCTGGCCGGAGAGGATCTCCTTGAACGAACGGACGGACTCCTTCAGGGGGACGAGCTTGCCCTCGAAACCAGTGAAGACCTGGGCGACCTGGAAAGGTTGCGACATGAAACGCTGGATCTTACGAGCACGCTCGACCTGTCGGATTTAGTAATGTAAGCCCTCTGAGCATCACTTCAATGCAGTGAGAGGAACTTACAGTGAGCTTGTCCTCCTCGGACAACTCGTCCATACCGAGAATGGCAATGATATCCTGGAGCGACTTGTAGTCCTGGAGGATCTTCTGGACAGCAGTGGCAACCTCGTAGTGTTCAGTACCAACCTGTAACATACAGTTCAGTAAGTATTGCTACTTTGCTCGAAGTGGGAATGTACTGACGATACGGGGGTCAAGCATACGAGACTTGGAGTCGAGAGGGTCGACGGCAGGGTAGATACCAAGCTCAGCAATGGAACGCGACAACACAGTCGTGGCGTCCAAGTGGGCGAAGGTGGTAGCCGGAGCGGGATCCGTCAAATCATCAGCGGGCACGTAGACGGCCTGCACGGAAGTGATAGATCCCTTCTTGGTGGTGGTGATACGCTCCTGCCTGTGAAACGAGTCAATATTTGCCATGACAGACATCGTAGGGTGAAAAAGACGCACATGCCACCCATGTCCGTGGAGAGAGTGGGTTGGTAACCGACAGCGGACGGGATACGACCGAGCAAGGCAGACACCTCGGAACCAGCCTGAGTGAAACGGAAAATGTTGTCGATGAAGAGAAGCACGTCCTGGCCCTCCTCGTCACGGAAGTACTCGGCAATGGTAAGACCAGTGAGAGCGACACGGGCACGGGCACCCGGGGGCTCGTTCATCTGACCGAAGACGAGAGCGACCTTGGAGTCACCATCGAGGTTGATGACACCGGTCTCAATCATTTCGTGGTACAAATCGTTACCCTCACGGGTACGCTCACCGACACCTGCCATCAAATCAGAAAGCGCCCAGAATATTTTTACTGTCTACTCACCGCAGAAGATGGAGAAACCACCGTGGGCCTTGGCGACGTTGTTAATGAGCTCCTGGATGAGCACAGTCTTGCCGACACCAGCACCTCCGAAGAGACCAATCTTTCCACCACGAGCGTAGGGAGCGAGGAGATCGACGACCTTGATACCAGTCTCGAGGACCTCAGCGGTCGTGGACTGCTCGACGAACGGAGGGGGGTCGTTGTGGATGGGAAGGAGCTTGTCGCTCTTGATGGGACCACGCTCATCAATGGGCTCACCAATGACGTTGATGATACGGCCGAGCGTGCCCTTGCCGACGGGGACCTGGATGGGGGCACCAGTGTCGACGACCTTTTGGCCACGAACGAGACCCTCGGTACCGTCCATAGCAATGGTACGGACCGAGTTCTCACCCAAGTGAGCGGCGACCTCGAGGACGAGACGACCGCCGTGGAAGTCCTGGACCTCGAGAGCGTTCAGGATGGGAGGGAGAGCATCAGTCTCGAATTGCACGTCAACGACAGCACCGATGACTGTCTTGACCTGGCCGACGGTAGCCTTTGCCTCAGTCGCGTAGGTGCGGACTTTACGGACAAATACGGGGAACGCGAATGACGACGAATACGCACGAACGCAGCGCGCAACGCAGGAGAAAAAACAACACACGTCAGTACCGCATACAACCTGCACTTTAGACTGTCGAAAACGCACCAGACTGCGGGGCAGCGCGAGCGGGACGTGGCTGGGGTTGCGACGAAGAGGAAGGAGCGGAGGCAGCGCGCGAAAGAATGGGAGCGGCGGCGGCGGTGGAGAAGAACGCGTTTGTCTTACGTGCGCTGTTGAGCGCCCTGCGCGAGAGACGGTGTACGCCGCGTTGAGTGAGCATGGTGGACGACGTCGACGACGATGAAGTTGGTGAGAGGACGACGGCGGGCTTGCCAGCGTATAAAGTTGCTTTTCACTCTCCGACGCCGGCTTCATCCGACCGAATGACCGAACGCCCTGGGGTCTCCTCCCGACCCGCCTCACCCATCACACCCTGTTCCCTGCCAGCAGGGTCGTAAAATCCGCTTTACGAGGCTTTACGAGTGCTCTATGTCGTGCTCAGATAATTTTTACCGTGAAGAATATTTCTGCGAGGGGGAATGCCAGTGAGGTGAGTGGTCCGATGGGTAGGACAATATGAAGCGGCGCTTGAAATGCCCTCCTCGCTGCGTTACCTGAGTCCTCTTACGTCTGAACCTTGTCATATACGAATCGACAATGCTAAAATTTCATGAGTCTCCCCGCATTGACCACCGTGCTCGCTGCGTGTGCCAACGACAAGTGAGCCCAGCACGACTGCCGACGTGTTTTTTCCGAGGTCGCTGGACCCGCGACACCGCCACCGCGCACCCGAAGTCAAGGCCTCAGATTGGCCATTGACTGACAGAGTCATAGATACGGCCCGGGAGATCCTCCCCCTACAAAAATTATCGCAGCGCAAGTAAGCAGATAAAATGTGTTCCGTCACTTACCACCGTCAGGCCCTCCAGCTCACACCGTCGCACAGCGACCATACATCCCAGAGCCCATTACAGACAGTGAGCAGCCCCTTTAACACGTCGTCGACCGAATTCTAACATGCCTCTGTTCAGTGTGCGGGATCTTAGGTATACTCTCGCATGATCCGTCGGTCGACGTCTCCACCGAGATCTGCGAGGGCCTCTCCCTGCTCCAGCACAGAGGCCAGGATGCCTGCGGGATCGTCACCTGTGGACACAAGGGTCGGTTCTACCAGTGCAAGGCGAACGGTATGGTCCGGGACGTGTTTGACTCGAACGCGTTATCGAGGCTCATCGGAGGGATGGGTATCGGTCATGGTACGTGTAACGTTTTGTCTCGCAAATGAGTGCCGTACTCATATGCTCGTTCATGTAGTGCGTTACCCGACTGCTGGTAGCTCGAACCACGCAGAGGCCCAGCCGTTCTACGTCAACTCTCCCTACGGCATCGTGTTCGCCCACGTAAGTTTTTCGGACTCGCGTGCATCGATGTCCCAACTCACACCTCTCTAGAACGGCAACCTAATCAACACAGAAGAGCTCCTCCAATTCATGGACCACACCGCCCACCGCCACATCAACACCTCCTCCGACTCCGAGCTGCTCCTCAACATCTTCGCCGACAACCTCCAGAAAACAGGCAAATTCCGTATCAACGAGGAGGACATCTTCACCGCCATCACCTCGCTCATGCAGCAGTGCAAGGGTGCCTACGCCGTCACCGCCATGCTCGCCGGCTTCGGCATCATGGCCTTCCGCGACCCGCACGGTATCCGACCCTTGGGCATGGCCTCCAGGAAGTCTGCGACCGGCGGTGAAGGTCGGGACTACTTGTTCTCTAGCGAGAGCGTCGTCGCAGATGCCAGCGGGTTCTCCGGCTGGGAAGACATCCAGCCTGGTGAAGCCGTCATTATCACTCGTAACGGCGTCTCCCGCCGACAATGCGCTGTGAACGCAAAGCTCTCGCCCGACATGTTCGAATACGTCTACTTTGCCCGTCCCGACTCTGTCCTCGACGGCGTTAGCGTCTACAGGAGCAGAATGGCGATGGGCGACGCGTTGGCGGACGAGGT
Source organism: Irpex lacteus (assembly GCA_001986395.2). Lineage (NCBI taxonomy): Eukaryota > Fungi > Basidiomycota > Agaricomycetes > Polyporales > Irpicaceae > Irpex > Irpex lacteus. The sequence continues at coordinate 533,203 of MQVO02000004.1, read as the reverse complement.
CAAGCGGGTGTTGGACGAGAAGGGCTTGTCCGTTGATGTCGTCATACCTGTAAGTCGATTCTTGGCTTCGAGAAGGGAAGACGTGGTATTAAACTTCCCTGCGTTGTGTGCCTAGGTGCCTGACACGTCTAGAGTGGCTGCTTTGAACTTGGCGCAGAAGCTGAAGCTTCCTTACCGTGAGGGGTTCATCAAGAACCGGTATGTGGGAAGGACGTTCATCATGCCCGGCCAACAAATGAGGTAAGCATGTTATATAATGGATGCATATATGCATTGTACTTAACATTTCATGTGCTTATAGGAAAAGGAACGTCCGACGAAAGCTGAACGCTATGGCGTTGGAGTTTGCAAACAAGAACGTCTTGATCGTCGATGGTACGTTTGCACTCATATCCTCTGCATTTCAAGGAGGGCGTCTCTAAGATTGGATTCACAGACTCTATTGTACGTGGTACGACTTCCAAGGAGATCATCCAAATGGCCAAAGACGTCGGCGCGAAGAAAGTCATCGTCGCCAGCTGCGCACCTCCCATCAGGTACGCACCCTCGCCCCTTCCTCTCTCTCTCTCAGTCACACTAACATCCACGCTCTCTGCCACACCAGATACTCGAACGTCTACGGCATCGACATGCCCTCACGCACCGAACTCGTCGCCCACGGCCGCACAACAGAAGCCATCGCCCAAGCCATCGGCGCCGACCTCGTCATCTTCCAAACCCTCCCCGACCTCATCGCCTCCGTCCGCCAATTCAACCCGTCCATCACCACCTTCGACACCTCCGTCTTCACCGGCGAGTACGTCACAGGCGGGGTGGACGAGGCGTATCTGGAGAAGATTGAGCAGTTGAGGGCGGATAATGTCAAGGGGATGGTGGGGACCGGTGGGCTGGGTGCATTAGAGGGGAAGGGGGGAGGCGGGATCGTGAGCAATGGAGCGGGTGTTAATGGGAGTGGGAAGACGAACCATGCGGGGACGATTATGGATGGGCCGCAAGTGGGGGGTAGTGGCCCGATGAATTCGAATGGGGACGATACGATAGGGTTGCATAATAGCTGGCAGGCTTCATAGACATAAGAAGGGTAAATATGTACATTGATTGTATGTTAGAGGATTGGCAGTAAAGGCCTGTAAATCAATAGAACGGCGTATAGAAGATCATGTATCGATCATGATTAGCATTCGAAGTGGGATCTTGTGTTTGCTATGAAGTCATCGATCGTAGGCGCTGCGTGCTAAGTCTGCCTTTCTTGATCTACTCATCTTACCTTACAACTCCCCGTACAAACGTAAACGCGTAAACAGTCAAAATGGGTACGTACCAACAAGATATCTCAATACTTACTTCCTACACTTACTTATCGTCAAACAGGTACCTCACTCTGGCTCGTCCCACCCCCCTCCATATCCTCAAAGCTCCTCACCCTAATGTCCCACAAACCCCCACACCCACCCAAATCACCCTCCTCCTACGCCCCCTTCCACCCACACATAACACTAACAACAGTTCCCTCCAGCACACCCCTCTCCACCCTCCGCGCCGCCGTACCCTCTTCCCAAGCCTCTATCCCCGTGACGTTTGAAGAGGTGAAGGTGGGAGAGAGGTATTTTATGAGTGTTTATGTTACTGTTTGTCAAGAGGGTGGGGGTGAGGGTGAAGGTGGGGGTGGAAGTGAAGAAGAGGGGAGGGAGTTGGGAGAGCTGAGAGAGCATTTAAGGAGAGCGTTGGGAGGGAAGACGGTCCCGCCCGTTTCGCATGTGTCGTTGTTTTATATTGATGTCGAGGATGAGGAGGAACGAAGGGAGGTGTATGAGGAGTTGGTGAGGGAGGGGAGGGTCGTAGAGTTGGGTGAGGGGCGGGTTGGGTTGGATTGTTCCGAGACACCTGGTGAATGTAAGGAGGAGGGGGATGTGGTTAGCGGGTTTGTAGGTGGGGAGATATGGATCGCAGAGTGCGAGGGTCCTGTGGATACTTGGGTGATCAAAGACAAGATTGTATTGCAATAGTTGTACTTGTAGTGTCGGGAATTATAACAAGAGATACGATTGAATGTGATTCAAGAATATCTAATATCGTTACTTGAGACGTGCGATGGCCAACAAAAGGCAAACCTAAGGGCCCTCACCCAAACGCGTGTCACGTGAGTCATATCGACGCGTCCAAAGTCGCGATGTGGCCACGGCGCCAAAGCTTTCTTCTGCCCGCCACCCCAGCCACTGGCAACCACTCGTCCCTATCCAACGAGGGACGTCGACCTTGTATACATAACTTATTCAAAGGTAATAACAACTCATCTAGTAAGCTCTTCCATATAACATTCCTAACCCACAAACATACTTACTGAGAATACTTACATGGTGGATGTCAGCCCGGCGATGCTCAAAGTAGACTGCCAAATATGCAAAGACCCCCTCGGCGGGCCCGACCGACAGCCCGTCGCGATGCCCTGCGGGCACATGTACTGCGAGGACTGCGCCACGTTCTGGTTCAACAGCGGGGAGGGCAAGAAGTGTTTTTGCGGGAAGGCGTTCAGGGGGACCAGATCGTAAGGCTGTGGACTGAGTCTCCGTCAGAGGGGGATGATAAGGAGAACGGTAAGGAGAAGGTTGAGGAGAAGGATACGGGAAGGTTGGTGGAGGAGTGTCAAGTTCAACTTGAGGAGGGAGGGGATGGGGGTGTCGTTTTGGCGTTGCAGAGGTATGCATCGGCCACTGGACGTTTGTCACTTTGCCTGTGGCGTGGCTGACTATCATTCAAACTGTTGCGTAGAGTACAGAAGGCCGTAGATGGTATAGTGCTAGATCCCGAAGATGCAGGCGTCAAGGTTTGTCCTACATTTACATACAACTTGGACAGACTGACCACCTCGTAACCCAGAACATGCTGCGCGACGTAAGACAAGCCCTCCAAAGTATCAAAGACGTACGTCCCCCCTTTCCCTTCCTCACACCTCCCTAACCCGCTCCCTTTCTCTTTCCTAGACACTCTCCCCCAAAGCCCCCGCACCCGCACCCCAACCCACCCCCGAGCACCTCCAAACCCTCCAAACAACCCAACGCGCCCTCCGCGGCGCCGCCCAACAGCTAGCCCACGAACGCGCCTACGCACACGCCCAAACCTCCGGCTTCCGCGCCCAAATCGCTTCCCTCACCACACGAATGAAGGAGTTGGAGCGGCGGTGCGGGGAGTTGGAGAAGAGGTGCGGGGAGCTGGAGGAGTATCGGGCGAGGGAGAGGGAGAGGCGGGATAGGGTGAAGGGCTTGGAGGAGGAGAATGGGGTGCTTGCTGGGCGAGTGGAGAGTGCTACCAAGAGTGTTACGAGGTGGAGGAAGAAGGTGTGTTTGTTTGACGCGTCTTGGTAATGGTTCCAAGTTGCGAGAAGGTTGCTAACTGGGTGTGGGTTTGTAGTACTATGCGGTGAAACAGGCCATCGCGGCGCAGAAGCTCCGAACTCAGGATGAGGCTCCCGTGGTCGAAGTCGACAATGGTGCCTTGATTATATTGGACTGACCTTCATGCCGGGCCAGTGATGATGGAACTTCTACATACTACATACATACTAGGTGCACGTTCAAGTTGAGAGTCATTTGGACAGACTCGGATGGTCGACAGCTAATGCACGAACGCACGAATATAACTTGTATTTCTAGTCGTCATGGCTGGTGCTGTACTGTACTGATGCACATAAGTATGCACAATTACAACATTTTCCGAGTTATCATCCAAGTTCCCCTTCACCCCGAGTAGACGCCAGTAGTACAGTACGCCACACGCCACAAAGCCATTGCATCACCGTGGTCAGTACAGTATTCCCATGGCCACATCAGGCAGGCAGGCACTGGCAAGCTCGAGCGTCACGGTCACGGTGATCATATCGATGTAAACCTTGGTAAACATGTCTCTGTGTTTATACTGAACTTGCACTAGTACTTGTACCTGTAGGCGTGATACTAACCATCGACAGCTTTGTGCACTGCGATCCCTCTGCACTTTTAGAGTGTTCCAACCTTGGAATCGATAGGATCGGCGAGTCAATAGGCCTAGGATGCCAGTGGACAGCGATAGCCTCGCAGCGATCAAGCTATTCGAGTCTGGATCGACTCAGTCTCAAACTCAAGACTCAGATGTAGATGTACGTACCAGTGAACTGATGAATCCAGTACCAGCGACCATGACGTCGACTGGTATGCAAAATCACATTTCTCACTCACACATGCATACTTATAACTGATAAAACGTTCAATTGCGTAGCCTTTCGCCGAGGCACGACAAGGCTCTGTGGCTGCACTCGCCGTGCTCGGGTACCTCTGGCCTGGGTCAAGCGAGAAGCGTACAGAGGCCCTGAAAATCTTCCTTCAACACCTCAAGCAAGACACAGTCCCTACCACCACCAGCGTGCCCACCGACCGCGCCACCCAGGTCGCCGTGAAACGGGCATTCCAGTGTCTATCAGCCCTGGGCGGGGCGTACGCTCGGTTCGAAGGTAGCACCCAGCCCTTCGCCCCCCTGCTACTCGACGCCTGGCCGAGTATCCATGCGTGGAGTGTCTACCTGTTCAACACGCGTGGGCAGGACACGCGTAATCATAACCCGAAGCTAAAGTATAGCACCGTATCCGAGCTCTCGACCGCCTGGAACACCCTCGCCACGCACGAGCCTGTTCGCTCTGCGATGCTCAACACGCCACAGACGTTGGAGATCGCTACGCAGCTGTGGATGGAAGAGGATCCTCGCAGTATAACGGACATGAAGGACCCCCCGTTCGGGACGTCCCTCATATACTCTCTACTGGAGGACGTCAGCCTAGACAGCCTGGACCGCGTACTTCGCGCCGTAGACAACCAGCCGCTGCGCGTCGCCGAACTCGCATTACACAACGTGAAGACCGCTCTGAGCGTCGGCCGGGGGCTCAATGGGAACGACTTCGGCATGCACGTCGGACTCATGACGCGGCTGTCCGCCTTCCACGATCATCCCTTCCGCCATGCGCTCCTCAGCAAGGGCGTGATCACGACTGTCACCTCCGCCCTCATCGAGCTCGGGAAACTCGTCAACGACAGTACGACTCGGACGTCGATGCTGGGCCTGGACAACGCCGTCAGCGCATGCTTTATCTACCTGTCTAGCTACGTCGAGTCTACGGACGGCTTCACGTGGGTCGCGCAAGCCGTCCGCGCGGGCCTCTTACAGGCCTTCTGCGACTGCAGCCCCATATTCAACGACATCCTGCCTTCGGTCCGTGATGCGATCCTGGAGATCTTCAAGAAGACGCTGCCGCAGTATATGGTTTATCACTCGGTATTACAGTGCGTTGACCACGCTATGAAGTCGATCGAGCGCGAGTCGCCTCCACTGAGGATTAGGAGGTTGGCGGGCAGTGTCCCCGCTGCTAAGCAGACGTGGAATGACTTTCGGAGGTTGACAGTGCAACGCGTCGCATTGGCTTTTCAGGTGCTGACCGACTTTGATGGTTTGGTTTGCGACAATATTAAGGTGGGCTACTTTTACTTTTTCCGCTTTTCCTACTTTATTGCGTGACAATCTCGAGTTACTGAGACAATACGTTTTCAGTGCCAGAAAGTCGGCAGTAAGGAAAACATGCGAGCATGTGCGGCGTGCTCACACACCTATTATTGTTCCAAGGTGCGGGTTTCGCCATAGCATCGCGCTGAGGACTGTCCACTCACTGGGCCGTTGTTGCTGCGATGACAGGAATGCCAGACTACGGCGTGGAAGCACGGCGACCACAAAACCGTCTGCAAGGTGAAGCAACAACAGCGCATAGGTCTGTCTTCACACCCGCGTTCTTCCTTACATACCACCTAGCTCAGGCTGACATGGCGACTGCACCTTACATGCCACACGACAGAAGGACTCTCATCGTCCATAACACCGAAAGATTCCAGATTCCTGCACCACCTCACCCTACGAGAAGGCGCGAACCACCTCCCCCATCTCCGCTCTCTCGTGAAACAGACGTACCCAAACATTCCCCTCTACGACATTGTCGTCAAGGTCGACTATACCATCATCCCGCCCGTTTATACCCTTGGTCTTCTCGACGATACCCCGACTGGGGCCGAGTGTCTTTTGACAGACTCCGATACTGGTGCTGGTGCTGGTGCTGGTGCTGGTGCTGGTGCTGGTGCTGGTGCTGGTGCTGGTGTTAGTGACAGTACACCCAGAGCAGACACTGTGATGATAGAAAACGTGAAACAGACCCGGGAGAAACACATAATCTTCGAGAGTCGCGTCGCTTCTGGGAAGAGGAAGACTTGCTTGGTGGTCGTTGGGGCGGCGTGTATGTGGGAGTATGAGCCTGATCCTGAGGTGTTCGAGTTTGTGGTGATTGATAAGCGTGGGGTATCGATGTAGGAGAGTTGGAGCGGTGAAGGGATTGATGGAGATGATTGGGACGTTGATATGCTCAGACTCGAGCCGTGGCATGCTCGGAGTTTTGTATTCTAGGTATTCCAGTTTTTTCCGCTTTTATTCTATGGCGTGCTTTAGGTTCCGGTATGTTGTATTGAAAGGGTGTTTGGTAGCCCCACGAATGTGTATTGTAGTACCCTATGTATCGATAGAGCTTGCAATAGGCATTAGCGGAAAGATCTGTGGATCAGTATGCAGGCCGTACTCAATGAGGAGCACGTAGGTGAGTATGTATGTACAGTACTACTAACCTCTGAACACTCAGTAGTATGCACCAGAGATCGTTCGTGATCAACATAGTTGCAAAGCACAGCAGCTTACAGCACATGATTTCATAGCGGTCACTTCCACAACTCCTGCAGTCGCGGAACAGAAGCAATACCGGCTTGCATACAGTCTTCCCTTCAAGAGTGCCTCGCTGTTTCGCACAGTTGTTGAATAACAGGTTCAATTGCGGCCGATGTAGCACGGCAATACGCGGTTTACAACGGACCAAGGTCAATAAATAATTTTTGTTGCAGTAAACGATAGCTAGAAAGCCTACGGACACAGAACGACTCGACACCAACATTCGACAAGCATGCAAAAGCGAGCAACAAGAAAACAGACCGCTACTTTCAGTTAGAGCTGGACCGGAGCTGCTTCTGCTTTTCCTGTTCCAACCGCTGTGTCGACGATCCCAGAGCATAAGCAATAGTCATGGACATACGAGGGCGAATTGGAAAGACGTACGTGATACAACAGCTGCACTGCCATCTGGATGTTCGCAGGCTGACCCGTGATCACAACCAGTCGCTCGCCCTCGCCGCCCGCAGGAAGGGGCGCCCCATTGATACCAGTCCCGACAGCGCCAGGTTCCATGATCTTTATCTGACTCGCACTCATATGACGAATTTCGTTGATCTTCGCACCTCCTTTACCGATGATGCATCCGACGAGGTCATTAGGGATATAGATCTGCTGGGTCTGGAGCTGTTGAGGGGGATTGCTATGGTGGTGCCCAGCGCTGGCGCCTCCGCTATACGGCGCCGACGAGGACGACGAATAACCTGGAACGTAAGAGGAACCTTGATATGCCGGCCTTCGCGATACGCTTGAGGGCCGGTAGGATGAGTTACTCGAGGACGGCATACGCTCGTTTGCCTCAATCAGGATATTACCAATATAATATGTGGCGATATGGATAGCATCTGCCACGCCAGAGACGCTCAAAACGCGCTGGTAAGAAAAGGTTCAGGCGTCAGAAAGCTCTGGTCGGAGCATTGGGGACAGACAACGTGGTACCTCGGTCGAACCAGGCAGCATACCCTCGCTCGCATTGAGACGGGCACCGCTGGCATCCTGAATCTCCTTGATTTTGGCACCGCCTTTTCCGATGACAGATCCCATCCGAGAGTTAGGTATCATGAACTTGATAGTCACAGCTCGGCTACCCGGGACAGAGGGCTTGTCGAACGGCTCGTCGTTGATCCTACGTACGATCAGTCCAAATGCCTGTATGCGCAGAAATGTGCGTGAGCAGGGGAATATGCCAGTTTACCGATGCATATGTACCTTTGAGACCGCGTCCAAGGGACCGCTGACATTGAGGATACGCTCAGGATTTCCTGGTATGCTCTCCGATACCATGACCCTTGCACCACTCTTTTCTCGAATCTCGTTAACGTGCGAGCCACCTTTCCCAATGATTATGGATGCATCTTGGGTCACGATCAAGCAACGCATATGTATGTTCGCAGCTGGGGTCGCACCACCCCCAGGGTTCGACGAGGACGTGCTTGGGGCTGCCGAGGTTGTGGCAGCTGAGTCTGGTAATCCCGCGACAGCTTCTGCCTTCACATTCTTCTCGGCCTGCGAGGGTGAAGGTGTGGACGCGGCGGTATCGTCTGCAGGAGCATCCATGCCTAGAGAGGCTCTGGTGGGTACATCATGAGAGGCAGCGCCTGTATTTGCCCTCTTGTGCTTGGGCTGGTCAGCGTCTGAGGGTGAGCGAGACCGCTTGCGCGTGCTGTCAGCTTCTGGCATGTTTGCAACTCAGTTGTCACGGAGGGACGAGAGAGGGGGCCTGTCAGCAACTTTCACGGGGGTGAAGGAGGTTTGGAGCGGTGTGTAGAAGGATTCTGGAGGGGAGGGAGGGGGGACGGTAAGGAGGGGGGATGCGAGAGAGAGATGTGGACGATGAACCGCGCCGTCATGTCTGTAACTTACCTTGAAGCCGCAGCGCACGATGGAGACCGTCGTAAATAACGACTAGGAGAACGTCCGACGCGATGGAGGTGGTTGCAGTTCAAGACGACGTCGACAGCGACCAGCAGCGCTATGCAGGACGGTCGGGTTATGCCGTCGGGTAATTCCGTGCTCATATCCTCGTCAGATTATACCCAGTGATTGGTCAGTGAAGTTCTCTCGATTGGATTGCTACAGCGTTGAGTCTATGGACACAGTTGTATAGGTATAGGTCTAGTTGTAGACACAGAATACAATGGCACGGTGGAACGAAGGTGTGCTAGTAGATCAAATGAGCTGGGGTCAACCATAGAAGAGTACAGAAAGCGAAGGGGATATGCTACAGCGAGGGATGAGGGAGAAAGTGAATATGCTACAGAGAGTGATGGTGCTTGTCATTGGAAGAGCGTCAAGACCGCCGTCGGCGACTGTGAAGTTTATTGCAGCAGAGGGGCGGTTTCGTCAGTTTCCTCTGGCTCGGATGCGTCGGGGTACTTTCCAAGTACAAGATCCGAGGCTGAGGGATCGGGTGTATACACAGGCAAAGGAGTGGAGTAGTCAATTTTCCTATCGCCGTTGGCATAGAAAAGCTGAGAGTATGCGGGAAGGCTGGCCGCGTAAGGAGAGCTGGGTTTGGGAAGATCAAGCAATCTCATCGCAGGGGATGTCGAGTGGTTGTCGCCAGCGACCGAGGAACAATGAGGCTGGGGCAGCGTGTGTGTAAAGCGCAGAGGAACGAAGAATCGAATACGCTGGGTGACGCGCTCCGGGTTCTCGCCTTCGGTGAGATCGTATGTGCACGTCAACGTAACGTATAGCTTGTGAGCGACGCCCAAGAAAGGAGATTGACCAGACGGTCGAAGCGTACGTCGGGCCTTCCACGAGTCGTCGTCCTCCTTGGACGAATGCGTCCGATGTGCGACACCGACACTGGTTTGTAGAGAGAACCACGGATCTGATCGAGACGAGTTCGCATCTCCTCGGAAGGCGTATCCATCCCCACCAATCACGTAGTGACCTGAGGTGTTCTCTGGCAGAAGGGAAAACGAACGAGTTACGTTCTGCGCGATCGGTCGAGGACTGGCAAGGCCTAGCTCGTAGATTGCTTGTACGGGATGTGGATCGAGTAGAGGCACGCGCGGTGGCTGCTGCGACCTTGGAGGTACGGGGTATTGCTGGATATACGCGTCCAATGGGAGCATACTATGCTAACGTCAGACGGATTTCTACGATGCGTGGTAGACGAGCAGTGTCACATACCGATAGCGTTCACTCTGCTCGAGCTCAACGTCAAAGTCCGATACGCGTAGCCGATTACATTCAGATTCTGACAAACCCACTGCGCGTAGCCGCAGAGAAAAGGGAATCGACTCATCCTCCATCCCCACGAACTCGGGAGCTGACATCTGTACCCGTAGACTCGAGAGAAGGTCAACCGGGAATGAGTTATCCTTCTTGGGTTCCACATCAGGAGTGACGGCATAATGTGTGTGCGGCCAAAGAGACGTTGATTCGGCGAGGGACTGTGCTGGCGACCGCAATCGATTGAGCTGGATGTCGACATGGGGTGCTTTGACGATACGGGTTTGAGAACGAAAGGGAGAGCAGAATGTGGAGAACCAAGAACTCGAGCCGCTGCTGTCGCCGTTGTTCAGCACAGCGGACGCGTGTAGTGCATACCGCGTGCCACCCTCGCGCTGCCCAAATTTGGATGTTTCCGGGAGCCAGCCTGGGACAGTGAGATTGAACACTACGTTCCAGGTACATGCGCCATCCTCCCGGTCGTGCTCGATGTTGCTCAGTTCTATTGGCTCGTCCGTAACGAGCTGTTGCGATATTGAACAAAGACGCAAAGCGGAGTAGCCTGTCTCCTCGGTAAGAAGTTCGGTTTGCCCCTCGAAAGTGACAACCAGCGACTGCAGAAGAATAGAGACGATACGTCTCCGGTCGAAATACGAGGCGTAGAGAGACGAGGAAAGCGACACTTCGACATAGCCGGACAAAGAATATGCGGCGCTGCGTAGAGAATCAGCCACTGAAGGTGTATGACTATTCAGTCATGTGCTTACTGTCTATCGGGCTCGCCGTACACGTCTAACGATTCTGAGAAGGGAACGATGGAGATCGATACAGACATTGCGGAGCGCTATATGTCCGAGTGCTTAACCTTGAGGAAGAGAGGGAATAGCTGCGACGCTCCTGACATAGGGGTAAGCGGTATATAAGCCCGGGTACCATCGCAGCTATGCTATGACATGCGTTGTCCGACAAGGACACGCATGTCTAGACAGTCTGAAAGAGATCCTTTAGCATGGTCATCTAGCCGGTTGATGGAAAAGATAAAGACAACTTCAGGGACAGAGAGACTGTGTACCTACCGGACGACGGGTGAGCTGGCTTTTTGTCCTGTATCCATTGTCCCTTTTTGAACATGCCTTTGATGTCTGCCTTTTCTGGGCGGTAAAGTGGTCGGACATCATGTTGAAGGGAACTTCCCAGGAAGGGACAATAGAGAATGCTGTACTCGTGTTTCCTGAGGGAATTAGCTCGTTGCCAGTCGCGAGCCTCGTTTTTATCTTGAAGTGTGTGGCGTCACCTCTTCAACCCATTGTCTTTATAAGCGTTTTGTCTGTCAGTGGCGAATACGCGGTCAAGCTGTCATAGGAATGGAAACGTACATCTTCAGGACAATACCCGACGATTCATCGGAGAACTTGAAAGTAGAAAGACTTGGAGATGACGACCATGGTGAAGTCTGAGTAAGTCACTTCATCAATTGGCGCATCAGCGCATCAATTGATGGGAACCAATCAACAAGCGGTCCCCGAGTTCATGGAGAAACTGCACGATTCAAAAATTATGTGACATATACCTGGTCTGTTCCCGACATATTCAAGGTGGCCGCTGAATTCACCTGTTATAAGTACTAGCGTCACTGCTTTGACGTTCTCACGGTAGAACCAGGTTCTACACCTTCCGAAGAGAGAAAGGATGGAACTGAATCAGGGCCGAAGGACTGCAGTCATCATCGTTTTGGCACAATTGGACACTTCGCTCGGTATACCAGCCTCATCTTGAAGTTCTACATTGACAGGGTGTATACATAAGTATCGTAGTAAATGACGTACAGTCTCGAGCAAGCCACTTTCACCGAAACCCCTTCAGATGGTATCCTGCTCAACAAATTTAGAGTCGTCGAGGCCCTAGATTATATATCTCTCTGCACGTTACACAGCATGCCCACCACTCTTCTCAACTTCCTCTGCCTTGCCATGTACTGGATATGTAAGGACTGTGTCCCTTGACATGTTAGAAGACGACCCTCGGCTGTAACGTGACCGGCCCTTCAAAAACTCCGGGCTCGCGAATTGCATACCACTCGAAAGTTGCACGGTAGGAGTGTTGGCCCTGCTATTGCTATCATCGGCGAAGCCCACTCTTGCTGTGATAAGACATTGAGAGATGCCCTATCGAGTTTCGTTAGGAAAGACGACACGTTTTGCATGCCAGAACGCTCACAAAAAAGATGGGCAAAATACAGTCCATGACATAGCCAAAGTTCAGGCCATCCTAGAGGCGACGATGTCATTACGAGCCATATAAAAGGCGTATCAGGCGGGTGAGGACTTACCGTGATATGACCCTTTGTCGGCGCCAAAGCAGCGATCTCGAGTAGAACGAGCCCAAGCCACGTCACGAGAGCAGACTCGGTGATAGCTTCCAAAGCGACTATGTAGTAGTTACGATGTAGGCTTGTGCGATAGACAATCCTACGGCCAGATAAATGGGTAAGTATTCCATCGGCGAAGGGAAGTGCTCAGACTCACAGAATCTTCGTCAGAATAGCAATCGTCATCACGGTATTGATTCCAAAGGTCACCCAGCCCCACGCCACATTCATCTTGAAAGCAAAAGGTTCCAGCCGTGCATAATCCACTGCGCTATGGTATAATGAGAGGAACAGGCAGTCTTCTGCAACACCAAAAACTGGGATACAATGATTGGCACGCTGAGTATATATCTTTTGCGCTGAGATTGCCGTATGACTCACGGCAGTTGATAGTAACTGCGACGACGGGGACATATAGCGCCCATCGCTGGCACTCGAAAACCTTGTAGAAGCGCCATGCCAGCAGACCATCCGAGATAAAGGCCTGCGTAGTGAGTATCAGCAAGCGCGGAGAGTGTAAAAATGATAAACCAGTATGCTCACAGCGATTGTCGTCGTGAGCCTACATAGTCAAGGTGCAACCTGTTAGCAGAGATCCCACAGGCCGACTAAGGTGAAGCCAACGTACGCCGAGGCAAAGAGCAGGGGCACGTCCACAAGGCGTTGCTCGTTAGGAGGCGGGTTCAGCAGTCTTGATCGTCCAAACTGGACCGCACGACACGTATAATGGGCCAATATCGTCAAGAACCTAATACAATGGGGCACCGTTCAAATCATGATCCTTTCAGTTAGAGATCCAGAAGCTCACTGAACGATGGTCACGATCCGCAGACGTCTCTGGGCTACATCCTGGCGCTTATACGTGGACCATATTGCGAGGAAAAACAGGACCAGGTAAACGCCTCCAAAACAAGCTACGATCAGTCGGATTCGAGCTGTAGTATCGGACGACTCACCAAATAAAGCACTAAGAGAGCAGAAAATGACGGCAGCTATGGAGAGTAGGTGAAAGCGGAATTCAAATCCTGCGGTTACGTCTGGAGTGGACATCGTTCAGGTCGAGCGATTGAGAGGTGGTACGGGACGAAGGGGGTGGGATGCCAGTAGCGAAGTCAACTAATATTAAATCTACCCACATATACGAAGCCTGCAACTAAGTATCACTCTGTGAAACCCCAAGCCTTCTTTGAACTGACAACTATTAACGTTTTCATCAGTCAGTGGAGTTTTTGATATAGCCGTGCAGATGTCCGATGCAGAATTAGGACAGATTGTGTTGGGATGTACGTATCTGCACTGCATGTCGACCCGATACCTGCGGTGGGAGGCCTGTGAATGGCTAACCTTAACAGGCAGGCCTATACAGAGTGGGTCATCATGTGGGCACCGCTCGAGAATTTGACGGAGGTAACAATATTGAATGGAACCTGTTAGATTACTGATCCTACGCTTCAACGAGGTAGACTTACATCGCATCAGTGCAGTCCCTCGCACAACTTCAGCTTCGTCAACTTTTGATGGTCACTTCGAGTCGAAGAACCCGTTAGCTTCCATGCGTATGCATACACACTGGAATAGGGTATATTCGCCGCATATGTACGTTGTCTGGAGAGAAGAAGTGATTGAGGACGACTCGGTTCGAATGCCCTAGTCAGATAAGCTCATGTCGCACAGCACTCGCACTCATCAAAATAATATGGCCATAACCATCGAGCATCGAGCAGTGCGGCCTGCATGGTAGACGAATATCCTTCTCTGCATCGGCGATGGATATAGTACTTTGGCGGCACGATGCCTTCCGTGGCTCGTTAACGTGGCTGCACAATATGTGACAAAGTGCCGCCCTACTTATTACCATCGAATCTGAAAATAAATGGACCCAAATAGGACTTCAGTGTCATATCGACAGCAGGAATTGATCGAAAAGCGAACGACATACTTAACCCTTGCCAACGCGCTCCTAGTCCGCGCCTCTCCGCTTTTTACTATACTCCCTACATTCGACCATCGTGCACCCAGGAAGATTTGAGTTCGAGGATGTCGCACTGCCAAACCAGTCGGCGGACAATACGTCTCTGAACTCCCGCAATTCGTACTCGACGCATTCCCGATGTTGATAGAACGTGGAGTACTTGAAGTCGTTCTTGATCATGATGGTGCGGCAGTTGGTAAACCGTCGGAGCGCCGTTCGCATGTCGTACCAGGGCCACTCATGAACATTGGTGAGAATCACAGGGTCCTCGTCAGTCACAACGTCCTGGTGAGAGGCCAAGTTGGGAAGACTGCTGCCGAGCGTGACGGAACGAACATGTCCTTCGGGGATGAGAGAGATCAGTCGAACAGTTTTTTCCCATTCAACCTCGGAAACTCCGAGACGCTTGTTCGTGCGGGTGAAGTAGGAGTTAATCTTGACCGCCAATTCTTCCAAGTGGGAGCAGGCTCTAAGCCCATCGGCTGGTATAATCTCGGTTGCTTGGGAGAAGCGAGAGTCAGTCGTTCAGATTGTACAAAGATGTTTACGACCGTGATATGTACTTACTTCTGTCACGCTGAATTTGTTTATGTAGCGCAAGGCTAAATCGCTTCAGATTGCGCCCTACACTGGCGAGTAGCGCAACCAACGATGGGTTATTCCACCCAATGACAAAATCCACACTTGTGAGGTGCTTGAAAGCGCCTATCTGGGGGAGAAAAGTGCGAAGGAAGGAGCCTTGCGAAGCTCCATTCAGCGTTAAGCCGAGAGTGTGTATTTTGAGTTCTCTAGGTGCAGCTTCTTGGAGTGCAAAAGCAATGCTGTCGTCGGTGGCAACGGCATGAAGTTCTTCGGAGTCAAGTTGCAAGTTCTGGATCTCTGAGAAAAGTCCAATCATACGTAAAAGATGCCCATAGAGAGCTGCGACATCTAACCTCTCCGTGACACGGTTGTTAAGTCTGAGTTTTTGAAGGTGATGGGCCTGCACTGGATGGGGCCTCTCTGGGTCTCCGGAATCTATGTAAGACACGTGCAACAAGCTCAACGTTTCTATGTTGCGAGCGGTTGCCAGCAGATCCTCCAATTCAGCGACGTCAACTACACAGAACTCGATGTAGACATCTTTCACGGAGTTCGCCAGCCATGGATTTTCGCGAAGGAATGAACAGTGGCCCTTCAAGTTTTTCTTCTGCACGGTGTTACCAGATATGCGAATACACCGAAATAAATGGGGTAAAGCAATGCGGCGCCATTTCCGACAGACGAGAGAACAAGCAATCCTGTAGTCCATCGTCCACCCGGACTGAGAGGAGGAATGTTTGACTGGTCCTGATTCGTCGCCGATGATCATGGCCAAGATTTCGTTTGGAAGCCGCTCAGCCATGTTCCTACGCTTTGCGGCGGAGGTTGCTGACTCGAGCAGCGTATTTTTCGTGCGAAAGTCGATGTCTGCGTTGGACGAAGTGCCAGTGGGACCTGCATGATGCTCCACCTGAACTGGCATTTTCTATCCACTATTGTCAGCGTGAAACTATGAACAAGGCAGCGTTGGAATTCTACCGGGATGTCGTGGTTGTATATACACATGGTTAACGTTGGCTAGGTCGTGGTGGAAGGAGATTTGAACTCAAGTCTACTCAAGTTCAACGGACTCGACGGTGATCGGGTGGCGCCCACGTGGCCTTAAAAGTTATGGGCGTCTGCCTAACAGTGCAGCTTCATCCTTACTACTCAAAATGACCTCTATACTCAAGGCTCAAAAGGCAAACGCACTCAAGGCCGATGCAAAAGGAAAAGGAAAGCGAAAGGCGGACGATATGGACGTCGACGAGGTCGCTGCACCGACCCCAAAAAGAAGAAACAAGCAGAGAGTGTTGTTACTCTCCTCCCGTGGTATAACACATCGCATGCGGCATCTCATGAACGACATTGAAGCATTGTTACCGCACGTAAAGAAAGGTGTGTCTTGTTATTACTTTCACTCACTTCAAGGTATCTAATTTCTCTGCCAAGATTCGAAACTCGACTCGAAGAACCACCTCCACCTCCTCCCCGAGCTCGCAGACCTAAACAACTGCAATAACGCCCTGTACTTTGAAGCCAGACGACATGAAGACCTCTACATGTGGGCCGCCAAAACGCCCAACGGGCCCAGCATCAAGCTGCACGTACAAAACGTCCACACCATGGACGAGCTCAAAATGACTGGGAACTGTCTGAAAGGAAGCAGAGGACTGTTGAGCTTTGACAAGGCGTTCGAGCAGTCAGAGTGGGGGAAGCTGACGAAGGAGGTGTTTACTCATGTGCGTTGCATCTAAAAGTACTCGAGGGATCATACAAGGTATTGACGAGTTTGCGCTTGCGTCCAGATATTCGGCGTCCCACCACAAGCACGAAAAGCCAAACCTTTCATTGACCACATCCTCACCTTCTCCCTCATCGACGAGAAAATTTGGTTCCGCAATTATCAGGTCCGTACTATCATACATACCCGTTATAGCTTAGGGCTACGTTGACATCTCTCATAGATTGTCGAGAAAGACCCCCTCCAGCCAAACGGCCCTCCTCAAACAAGTCTCGTCGAGATAGGTCCCCGGTTCGTCTTGACTCCTATACGTATATTCGAAGGAGCCTTCGGCGGTGCAACCGTCTACTCGAACCCAGGTTCGTTTTGCACGATAACAATGATGTTCGCACAGGATTAACGAACCTAAAATTCTTATTCGCAGAGTTCATCTCCCCGGCAGCAGTACGTACCGCTCTGAGGAGAGAACAGGGCTCCAAGTATGGCAGCCGGAAGGACGCGGAGGAGGAGAGGAGCGAAAGGAGAGAGAGGAGAAAGTTGGACGAGGACGAGTTGGCTGTGGCCAAGGTCTTTGCGTGATCTTTATGATATTTTCCGTACGCTTGAAAACCTTGCTTGTGTTTCGGTACGACGATGCTCCTATTGTATCACATTTTTCGCGTCAGGGAAACGGGGGCAGTGATATTGCTGGCGAAGGCATGCAGGGATGTTTATGGTACTATGCGTGTATGTGTGACACAGTTGAGTGCGACTATGGATACATGAACTATCTACTGGTCCTGATGAGAGGTATCTTCCACTACTACTTACTGTCTACATGAATGTTGAGATGCACTGCTACTAGTATAAGTCCGCTTATATACTGTACTTCCGTCCTGTTGAAGGTGAATCGTCACTACCATTCAACGCTCAGACCTGCTTGAGCCCCGGATACTCCTTCCCCAGCCACTCCAAGAACGTCTTCCACCTCGCATCCCACTTCCTCAGTGCTTCGACCTTCTCCTGCTCATCCAACGACGAGTACTGTATATTCCTTGGGTCCACATACACACTTAAAAAAGTGAAGTAGGCGCACCTTGAAACTCTGCCTCGCCAACTCCTTCATCGTGATTAACCCAGAGACCTCACTGGCGACAAGCACCTGGAAGAAGTCAAATGAGAGGCCCATGTTGCCGAAGACGGCGGGGTCGTCTGAGCAGAGAGAGACGGGGACGCCGTGGTTGATGAGTGCGGGGAGGGGGTGCATGGGCATTGAGGATGTCAGGCGCTACATGATGAAGAAAGAGTGTTAGTAGAAGCAGAGGAGGGAAAGAGGGGAAACGTACGAGGATTTCGTTGCTGTGGGGAGACAAGTGGGTTTTAGATAAGAAGTATGGGGGAGAACGAGGTGGACGTACGATATGGGACAAACTTCGACAGCGATGTCCTTTTCTTTGCAGATCTCCATAAGTTTCGGGTGTTTAATGAGCGAGAACCTTTCGCAAACCAGAACAAATCATCGAATCAAGTCAACTCAAGACGAAGAAAAGAGAGTCAGAACACGCTTACCCATGCCCAATCCGCTTAGTCCCCAACAAAATCGCATCGTACAAATTCACATCCGCATTCGTCCCATCTCCCAACGTCTCACCCGCATGGAAGATAAACGGGATCTCTATCCCGAGGTCTTTCTGCTTCTGTACGAACTTGGTTAGGGGAACGAGGTAGTCGGTGAGGGGGCGAAGGGAGTCTTCGTGGCCTACGAGGTCGAATCCTAGGATGCGCAAGTGAGGAAAGTTAGTAAGTCAGTTGGGAGAGTATGCTCTCGGAAGCGAGAGAAACCTTGTACAATCAAGAGGTAGAGGCACGTACCAGCGATCAGATGCGGGAACTCTTGTTTGAGAGCGATACAGTCGTCGAGGTACCATTCGAGCTCTTCAGGAGGTATGAACCGGATGGTGGTGTAGATGATCTAACGAGGTCCGGATGGTTAGTTAGTCAAATATAAACGGCCACTCAAGGCACTTATGTACCTTTGAACCAACAAACTCATCCTCGCGACCTTCATCCTTCAGCTGCTGCTTCACCTCGTTTAAGATGCGATCGTACTCGGTGAGGAGTGTGCTGTGCGAGACGTTCTCTTCGGCTGCTTCGCTGAAGATGAGTCTGGTGGGCAATTCGGATTATGATTAATGTGATAGAAATGGAGAGGAGAAGAGCAAGGGCGAGTTACCTGTAGAGGAAGTTGATGCGGACTTCGAGGTAGGATATCCCGTCGGCTATGGACGAGAGGAAGAATTCGCGGACGTAGTCTCGCCAGACGGGGAGGTAGTGTATGAGAGGCTACAAGCGATGCATTTAGAGAAGTAAAGTAAATATGCAGAGGGACAAAGGCGGACGCACAGCTGTGGTACGGAATGTGCCCTGGAATTTCTCCCAAATCTATAGGCCGTCTGGGGTCAATACCGTGGCGTACTGGCTACCGTAACAGTAGTGGCTCATACCTTCGCCGTAGTATTATGCGTTTTGTAAGCCTCAGCAGGGCTTATAGTCACAGCAGAGACAATCCACTTATCAAAGCCTTCAGGACCACCAAGCTCCTTGGCGAAATTCTGTCTTGCGACCAGCAAAGGAACCCACTCGCCAGGCGCGTATGATGCCCCTGTGAGCGAGGAAACGGAGCTCCATTCCTGCTGCTGAAGAGCCTTGAACTCCGGTTTGGTGGAGGAGACGGTTTCTGTGGTTAATGCTACTGAGGAACGGACGTGTAGTGCAGGATGGCGGAGGGCGAGGCGGAGGAGGACTTCGACGTTCACGGTTGCGTCAAGGTGCGCGTGTAAGAGGGCACCTTTCGGAAGCTAGTAATATCAAACAGTCAGTTATGATTTTGTCCAGGTCGGTGCGCGTACCTTGCTCATGATCTTGAATATCTGTGTTTGGGTAATGATGTCTCGTGCTGATGAAAGCGTACCACCACAGTGAGAATCAGGTCTCTATTGCACATACAACAAATGGATAATACCGGTAAGAAATGCCATCCCAGGAAATAGATGGGTGTCATCGTCGACCTCCAAATTACTGTCCGGTCCCCAGATATTACGAGCTTCCTGGGCACGAATAGCTCGTACGAGGCCATCTGCCTTCAGCTCTACTTCGTTGACGACC
Organism: Irpex lacteus; assembly: GCA_001986395.2. Taxonomy (NCBI): domain Eukaryota; kingdom Fungi; phylum Basidiomycota; class Agaricomycetes; order Polyporales; family Irpicaceae; genus Irpex; species Irpex lacteus. The sequence continues at coordinate 513,454 of MQVO02000004.1, read as the reverse complement.
TGTGTATTGGATTTGGCATCAAGACGCTGGCCTCTATCCTCAGCTATTAATTGCTCCCGCCGCGCATAATATTCTTTGAGATCTGTAGACATCCTATGTTAGCTTCACCGTGCACGGTGGAAGTACTAAATTACTTCAGGTTCAGCGTTCGATACTGAGATCAAGTTCGGCCACGCTATTGGACGGGAGATGCCGACTAGCTACTACACCGCGTAGACGCTCAAACGCGAGAATCAGTCGCGTGTTGTTCAGAACTTCAGACTTGGACGTGGTTATTCTCTGGTTACTCCCTACACTCATCTTGAAATGTCTTCAGAAGACGAACTTGGTAAGTGTTCAAATGTTCACGCTAATAAATACTATAGCTTATATGTTTCCTCAAGATGGTTTCAACCCAACTACACCTGCGCCTACCAAGATTGGCCCACCGCGAGGTGCAGCGGCTCGTCAGGCAAAGGCGGGACCCTCTAAACCTACCGCGGCTGCAGGCAAGAAAGGAAACAAAACTGCGCAGGAGAAGAGCAATGGAGACACCTCTAAGTCAATCGACGTGGTGGTTCTATCCTCGGACGACGACGGGAAGAAGGCAGCTCGCAAGGAAACGACGGCAGCGAAGGGAAAGGGGAAGGAACCAGTAGCAGCTACTAAACCTGCACCTAAACCTATACCTCAGGCTAATGGCAAGGCGAAGGCTAAGGGAAAGGCAAAAGCCAGCTCTCCTCCTCCGTCTGATGCCATGCAGGTAGACAGTGGTGAACCTGCTGAAGAGGTTGTCCCACCAGCTAAACCCGCAAGAACGGTTCGAACCAATGTGAAACCGGTTTCCGATGCTCCTAGTCCACCTCCCGCTAAGCGTCCGAGGCAAGAATCGGCGTTGGAGGCGGAGGTCACACGGTTGCGGCGACGGCTGGACGATGTACGTATTTTACAGCCAATGTAAGGTCTTATTTGTACATTCTCACTAGTGGGCTCCCCAGGTTGCTGCCCAAAGGGACAGGCTGAGTGAGCAGCTGAAAGAGGCACTCGAGGTGCGGGAGACGGAGCCTGAGCGATTGCTAGCGGAGAGTTTGGCGCGGTACGACGAAAGCATGCAATGTACGTGATTTTGTGCTATACACGAAGGTGCGGCTAACACGGAATAGCACAACAGCATCTCTTGCAAGAACAGTCAACGTCTCTAGCGTACTTCAAAGCACTGCCTGACTCTGGTCAGCTTCATAACTTGCAGTTCATAACTCGGGACGCAGCTGCAGAAGAGAGCAAGGCGGTGATGGGCCGCAACAAGAAATTGGAGCAAACGCTACGAGACAGAGATGCTCGGATCGCTGAACTCGAAAGCACAAGTAAGTACAAACGCATCGTGCTCTCCCTTCGATATACTGACATCAAGTACCAGACAAGGAACTCGACAAGCAATTGCAGGCTGAAGTCCAAATGGCGAAGGAGTATCGAGAGAAGAACCCACAAGGCAAGCTGGGAACTAATGGACCATCGAAGCCTTTGAACGGATCTTCCTCGCAGCGGGACAACGACGTCCTCAAGCTATACGAGGACTTGACAAACTTCCTCATCACCAACGTGGTACCAGGCCAAGCAGTGTACCCCGCTTTCCCCGATCTGCGAGAGAAAACGTTCCACTGCACCTGCACTCATGTTGGGCCCGTCTCAGGGAAAGGCATTAATCCCAGTACGTGGATTATTACCTTCTTGTCATTCAACGTTCGCTTACTGGGACATTCGTGCAGGCGTTCAATTCACGTTACGGCATATGTGGAAACCCAGGGACCACGAATCTGCCTCGCCACCTACATCGAAGAAGGACTTGATAGAGACGGTGGAATACATCCCCAACCTCCAGAACGAGTCCGAGGAATTCAAGGCAGGGCTTGACTTCTTCAAAGATTCGTTTGTGTTCGAGCGAGACCAGCTGCATGTTTTCATGCGCACGCTGGGCGAGCGACTTGCTGATCTAGCAGGGGAAGAATCTGACGGGGAGAAATCATCATAGGGCATCTTCACTATGCTTTTCAGATGGGGTTCGAAATGTTGTATCTTCTTACATGTACGTTTGTCTATGGATCTCTTCTGGTTGCGTCTATACCCGACTTCATTCTATCGTATATGACCGTAGGGCCACTTATATCTATAATCTTTCATCTCATCCCAATGGTTCCCCTGCCTCTATCAATACACCTGCGCCGGCCTTCCTCCAGATACGTACTGCACGTTCGTCATGTGCGTGTATAGCTTTCTTCAAGATCAGGGGGACGAAGCCGCCCTCGATATCAGACCCGCCAAGGTCGGCACCGGTCTTGACTAAGAGATCAACGACGGTTTCGTGGCCTTGTCTCGCCGCCTAGATAGGGGCCACCATCTCAGCATGCATGTACTATTATAAGCGAGAGGGATGAGAACTCACGTAGTAAAGTGCAGTGTGCCCAAGTCCATCGCGCAAATGAACGAGCGCGCCGTTCTCCAGTAGAACCTGCACACAAGCCAGGCTTCCGTTCAGAGCAGCCACATGAAGAGGTGTCCGTCCAGATGCAGCGTCGATGCAATTCGCAGGCCCGATGCCCCCTGTGTAAGCTGAAGCATTCTCACTAGGTGAGGTCAAGTCCGGAGACGATTCCGTGGGCTTCAAGCAGAACTGTAGTCCCTCCACGTCATTCTTCGCCACAGCGAGATGTGTCAAAAGCGGAAGGAGAGCTGTTTCGGTGGAAGCAGCGTCAGCGGCTGTCCACGACCACGGCGCAGCTGATTCATGAGCTTCGGGGTCCCCGAGCGTGGGCGTTGTGACCACCACCTTCGGTACTTGAGGCGAGGACAAACGAACGACTTGAGATAGGACGCCGTGGATGGTGTCTAGTGATTCGTCGATTTCTCCTTGGAGACCGCGACCTTTGGGAAGAGCGCTGGATGTGTGGACGGTGATCTCTCCACGGAGAGAAGTGCCCATCAAGGCGCGTACTTGGGCGACGGAGAGCTCAGGCTTGCTGAGGAGGTACTCTAGTTTCGTGAGCGCACACTAGGAGTAAGTAGCATGTATGAACATCAGCAAGTTGTATTGGTCAGTTGAGATGGTCGTACCTCCGGAGTCATGTCTCCTCCCGAGACAATCCCAGCTTTGAGAAGTCCTATTCCAGTTTCGTAATGCGCCGATACGCTGCCTTTGGCGCATTGGGATATAGCGACGATGACTACGCCGCGGTCGCACGCTTCACGCAGGGCATTCATGAAGTCTGCACGCTGCGGGGCGTTCCCTGCGCCAAACGTCTCGAGGATGAGGCCGCGGATGGGCGGAGCGAGGAATCCGCGCACTGTAGCAGCTGTGATACCGGGGAATAGTCGCAATGTAGCTACAAAGAAGTGTTAGATAGCGATCGATATGGATACGATTGTAACACTTACCTACGTGAGGGCTCATGTCTACAAATACAGAGGTGAGATTGGTTGATTACGTAGTGAGAACACTTACTTTTGTGGGCCTTGAACCGTCTTACCCCAGTTTGTCTGATGAGGTTGTTCCAGTTTACAGAGATATCGATGCCAACTGGATTCCCTCAGACAGGTGCGCATCAATGAATTAAGTTGTCCACATACCGTGAACGAGAGGAGGGAAATTCGGGCTATCAAATGCGTTGAGGTCATTCGACGAGAATTTGTAGACTCGATTCCCTCTGTATAGTGTGTGATTGAAGAACAAGCACACCTCTGTAACGTAGTCAGCGACATTTAACACCTGCAATGGACAAGGGGTCCTGTTCACCTGGTATAATGAAGTGGCCCGCTATAGTGAGAGCACCCAACAGGTTGTCCACGGCGTCGTTCCGTAGCTGAGAAAGCGGTATCTGTGCGCCTGTTACAATGACGGTCTTACCCAAGTCTTCCAGCAGGAAGCTGAGCGCGGAGGATGTATAAGACATTGTGTCTGTTCCGTGCAGGATTACGAATGCATCGAATGTCGAGTAGTTCAGTTCTATTTCTGTCGCGATGCGCACCCAGTCTATTCTGGCAATGGAAGATGGGTTTCTCCGCGTTATGATCTGAGCATGATCATACCGTCTATTTCCATGTTACTGCTGTCCAGAAGAGGGTCCCACTTACTTGAATAGTCAGTTAAGCCCTCTAAGACTACTTCAAATGGCTGAAACTCGCCTCTAAGATTACATATCGAATTCGTTTTCGACTCGACCCGTTCACAGTAGTTCGCGGAGTAACTAGGCTGTGCAAGTGCGCTTCGTACAAGTCTTCCGAAAGTTTCGTTGACAGTGGGTTCCGCAAGCCGTCCTTCGGAGTAGTGTTTCCAGAAGCCGATAATGTGTCTACGCTGCCCATAGGTCGAGTAGACCTCACCAGCAATGTGGATGGGTGGTGAGCAGTAGGTACCACAGATTCACGGCCGGGCTGTCCTTGTGCAGGAGCTGAACTCCCACCAGGTATAGGACTTGCTCGTCCGCTACCAGTAGTAGCACTCCATTCCCTGAAACCTTCAACGGATGCGGAGTGAGAGAACAACGACTCTTCAAGGGGGTCGTGAAATCTGTGTTGGCTGTAGAGTGTTTCGGTGAGAAAGTACGGCTCTGGTACGTAACCTTGGTGCCCAACCAGCATCCCTATTGTCCCTCCAGTGTATATAACCAGCACTTTGGATTCGTCCGAGGGCTGTGAAAGCACCATGGTCGGAGAAGCGCGGGGCGATGCTACAAGGAGCTAAGAGGAGACAAGTCGAAAGTATTTTCCTTTCTCGGCCACAGGTTTACGATGAACAAATGAATGTAAATAGAGAGCGCTGTAGGCGCTTGGGAAATCTCGAGTCAATCCCGCCGGGTCCTACATAAACGCTCAATTATGATTCGGAACGTCGTAAGTTTAAGCATAAGGTGGCTTGTAGTATCTATTCAGGCTGTATTTTCCCAATTTCAATGCGCGTTGCAACTCCTTTCCCGCAAGCATGTAGAACCTTGGAGGATCGCCTCTGGGGCACTTCGTCCATGTCAGGTTCCCAGAAACCAGCTTCACGCCCCCGTTCTTATCTCTAAAAACCTTCCACTTCCACCTCACAGCCTGATACGTTTTGCACTCGTCCTTATCGTCCAACAAGTACCACTCAAATTCCTCCAAAGTTGGGCACCGTATCATCAACAAGAGTGTGTTCAAGTTGAATACTTGATTCGGGCAGTGAGAATGAGATAGAGGGATGATTTATGGCGATCTCGCGTAGTAGTAGGTAGTTGAGGGTGCCAGTGCGTCGGGTTGTCCGTAATATCTATTCAGACTGGTCTTCCTCAACTCGAGCGCACGGGCCAACTCCTCGCCTACAAGCGAATAAAACTTCGGTGGATCGTCGCTGCCAGGTCCGTCAATATATGAGAGTGTTCCAGAAGTCGATGTGACCCAGCCCTCGTTGTCTCGCTCGAACTCCCAATGCCACACCACGGCCTTGTACGAAGGCTGGGTGTATAGTCCGCCAGCGTTCTCTTCGCTCATAACGTACCAGTCAAAGTCTTCTAAACGAGGAAGAGAGTCTCCGAGGGCAGCGACATACTGGGCAACCCGCTCCTTGTGCCGTTTCTCCCATACACGCATCAGCAACGTCTCGTCCTCTTGATCTACTTGGGCTTCAGGTCCGAGATCCAGAGCCTGTCGAATGGCAAGAAAGATAAAAGCGAGCCGAGCCTTGATCCAATCACCCGAATGCTTGTGGTCCGCAATCAGGTCGTCCAACGAGAAGATATATTTCCCAGCACCAGACTTAGTGACGCCGTACGGGGGATGTGGGCTATCTATTGTCTCCACCCATTGGTCAGACAGATCGTCCTGGAAGCGATCAATATCCTCCGTGTCCCAAAACAGTGCGAGCGATGAAGAGTGGAAGGACAACTTCTTGATTTTTGACTCCGAAGCATGGCCCACGAGCCCTTCAATAAGACCGTCCTGTAATATCAATAGAGTCAATACGTGAGGATTTGTCAAAGAGAACTAGGACTGACCATCAGATCCCCAAATTTCACACGGGACAGACTTTGACTACCATGCGACACTCGTAGCTCTTCCAGGTCCGGAAAGTGGTTTGAAAATGCTTCCATCACTGCAGTGAAGTCGAGCTCCTGTCCAGTGCCATTGTGATCATCCGACCCAAACGCTCTCAGTCGCTGTATTGCCAAGGACTTGCATCGATATCGACGTTGCTGTGAGCCAACAGGTGATCGCCACTGGGTCGAGCCGGGCAAAAGCGGTTCACGTGCGAAGGCAAAGTCTGAGAATAGAACCACAGCTCCGTCGATAGGGGGCACGAGGTCTGGTGGGAATGGGTTTTCATGGTCGAGATCGTGATACTCGATTTGACATAGACGGCCGTTGAAAGTAGGATCCGTCAGTGGCGCAACCCACGTCCCTGTGCCGTCAATTAGCCTAAGCAAAGACTCAGGACGCAGCGGCCGTGGCGTAAGGACATTGACTTCTAGTAGAGTAGGGTGGCAGTGAATAAACTGAAACAGTGCCGCGGTATGTGACTCCCAGCCTTCCACCGTGAGGACTTTGAGATGAGGAAATTGGCAGCGCTGGATGCAATATTGCATGAGACGCGATACCTCCTTCTTGCGACCGTGGTAGTATAGGGCGAGCGTAGTGATAGACTCGAATGAGATGTTGGAGGACAGAGAAGGTGGTATAGATGCAGGCGCCGCTGCGCCACGTGTAATGAACAGCCGTAACACTTCAAGTCCTGGCACGGAGATAACGTCTGACCAGGACGCGTCAGCGGAATCGTCGCATCTGATTGCTACGCTGCTGAGACGAGAACATGGTTTGAGCATTTCGAGTAGATGATCGGGAGGGTATTCCTTGGTGCATTCAAAATTAATAATGTCGTGGAATGGGAACAGTACAGCTTGGTGCGTTGAGCTCTCTTGCACTAGCTGAGCGTCCGGGTGGTATGGCACCCGTACAGACCTAACGCACAGGAAATCATGAGTCGAGTTGGTTCGCAGGAGTCAGCGGCTACAGCGACGAACCTAACATAGGGTGTGACCTGTGCATGTCTACCTCCAGCTGAGAAGAGCGGGATAGCGTCAACGACAAGTTCATCCCACGAGTTGAAGGACAAGTGACGAAAGAGCAACGGGAGGTTGGCTTCACGTACGTGTCGGGAAACGCTGCTGACTGTTCGTAAAGATTTTACAGCACCGGTTCCCGTTGCCCGCTTGCTCTTGTCAATGTCAGCAATAAGCTGCTGTGTGATCTTGACCAGGAGCTCATTCGGCAGGTCGTCAAGCCCTCTGTGGCTTTGCGTCGACGTGAGGCTCATCTGGAAGTACTTGTGTTCGTGAGTAATGGAATAAAGGTGCAAGTTATTAGAGTTGTACCGCTAGGGTGAAAGGTATTCGTTCTTGTAGAGATGCACTGCGTCAAGGTCGTAAAGCAATCTTACTGCGCTGAGCCCGTCACATGCCCATTGCCCACGGTCCATAGCCTGAGTATGCCGTAATAACCCATTATGTAAGGGGTACGTTCGGTGACGATGCTGATTACTGCCAGAAGCACCAATGCAATATTGACCTGAACAGCCTGAGTTGGCTGGTGCGTCGTGGTAGTATGCAACAAAGTTACTAGTAAGTCACTAGCACGAGCGCTGGCGAGTCGGGTCTCCTGCAAATAACTGTCAACAATGAGCGATCGACAGATTGCATTGGCCCCAAGCTTCGTGCATACACATATCCATGCACACACATATCGAAGAACATCTTCCTGCCAAAACCAACATTGCACTCGTTCTGACTTCCATACTATGTACACGCAACTTTATTTACAGGTCTCGAAAAGAGCACATCATTGTAAGAAGAGGTTGATCATGGGCTACCGAACGGATAGTATGGCGCAGGAGCGACAGGTAATAATAGTATGTCGTACTCGGGCTGTTCGTAATACCGGTTCAAGCTTGTCTTCCCCAATTTCTGCGCGCGCTCCAATTCCTCCCCAACGAGTATATAGAACTTGGGTGGGTAATCACTGCAAGGACTATCTACATACGAGAGCATCCCAGAAACCGAAGTGACCCACCCTTCGCCATCTCGTTCGAACTCCCAATGCCACAGCAAGGCCATGTACGAAGGCTCCGAGGCCGAGGGTACTTTCGTTAACTCTTCGCTCATGACATACCAGTCAAACGCTTCCAGCAATGGGAGGGAGTCGCCGAGGGCCGTGACATACTGGCCAACCCGCTCCTTGTGCTTTGCCTCCCAAACTCTCATCAGCAATGTCTTGTCCTCTTGGTCTACCTGGGCGTCGGGACCGAGGCTTAGAAACTGTCGCACCGCGAAAAAGATACGCGCGAGGTGAGCCTCGATCTCATCATCTATGTCTTCTTTATCTTCAATCAGGTCGTTCAACGAGAAGAGTTGCCGTTGAACGCCATGAAGATGTACCCCGTACGGAGGATGTGCGCTATCCAGCATAACCCATTTATTAGGCCGATCGTCCTGAAAGTAAGCGGTGTCGTCCTCGTCCCAATATCGTTCGAGTGCTGAAGAGTGGACGGCCAGTTTCTTAATTTTCGACTCGTCGTTCTCGAGTCCTGCGGCGAGGCCGTCCTGTGACGCAAACTGAGTCAATACTGGACCACGCCATACATATACGCCATCACTACTTACCATCAGCGTTCCGAAACTCATGTCGCATCTACCTGCATGAGACAAGCGAAGCTCCTCCAGCTCGGGAGAATGGTTTGATATTGCTGCCATGAAGGCAGTTAAATCGAGAGGCTCCAACGGGCGTCTGCTAAATATAGTGAAAGTCCTGAGCCTGTTTATTGCCAGCGACTTGCATTTGTATCGACGTTGCTGTGAGCCAGCAGGTGACCGCCAACGAGTAGAACCCGACGATACTGGCTCGCGAACGAAGGCGAAATCGGAACATAAGATGACTTCATTTCTGTCGTCGGGAGGAATGAAGTCAGGCGGGAATGGATCTTGCCTGTCGTAATCGTGATACTCAATCTGACAAACACGGCGTGCTCCTGTTGCTCTTGTTGGAAGCATCCAAGTACCCGTGCCATCGATGAGCTTGAGCAACGATTCAGGACGTATCGCCCGTCTCGTGAGGACACTGACTTCCAACAGAGTGGGATGGGTATGGATGAACTGGAATAGGGTGGAGCAATGCGACTCCCAACCTTCCACTGTGAGGACGCGAAGGCTGGGGAACTGACAGTGTTGGATACAGTGTTCTATGAGACGCGACACCTCCTTCTGCCGCCCATGATTGTATAGAGCGAGGGTTGTGAGTGATTGAGATGAGACGTCTGGAAGTGGTAAAGGAAGAGACGTAGTCGGCAGTGCGTTGGCGTCTCGCGTGATGAACAGCCGTGCCTCTCTGAGACCCGGCATCGAGACATAGTCTGTCCACGACTCAGCTGCATCATCACATCGGATAGCCACGCTGTCGAGTCGAGTGAAGGACTTGAGTGAGTGGATAAGATGGGCTGGCGAGTATTCTTTGGTGAATTCAAAGCTGAAGATATCTTGGAAAGGAAACTGGGCGAAGGAGTGCGGCGAAGTCGTTTGCAATTGGAAGTCGGGATGGTATGGAACCCGTATGGATCTGAGACAACATGTGTGAATCATGTCCTCGCAGGAGCTGGACTGACAACGAACCTGACGTAGCGAGCTACCTGCTCATACTTGCCCCCGAACGAGAAAAGAGGTACGGCCTCGTCGGCAAGTTCCTCCCAAGAGTTGAAGACCATGTGGCGGAAGAGAAATGAGAGATTGGCTTCGCGCAAACGTTGAGAAACGCTGCTAACTGCTCGTAGAGATTGTAAGCCGCTTTTGTGCGCCACCCACTGGCATCGCTGCTCTTCAAGTTCAACCACCAACTTTGTGATCTTCACTAAGAGCTCGCTCGGTAAGTCGACAAGCATTCTGCAGTTCGTTCCCTGTATTCCAGAGACCTATTTAAGATGAGTGTGGCGAATAGAACTGGCGTTGAGATAGCACCTGTACGCTGCAAGATATTCGCTCTTGCTGGGGTGCACAACGACGACGACGCAAGTGCTAGCGGTCCTAATATATCAGCAGAGCCTCGCTGTGCATTGTCCACCATGTGCCGTAATATTGACTGTTATGTAAAGCGTTAGATTTTTTACTCGCTTGCAAGCAATTTATCCTCGGCTAGGAAAACATGCCATGGCGTTGGCTAAGTCTGCCCGTATAAGTAATCTTGGTACATGCAGCTGTGTTCTGGCCATAGTATAGCGTCCAACTGTCTCGTAATTGACAAGATACGTGAATCATCATCTCACAAGCTGCAGCTGCAAGGATGCCAGAAGTTCTAGCGTGAAGTTGTGGTTTGTGATTAAGATGTAGCGCGGCGAAGCGCCGGGAGATTAAGCAGGCGGATGATCAAGCAGCCAATCAGCGCCCCGTTTGCGATCGAATTATTTAGCCGCCTCCTTAGATATCCCGCTCTTCGCTCCAGTGACTCGACAAGTCCACCTTTCCTTTCAACCACCATGGAGGCTCTCAAAACCGTCTTCGAGCAAAAGAAAAACGAGGTAACTCGACTTTATTTCTCTCTTTGTTTTCGATGTTCTCATCGTGTTTCATAGGGTGTGCCGGCACTGGTCACTTTCGTGACCGCAGGCTATCCAACTCCCGAGGACACTGTCCCGATTCTGCTGTCCATGCAAGAGGGAGGAGCCGACATTATAGAACTTGGAGTACCTTTCTCAGACCCGATTGCCGATGGACCAACCATTCAGGAAACCAATGCGGTACGTGTGCTGCAATGCAGGGCGTGCATATGTCTCTGACTGTGTGGACACAGATTGCTGTCAATCAGAATGTGGAGTATGCAACCTGTTTGGGAATTGTTCGTGAGGCACGAAGCAAGGGTCTGACCGCACCTGTGCTACTCATGGGTTCGTTGCCCACAATATCGTGTGAGGTGAAAAGGAGTCTCATCAGCACGTAGGCTATTATAATCCAATGCTCGCGTACGGGGAGGACAAGGCAATTCAAGATGCGTTCGAGGCAGGGGCGAACGGTTTCATCGTAGTTGATCTTCCACCGGAGGAGGCTGCTACCTTCCGCGCTAAGTGCACGAAGTCCAAGTAAGTTATGGTTTTCTATTCCAAGGGCCTCGTCTAACCAACGATACGCAGGTTGTCCTATGTTCCTCTCATTGCACCATCTACTACGTTGCACCGTATCAAGTTCTTGGCTTCTATCGCTGATTCCTTCATCTATGTTGTTTCAAAGGTGCGTAACATATCTGAACGTAAAAAAAAGTCTCATAATAACTTCATCTCCGTCCTCGTGTCTAGATGGGAACCACAGGTTCCTCCGTGTCTGGCCAAGTCAACACCGCACTCCCTGATATCATCGCTCGTATCAAAGAGTATACCTCAGTTCCGCTTGCGGTCGGCTTCGGAGTCGCCACTCGTCAACACTTCGATTATGTTGCAGAATCAGGCGCAGACGGTGTTGTTATCGGAAGCAGACTCGTCGAGGTCATCAAAGAGTCGCCGAAAGATTCGTTGACCAAGAATGTAGAAGGCTACTGTCGTCAGATTTCACTCAAGGGCCAGTCTGTCCCGCCTACCCACAAGCTTCACGCCGCCAACGGTGATAAGCACTCTCAGCCAAACACCAATCCCAATCGTGAAGGCCCTGCTCCGGTGCATACCGCATCTGACCCCAGCACTCTTCCATCACGCTTTGGTGACTTCGGAGGGCAGTATGTTCCCGAGAGCTTGTTCGACTGCCTGGTGGAGTTGGAGGAGGCACACAAGTCCGCTATGGCCGATCCCGAGTTCTGGAAAGAGTTCCGTGGGCTCTACGGATACATGAACCGCCCATCGAACCTGTACAAAGCGGAAAGACTGACGGAACATGCGGGTGGCGCGACCATTTGGTTGAAGCGTGAAGATCTGTACGTATACATCAGTCTATTCGCTCGAAATTTTTGAAAGTTGACAATATCACAGGAACCATACCGGTTCACATAAGATCAACAACGCCATCGGGCAGCTTTTGCTTGCTCGTCGCATAGGAAAGACGCGTATCATCGCCGAGACGGGTGCTGGACAGCACGGTGTGGCGACTGCCACAGTCTGCGCCCGCTTTGGCCTCGAGTGTATCGTATACATGGGCGCCGAGGACGTTCGTCGCCAAGCTTTGAACGTATTCAGAATGAACATGCTTGGTGCCAAGGTATACTATCCTCGCTTTCCATCCTTTTGACGCATCATCTTACTCAGATGCCCTCTTAGGTGATTCCCGTCCATTCCGGGTCATGCACGCTCAAAGACGCCGTCAACGAGGCAATGCGTGATTGGGTCACCAACCTCTCCACCACTCACTACCTTGTCGGATCCGCCATCGGACCACACCCGTTCCCTACTATTGTCCGTGACTTCCAGAAAGTCATCAGTGAAGAGATCAAGCAGCAGCTGCACGAAGAGATCGGACGCTTACCCGACGCTGTTGTCGCCTGCGTGGGCGGAGGTAGCAACGCTATCGGCACCTTCTACGACTTTATCGGCGACAAGAGCGTGAAGCTGATCGGTGTGGAGGCTGGCGGTGAGGGTTTGGACGGTGATAGGCACAGTGCGACGTTGTCCAAAGGCCAGCCTGGTGTGCTACATGGAGTCCGGACGTATATTCTGCAATCACCGGCGGGACAGATCATCGAGACGCATTCGATCAGTGCGGGCTTGGACTATCCGGGTGTTGGACCTGAGCATGCTTGGTTGAAGGACTCAGGGAGGGCGCAGTATGTTGTGGCGACCGATGAACAGGCTCTTCGCGGCTTCAGGCTGATCACCCAGCTTGAGGGTATCATCCCAGGTAAGTTATCTGCATCGTGACTTCAATATTCTCTGCTGATATAATCTGCGTCGTAGCTCTTGAGTCGTCGCACGCTATCTGGGAGGGCGTACGATTAGCAAAGACCCTTCCCAAAGATCAGCACATCGTCATCGTAAGTTGTCCTGTCTAACCTTGGCAACAAATTTTACTCACATCGTTCTATTAGTGTTTGTCAGGCCGCGGAGACAAAGACGTTGAGCAGATCTCTCAGTTGCTACCCGGAAAATGGGAGGATATCCTCGACTGGCATGTGTCGAACGAATAGACTCCCAGAAGGCAAATCGGTTTGTAATCTATCGGGAGTGCTATTGGATATGCAGAGGAAACCGCAAGTGATGTCTAATTTTGTAAAGCAGTAGGATTTGACCACTAGAAAACGAATGTAACTTACTATGAAGATTGATTGTACGGGTCACTAACATGGGATGTCATTCTGACTCCGGGGTGCGACTGATACCAGTCGACGCTGACTAGTGCTGACTGTGCAGGCAGATGTACGACGTTCATCATTTGCAGAGTTTCGCACGCAAAACAATACTCGTTCCAGAGACCAGTTATCTATCTGAATGTCACTGCAAGTCCGACCGTGAGAACATCGTAATTGATAAGGATCATAACCAAGGATCATATTACTTGGGCTAACGCCCGTGCTCGCAACTAATATTGCTTCGACCTTTACGCTCAGCATAAACCTCCATCACACAACCTCGAGCTCGTACATGTCAGGAAATGACGAGGTGATGTTTCTCGGTTTGTATTTTCTCGTGATATTGACTGTATTCATCCTTTGTGCTACGTAGAACAAGTTGGATGCGCTCACCCAGCCTTCTGACTCGCACTATAATTAACACCTATGTATAAACAGCACTACGTTCTCTCTGCCCAATCACCATAAGTATCTCTTCACTGACGTCTTTCCTTCGTCACAAATCTACGAATGTTCACACTACAACATGGGACGTATTGGGCTTGTTGTCAGCTGGCCATCGTACACTCCACCAACCACCGGATCTCGAACAACACACGTACACGCGCTCCGGGAACACGAACAGTGAGAACGGAACCGGAGTGAGCACATACTGACCTCACCATCCATCCCTACCTTCCCACTAGTACTGACATCTTCATCACATACTTACTGTACACTGGGTAAATAACTAGTGTAACGCCAATTTACCCTTCCGCAATAGCAGCCGACTGGTACGCTCGATCCCAAGGAATTGGCGTCGTTGGAGCCCCCTTGAATCGACCAGTCTATCTGAGAGCTACTCCACCGTGTCTACGATACAAGGCACCGGGACATCTTTGGAGAGTCGTCAATGGGAGGCGTCGATGAGATGGTGGTGTCGTCGTTGCCAGGTACCCGCCCTCGCGATATCGGGCGCTGGCTCAGGTTGGTGGTTCAGCTGCTCCACTTGGGTTCGTTCCGTCGTATACGACGTCGTTACAGCAGGTAGTTCGCATATGTGCACTGACTATCGCGCAATCTATAACTCGGAATTGTGGTCTCATCCTCTTCGAAATCCTCGAGCTCGTCCACCGACGTCCGAGTCCGACGACCACCCCAGCCCCTGATTCGCCAACGGACAAACTCTCTTGCATGCTCACTCACTTAGCGCATCCAGGGCGCGAATGGCGCACGAATGGCGGAAGTTTCGCAACCGCTGCGTCTTCGTAGACTCGGACATTCGACATTCGAAAAGGTTGACGAACAACATACATATGCAATTTTGTCACATCTACTTCTACGTCTATCTATCTAAAGCACGAAAAAACTTCCATCGTATACCACAATGTTCAAAATTCAAAGTCCCCACGTTCCAACGAAACCACAATAATGTAAAAGCCATGCAATAAACCGAGCGTACGTATAGATAGATAATACAATTTCTCTTCTTTCTTTGTGCGTGGTCTGAGAATGTGGATGTTTTGTCGAAAATGCAGCAAACATGCAAACGTAACGTAACGATGAATGAACGATGAACAATAGAGGATAGAGAAGAGGAAGCAACGTGCGTAGAAACCATGTAATGTATTTTGCCGTGTATCGTGGAAATGCTAAATGCTGAATGCTAACGATGATGATAGACGATGATGATGAATAGTGGTCATGAGAACGTAACATGCAGTGTAGATAAAATGGATGGATGTGATGTGTTTTGGATGAGTTGAGTGGTGTTGTAGAAAATGAAATGAAGCGAGTATGCAATGGAAGGACGACGATGGTGGTGGTGGTTGGTGGTGTACGATAGCGATGAGTGGATGGATGGATGCGGTCTATGGTGATGGTGATGGGATATATGCGTATGTGTATGAGTGAGGCTGGTGGAAGATGCGTGCGACGAAACGATGAGTGGAGAGGAATCCATGCGATTTTTTCGAGAGTGCGAGCGAGTCGGGATGAGAGGTCCAAGAAGGCGTCGGTGTTGAAGACCGCGAGAGGTAGAGCCCACGACGATCACCACCCACCCTCAACAGCACCAACACAAACCCTCACACTCCCCCGTCCCTTCAACCCACTCCGTCCAGCACCAAACCCAGGCGCAGCCGCCGACGCAGGCACGTCCAACTCGTCCGGCCTCCTCCGCCCCCTCACCTCCCCCTTCCTCCTATTCTCCTTATCCTCCTTCTCCTGTTCCTCCACACCACCCTCAGAAGAAGAAGACTCCTCGGAATCTGAGTCGCTCTCCACAGCACACCCCTTCAACCCCCTCGTCAACGCCTCCACAAACTCGTACTTTACCCGCCTCGCCTTCGGACTCGAGTTCCTCCTCTGGTTTTGGTTGTGGTGGTGGTGGCGGGTGTACGACGACGGTCTCGGTGCGCCTGAGATGACAGGCGAGCTAGACACCCACTCGGCAACCTTCTCGACGCTATCAATGCGCGCACGCTGCGCAGCCGACATCCTCGCCCGCCCTCTTTCTCGTTCTCGTTCATGGTGTCGGTGTTCGTACGTCGCGCGCGGCGACCTCTGTCCTCTCCTCGCCGATATACTCCTAACATCAGGATCGCGCGTCCTAGCTCGCCCACGTCCCCTGTTCTCATCCTGCACCTGTACATGCTCCCGACTCCGTCTCGTGATGGATCCGAACCCGCCATCGAGCACGTCCCGCTCGGTCTTGACGGACGTCGGCGAGTTCGCGTGGGTAAAGTCGGAGGCGTTGGCGGAAACTGTGGCGTGGCTCACGCGCGGTGTCGTCGGGCTCGCTAGTTGCAGGCTCTTGCTCAGCTGGGCCAGCGCGCTCGGTGCGCGCCAGTGACGTGATGAGCTTGACGATGAGGAAGGTACCCCGGAGCTCTTCGGTGATGATGTCGAGAGTGTTGACAACGGCGCGGTGGTGCCACCCTGCAGAAGGCTAAAGTACGCTGGGAGACTCGCCCGATTGCGTTTCCGGCGTGCTTGGGCTTGTTCTAGGTTGTTCGATGATGAAGCGTGAGACTGGCGGTCGCCTTCCTCGGAGAGACAAAGGGATGAGGCGTCGTCTCCGTCCACAGAAGAGTTGGCGGCGTAGTAAGGCGACGGCATGCTCTTGCCCGCACCGAAGCTTGATGCGGAGGACGGAGAGGAGGTCGTCATCCCAGACTGATGTCTCAGGAGGCGGGGGACCGTGGACCGGTGGTTGGTGGTAGATGGCCGACGAGCGTATTGCATTCCGCTGCGTGCGTGGAGGGGATGCAAGTACTGCGGACTCTTCGTGCTCTCGCTCAGGGGGTCGGCCGGAGTAAGAGAGGGGTCGTGAATGTGGATGGAGGTGTCGTTGAGATCCTCGGTCGTCAACCAGCCCATGGAAGAATTAGACGACGATGAGATGGAGTGTTTGTGTCTGTGTGAGCGACCGAGCACAGAAGGGACGAGCGCGGGAACGTCTGCAGAGTCTGTGGTCGATGTGAGATAAGGGGAGGCGTAGGCGCTGCTAGTTGCGCTGAGGCTGGGACTGGTGAGGCCGGAGGAGGTGGAAGCGTCGAGAGTCGAGCACTCGTCGCTGCAGTAGACTTGGCTAGAGACACAAAGGAATTTGTGTCAGTAATTTTTTAAAGTGACGGGGTGGAAGAAGGATGAGGCGGAGAGGACAGGATAAGAGAATTTATAAACGTTGAGAAGGCAGGCAACGTGGATAGGGACGTCAGAAAGGACAGGGATAAGCAGAAAGGGGAAGGGCGGATAGAGCATATATGTTAACGCAAGCGAGAGGCGAGGACCATCAGAGCTGATTGGTGAGGGCACGAGGTGGGTGTATGGCGGTCAAGGAAAAGATAGGAAAAGCAGAGGAGTCTAGGGCAGCGAGGGCACGAATGGGGATGCGCCTCGAGGAGACGGGGATGCAGGTCGGCGTACTCACCCGTCAGAGTCTACTGGCCTGCCGCAGACCATGCATACTTGCGCCTCTTCGAACATGTTGAGAGCGGCGGTGTTGGGTGCGCTGTGCGCTGCGTTGTGTTCAGGTGTTAGCTCGCCGTGGAGGGCAGTGAGGAGACCGTTGTGGACGGCGGGGGGCGGCGGGGATGTGCTGGGGGAAAGGGGGGAAGACGTTTGTCGGGGAGGGATTTATATGCATGGGTATAATTCGAATAAAGTGCGAAGAGGGGAGTGCACCGGTGACTCGTCCCAGCCCAGTTCGACTCCCTCAGATCGACCATTTCAGATCTCGCGCTGCCACCATTCCACGCGAACAAGGCGTCACCGATCACGCACGTCCCGCCCAACAAACGTGACACTCCCGTGACACACCCAGCTGAACCGCCCCACTGTGACGCATCTAATCTAATCGTCACGTCTCTCGCACGTTGTCCTTCGCGAACTCTGGTCCACATGCGAACGTGAACCACCTCCCAGAACAACGACCGTAGTGACTGTGTGAGCTCGAGAGGTGACTGTCGGCGACTGCCCGCTACTGCCCGCTGAGCACAAGGACTGAGCACAAGGAACCGTCGCTGTCCCCACCTTTTGTTGACCCACGCACGCGCTGGCCCTGGCAAGCTTAATTTCCTCTGCCGCCAAGCGTTGCGGTGAGGCACCTCCTTCCGTTGATCACGTTCGCAGATGCCAGCACGGTCTCGACCCTCTTCTTTTTCTATTCACCGGTGTACCCTACTATTCCTTTCGGTCGTGCTGGCGGTAGCACCCAGCGCCAGACTAGTACTATACCAGTGCAACTTCGGCCCTAACATCCTATCCACATACAACAGCTATCTGCCTGGCCTGCTTCTACGACCAGGATCGTCGTGCTCACAAACAGTTATAACTGTTTACGGCTCGGCAGTATTCAATAACAGACTTCAGGAAATAACCTTCGCAGTCGCCACACCTCCGTTTCCTCGGACCAGTCTGTGCGAAAGGGTGCCTTCCTCAAAGTCTCTCGTGGGCTCGCACCATCCCGGTCGTCCTTGACCTCTTTCTTTCTTCTGAGTTCTTTCTTTCTGCCTTTTACCTGGAAATGTCTGTCATCACATCAAATTTGACGCCATCCGCCAGACGTATTGTTCGAACTTCGAAGCCCTCGGACAACACCGCCGTCAGCTCTTCGGGTTCTCGTTCATTCCCAAATCTTCATGTCACAGTACGCCGCGGCCTGAACGAGAATTCGAACCGTACACGTACACGTACAGACCAAACTTAGAACATCGACCCTGCACACCCGCCCTCGCAGATCTCACGAAGCGTTCGCGACTCTCCGCTCTGATAAGTACCCGCCACCGACCATCAAACCGTCTTTACCTCCCATCTCACGCGCACGGCTCTATAACCATCTATGTATAACCATAATTCCCTTCACAATCCATCGCTGATTTCCGTCATTCAGGTCATTCGATGCACCTTAATATTCCGCCACTGGTCAGCCATGGCCATCTAACGGAATAATGCGAGTGGTTCCACCGCCTTCGTCCGACATCCGACGTCTGCGTTCTCTGAGCTCTCCATATCCCATAAGTATTGTGTTCCGTATGCATTATTGCCAGTGGTGGGCTAAATACGCGCAATCGCTTGGCTATGGCCCGGTCCCCTCACACCTAAAAGTCACTTACTTACCCCTTTCCACGTGCGTGATGGAATAGTGCAGAAGTGGTGATGTACGCCACCCGATCCGAGTCTTATTCGCTAGTGAGTACGTATACTCGGTTGTGTATCGCTACAAGTGCAGGCAAATATGCCGCCGTCCTGTCGGGATTACGATGCGTTCGATTTGTTCGATGAAACTTCTTCGCCCGAAGGACCACATCACAAGTAGGGATTAATACCGCTCGGAAATTTGAGTTAACGTTAGTGCTATCTCGCTTCGAACTCATAACCCACTCATCACCACACCGCACTAACTCTCGTACTAACGAACACGTCCTCTCATAGTTCGTATCGCTTACTTACGTTCATAACCACACATCCCACGTTATAAACAGATACCACCCGCGCCATATTACACCACGAATCGTCGAGCAGCGCATCCCTGCAGATAGCTTATCACATATCACTCGATCCCTGACTCTCTTTACGAATACACAGAATCAATGATGCAGTGCCCTATCGACCCCTCCAGTTGAACCTGTCGAAGGGTCCAACATGAATACGAATTCATCAAAGTGGAAGCACCTCACTTGCCGATATGAGATAAGTAAGTACGCCTCCGCCCCACCTCCAACGGCTCCCATTCTATTCTATGAATACTAACTATATAATTAGTGTGGATCTATCGTCTATCAGAGAGCAGCACCACCGAAAACAGTCAGTTCATCGGTATGCCGCAATTCTCTCCGCCCCTCTAACTCCTCCAAATATAGTGCAATGACACCTAGAGATACGTGACACCAGGCTACTTATCTCGTCGCTCTCAGATATCAAGCGTGAGTCCCTATTCGTGACTGCCTAACTACAGCACTACTTATCTCGAAGCGCACAGATAACGAGGCCCATCTCTGGCAGTCTGTGATCCACTCAGCGGCGACCTATTCCTATTCTGCAAGTTCACGGATCGATTCATTTCTTCTATCAAGGCGGTCCACCTGCAGCTGCAGACAAACGGCACCGCATTCGAACTTCCAAGTGTGACGACCTGGGCTGAGATAGGATGTCATGAGCTCCGGCCCATCCCACCCGACTCGACCTCCCGATAGCGATAATCTCCAGTACAAGCGTCGCTCTCTCCTTTCCTAGCTATGGCTATCTATATATACGATCTCCTATTGAAGAAGGTGAGCTTGAGATAGCCCGGTGCTTGTTCTCAGGGCTAACGTTGGCATTGTGCATTGTCCGCGGTTGTCGTCATTGTTCTTAGCCCCGGGACGCGACGGGGAAGGCAACTCCTTAGTTATCTTTGGAGATTTGGACAGCTGTCGTATTTTCGAGGGATTTGCGCGCAAATACGCAAATTCGAACGGGAGTCGGGCCAAGGATGCGCTTCAGGTTGGCATTGTTCATCGCTTTGAAGATCCGGGAGGTCGATTCTCGACGAAGAGGGTAACTCTATAACCTTAGAAGATCTTGACAGCAGCTTACCGAGGATTTGCGCGCAAATTTGTACGGGAGTCGGTACAAGGATGTGTAGAGCTCCTCGTACGTGGTCATACCCGACGTACGGTGTGACAGGCAGACCTCGTAAGTACAGTACCGGACAATCAATGCTATCAAATGCTTGACCCCCACAGTCATGCCTTCGTGCTTCAGGCGTCCGCGTCAGGGCAAGCATACTCAACCGCTTGCTTACAGTCCGAATATGATGCATGAGCGCCGTGGTTGCCCTCACGAGGCTGTACGAACACGACAGCTGACGCCAGCTCGAATCCTCTACTACAGTATTGTGCTCCAAACTGAACCGGTGGCCACAGCGACCGCCGGTCAACTGGAGGAGCGCTGTGAGTTGCCATCTGTGCCTGGCTACCCCCTCCGATGGCCTGGCGAGACGCACGATCGTGTCACGGTCATGGCGAGAAAACGCGCGGATTGACTAACTGGCTGACGCCCTGTCACAAGTAGATCCACGAACCGGAGTTGGAAACGTGCGAAGAGCTGTGTCTTTCGTGTTCGTCAGGTGAGTCTCGAATGTCTGCTTGAAACTCCATGTTGTCGTTTAAGGTTTGGAGGACATCAGGTTGTGTCTTCCACGTTTGCTTACGCGATTGTAATCACGACGAGCCTCTCGGACTCAACGCGTCATTGGGGGTTCGTCAGTAGTGAGTATATCCTATGCTGGATCATAATGTCATGGCCAACTAATTAGTGGGACATGCCTCGCACATACGTTGTCCCTCTTTTACAGCAAGCTTTCATTTTGATGTTACCGCGTACATACCACCTCTGGCAGAGCGTTTCAAATCTGGAATATCTCACTGAAAACCGAGGTAGCGTAAGTACCTACCTTTCGATCCAAGCCATAAGCATACCATTACAACGTGGACCATCTCGAACAAATAGCACGGCGACACGACACGAGCGTCTCAACACCATAGTACATGCATGTAAGTGGGTTCGCAGATATCCATGTCCAAGTAGCTTAGCTGTACTTGACACCTGCTCACATGCACGACCTTCTTAGGATTCTGCGACGTTCTGGAGAATTCAAGAACCTGAGCACACGCCCACTAGTTGACTGCGGCCACGATTCTTGACTTCGATATCTCGAGTCGTCTGTCTCCGTCCTCCGGTCACTGCAAGAACTCAGAAGTGGTTCTGCTCGTCTCCGATCGATCGTTTTACTAGTACTTGGGCGGTTTCGAGTAAGCTCAGCTGCAACTAGTGACTACATCATGTTATTGTTACTGGCCATACTCTAAGACACAAGACTCGACACATGAGTATGGTGCGTCCTCCTCGTGTCTTGCACCAAGCGCTCACCAATCATTCATTGAAAGTTAGCTCGTCGTCGACTCGTCACTTAAGTACGACACCCTGCCGTCATTCATCGCGCTCATATTCATACTCACACGAACGCGTTTACTTTCTCTTAACCTTATCAGCCCCTCTGTCCTTCAAGCTTCGAGCCTAGACTCCAGATCTTACTTCACAGGTGAGTGGGGCGTGGATAAAGCGCAGTGGGCTTATGTATTTGCCAACTTTCACCTGCGTTCCGAGGGGCATCACCGCTATGGATTATGTGGGACCGCAGAGTTGGTAGTCGCCGTGCTGAAAGAGGTCTATACCGATACAGAGGGTGTTTCCCTCTCACTTGAACTTCCAATTATGGTTGAATCAAGGGAAGTCGTCGTCCTGTGAACAGGGTACGTTCGAAATGGCCGTTGCCGCCTCTCAGATTTTATCCCCCCTACAGCTCGCTCTGGACCCCAGATATGTACGGCAAACCGCGGTTACGGTCAAAGCTCTATCATGCACTGTATACTGTTGCTAACAACTGCTATGTAACAGGGATACGTCCAGCACGGTAGTTGCCGCCTCTATTTCTCCCAAAGCTCGCTCTGGACCTCAGGTATGCACGGCAACTGGCGGTCACGGTCAAAGCACAATGTTTACTGTGATGCGCCTGAGGTACGCCCGTAACAGGGTACAAACTTCTCGAGCCTTGTAAACTGTTGTCGCTGTTGTTCAAGAAGTTGACAATACTCATCGACTAGGGCCCGGCGGTCCAGACTCTCAATGCAAATCTATCCTTATTGGCTGGTTGACTCGCAACTGACTCGAAACTCACAAGAGAGCGTGACCAGTTGCAACGATGACTTCAGCGCATGCGTCGTTGACTCGGATATGTCCATGGCAACAGAGCTCGCGATCGGTTCGATCGTATACACACAATACAGTACGTCTGGCTTTTACAGTACAAATAGAGCGATCGTGTTCGAGTGCGACGAGTGATGATGTAATCCTCAAGAAATCGTCGAACCTTTTGTGCAAATGGTCGGCTTGCGCGATCGGTGACTCGGTCGATATCTGTGAGTGTTTTGGATCGCCGGTACGTGGTCGTCCGAGTAATCTTTAACCAATGCCCCGACGTCCGACGTTCCCAGTTATCGTTGCCTGAAACTCGTCGATTCGATTTCACAGCGCCGTCCGATGTCCAAGAAAACCGGAGGAGCATATGGCCATCATGGTGCGCGCACAATCCATTACAATCCACCGAGCTCGAGCACTGGCAACAGTCAGTGAAATAGGCACACCGGCGTGTAGCAACGATGACGGCATGTTATCTCATCTTTTCTCGTCCTTTGCACGCGCATGCACTCGGCGCTGATGCGACGAGCACAATATACGCACGAGATCGAGGGACAAAAGATTGCACATGACTCAGTCTCGTATCTTTGTGACTGGCCAGTAGCAAAAGTTCAGGTGAGTCAAAGTGTAAATTTTACAATAAAATTAGTCCCGCCCGCGGTAGGTGTTTGCAATGGGGCGAATTGTTGACGACATTTTCGAGATGGATGGGTGCGGGCGGATGCACTGGTGAGCGGATCAATTGGGTCACTGTGAGGGTAAGTGAAAATCTTGCGTCTGCATTGCATAACACAAAACATTCAATCATGTTAAATTCAGAATCTTCATTGCTAAAAATCAAGCTGCCAGAATTGACCTCATCCTCTACGATGCTAATGGCGACAAAGTACAGGGAGAATTCAGACATATCCGTCACGAACGCGACGAGTCACGCAGTGACATAGCGCGTAACGGCTCAATTTTATTGTCACACTGGGTCACGGTAGGAAGCGCCGATCTCGTCATCATGAGACATTGACTTTTGATCCGCCAGCCGAGTTCCCTTGGTCCGCCGTCGCAGGCGCGCAAGCCTCGGCGGGTTTGGGGGGCATTGATATTATGGTTTGGGGACCGTCGGACTGCGGCGGTGTAAATTGGATAGAATTGGAAAAGGAGGGGCCATGAAGATGACGAATGCGACTGCGTGTGGCCATAGCCAAGTGTTTATATTTACAACCCCAGCGCTTCGGCTTGTGTAGGCCTAGAAAGAGGGGACGCTTAGGGACGCACGCTCTTCGGTTTTCGCTCGGTCTGAATAAGCACCAAGCAACTGCATGCACGACGACGAGGTGGAAGATTCAAAGACTGCATTTGTGCAGAACACTCAGCTCACCCTATGTTCTAGAGCGATCCTACAACGTTCTCATTCAACTATATCGTAAGGTTCACGCCCGAGACCCTCCTCGCAAGCACGAACATATCTTCCACTCGATACACAGGCACCGACGGCTTTCGCATCGCATCGTTCCTGTAAAAATGCACGAACGAACGAGGAACGAGCACACGTGCGACAATATAATAAACGCGATCTCGACACGTCGGGCGTCCCATCGATCCGCTCGGTAGAGGATATCTGATAAAACCGTCCGAAAAGCCAAGTACAAAACATATCTCGATCACCCGACGGGTCCTCTTAGCAGTAGTCATGATCATACGAAGAGTAGTCATGATGCAAGATCTACAACGACCCCGCATTTTAGCTTCGGGTTTTTCGCAATTTTCGCCGCTGTCGTCGGACAGTCCAGAGCAGCAGAGTTCGTTGACAGAAGTCTAGCCCGCGAGTGCCGGGGACCTTGCACAACCCCTTTGATAATCGCACAGTCAGCCGTAGATGGTTATACTCTAGATCTTCGGGTGCGTTATCTATATGTTGTCGATGCGGGCAAGGACGTCTGGGCAGTCCGCATTCTTCCTTTGTGCGTGGGCTGGGCGGGTCTGGTTCGTGTTGTCAGTAAGCACAGAGTTGATGGTAACAGAGAATACCGTGACGAATACGTACAGCGCGAGTTCTGTCCCCGTGAACGGGTTTGGTCTGGTCATCTGGGAAGGTAACGACGTGCTGTGACGCAGTTATGACCGAACCTGTTTGCGTCGTGTTTAGTCGTGTGATAGGTTCGTTTCAGTATTGAGTACAGTAGCTTCCGCGCTCTGAAGGCGAACCGAACCACTCTCGATCGACGCTCAGCTTGTCTGATTGACGATCATTGTGGGGAAAGCAGCGATTCAGTGCGGATGCTTCCGCTTCACACAGCCAAGTCTACATACTTAGCATCCTTCATAGCATACGTATGTACATCATCCATGATAACAGTCGTGTTATACGATGCAGAAAGCTCGTCAGAGCAGATTGGGTATTATGGTAGTCCACCAGGCTGAGGCTGACCAGGTGATCTACATTGATCTCGTGATAGTATAGTACGATGTCCTTACGCGAGATTAGCTACACATACCCCAACATATCTCGGCCCCAGAAAAGACAGACAGGGGTAGAGCACGAAGTAAAGTAATCTTGCCTCGAGTAAGATTCGGAGTGGGGTAGACATAGCATGACATGAGATCGACTGTGCCAAACAAACATTCTGTGAACTCACAAGGCCGCGGGGAAGGGCATTCGTGTTGCTGTGGTCGATCTTCCGCGAAGAAACGACGCTGATAGCAATGGAGTCGGTGATCTTAGAAGGCTGCCCACCATGCAGCACACATTGAAACCTCGGAAAATCGACTTGATCTATTCTTACATTCACATCAGCACCGTCGAAAGAAGTCAACACAGACATAGAATTACCTAATGGTGAGTAACCTCGGAAAGTGTTATCGATTCTTGCAGTTCTTGTTCGCGTCTTCGAAACATGCACGCTCCACGTCTATATTAGAGTACAGCGGATAGAATAGACTCGTCATGTATTGCGGACTGAGTCCGTCACCTGCGCGCGAGATCTCAGTCTTGGCGAGCGGCCTCGTGATGTAGCGAGTAGTATCAGCCATTCAAAGGTGCTATATAGAACGTCAGACTCTAGAAGTCATGCTGCATCATATACGTTCGAAACGCTCACAATCGAACCATGTGTCTTCGCCATTTAGCGGCCGAAACACGAAAGTCATGCTTCTGTCCGCTAACGAGGTCGAACGCAATTGGCTGTCTGAGCAGAGCGTGCTCGATACGCGATGGACTAGCTATATAGCCTGTCGTGTGTGTAGCGTCCAACAATTGCGAATAACCTGATGTATTTTGCATTAGATTGCGACACTAGATTTAGTTGAAGATATGAGCCAAGCACTTACTATTCGTCCTCCGGATCTTCCACGGCTTGGGTAGTATGTAAGTAGCGTTGAGTAGAGAATTAGCAGGCCGTGGGGTAATACTTCCGCGAGTTGCATTCACTTGGCAACGAAAGCTTAACTAGAAGAACGGTCCGGAATAAGGATAGGTGTTCCTGGCAGGCACACCGTAGCACGCTACGATCAGTCGTAAACCTTGACATAGTTTTCGTGGCGTATCTATGTCTAAGAGTAGATTAGATAATGTTAAATCATGAGATACTTGCACGCCTGGTCAGGAACTACTTATGCTGAGCAAGAGTTGTCAGACGACTTGAAGCCAGTCGGCCGATAGTTTCCACAAGCGTAACCTCATGATATCGGAAAGTGGTATCACTGCGCGAAGAGACAGTATCACCTGGTTCCTGATATGTGCGCACAGTTGCGAATGCAATTGGCTGAGCGATCTAGACAGGTGTTATAACGTATTCAACTAGTCAGATGAACCAATAAGCATATAGTACTTGTGCGCTTCAGACTCGAGCGTGACAAGAATTCATGACAAACGTGCCATACTCAGTGCACGCACGGGCAGTCGATCTCATCACTGCAGGGAACAGAAGAGGCAGAACTATGCTACATTATTGATTGCATCGGTATACGCACCGCGTATGGTCTCGGTAACTGGCCGAGCTAGGATACAGTCGCAAGGGTCGTGTATGCTACAATTCGTGATCTTCATCGTCGTATGTCTCTTTGATTAGTCTAGAGAAATCAACGTCGTGAGCATGTTTTCCATAATGGAAATTGACACCACGTACCTGTAGATCGAAGACGGTGGATGATCTCCGCTATAAAGGTAGTAAGTATTTAGCATGTCTTCACACATGAAGATACGAGCACTTACTCATTCGTGATGAACACATCCACCAACTCCGGGCTCACATAATCGTAATACGGATTCAACACCTCCACCTCCCTCTCTACCAACTGCCCCTCCTCAAACCCGAGCACATTGCTCGGATCAGCAAAGTCCAATGCCCCAAATTCATGGTATAGATTCCATAATGGCGTTAATTTGAACTGTCCGGCGCATACGACAATTGGAACACTGTGTACTCGAGCTGCAGAAGCGGCGAGGAGCGATCCGGTAATGGCGAACATTCCGCCATTGGCGAGGATAGCGTGTGCGCCGAGGATGACTTTGTTGACGCGGGACATGATGGCGTATATGGAGGAGTCGGGGACAAGGAAAGTGGAGATTCCGGCGGAAGAAAGGTTGCGAGCCATTTCATGGCCGCTGTATCTGTGGAACGAGAAAAGACGAGTTTAGCGGGTGGAGAACAACAGTAGCATTCAGTAGTAAACGTACGAGGGGCTGGTTTCCGCTACAATTACGGTGTAGCTGTGGTAGTGTGCTGCTGACTTCAGGAAGGCTTCCACTGTTTTCGAATGGCCGATCGTGAGTATTATCTCACTGTTCGATTCCAATCAGACGTGGTCACTTGGGCATGGCAACTTGAAAATACTCACTCAGAATGTATGTGGTCCTTCCCATTCTTTGAAACATTATCGTAAACTGTCTCCAGTTCATCCAACACATCCTGGATCGCCTCCATGAGCACCGGTTTCAACGTCTTCGCGAACGAATCGGGGTCATCAGGGTCATTCTCTCGTATCGAAGTCGTAGCCTCAGATTTCTGAGCACCTGTGTGTTTTCTTGGCTGTCCTTGCAACACAAAGTTTGCGATCGAGAACACGCCTCTTGATGACGATGCAGCGGTCGCTGTTCCCTTGGTCGCGGTGTTATATTCCTCACGGATGTGGTGTAGTATCTTCCGTACAGTGTTACCAACCGTATGCTCTAGCAAGGTAGAGGAACCTAATTAATAGGTGACCAAGCCGTAATGAAAATAATAATGCACCTTTTGGTTGAGCCTCTACCAATCTCTTTCCAATCGACCGTATGAGGGTGACCAATTGGTCGATGTTTGAGAACTTGGCGCGGGAGACAACCTGACGGAGAACTTTGACTGTTTCTAAGGCAGCCTCGCGTGAGCCTACAACCTGCCTGACAAAAATAGTCTTGAGATTCGAAATCCACGGCGATGTGGTTCAGACGGTACAGACCTTCGCCGTAGTTTCGAAACGAGAACTTCGACCGAGCGGTGACTTGTCGACGTTGATGCCTCTGGCGCCATATATTGCTATAAAAACTGGATGTTCTGGTATGCAGTAAAGTGTGTGTAGGTTAGAGCTGGATGAGAGATGTGATAACGAGACGAGAGTTATGGGTTTACTGAAGATCTTGCATTCGAATCTCTAGAAATATTTGGATTGGCGCTCGTCTGAGTCGAGTCATATATAAAGCTGGCCACCGTTTTGCCACCAATCGCACAGCAACGACAAAGACCAATTGTTGGTTACGACGCGTATATTATAGGTATAGTATAGATATGTAATATAAGTTGTATAGACACGTTCAGTGCTTTTTTGAGCTGAGAATATCGTAGAACGCCTCTTGAGGCAATTCAACGGAGCCCACTCTCTTCATCTTCCGCTTACTCTCCTTCTGATTGTTGAGGTGCTTTAACTTTCGCTCATGATGACCTGCAATGACCTGAATCAGTGATAGAGTACAAGGCGAATAAAGGAGCATGCAAATACCTCCGTACAATCCTGCCGTAACATCCGCTCTCATAGCAGAAAGCGTCTCACGAGCGATGATTCTCTTGCCAATCGCTGCCTGTATAGGTACCTCAAAGAGCTGTCTCGGTATGACCTTATCTGAATTCAGAGAAATGACGCCGTCAGCTAGGTATGAAGAGAGGTGTAGGGAGTATTTAACTCACGCAGCTTTTTCACCCATGCACGACCAATCTCTTGTTCTGCGGAACGGTGGACGATGATAGCAAGAGCATCCACCGGTTTGCCGTTGAGCAGGAAGAGCATCTACAGATTCAAATAGTTGTTAGTAAAGAAGATAGCCTTATGAAATGCCTATGCCATACCTTGTGTAACTGGCTGGCCTTGTACCCCGCATCTTCATAGCTATAGATGGTTGTATTAGCAATTTATCTCCTTAGGAGGATATACAATGACGTACTCAAAACTGGCAAACCCGGAACTCCTACTCTTCAGCTTGTCAAAGAAGTCGGTGACAATTTCACTCAGAGGCATCGTGCATGTCAATATGATGCGAGCTGATGCTGCCTCTGAAGCGTCCAAATATCGGTGGTCAACGTCTTCAGCCCGATGATTGAAGCACAAATCCATCATGTCTCCGAGGTATTCTAAAACGCGGGATCAGAGACGTCATATGTGAGAAATAACTTGCCAACCTTCCGGAACGATGATGGAGGCCTTGACGATCGGCTCTTGGACCTCTTTGACATGAGTTGCAACATCGGTGACTTCAGGGAAGTCGGTTGGATTGCTAACGAAAACTGTCCTGTCCCGATATATCACCTTGTACGGTACTGTCGGCGCCGTGATGATCACATTGGCATTATATTCGTCTTCAAGTCGCTGTCTGAAGACATCCATGTGCAAGGAGCCGAGGAAACCCAGCCGCAGACCCTGACCGAGAGCGGAAGACGATTCTCGTTTAATCTCAACACTGCGGTCGGTCAGTGTGAGCTTCAATATCATATATCAGTATAATTCCGCTGCACCGCGGACAGAACGATGAGGAAACTTACACGCTTGATAGATTCTTCGAGTTTAGGGAAATCACTGCTGTCCACAGGGAAAATTCCCGCATAAACCATGGCTTTGGCGGGTTTGAACCCAGGCATGGGATCGACGGGAACCCCAACGCGGTGCAAGGTATCACCGATATGAGCTAGTGTGAACAATGCGTCATTGAATTACACATCGGCGAACTCGTTATTACATACCTTCCGAGGACTCCTTCATGTTGCACGCCACCCATCCGACCTGCCCGGGACGCAGACTGGTAGTGGGAACTTCTTCAGGATACATGATGCCAAGGTCGATTACTTCATACTTCTTGCGGGTGTGACATGACATGATTTTATCGCCTGGAGTAATTCGCTTTGAAATTCTTATTTGCCATGAGTAGACTTCAACTAACCTTTCTTTAGTAATCCACCCTGAATGGCCACAAGCGAGACAACTCCTCTGTACTGATCATATCTGTGATTCCTCATAAGGAATAAACCAACATTATATGACGCGGGGTACTCACGATGAATCGAAGAGAAATGCCTTCAAAGGATCGTTGACGCTTCCAGATGGTGGCGGTATTCTGTCAATGATAGCTTGTAGCACAGCTTCGATACCAATGCCACTCTTGGCTGATATTTTGATTACATCCTCTGGATTTATGCCGAATGTAGACTGCATTTGGGCAGCGACGATTTCCGGTTGTGCAGCAGGAAGATCAATCTATCCTTAAAGTTAGCTGTGAGGAAGCCACTGGAATGGACAGCTCATGTACCTTGTTTAAGACGGGAATGATGGTCAAGCCACGATCTTTTGCGGCGTGAAACACTGATAAAGATTGTGCTTGCACCCCTTGGGATGCGTCCACCAGAAGCAGCGCCCCTTGGCAGGCTGCGAGAGATCTTGAGACCTCCCAGGCAAAATCAACATGACCTGGCGTATCAATCAAGTTGAGGAGGTAATTCTTTCCGGCATAGTTATGAATCATGCTGGGTAGAATTTAGACGACGAGCGACTATCACGGTAGTTATGGATGCACACCTTGCTGTTTGCGCTTTGACTAGTACGAACAATATGAGGAAACGACTATAGATCTGAAGAATAGGAACCTTACCTGTAATACCGCGTTCGCGCTCTACCTTAAGCTTGTCTAACACTTGTTTATTAATCCCTTTTTCTTTCTTGTCGATAGTGCCTGTAAGCTTGTCCAGACCATGAGCCTAATGTCCGTGCGGAGGATAGCTGACCGTCCAACCTCAAGCAGTCTATAAGTTGAACTGAGTTTAGCACGAATAACGCTGGGGTTGGTTGTGTCTTACCTATCTGCCAATGTAGACTTCCCATGGTCTATAGTGTCGTTCACGTTGGTCATTGACCTCGTGGGGTACCTAGAGGCCTACTCACCTATATGTGCGATTATGGAGAAGTTCCTAGAATCAACTGTAAGCTTCCATGGTAGTCATAGATTACTTATGAGTGTACGCACCTTATTACCTCACAAGGGTAGTCATCCATCCGTATATTGCCATGTGTTCGCTCTCTGGCATTGTATCGAACCGCACTTGTGCTCAGCCACCGCGGCTGCGTTGGCCGAAGCGTAAGTATCTGCAGCGGCGAGGATGCTCTACGACATGCTCGCCACCAGCATGTGAGCATTCCACAGCACTAGTCTGTACGCACAGGACGAACAAAAAGTTGAGTTGAGGGCCAAGAGCAAGTTACACGGAATTGGTGACAGAACGAAAGCAGGTCGCAGAGCGAAATAGCGCCCAATATTCTCTCTCGCTGCAACCGTCATGTCCCTCGCTGAGGCCTCAGAAGCTCGCAAGGCTCGACTTATCGCTCTTCGCAAACGAAAAGCAGGAGAAGCAGATACAGAAGAGTGCGTGACAAGTGCTGGATATGACAGCAATATCACCTTACTCACGCGTTGGCTGTGGCCTATAGTGCAGGAGAACCTGTCATAAAGCATCGCACTTATGACCCAGAAACCAAAACGTTGAAGAAACATGTGGCCGAAGGAGATGTCGAGATGGATACAGTCGAAAAGCATATTGACGGCTTAGCAGAACAGATCATTGCGGAGGATGCAGAGCGTCGAACCCAGGAGTTGGTGAGTTGGTGTCCAGTTTGCTGCCAAGACTACGGTCTCTGACCTATCTTACGTTCTTGAACCCAGGATTTAAATAATATTGCTCCTAAACGACCGAATTGGGATCTCAAGCGTGACCTCGAGAAGAAGCTTTCGAGACTAGAGCGGAAAACCCAAGAAGCCATCCATACACTCATCCGTAAGCAGTATATTTTGCTGTTCAGCATTTCGATGACTCATGAAAGCACCCAGGACAACGTCTTGCGGCTCAGAAAGGCCAGTCTGATGATTTGGCAGCCGCCTTGCAAGCACAAGCAGATCGCCGAGAGCAAGAGAACGCTTCCGATTCCGATGAGGACTAGGTTTCTAGCCAATGCATATGTACGCTACACTTGTCATCTTCTCGAATCGGCATCATATCTATGTATTCAACGTCTCACAGCAAGGTCTTAGCTTGTCGCGCAAACCCCTTTCCGAATTCCCATTATTGTGAGTATTAGCGAAGGTTCCATTGGCTATGTTACATGAATAACCATACTCTCGTCACTGGATATAGGGAACACAAATTACACGTGAACTTTATATGGGCCGAGAATTGAGCATCTGTATCATACGCTGATCCTCGGAATACCGTGCGCTATGCTGTCGATGAAGTGTCGAGTGCATATTCATCGGCTGGTTGGTGATTGCGGACTGCAGGGACGGCAAGATAATACTATCCCCACGAGTCCGGCTGGGTGAAGAGATTGAAGGTGCGGCGCGGGAAATGGGGGTCTCGGGACGTGGTGGTGTGGACGAGGAAGAAGAGGAGCTCGTCGCGTCTGAATTCCGTGACCTCGCTTTTCCGCTCTTGTATATCCCTGGAGGGACGGATAGGTTTCGCAGCATTGGATCTTGGTCGACCGTAGGAATACTTGGCAGGTCGGAATAAGTGAAGTATGCTGTCAAATGCCATTTTCTCGGTTTCGCGTTCACAGAATCTATGACCCAAGCGGAATATGCCTGTTTCACCAATCCCAGTGGCTGTCTTTCGCTTCGATCGTAGTGGGATTGTGCGGAAGAAGACCATGTGCGCGAGGGACCTTCGACGAAGCGGTACGATCTAGCGTAGTGGTCAGCACAGTCGCAGTACTGCAGCAAAATCAAGAAGACTTACTTAACGTTGTGATCTTGTGGTGTTTGTGGCTCATCTGTGGAGACCTTCTCGTCGTAAAACAAGTAAGGCTCGCGCATTCTGCTCTGGGACCAAGCTAATAGTTCAATTTCAGTAACTGCAGTACGAGAGGGTGCAAACGGCACCAACCGCGGTTATCTGTCCATCGTTTAAGCCCCATTTCGTCATCGCTTTCTTCCCAGACAAAAATAGAGCCGGATTGGATATATGACGCACGCTCGAGCTCGTTCAGGCGTCGGACGACAGGTTTTAACAGTCCTTGTCGGACTGCTTCAAACACAGTATGAGCGTCACGAGCATCTCGGACGTGTAGGCGAGGGTGTGTAGGTCGCTGTGTGTCTTGAGCAGGAGCGTAGAACATGGCCATAGTGAATGGTGCGTTTCACTCTCTGGACTTTTGGGCTGGTATACCGACTCACGAGATGGCACGAACTCGGAGGTGGAGTGAAGACAAATGGTCGAACGAACGACGCTATATAGCCAACGGTCGATGGCACCCACGACTCCGCGTTAGATAAAGGTAACCGTCCGATGCTGGTACCGACCCTGCGGAAGGTCTAGGGGACGAACATTCCCGTTGCGGAGCGTCGAGTCTGGTGTGGTAGCTCCTCTGTGAATCTGTCGCATGAGATCTAAGAACAGCCACGGATTTTTCCCGCGACAAGCATCGAGATGATGTTGGACCCTGCGTGCATGTCGTAACGTTTAGTGTCACTCCGAGGGCGCCAGGCGGAGGGGCCTTACTCAAAACGCACGAATACATGCTTCGCAAGGCGGCGTGAGTAGTCAGGTACAACTCTCTTTCGTGAGAAACAGAGTGGGAATCTCGGTGGACAGGCAGGCTGCAGTCAATTTGCTTGTTTCTCATACGCTTCCGTGGCGCCATGACATGCTCTATCATAATGCTCATGTATCTGCATATTTTGCGCGGGAGCCCGTGAGTTACGTGAAGCATTCGCCTATTCTCCTTCTTCGAATCCTCATATGACTTGTCTCGGCGAGGTACATTACCGCACAGTTTTTTCTCAGCTATTCGACAGATTGAAGTACTGGCAGCCTTATATGGTATACGGCATCGCAGGCTTCATTCACACCCGAGGTGCGACGTTCGAGGTAGTTCTCGGTTACAGACGGGCGGGTCCTTAGAGGTCTTCAACGCAAAAATGCCGATGACAAGTGGTGGACAAGTTGTTCGAAAGTGGTGCAGATGTTCATTCGAGGTGCCAGGCAACTCGCATGCCTGGTAGCAAGATAAATACTCTTATAATCTGGCATTCACCGAGGTGGCCGGAGCGTGCGTTGGGCACGCCGGGCTGTGGAAAAAAGCGTGACAAATTTTGGCTACAACAAGCTCAGATTGACTTCCAGCTGTAAAGGGGAGGAAACAGAGCTATATTGTGTTCTGATGCGTATATTAGACAATCGTCTAGTTATTCGACGATATCTTGCGGCCTTCGGAAGATAGATTCGCGCCCAGTGCTAACTCCGTGGTGTTTTCTGCCGCCATGAGCGCCCAAACAAACACGATAGTTTCCAAAAGGAGACAGCTTAAAGAATCATCGGCTTCCTCCTTTCCCAATCCGGATACCCCTCGCCGGAGCATTTACGGCGCTTAGCCCTTGTAATTGACCACCATCTTGTCACTAGCCCCCGAGCAGCGTGGCCATCGCGTAGTAACCATGCTCAACGAAGTATCAGGGAATCATCATAAACGTGTACCATCCCTGGTCAGTCTCTGTCAGAGAGGTCAGTATATTTTTTGGGTATCGACTCTGCATATCACTGATATCCTCCCGTAGTGGCGTCCGCTAATGTCGAGAGTAAGTCACGTTCCTCTTACTCTCACCGAAGAACATACTGACTAGATACACCCAGGTATCAGCAGCTTGGGCAACGGTATGCCCATCAGCTTGATTAGGCCGATTCTGCAGAATTGTCCTGCCGACGTATTGGCCAGATTCGAGCTGACCAGCCCCGTAAGTTTCCTTCTCTGGTTTGTTCGTGTGACATAACTATATCTTTCTTCCTAGGAAATATGTTCCGAGACACCCGGTTGGTACTAGCATATATTCACACAGCTCCGGCACTGACACACAGTACAGACGTGTGGAAGACTCTATGTTTTCGCACTTTCCCACTTACGGCCGAGCAGCACTTCGCAGCGCAAGAGCCGGAGTGCTGGAGAAACGCTTATTTTGTACGTTGGAACGCAATTATTTTGCACGTGTCTGAAATGACACCATATCACTAGCGACTGAGGGTCTTTGAGAAAGAACGCTTGGATGCCGTCGCTGCTAGGCTGCGAGTGAAACGTGAAGAAGAGCGTAAGCGCAAAGAAGGCACTCAAATTAAATTCACAGATAAATTGCCGCCGGTAAAACGTTCTCGTGGTACTGGATGTGAGTATCATTGCTTCTGTGATCCATTGCCCTGGCTAATAGTCTGCAGGGGGGATAACAACGCCACCGAAAACTCTCTTCCAGAAAACTCGGACACACGCAGCAAAACTTCAGAAAGGCATCTACGCAGCACATTTGAACCCGTCAACGCCAATCTTCAAGGCAAACAGGCCACTTGCGAGCACTTCTTCTGCCAGTTCTTCAGCGTCCATATCCCCACCGCCGGTCCCAGCCATTCAAAGCTCCGGGAATGCCACAGGCACTCGTGTGTCGGTTGCCGTAGTTCCCAAGGCTAAAGCTCCTTCGACAACAGCTACACCGAACTCCAGCCGTAGGCTTTATCCTCCTGGCGATTGCACCATCAGCACCTCTGTGAGGTCGAATCTCCCCACCATGCACCCTTCTGCCCGCGGTACCATTACGGCTCCTCCACCGCCTCGAGTGTCGGTCTATTCTAGCGCATCGGGAAAACTGCGAACAGTCCCGCCACCAACGGTGGGCAAGGATCCCACCCCATCACTATTGCTATCGAAGCCACGAGGCCAGGTACACATCTCCACGCATTCAAACGCAGTGCGCTCGAGAGCTTAAACGATATGTCCCCGAAGATGTCCGTACCTGCCGCCTTTCTGCCGACCCTACTGTATTCCCATTCAAGCGTCTACTTCCCACAACGGAATTCACCTCACATCGTACGGCACCCGTTCCACATACTTTCAACTCCATCGATACCCTCACCTCATTACTCCATTACATCCTTGGTGCCGGATCACATATTTCTTCGCTTGTGAGCTTCAGCATCTTCTCATGTAATTCTAGTATTGTAGACTTATCACGTAGACCATGCGTGTATGATTCATTATCTCTTGTATTTTCTCACCTTGCAGTGTGGCATCGAATACGCGTATCCCTTCCACGTTACTCACGCCATATCTGCTGGCATTATTTTGATCTGATGTCGAAGCGCACCCTCCAGCTCGTTCCCATGCTGGTGGTGTAGAAGTGAGTAAGCAGCTGCAGCGTGCATATCTAAGTTTGGGCACGGACGTAAAGGGCGTACGTAGTAGGCGACGGGAGCAATGCTTAGTCTAATTATGCGTCAAGGCCTGCAACAGTACGATAGAAGTGTGGAGACCCAGGCCGCACTCAACCTTGGGCTGATAGAAGTAGAGATATGCCTTCGAGCTATTCAGACTGTTGGGCGGGGTGGGCATTACTCACACAGTCAATTTGCTATGACGGGTCCGCAGTCAACCGATGAGCTAGGAAGGCCTCGGTCATCAGCCGCTGAAGTCACCGTTCTGAGAAAGAATCTCTGGTGAATTCATTCAGAGAGACATTACACGTACGAAGAGAAGTTTAACCTTGTAGGAATTGGGACGGATTCGTCGATGGCATGAGCCATGGTCCCTCGAAGTCACAGTGTGTGAACGCGTGTGTCAGGGGCAACTGGTGTGTTATTGGCACGGTACCAGCACTTATCCATGATCAGAGAGGGGCCTGTGCACCCGTGTTCTTCGAAGGAGGGAAGCAACATCGAACCGCAGGCCTCGTCGGCGGCTAGTCCAAGTCCTAGGGTGCAATATGCCATTTTGTGGCGACTCCGTCATACTATTCCGACACGACGTGGACACTCATGCGTCCACGGCTAGTTATGAAGAGTGCTGCCCCGGTCTGGCACGTAAGAAAGATGAGAATTTGCTGCTCCATAAAGCGAAAGATTTGACCTGGCCGTCTTACGAAGCAATCTCGCCCTCAAACCTCGTCGAGTCCAGCTGCGGAACTCTCGTCAGCATAACATTGCCCGGTACGCTGGAGACGAGCAGGTACGAGATAGTCTAGGAAAAGAGAAAGATTATATCAGTTTGATTTCCTTCATGGGAGAATTGTGTAACAAGTAGCTTGAACGGACGATGAGTAGATTGTACTAATAGAGATTGAACATTGTAACATGATGAGGGTATTAGTTACTTATGTCCCTGTCAATACTGAAGTACTGAAGGTTTCTAGGGCATGTTTGGTGCTGGTACAGGTTTGAAAGCTTCGGAGTTTGTGAGCTTGCAAACAACTCGGAGATATCGGAGATCGCGGTCTCGTGACCGAAACACGACTGCGACGGAACGCGTCTGGCTTCGTTGAGGGGTACTTCTGCGGCAGCCCATAAATCAGCAATAGAATTTGATGAAAAGCAATGTTTGGCATATATTTACTGTACATAATTATGTAACTAGAGACTCCATATCCAGGCCACAGTCCGAGGTTGGCATTAGCATTTAATGCGTCTATGTGGATATGCTGATAACTACAATGTGAAGCATGTGAAGCTAGTGGTGTACAATGTGAATGCGATGGATGAGGATGATGTGACGTGCAAACCAAGAAATCAAGCGATGAATGTGAATGTGAGTGCAGCAAGGACAACGTACGATAATTCCCGTCCACTGCCTACAGGGACCGCGAGGTTCCTGCCAAGCCGTCATACGAAGGTACCCCAGGGATACTATCGACGCTCCACGTCTCCCTACTCTTCCCCTTCCCCTTCCCAGCCCCGTCGTGATCGTGGGCAAATTCACCCAGATCGGTGCTGGGTGCTGACAACGCTATCGGTGCCTCCCATATCCGGACAGTGTGGTCATCAGAACACGTCGCAAACATGCGCTCGTTGCGCGGATTCCAAACCGCAGAGTTGACACTCCCAGCGCCGTGCCCTTCCAGCATCTCGAGAAGCGTCGCTGTTTCTCGATGCCAGATATACACGTCGCCATCTAAGACATATAACATTAATGCCGCCGAAATAGATGTAGACGACAATGAAAGCAAAAGTCACCTTCGCTACCGGTCACGATGAAATTCTCATCCACCCCACCGAAGCAGCTGCGCAAAACGTGCTTCTCGTGCTCGTGTCCTGTGTATTTACGCACTATCATGCCAGTGCTGATTTCCCACAGCAGAATTTCCTGAAATACCGGTGTGATTAAGTTGGGTAGTGCGGGGGTCAAGAAACGAGATACTCACACCAGCCAATCGAGGAGGCGCACGGTTGAGGAGTGCATAACGTGAATCATCACTGATCTTCACACTGGTCAGCTCGCCCTCAAACCGTTCAAACCTAAGGTGGACGACAGACGAGAGTCGTTAGCACCCGTGCGCAGCAGCAAGGCTTGGCAAGTACGTACGAGTCTAATCGTTTGGTCGACAGATCCCATACAGCCAGCCGGAACTCTTTCGGCGGACTAGTGGCAGCAGCAGCATTTCCAGCGTTGTTGGTCCCATCGACGGTTGCTGACGGTGGTGGAGGAGGTGGAGTTGGGACATCGTACATGCCAACTGCAACCAGCTTAGTGAAGTCCGGCGTGATAGCAAGGTCCGTTACCCGAATGGGTGTCCGCCCCCACGAATCTCTCTGCTTCCCATCTGCATCCTACATAAT
The DNA here is from genome assembly GCA_001986395.2 of Irpex lacteus. Lineage (NCBI taxonomy): Eukaryota > Fungi > Basidiomycota > Agaricomycetes > Polyporales > Irpicaceae > Irpex > Irpex lacteus. The sequence goes on along the minus strand of MQVO02000004.1, from coordinate 474,860 downwards.
AACAAAGGTCAGTGAACCACGAAACACAAAACAGGTCGTTGGGACCCGTGTCATTTCGGCAAGATGAGTACGCACCCACAGAATGATCTTCCTATCCAGACCACCGGATATAAACCCTGATCCATCTGGCAGCCACACCATCGCACTAACCACGTCCTGGTGGCTATCCAGCGTGCGTATGCACGATCCCGTCTAGGAGGTACACCGACCCGTCAGTATGGATTGCACATGAACAGCGCAGCTATGCCACATCCTCGGTACGCACCCTAGTATTCCACATCTTGATATAATTCTCTGACGACGTGAGCAACACCGAGTCGTCGAGGGACCATGCGACATAGCCCACCGGGTAGGGATGGTCCCGTAGTATGTGCGCAGGGCGGTATTCCCGCGTCTGTGGATGTGCATCTAGCTATGATAGGCATAATGTCAGTACCCCAATATCTCGGATTGGTCCAAACCTAAGGAACTGACATCTATTCGCCATATCACTGCAGACTTGTCTTTACTGGCGGTGGCAAGATAGCTGCCACTATGGCTCCATTGAAGATTCCAAACTTCGTCCGTGTGGACTTCCAGTATAGCCGTCGTTATCCGAGGGAAATACTCCTTTCCGCACGCATGGTCTGCGTATAGTGTGAAGTTATGTGGATCTAGAGGTATGTTGTGGTAAAGACACTGTAGTCGTTGGTGGTCTCGGGCCTGATCGAGCAGTGATGCAAACCGGCGCTGGGGTATCATGATGGATGAGGGAATGTGTCCTATGGTATCGGAAACAGAGCATTAGCTAGCAATGGTAATGGAATGTGAGAGAAGCGTACGTTGAAGATTCACCAAGAGTTTCCGTCTCGACGTGCCCTCCGCGCCATCCCATCCTGACGCAAGACGCAAGTCATCCGCATCCCGACACATCAACAAACTGATGCCAAAGAAGTCAGTTTCGATATTGCGTACTGTGGCGATGAAGTTACCTCGACAATGAGTGTAGTACGTCTGAGTTTGTGCTCAACGGTGCCAGCTCCTCCCGCAGTATCCATAACGCTGAGGTTGTCCTACCTGCTTCCAACAGTTCCAGGTACTTCTGCTGGCTAATCAAGAACTTGGCATCCTACACCAAAGAAGTCAGACGACTGTGTGTACGGCACACGTGAGGGGACTCACCCATAATCTCTCCTGCTCGGAGAATCCAAGTCGCGATAGTACCTCCTCAGCGGCCTCCCAATCGCCGTTCAATATACACTCCCGAAATCTCGAGACATCTGATGTCTCCATCGTGTATCCAGATTCCGCTTCGAGTGTAGCGGCAGATTCTCTATGTGGCTAATGAGCCTGTTCTCATTATATAGTGATGAAGCATAGTACTCACATATACCCCACATCCCGCAGGCTCTGTATCGTCAATCGTATGAACTCCTCGCGATCCACATACGAATCATCGTAAAGCGTAGTTCCCGGCAGTGACACCCTTGACACTGACATCCTTTGCTTCTCCGCCTTCAGCCCATCCACCCCTCCCGTCTTCCCATTTCCATTCGTAAACGTCGAGTGTCCGTTCCCCTTCACCAGTCCATTGTGTCCATTAGACAAGTTATTTGTGCTTGATGGTCCCGCTGCAGGGAGGTCAGCGAGCGCGACTGAAAGAGTAGACTCGGAGTCATTCTCTGGGAGACGCATGGTAGATAACGAGGACGGCTCGTCGGGGATGAGTGAGCGTTCGACGGAGGTGACGGAGCTGAGACTGTCGACGGAGACTCGGGGCCTCTTCCTCGCACGACTCCAATCAGAGTCGCTCTCTCGACTGGGTGGTGTGGACTGCCTTGCTCGTGCAGACGGGTGTAGATAGGACAAAGGCGTGGAAGAGGACGCCGAATGAATTAGTAAGTCGCTACTGTCGTCCTCCTCGAGCTCTCTACGGGTGCGGATAGCAGGCACGAGACTTGGGCTCGTCTGCGACGGTAGCTGGGGCCTCCTGAGTGTCGCTTCTAAGGATTCAGAGGATAACGATGGCTCAGAGAGGGCTGCAGTGGTGGGAGGGACGGTGCCCCGAGGCAGACTAGATTGGTAGGGATCAATGGTGACTTCAAAACGTGTGAAATACTGTGTCGGGTCGTGTGTGTCGGTGGCGACACGGTTCAAGAGAGCAGAGTCAGAGCAGAGTAACGAGCTTGTGGTAGACGGGGATGAAGATGCATAAAGGCTCTCCTCGACCGTGACTGCCGCATGCGGGTATGCAGGCGGCGGCGGACTCATTATCTTGATGATACACGTTTCCTCACAATCAAAGAACATATAATGCAGCCGTACACGAGTATCGATGAATATATGTACATGTGCCCTAAGAGCGCAGAGGATGGCAGGTCTAGCTTACTGTAGTGTTAGAGACTCGGAATGGCCATGACCTGAGTCGCTGGCAGCAGTGAGCCGAACTCGCGCCAATCGCCGCTCTCAGCTACAGGTCAGAGGATGTAGAATATATTCGCAGCGATGGCGATAAATTCTGTTATCTGGCAATCATGTACGTACTTCTTGCTTTCGGGCCACACTAGTACACAAGCCCGAAACTGCCGACTGAAGCACCATATGTGGCTTGTTCAGCTGCTGAGACATTACCTGCACAGTCACCGTCAGATGATATCACTCGTCGTTAGTCGCACTCGAGAAATGCCGCTAACAAGCGACTGCATGTTGCATACACCTTTAATTATGGTGGTGTTCTACCTGATGATACCCGACTAGCTTTCGACTAGTTGGCGTTGAACCCCTTCAACAGGAACCAACCGGTTCAGCTCGGCGTTGTACTCCTGGCATTCTGCATGCTGGCACGAGTGGTATACGGCAGGGCATCTTTGAGGCAACACCAGTATCTCCTTGAAGACCCGCATCTCGTATGAGACACATGGTATAGGACAACTCGCGCTACGGGGGTAAAGGTCGAAGAATATGATATCAATCATAAGCTCGCGAAGGCTCTCGAATTGCTTGCACGAGTTTCGCAAATCGAGCCACGGTAAGCGGTGGAGGATGCCTTGCTCCATATACTTGTCGAAACCGATATGAAGTAAGATTGACTGGACTTGAGCGGGAAGAAAGGAGAGGATGGCTGTGACCGTAATCCACTCCGATTTGAGGAAAGTAATGTCGTCAGATGAGTGGCCACAGAATACGGCGCTGAGCTGGATCGACTCCAACGCCGAGCAAGCAGCAAATCCACGGCGAAGCCGGTCAATAAAGAGTGTCCTCTCTGGAGCAGACTGGAGTGAGGACATTATCGCAACGTAAACGAGGAGATGAGACTCACTATTATTCGAAGAATCTATAACGTCGAACCACCAGAAGCACCTCTCCATGTCAAGGTCGAATCGCCGCAGCACCGGACCTGCACTGTGAAGCAAGTCGGCCAGCCCGTCAAGCACATTAACACTGAGATCAGTGATTTGAAGCCGCACATCCGTGAGATGGCGCACTAAACCAAAGCCAGTGAGGAAGGGAGGGATGAAGGAGTTTAGCGATGAGTCGAGCGAGCGAACTTGCGGCCATTCATGAGGATTCCGGATCGCAATGACTGAGTCCAGCTTTAGCCTAGCAGCCTGCACGACGTCGGGTCCCTCAAATAGTTTTCCAGGTAGGACAAGTTTACCAATATCGGAGAACAGCGCAAGCAGGTCCAGGACCTCATCGTAGAACATACGTGCGGCGAGTAGTGTACTGAAGCTTCTGCACAGCTTGTAGGACAGGAGGTCGACAGTGTAGTTGCTGAAGAAGCGCGGGCGATCGATATCGTCGCCCTTCACAAAAATGAGTCTTTCCAACACGACAGTGCGTATATTCGGAAGACACCGTAACAGTGAATCCAAGGACGCGATGTCTAGTTGCAGCCTTTCGAGGGATACGTGCTGAATACAGTTCGCGACCCAAGGCACGGTGGGGAGGAACTGTACGGCATGAGGTACCGAGGACTTATCCTTCGTGAGTCCGAGTCGTAAGCGATTGAAGAGGTACGGCAAAGCAATGGCTCGCCACTGTCGACAAACAAGTGAGCATGTGTGCCAGTGCTTCAGATCATACTTCGACTCGTTCATCTCCGAGTCGTCCGAGTCCGGGTCAAGATGCCTAGTCAGGCTCTTGATGAAGCCGCCGCCAATGATAATGTCCAAAATCTCGTTGGGAAGCTGGGGAGCTGGCACTTCTACTAGCTGTGTTAGATGTGCGACGTTGGATTCCGAGTCTGCGGCATCCTAGATGGCGTGCAACGGAAATGCGAAATACTGTTAGAATTGCGAGAAACCGTGCACGTCAAACGATATTACCTCGTCAATCAGCGACATACCTGAGGATAGGGATTTGCTTCATGTACGATCTTTCTTGAAGTGGTCGCGATCGCAGTAACTATGCCCGATGCCAGCGTCTAATCTGGGATTGAACGTTGAACGTTGAACTTCTCTTATACTACCATGGCCAAGAGTCCAGACTTTACAGTTTACTACTATGTCTGCGGCACATTTGATGGCCCACGTCGTGTTCGCATCGGTCCTGACTCCCATATTATAGACCTTTGCCATCATGTAGCTGATGACTGTACCACACTCGTCAAGGGAGGCGGACACTGGCAACTCACGCTCTACAAGTCAGTAAGTCGGTATAACATTATAATGGGCATCTTACTGTCAGTAGTCGACGTTGTTAACCACGACGGTCACGACGTTAAAGTCGTCTCTTATGCATTATGGCTGTGGCGAATTCTCACGGTGGTAAGACTCGGATACTCGTGGTCCACAAAAAACAATGAGTTCTGACCATTTGTACAACTGGTAAATATTTAGCTACTGCTAAAGTTGAGAGGTAAAATCAGATCGCCTCTATACTTATGACGGTCGTCATTTCAGCCTAGTTTGCCTCACGAAGAGAATAGGCAAAGCCACGATGCAGTCCACATAAAGTGCAGACTATTGCATGTGTAAACGTAACTAAGCGGAACAAGCTGATGCTGAGGACGAGTCCCTAGCCAACACAGCTTCGGACATAGGATAGCAATGATTTGAAGGATCTGTTAACGAGGAACATCTCCCCTTCAGCGCCCATTATGCGACACCAGATCTGAACTTGGATACGGAAGAGGAGATGTACATTCCCTTCACCTGTCGAAGAATGTGTATACTTGAAACGAAACCCGGGCTGCATATGTATCATCAAAGGAGATCGTCAGCGCTGTTTAACCATAGGCATACATAAGAAAGAGCACCACACACCTAAACTCTTCCAAGGATATTTGCGGAGCTCTTCTCAGAATTATACTTTCTACATGCGGGATTCGAGCACGTGCATGTAGGGTCAGACCATTTGTTTGGCCAATTCGTACCCAGGATGTCTCTGAACTCCCGCATTTCGTACTCGATGCATTCCTGATGCTGGTAGAACACGCCAGAATTGATGACCACGTCGATCACAAGTGAGCGGAGGTTATCGAATCGTAGAAGCACCTCGCGCATGCTATACCATGGCCACGGATGTATAAGCAGGCCGGTGTTGAGGCGCGCAAAGAACTTGATGTCCAGCGTGATGGAATGGATATGGCCTCCAGGGATGAGCGAGATAAGCCGGACAGCTGCAATCCACTCGTCATTACGCGCCTCAATGCCCTGCATGCTGTCGCTATGGACCGCTGGGTTGATTTCGAGTGTCAAGATTTCGAGCTCAGAGCAAGCTCCAAGCCCATCGGCGAGTAGATTTGCACTTGCTATTGAAATGGGTCAGCTTTACTATACAAAAACGCATGTAAACCGTCGACTTACTTTCAACGTCAGCCGGTACAGGTACTCTTCGCACTATGATGCCGAGCTGTTTCAGCCCCTGTCCTATGTTGGCAAGCACTTTCCCAAAGCGAGCTACCGACTCGTTGGAATACTCAACCTCGAAGTCGAGTCTGGTGAGTTGATGCAACGCGCCTATTGAACTGAGGAAAGTGGGGATGAAGGAATCTGTTGGTGTTCGCCCCCAGTTGGGTTGCACAAGCGAGTGTATACTCAGTTGTCCATGAGCAGTTTGTTTGACTGCAGAGGTGATAAAGTCGTCAGATACTACCATGGAAGAGCTTTCTATGCCAAGCTCCAGCTGCTCAATCTCTACGAACAAACTCAGCAAGCACATGAACTCGCCGTATGCACCTTCTACGTCGCGCTCGGAGTTATAGTAGGCCAGTTTGGGTAAGGTGTATGCCCACACCGGGCGCGGGGACTTCGAGTCGTCACTATCATGGACCCGTGCTTGACGAATCTCCAGTGTTTCTAGGTGGGACACGGCTTCCAGTAGATATCCCAGATCAACAACATCAACAGGGATATATCCGATGTGAATCTTCTTCACAACTTTAGCGATCCACGGGTGTTCACGAAGAAACGCATGGTAAGCCGCAACATCTCCCATGGGATTGGTATTGGGGATCCGGATGCGCCGGAATAAGTGGGATAAGGCAATGTTGCGCCATGCCCGACAGACGAGAGAGCAGCTGGCCCTGTATCGCTGTGCAAAGATAGAGCCTCGTAGATCGTCGCCAATGATGATGTCCCAGATTTCGCTCGGAAGCTGCTCGGCCGCAGTCTTGCGAGAGCGTCCCGAGTGAGCAAGCCCAATAGGACTCGCATCGTCAACTGCAAGGGCTGCTAGTGTGCCAAATAGTGCAGCAGCGCGTTGTGTACCGCTCTGCATCTCGTGTTCTAGTTCAGTTTTAACCTAAGTTTGCTAATGTCCTGTCATCGTTGACGTACACTTGCCGGACGAATTTGAACTTACTAGTTATTCAACGTACTTGCAGGACTGCAACCCAAACTAAACAAGGTGACTAAACGAAAGCAACTCGCGGCCGCCACCCTGCCGCCTGGTATACGTCCTCGCCTAAGAGACCAAAAGCCTCACGTGATCTACTTAATTGCAGTCCGAGTTTCAATGTTGGCCTAGTACTCTCACCGTCCCCGTCATTGCTCTCGACAATGCCCTTCGTGCTGCCGACAGTCGACAACATTGAGGAACACCTCCAGCACGTCGAAGAAGTCATCATCAATGCCATCTCCACCTCCGCCCCCGACATGGAAACAGTAAGGAATGTGTACCAACGACTTCAAGACGACCTCGCACGATTCTGGCCTCAATCACTGCCACCATTGCCAGAGATCAAGATGCCTAACCTTGGGGCATTCGAAGTGCCCCCGCCGCCCCCTCCGCTGCCCGTGCCGCAGTCGACATTGGAGAGATCGGCGGATTGGGTTGGCGCGCATCCTTGGAAGGCGGTTGGACTGGGGATTGGTATCGTTGGAGCAGGCGTGCTAGTTGGCTATGGGGGAAGGAGAGTTCTGAAAGTGAAGAGGCTGAGACGGCATGGGGCTCTTGGAACGAGCGTGGATGGCGAGAGGAGACAAGTAGTCGGTCGGTCATATACATTCTCTTGCTCCACTCCTCTATCTGACGGCACTCCATAGTGGTTCTGGGAGGCGATGAACCACTTGCATTTCCCATGATAGAGTCACTTCAGCAGTGTGGATATATTGTGGTCGCGAGTGTGAGGACACCCGAGGCCGCGGAGGAGCTTGAACGTACTTCTGAAGGTTATCTGAGAGCTATAGTGCTTAACCCAAGCGATGTATGTGTACTAAAGGAACCTATCCATGCACTTCGCTCATTCTTCTACAGTTGTCGACCATTCCAACTTTCTTGCGCTCCCTCTCAGCCACAATGTCCCGTAGATTCCCAATCACGGCATCAGGAGATCCTCACAGCTCGCCTAACACACAGCTCTACATTCACTCCGTAGTCTCCTTCCTCACTATGCCATCTCCACACCTGGTTCCTCCGACTGGCCCCTTGGAGAATCTCGGACTGCAAGATACATATCCAGCTTACCTCAATGCCTCTCACTTCGCCCCTCTCCAAATCCTTCAATCCCTCCTACCTCTCATGCGCAACTCCCCTCGACATGCCCAGAAGAGCATAATTGTCTGCTTACCTGCCATCGACGGTCGCGTGGGCCTCCCCTTTGCAGGTGCACAAGCGATGAGTGCAGCAGCCACCCTTCGAGGCGTCGAAGTACTCCGTCGGGAGATCTGCGTGGCCGCTGCGACAGAGACGAACGAAGCCCACGCTCGGTCCATGAAGAATATCCGAGTCGTAGTCGTTGATGTTGGTAACTGCGGACAGGCCTTGCATTATTACGACGAAGATGTGGAACGCGCGACAATTGATTGGACAGCGTCGGAGAAGGCGACGTATGGCGTCGCGTTTGCGAATGCCCTGGTCGGAAGTCGCCATATTGCGGCGAGACTCAGACATCGGGGGCACACTTCGAATTTCGTGCGTACACTGATAGACGTGATCAGCGATGGCACCAAGGATTCCAGTGTGCAAGGACATGTACCGTCTGCTGTCAGCCTGACTTTGGCTCCTCTGCGGCAATGGTGGCGAGGCGACCGGTTTGGGGTTGGCGCCGGAGGTAAGAATATCAGTATGCAAATACGTCAATATCATAGCTGAATTTCGTTGCTCTTGTACTGTAGTGTGGACTTACGCCATCGCCTCGAAACTCCCCACGGCGATCCTCGACGGACTACTCACCTTCCCTCACATCCTCCTCTCCGTCCGAAACACCCTCTTCGGTCGTAACGCTCTACCATACCCTCCTCCACCTGTTGTTCCTTCCACCACCCGCATCCCAGCTGCAGCTCACCCACGACAACAACCCCCTGCGATAGATCCAGCGGGAGAGTCTGACGTGGAGCACGAGACGCTCTCTCAGAACGGCTCCGACGCCGATGTGGAGAGTAGCAGTGGGTACGGGTCGGGCGTCGGGGAGTCGTGGATCAGTTTGCAGCCAGACTTGGGCGATCATGCGCAACCGTGGCGTTGAACGTGCGCATCCTTCCATACGGTAATTGCCTCTTCTGTCGTCTTGGATTGGCTCGATTATCTCTTATCAGTAGACTTTTGAAGATTGTCGTTGAGCTTCAAGTTGTGAGTGCACTCGGCTGTCCCCGTGCCCATGCCCATGTATATTTACTTACACACCACTCAACTCTCTGTAAGGATGTACTATTATTGATGTCATTGTATAAATAGGACTCTGTTACCCCTGCTCAACTATCAAACGGACCTACGGATGTTCATATCACGGTATGTTATCGCGATCGGCTAGCGAGCGGTGAGAGCCGACTCGGAAACCAGCTTTGTCATTGCTAGCAGCGGACAGGAGGCTGGCGCGATTCTAGCAGGAGTAGTGCAGGCATGCTTACCCAACAGTTCGTAGTGACTGTATCATGCACAAACTGGATTGTGGTACCTGAAGCTCCAGTTCTGAAGCGTCTAGGAGTGAGGCTAGACATACAAGAAGAAACGAGCTATCATTTCAGAATCTCCGAGTGTTACATAGTGGTGTGGAAGATGTACTGATAGACTCTCAGAGAGTTTCCAGGTCATGTGGTTTACTATGCAAGCCGGGGTCAAGCCTTTGCGGCTTGTGCACTTCCTCCACGAACTATACGAGACGTATCAATTATCTTCTTCTTCTGGCCAGAGAGGGTCGGCTTACATACCCAGGTGTCGTTCGTCGTGACTGTATCATGCACAACTTGAATCTTAGTGGCCTGTAACGTCAATGTTCAGACGATACGTTTTCTCTCATATAAATTTCGCGTACCGTATCTCTCGCTGAATGGTCCCCAGGCAAATTGGAGAGATGTAAAGAAAACCCGTCGTTGCGTGCAGCATCTTCCTTGATTCCTTGTCGGCGATTGAGCCTGCAACGATTAATTGAATTAGCCTATGATCCTACTCGCCCTGAGATTTGACGAGGATATGGTACGTACATCGCAAGCATCGAGTTTGCGTATACTGTGCAAGAGTACCAAAGTCGGATCAGATGATTGTCGGATAAGGCAAGCATTGTGTTTCAGAACTGACCCTTGGTGAGCAACATGAGAGTACCAGCATAGTGTAATTCAGTTGGAAAAATGCTGAACTGTGTTCGGTTTCAAAAATAATCAGCAGGTATGGATACTTTGGCCTGTAAACCGAGCGTACCACAACAAGCGTAGTGATTGATATCATCCTGTGTGAACGATAAGTCGGTGAGCAGCTACCAGTAATCTAGCACACTCACGCTGTCAAGATACCGCAGCTGAGTGTATATTGCATGAGCTTCTGCACGACACCCTTCGTATTTCTGAGTGGAAAGAGGAATATTCACTGGCAGTCCGGATAGCGCAAGTAGTAGTCAGAAGTCATGGACTACCTACCGAGTGTGTGCTAGAGAATGATTTCGGTTGAGAGCCCATAGGAATGTCGTGGTAACTGACAAATCGGCCAGTACGGTGAGGGACAGCGCCACCGTCGTCATTCGCTGCGATCGTTAGCCGTGAGAGCGTGCTGTGGAGAAGAAACTCGTCGTTCGACATACCACATATGACTTTGAGGCAGCCAAAGCAAACCATGTGCCTTCCATACACCTGTCATAGGCATATGTGAGAATCGCGCTATAACTCCAGCCGTAGACGAGAATGTGCAACACTCACACGAACGCAGTAGACCCTTGATTGAGTACAGCTTATGGATTAGTGATTCAGTTAAATAGGAAGATAGCTGACTTACGGAATGCAACAGCTGTGATGCAGTACAGTTAGCAGATACCCAGAACTCCTATGCAGCTGTTGAACTAACCAACACGAGCGCAAAACAAGGCAACCTGCATTTAAAAGTTTGTCACGTCGGTTGTGCACATTGTGGCACGCCGCATACTCACCAAGTAAACCAAAACTATTCTATTGGGCCATACTAGAAACCGCTGTAAGTCAAGTAATACGATCTGTCAAATCAATCGACTTACATCGCCAAGTGCGATACGTATAAAACCTGTACGAAGGGAAAGACGTTAGTATAGCCGCCTGGATCATCTTCAAATAATTACTTACGAGTGAACGATAGCACTGATTATAACCTACGAAGTGCTATGAGTAGATGTAAAATTAAGGCATGAGAGTCATGCATATTACCTCAAGATACACTGCAGCCTTGTCAGATACCGGTTAGTATATGACACATACAGGCAGGTAGCAGCACAGCATACCCCTGCGCTCCTACGTTCAATTTCAGCGCATTGATTGTTGGTGATGTCCTACAGCACGTACCATGCGATACTCAATAGTTTTACCGGGTTAGCCAGGCCAACGATTAGGAGTGTATACGTCAAGTGGATGCAGACGGCAGCATGCAAGGTTTCCAATACACTATGACGAAAGGTCTGATGTTACTCAATTATCTTGTCTCATGGATGAATTCTGCACTAACCATAGTAGTAGTACCGTGAGTCGGGTAGGGAGATTGTCGCGATAGGTTGTGAAGTAGAAGTACACCTGGGCGGCGCCGAGGCCATATAAGCTTGTAAAGAGTGAGCAAAAACACCCATGCTGTGACATTATTTTGCAACGTACATCAGAGACAGGCAGATAAGCAAGAAAGATGGGCCTATGAAGACCTCAATGCTGAGAGCCATTCCACGGCAAGGTAGAAAAACTGGTTAGCGTTGCATGTTGAGAAGATGGCGCTTTATACTCACGATATTCAGAGACGCAATGCGATAATCAAGTTCAGATATGGCGCACGTCCTATGCATCAACAAGTGTTCCGAGTGAACATGAGTAGAAGAACAAGGCACCTCTGATGTATTGGAAAGTCCATCAGTGACGGCTGCCGCGATAAGCAAAGACAAAGAACAGCAGGAGATGCGAACAATATACATTGCTGTACGCCTGTAGCGGCATAGTGAAACCGCAAGAGATGTTTCGTAGTGTTGTAGCGCCGTGCAGAGCTGGCAGCAGAGACAGTGCGCCGGAGGTCCGCCCTGAGAACAGTGGACGCGCCCACCGCTGGCAACATGATAGCCCCAATGAAAGACAACTCGGATAATACAGTCAGTCATTTTGAAACTCGAGGTAGCCTGTCAAAGGTGCAGAAGATGAGTGATCAATTATAAAAAGCGTCTATGGGTATCAGCATAGGCACCAGTCCCGCGCTGCTTCGGAAGTTATCCTCATTCGACGGCTGATGTTCCGGATTTACGCCTGGGTCCTTTAAGTATCAAAGATGAATCCATTTATGTGTTGGCCTCAGACCGATCATCACCGCGTACGTACAATGTGGCCGAACATTGTGTCTTGGTTGAGAACCCTCGAACGCAGAAATGGACTGTATAATCATGGGTGTACTATGTTCCTGGTCAACTTTGAAATTCTACAATCTCATACCCACACTGACCGACTTACCGTACTCATATCATTCGCCTACGCCGTGTCCCTTCCCAAGACTTGTATACCAATGATCTCTTGCACATCTGGATGACTCCAAAGTTGCTCCGTGCTCTCTTTGTTGTACGGTAATAGCGGCTTCCTAGGCACACCACCGTAACCCCTTAGCTTTTCAAGCAAAGCCTTGGTGCCAGCAACGCCCGTTTGAGAGATGGTAAAGTCTGCGCGGGCGATGATGCCCTGAATGCGCTGAGCTTCATCGATAGAGGAACCGGAGGATATAAGCTTGTACAGTTCTGCGATGGAGGCCTTGATGAACATCAGGCACGGACAAATAAGCCAAGATGCTAGGTTGTGAATATGAACTGATGCAGGGATCGAGGTAGATTTACCTACCGGGAAAATGTTTGCCAATCCGGTGATACATCCGTGGCCCCTGGCATATACAGAACTGAGTAGAATGTCACCATAACCGCCCAAGACGAGGAATGGCGGTGTAACCGAGTTTGCACCGGCGCCGGCCTTACGAGGATATGTTGAAGCAAAGGAGGGACTAGAGACGACAGAGGCAATTCGCGTGAGCTTGCCCACATTGCCACACCTATACGTATTGTTCGCATTCGACAACGGCGTCAATGCAAAGGGCGGAAGAGGAGAAGCGAACATACGTGAGCTTGACCCCAACTATATTTGGACACTCCTTTGCCAGCTCCGTTATCAAATTTGAGTCAAGGTCGATACCTCCGCTCGCTCCAGGATCTATACATCCATCATTACATTTGATACACCATAGGATAGGTGGGCACCATACACGACACTTACAATTATAAATCAACACCGGTATAGGACTCTTCTCCGCGACCTCAGCATAGAACGCTTTCACTGCAATTCTATCATTCTTCAAGGCACCAGCAAAGTACCCTCCAGTAATGACAAGCACATAATCCGCACCGGCACCCGCCGCATCACGACAAAGCTCGATCGTCTCCCTCGTACTCGTCGCACCTGCGCCTGCAATAATTGGCACGTCCTTCAGCCCAGCGTCATCAAGCGTCTGACGGGCAGTAGTAATAAGGGCTTGGCGTTCGCTATGCGAGAGATGAGGGCCTTCGCCATTTGAGCCTGCGAGTACGGGGTAGACACCAGCACCGACTACGAAGAGCAGATGGCGTCGAAATGTTGCGAGGTCTAAGATAGGTTTCGGTCGGTAGATATATCGAGAGAGGAGTTAACTGGTGGACAAACCAAGGTCTTCCGTGTCAGGGTGGAAGAAGGTCAGGAGAGGAGCGTAGACACCTGGTTTGAGAGGGCGAGGTGTAGGGGACATTGCGATGGTTAGCGTCGCTATGATGAACGACTGGCATGAGGTGAAGAAGGGCGCATTGGAATTATACCTACAATGCATATACTCGGCGGCCCGGCTTCTAGCTCCATACTGCCCACGCAACGTCATCATCTGAGAGCCTGTTAGCCTTATGTATGTCTGACGGATGACGAACGGAAGTTGTCGCCACTAGACAGTGGTGGTGACTGTGGTCATGTTCTAGCTTATCTGAATGGACCGTAGGTCTCATGATGGAATAGCAGAACCTGTTGATATATTTGAATGAGTGACCTGAACCGTCGTGAGATGAGAATCGTCGCACCTTATGTCCATACGTAGCGGACCAGCGGACCTCATGCAGTTCAAATAGAACACAGGAATTTATGTATTCTTTTTATTGGCGTTGTTGGTATCGTCAACTATCTCTAGGTTCTCTATGACGGCGCGCTCCCACTCCTTCCACCCGTCTGCATCAGCCTCACCTGGGTCTTTCAATGCCTTTGCGAAAACGTTCCAGGGAATGCATGCTCTATCTTGGTCACCCTCAGGTTCGAGCGTAAAGCGTCCTTGGCGCGACCGAGTAAGAGTAACGACGTGCGCAGCCGACCCAACTGCATGTCCTAGATCGTGCACGATGGAACGCACATATGTCCCTCCAGAGACCTTCATACGCAAAACACAAGCCACAGCAGGATCGCTATCCTCAGCCTGCTCCGGCTCATCTTTCACTTTGACTTGGTCCTCAATCCCATGTAAAGCCTTCTCAACCGCGGCCTTTTGTTCCTCTGTGAACTTCTTCTCTGGGTATCGGAAGTCATGATCACTGCCTTTCCACTCCTTGACGTCGAGACTGTGAATAGTAACTTTGCGAGCTTCAATTGATCGAGGAAGGGGTATACCCTCGCGAGCGTACTCGTACAAGGGTTTGCCGTCCATTTTCAGCGCTGAGAATCTGCAGACGAAATACTATTGGAATGGGACGAGCAAATCATATATACTGAATACGCACATTGGTGGTTTCTGCTGAATCTCGCCTCGGAACTGAGGTAGAGTTTCTTCGACCAGCTCAGGAGTAACGTGTTTCCATGGGGCAACCCGTACAACAGCTCCTTCGCTGTCGAAGGAGTCGGTCTCACAGCCAAAGAGAGCGGTGGTTCTGTATTCCTGTATGTACGACATCGTTGCATCAATTAAATTTATGCGTGACATCGAGGAGCATTGCATAGGTTTACCTTGACACAGTCAAGGAATTCGGACAGTTTCTTCGTGCCTCTACCGACGCCAATAACTGCCAACCGTAAGTCGCGTCTGGGTTAACTCCTTCGCAGGAGTTCAGGATGACTTACATACCAAGTACTCCATCTGCCAACGGGTCCAGAGTGCCACCCTGTCCAATCTTCACTATTTCCTTAGCGAATTTGCGTTTCTTGCCAGTCGGTATAGGCTTCTTCGGGATCTTGCTCTCTTCCACAAATATACGTGAGGTCACTATGAGTTGCTTGATGTCATTGACCACAGACATTGAAGTTGGCCCAGAGGGCTTTGCCACCGCAAACAGTCCAGAAATTGGGAAAGAGGAAAGAGCCTTTGGCATTGTGTGAAGGAGGTCTCAGCTGGAGACAGTCGTGGTTGAAGGAGCAGACGAGAGGGAAACTTAGTCAGGCGCCCACTAGTATCCTGTCCAATTTGACGCGTCCGGCGATGGACGTTGTATACTCGGGTCTTGGGTCTTGGGAGGTTTATTCTACTTTTAACAATTATAAGTACTCAGTGAACAGAACGATGTTAAGTAGAACTCGTGTTCACACAGACATGTTGTCCAGACAATGAGTAGAGATGACGAGAAAATCCATTTCCGAACACTACGACTACTACGACAGATGTATACTATCATTTCAAGGACCACAGTGAACATCCAGCCCCTGCAACATTTAGGGAAAGTGCTGCTCGAAGCTATGATCAGCTTCGTCTTCCTACTCCATTACCCGGCGTAATCCAGTCAACCACTTCAAAGTGGCCTCTCAAACAACGATCAACGTCGTATAACGAGTGGGTGGCTCACTCGTGAGAAGGCCAAGTTGAGATGATGTGAACTATGAGACGACCAGGGAGGGAAGGAAGGGCTGAGCTTATAGGAAAAGGCTCATGCCAGCGCGGAAGGGGTCGATGAGAATGATTATGTCGAAGGCCGTCCAGGGAGGGACGACGACTAGTCGAGTGTGAATGGCGAAGGAGAAAAGAAAAGACTGTGCAGTCTGCAGCGGGTGGAACACCGCATTCCGCTAGTCTGCAAAGTATATCAGAGAGAGGCATCCTCAGAGGGGGGAAATGTACTCACCAAGGCGCTGCCTATAGAAGAGAAAAAAGTCCAGGACTGGTCGAAGAACACAATCAGAGCACGAGAAAGAGAAAGAATAGAAAGGAGGAGGAAAGAAAGGGGAAAGTTCAAGATGGATAGAACCGAGGGGATGGTCTTCGCCTCATGAGAGAGCAGGAGAAGATAGGACAAAGGCGGTACCATTGAAGTCGTCACATGAGAGCGAGGTGACATCCTGTAAAGAGGTTTAGAATCATGTACTGGTATAAAGTAGAGGGTTACTCACGAAGTAACCGAAGGCATTGAAGTTGGAGTGGTCGTGTACAGCTGCTGCCATGAACGGATTGGGGTCACCAAATGCTGGTGTCGAAGGAGCGTTGAGGATTCCAACGGGATCACAGAAAACTAGACCTTCCGAGCGTATCGGGTGGGGGTTCTATTGAGGCGCGTCAGTATCAACTTTACTGAACAATGAAAAAACGGATCACATACCTGGAAGACGTATCCGACGTTCTCTTTGTTGCTGCCAGCGACCTTGAAGGGAGTCTCGGCAAAGAGATCAGCATTAGGCAAGCCCAAGTAGCCAGTCTTGCTCGTCAAGCATGAGCGGCTTTTGTTGGCTGACTGGAATGGCTTCCACGTCGACTTGACCTTCTTGGGGGTCACGTACTCGAACGCGTTGAGGCTGTCGGAGCTGTCCATAAGCACAGAGCATTCGGTCTCAACGTCGGAAGGTGTGGTGTCGAAGTCATCTTCAGCCAGTATCGCAGAAGTGAGCTCCGCGACGGTCGCGAGAGCGGCCTTCAGCTGAACAGATGCCTCGTGTACCTCCTTCTCCGCGATGATACGTGCCTGTTTGTGAGTTTTAGCGGCAGCGATAGCTTGTTGTTCCTTTTCCTGAGCGACCTGGACGGCCATCTCAAGAGCAAGTCGCGCAGCCTTCTCTGCCTCAAGTGCTTCAAGCGCCTCTTGTTCTTGGCTTTGATACATATCGCGCTCAAGCTCAAGTTCGTAGGTGCTGGCGCTGAAGTTGAATTCCGAGGTAGTGGTGCCCATGTCAGCCTCTTCCGAACCATCCGTTTCCGTGTCAGCCTCCATCTCGTCGAGCCGAGAGTTGAGCGCGTCAAGGAGGAGATCATCCGACTTTGCAAGTTGAGCCTCTAGAACCTTGGTTTTCTCCTGTTCGAGATACAAAGCAGTAAGAGTCTCGCCAATGTGGATCTTGTTGGCCTCGATCTTCAAGAGAGCATCCGAGAGCGAGCGTTCGAGAGAGGCGTTGTTGACGACGAGCTGGTTGTATGCGCCAGAGAGACCGTCGAGCTGGTTGCTGAGAATGTCGGCAGAGCAGTGAGCGTCGTCGAGGGTTTGCTGCGTGGCCATATGAGCTAAGTAGGCGTCGGCGAGTAGAGTCTTGAGAGTCGAGACCTCCTCTTGAGTCTTGTCAGCCTTGACGCGATCGAGGGATACAGTAGCCTTGTCTTCGTCCTTCGAGGAGATGACGGTGGTTGCCTAAGCATGTTAGTATGGATCGTGTAGTGAATCAGATAAAAGTGAACGTACTTGGTGTCCATCTTGAACAGGGGAAACGGCCTGCGTCTTGAAAGTCTTCTGCCGGAGAAGAGTGTCAGCTTGTCGGTAAGCATCTTGGTAGACGGCCATCTTGGAGGCGATTGGTGCGTCGATGACTTGAGGACCCATCTACGGTAAGCAAGGGATAAGTTAGCAGGGCATGATGGGGACGGTGACAAGCTTGACTTACGACCCGGGGTACTTGAGTGTCGAAGAGGCGACCGACCTTGAAGGATGTCTTGGTATGCATGCCGAGGAAGTTGAGAGACATCTTGAAGAAAGTTGAAGAAGGCGAAAAGGCGAAAGAAGAAGAGTACGGTGACTGGAAGAAAGAGATGAGACAAGGAGCTCCCCAGGGACTTCACGCTGGTATTTATACGTAGGAGGTGTCATCCTCTCAGCTGACGGGAGAGCCTCAATATGGAACGCCGAATATCTGTAGAGCCTGTCAGCCTTACACCCGCCTCGGAGAGCTGTATGAGGAAATGCCACTGTGGGCACGTCGCGGATAGTTCAGATACCCATAGATCCTGCCTGGTTCAACCGATGCAGAAGTTGTTTCCGTCTCTGTAGAGTAATCCATCATTACACCTTGGACTGCGGCGTAGATAATCTCAGCATCTCATTTGGCGACATCTTAGAGATAGAGATAGGTCAGAAAGATATTATCTCGTGAACGTGAAGAACAACTAACCATTAACTTCGACTCCAAATTAAAGGCTCAATACCGTCGTCGGCCTGCTTGATAGCAATAATTGTTACGCTCAAACACACTGTTCGTCGTTTTTCGGGGCTATTCATTCGTGAATGGCTTCAATAACCAGACTGAGCCGTCCGCTCCGTTAGAATAGCTGAATCTACCTGAAAGCTACCAGGTCAATTTGCGAGTTTGTCCACCAAGATGATCATATACACGAGAGTAAACGGTCAGCCAGTTTAGCGGGCGTCTCTTTGTTTATCTTGGGTATTTTGATTCTTCTTATGTAAGATCCATTTATGGACTTAATTCTAAGTAAACCCGGTTGAAATCAAATTAAGTTTCGCCGCTTGACCAACCCAAATTTTCTGAGCCCGAGACCTGTTGCACACAGTCCTCACGCCCACAACTCCTTACTTCACATAACATGGCTTTTGGTGAGTTCAGAATTGTCTACGGTTTTTCTCGTCTGCGGTTCTCATACAGCTATATCTTAGGTGCTCCAGGTGGACGTGGTGGCTTCGGCGGTGGACGAGGTGGTGGACGAGGAGGAGGTAGAGGAGGTCCTCCCCGTGGTGGTGGACGAGGTGGTTTCGGTGGTGGAGGATTCGGTGGTCGAGGTACTGCGAACTTTGAATCATTAACCCTAACAAGATTGTACTCACTCGTTTTACAGGCGGAGGCCGTGGAGGGGTTGCAAAGCGTGGTGGTGACAGAGGCGGACGGGGTGGAGGGCGGGGTGCACCTCGAGGTGGGCGTGGTGCCGGACGAGGTGGAAGGGGCGGCGCAAGGGGCGGCGCAAACGTTGTCCTTGAGCCCCACAGACATCCTGGAATTTTCATCGCCAAGGGCAAGGACAGCTTGTTGGTCACGAAGAACTTGGTCCCTGGAGAAGCCGTCTACGGAGAGAAGAGAATTTCCATTGAGGGCGGTGTCGAAGGCACGAAGATCGAGTACCGTGTGTGGAACCCTTTCCGTTCGAAGTTGGCTGCCGGTGTTCTTGGTGGTATGGACCACATCTTCATCGAACCGGGCAAGAAGGTGCTCTACCTCGGTGCTGCCAGCGGTACCAGTGTCAGTCACGTAGCAGACATTGTTGGACCAGTACGTTTTATTTGCAACGAAATATCTGGACGAGTAACTCACGAAGTATCCAGGAGGGCGTTGTCTACGCTGTTGAATTCTCCCCAAGATCGGGACGTGACCTTATTGGGATGGCAAAGAAGCGAACAAATGTTATTCGTGAGTGCAGCTCATAAGTAGTAAACTAACATTCTGACCCTTCATCCACCCAACAGCTATTGTGGAAGATGCTCGAATGCCGCAGAGATACCGCATGCTGGTCTCTGCCGTAGACGTTATCTTCGCCGATGTTGCCCAGCCAGACCAAGCCCGTATCGTTGTCTTGAACGCCGAATACTTCTTGAAGAACGGCGGTCATATCGTCATCTCCATCAAGGCCAGCTGTATCGACTCAACTGCCGCTCCGGAAGCAGTTTTCGCCCAGGAAGTCGACTTCCTGCGAAAGGAGAAGTTCAAGCCCCTTGAGCAGGTTACCCTTGAGCCCTACGAGCGTGATCACGCTATGGTCTCCGGTACGTCGCTCGCCTGCTACTGACTACTCAGAAATTGACGTTTCTTCATAGCCGTCTACCAGAGACACAAGCAGTGAGACTGTCATTCTGTGGTTTTTTGCTGTGCTGTTTCTCTAGACTCTCTCGGCCGTTTCCTTCCTGTGTACTCTGTAGTATCTATCCAAAAGTACCTCTGTTGTCGCTACTTTTCGCTTTTCAATGCATTTTCCTCTCTAATTCTCATGGCCAAGTCAAAAATAGCTGATAGTCGACAATCATGCAGTGGCTGCGCAATAGATTGTTCGTCGTAGGCGCGCAACCCGCCCGTCCACGTAGCTTGAGCTGGGCAGTCACGTCTCTCATACATCTGTGCCACAACCCCCATCTTCCTCGTTCTCTTTCCTTTGGTTTCTTTCGTAGGTTCGCATATGCCTTGTTGAAGGCCTACCCCTAAGCATACACCACAGCGGATGAAACGCTCTGTACCCGACTCGATTTCGCTAGACTTTGGCACGCCAGAGGTATCGCCCAGGACGTCCTCAGACTTCGAAGAAATTCCCTATCCTCAGTATACCCAAACAAGTCACCAACACCAAACTGGTTGGGCTGCCCAACCACGTCGAGAGGAGGAACTACCGCTACACTATATGAACGAGGAGACTGCCAGGAGGCGGGTTCACGCTTCTCGTGGACCTGCGAGTACTGGGTTCTACGACGAAAAGCAGGACCAATATGACGATGACGGAAAGGATGTGTACGCTAAAATAAAGGCTTCGAGGATACCGGTCAGCAGTGGACGGCCTCGTCGACCACCTGCACCGCCAGCTACGAGCATCGTGCGTGTTGCCGCAACTAACTGCTTTGCGAATCTTTTCTGATATGAACACATTGTCCGCAGGGCGAGTTCGTCCAACAAAACCTCGAACACATTCCCCCAATCATCTACACTCTTCTATCGTGCTGGACGCGCTTCCACGCCATTGGCAAGTCACCGAGAGTCATCTGGGACGAGGCGCACTTTGGCAAGTTTGGGAGCCATTACCTCAAACGCGAGTTCTACTTCGATGTACATCCGCCGCTCGGGAAGATGCTGGTTGGCCTTGTAGGCCTTCTTTCAGGTTACGATGGGCACTTCGAGTTCAAGAGCGGAGAAACCTACCCCGAAAATGTACCATATGTTGCTATGCGTGTCATGCTCGCAATGTTTGGCGTGGCTTTGGTTCCCCTGGGATGGTATACGGCTGTTGAGCTGGGCATGAGCTGGAGAGCATGCCACTTGGTTGCGCTTATGGTTCTGTTCGGTGCGTCCTGCTTGCTGATGCATGGACAATATATTGATCTCGTACGCAGATATCGGCTGGCTGGTCATCTCTCGTTTCATCCTCCTCGATTCCATGCTCCTCTTCTTTACCTTTACTACCGTATTCTGTCTCTCCAAATTCCATAATCAGCAGTATCAGTCAGTATTCCTTTCTCATTTCCTTCCAGCCTCGCTAATATCGTGCCCAGATCCTTCTCCCCTGATTGGTGGCTATGGCTCGGTATGACTGGGTTTTCCATCGGATGCGTCACCAGGTACGACGCAATGTTTCTTCCGTCAGACAGATGTCTGATATCCTTCCAGCGTTAAGTGGGTTGGTATGTTCGTTACGGCACTTGTTGGTCTTTACACCATCGAAGACCTTTGGGAGAAGTTTGGAGACCTGAGGATGAGTGCTGTAGGTTTCTCATGGCATAACCTGTGGTAGTTTTCGACAACTAACCCATGCCATTCAGCGTGATCAAATCAGACATTGGGGCGCGCGCGTTGCCTGTCTCATCGTCTTGCCTATACTCGTCTACATGACTTCCTTCAAGCTCCATTTCCTCATCCTCAACCACTCTGGCCCAGGCGATGCACAAATGAGCTCGCTCTTCCAAGCCAATTTGGTCGGCAATAACTTCGCTACTGCTCCGCTTGGTAGGTTTGACCAATCCAATTTTCAGCTCTGTGAGCGCTGACAGTTTTTACAGAGGTCGCTGTGGGCTCCAGAGTGACCATCAAGAACTTCGGATACGGAGGTGGTCTACTTCACTCCCACATCCAGTCTTTCCCTGTCGGTTCAAAACAGCAACAGGTGACTTGCTACCACTACAAGGATGAAAACAACGATTGGACCATTCTCCCCCGCTGGGACGAGCCTCCCTACGACCCCGAAGGTCCTATCCGTTTCCTGAAAGATGGCGATGTCATCCGCTTGAGCCATGTCTCCACATCGCGCAACTTGCACTCGCACCCTATACCCGCTCCTGTCACAAAGCATCACCACGAAGTCTCGGCCTACGGTAACGCTACCATTGGAGATAACCAGGACCACTGGGTCGTCGAGGTCGTGGACGATATCAAGCTGGGCAAGAAGAACAAGGTAGACAAGATCCATGCGCTTACTACACGTTTGCGGTTCCGTCATCAACTGCTTGGGTGTTATCTCCGCGCTGCAAATTCGATTCTTCCGCAGTGGGGTTTCAAGCAGGTGGAGGTGACGTGCGACAAGGATGATAACCCTGGTGACGCTCATACCTATTGGAACATTGAGGGCCATATCAACCACCGATGTAAGTATTACAATTTCTTTCATATTTCTCACGGTGCAATTGTTGACGATCCATGTTCAGTGCCTGCCGGCGAATCTCGTTACTACAGCTCCCCCTTCCTTCGCGACTTCTGGCATCTTAACGTTGCGATGATGACATCCAACAACGCTCTCATCCCCGATCCCGACAAGGAAGACATTCTAGCCTCCAAGCCTCTTGACTGGCCTTTCATGCGTTTGGGTCTCCGTATGTGTGGTTGGGGCGATGACCAGCCGAAGTACTACCTTCTCGGTACACCAGTCATCTGGTGGGGCAGTACTATCAGCTTGGGTTTATCAATACTTGCGCTTGTGGTGTACTTGATGCGGGCGCAGAGGAGATATGTCGATATGGATCCACGTACGTTATTCAAGATGCGTCGTCTGGAATTTATGGCTGACATGTTGACGTTTGCAGGCGAGTGGGACCATTTCTTGTACGTGGGCAAAATAGCGTTTATCGGCTGGTTCCTGCACTATTGTGAGTTGCCAACCAGTTCATAGTGAGAAAGATTGGCCTGACGAATCCTTACAGTCCCGTTCATGATCATGGGTCGTGTCACCTACGTTCATCACTATGTAAGTTACCTCCTGTTCAACACATCGATTGTCCTCACGTATATCGTATCATAGTTGCCGACGTTGTACTTTGCCGTCCTCATGTTGGCTCACCTTCTCGACCACTTCATCTTCACGGCCAAACGCCTGACAGAACGCACAAAATGGATCGTCTTCGGTGTCACCGCGTTCACCATATTCGCCACCTTCTGGTGGTTCAGGGGCCTCGCATTTGGTATTGATGGGCCTATCAACGAACATTGGGGTCTACACTGGCGTAAGGTGAGTAAATGTCTCCGTTGTTTGTGAGGATCGTGACTGACGAGAACGCCTGCCCGATTGCAGAGTTGGAACATATATAATTGATAATATAGGATGCGCTCCTGTGAATAGTTCTAGTGTTACTTTCGGCTGTGCTTTCCGTAATTATTATGGACAATGTTCTTATATCTTAGTGATGACTACCACTATACGAATAAGTGTGCTTCACGCACAAGTGTTCACGGCCAAGGCCCCACTGCTGAATGCTACTCAAACGATAAGTACAGGTAGCTGCGCCTACCGCCATGGTGGGATTCTCAGTGCTTTCACTGATCGCACATACAAGCGTACGCACGGAACTCGAGGTCTGTACTCGATGCCTGACACTCGTCACAACATGCTGACCGTTCGCAAGGTTCGTAAGCCTGAATGCTACGCCTCTCGATTATACTTTTACACTATAGATAGGGTGAAAGTCCAATGAACTTGCCCAGCACTGTACCACAACAAACGTAACAGAAAAAAGCAATGATATTCCGACAGCACATGTCAAATACCCAACAAAACACAAGGCCCCTGCTAATAAAGAGAGAGAAGCAGGTCCACACCTACTTACTCGTCTGTGTCCAAGCCGCTGCTACCCGCTTGTAGAACAACAAATAGGCACACCGATCGTCTCTCTCCTGTCCACCGAAGACATCCTCCGGGCGAATATCAGAAACGAGCTCATCGTCGATGCGTATCCACGCTTGTCGCGGTCGGTCGCTCAGGTCGCGATTGGGATGGAGGACGTCGAGAGTATAGTGCCCGCCTGAGGCAGATTGGCCGTGGTGGTATAGTGCTCCGATGAGCTGATATTTTATGGGATGGGTGGGTCGCTTAGCTAGGAGATCTAAAACAAGTAAGAAGATGAGCATGAGGGTCGGTGGATGAACCAGTGGCAAATCCTCTACTTACCAGGACCAATCTCGAGCTCCGGACCGAATGTGACGTGTTTCCCGATCTTGACGACGTCGCCCACAGTTGTGTCGTACAAGAATCTCTTGAGATGGAGGATCAAGATGGGAGGTACCGACTCGATGAGCTCTTGTCTTGTGGCATCGATGACAACGCCAGGTCGTGTTGCAGAGGAGATCTCAACGCAGTGTGGATGGGAGATATATTGCAGGGCGTCTTTGATCGTGGAGACTTGTTCACGCTGAACACAACGAGTCAGAATTTCATGATGTAGACCGGTAAAGCGGCCGCACGTACCTGGATGTCAAGTCTGAGCGACCTCCAATCCTCCAGTGTCACCGAATCGCGCTGATGAGGAGCCTTCAAGGTAGACCTGAATTTACCTCCAAATATTTTGGTGATCGGAGACTCTGAAGACCTCGTCTGTAAGACGCATGCGTATGTCAGATAAAACAGCACTGTAGAGAGATACGGTGTCTCCTACCGAACGAGTGTTCGCCGCACGGTTGCGCTTGCCGACCTCGAGCCAGCCGTCACCCGTTTGTTCAGCAGCTTCATCCGAGGCCTTTGGCTGTCCAGCCACAGACAACGCTGTGAGCTCGTCCTCAAGGGTATCCAGGAAGAAGCCCAAGAACTCTTCTGCGTCCTCTTGGTGACCGCCCTACGGAACGAACATCGTCAAAATCCAACCACCGAACTATTAAGAGTATACTCCTCACCACCATAGACGCAAACCGCTTGTTCTCCTTCATAACCTCATACACATTCGTCGGGATGAACGAATCAAGCTCGTCAAAGTCCTCCTCCCTCTCCTTCCCCTTACCTCTCGGATTCTTGCTCTCCTCAACCTGCTTCACGTTGAACTCCTTCAAGAACTGGATGATCGCATTCACGAGAGGAGTCTCGGTGGCGTTGGCTTGGTTAGACCCTGCATCGCCGATATACTTCCCCAGCTCAGTGAAGAGACGCCAGAAGGCGGGCAGTAGACTAAGACCTGTAGGACCGCGTTGGCGAAGCACATGTTGCCCGTGTTGATCAAACCCCTCGGACGGATTTTTGGCGGCGAGGTTGGTCCAGACGGACCAGCATTCAGGAGATTGAGGACTTCCGGACGAACGGAGCCAGAGGCATTCTTCGACGGTGTGGAAGCAGAGGGTCCACTCTGAATTCCCGCAGGAATGGAAAATCCGACGACAGCTGACGTTGGCAAGCGAGACTTGGAGGTCGAGGCAGCATCATTCGACTGCAGAAGAGATGCCCACGATTTCTTAGCTGTAGAGGCTGCAGGTTTGGGAGGAGCAGCTTCGGCGGGAGCTTGCTCAACGGCAGGCGCTTGTGAACCCTCCGCTCTTTTGTCAGCGGCGGGTATCTGAGGGGTTTCATTATGCGAAGCAGGCTCTTGGACCTCCTCTTTAGCGGGATCGAGTGCCTGAGGCTGCTTAGCCGGGGAAGGAGCAGCAGATGTCACCGAAGTGGCAGGTGTACCTGCAGTGGGCGTCACGGGCGCAGTTGTCGTAGTCTCAGTGGTAGAGGACGACGCGACTTCGGTGGAGTCTGAAGGAGTCTGCGCTGCCTGCTTGTGAGATTCTTCGGATGCCGAGGGAGCGGATATGGATGCAGATGCGGGCTTGGGTGAGGACGGAGGGGTGGGTAAATCGGTAGCGCCATTGACAACATGAGAGGGTGGAAGGGCACGAGCAGAGATCATGACTCCTACTGCCTTCGAAGGATTTCGGGGCTTCCTGGACCATATCACGTATGTGGACTCCCCAGCTTCACTGGCCACCTTAGCACTAATCACCTCCGAACCCAACGGAGGAGAGGACTCAGACTCTTGTTCATCTGATGGCGTATCGGCAACCTTGGTCTCCGCCTCAGCATCTGCAGCATTCTCAGACACTACAACAGCAGGGGGCGGGGACGCTGGAGGTAGTGGCGGGGGTGACTTTGCTGGTGATGGCTCAATGGGCTGTTCTTGAGGCTGCGGCTGCGATGATGACGGAGCAACCTCCTGCTCAGTAGCTGCTACCGGTTCAGGGAGCAAATTCTGATGTGAGGGCGGTGCTGGTGAATCATCTGAAGGAGGGAGTGGGCTAGGAAGTTGAGCGGGCATGGAGAGCTGTTTGGGCAATGGGGATAACGTCTGTTGTGACCATGAATTGGCCGAGTATTGCCCAGAAGGTCGGAAAGGTTGAGCGTATGCCAGATGTTGCAGGTGCGGGGCATATTTTGGTGGATGGGAGTATGGGTTAGGTTGCGGGTGGGTTGGTACGGGAGGGCTTGCCTGAGGATGTACGTAATGTTGGGGAGGGACGTACGGGTAGTGTTGGTAATGATGACCTCCGCGATGTGGGTGGTGGTAACCACCACGAGCAGACGAGCCACTCAATCTTGGTGAGGACGGTTGATGAGGGGGAGGACTATGACCGTTCACGGCGTTCATAGGATAAGGATAATAGGGTACGGGAGCCTGTCCATAGTATGGGGGAGGCGGTGGGGGTGAGTGGTAGTACGAAGGACCAGGATGAGCATAGTGCTGGTGCGGGTTAGCCATGGCTGCCTGTTTCGTTCGTGGCATTGCAGAAAGTAACGAGGTCCAATTCGAAGTAGAAAATCCAGGTAAGCAACGCGAAAAGGGATACTTTGATCACGCGATGACGAAGTTGACTCACGGGTTAACTCAGATATCTTGAGTTGGTTAATATCCAAATGCTAATGTGTCCAATGCATGTAAATCAGGCCTTGAAATGCACCTGGTATTGGGATCAGAGACTATTACTATTCCGCGAATTCGTGAGCAGTAGAACGCGTGTCGCAGTCGACTTGAACGTAGAGAATTATTCTTGAGCGCCGGTACGTTGTCTACAGAAGGTTTTGCGGCGTTCAGCAGCTCGTTGTCGACGTGCTTTTGAGTGTCGAAGTCGGCGAGGACGATGGCGAGGAGCAAAAGGTTCCACGAGACTGAGACAGCTGCCCCCGCCCAGACTGATTCATCCTCCGATCACCGACCGCCGGGACCGCACCTGCAAATCTCGGCATAGACCGCCCGGTGTCCGGATGAGGACCGGTATGCGATCGTACCCAGGCGAGCGCCTGAGGCTGCTTGTGCGACTCCCACTGCTGAAATCCTGGAAATTCATCCCAAGTTCTCGACGAATGTCGCAATTATGTCTGACTTTCAACTCGACGAGGAGCACCCATTGGCGTTGGAGCTTGCGAGCCTGAGAGAGGCTGCATTGCGGTACCAGGTATGAGCTCGACATCGGCGTGGTGTAGTGGTTAATTCGTCCCATGCTCATCTATACTAACGCACAGGCCTCCGTTCACTAGCACGAGGCCCATGCTGCGTCTGTTAAGCTACAGAGGCACTCGATTGATACTACACGAGCAGTGGAACACAACCATGCTCTTGAACTGGAGAACACACGGCTACGAGAAGAGCTCGAAACCCTGCGGGCTCATCCTGATACCACTCCACAATCTGCCGCCTTACAGATACCAGAGCTCACCCTGGCCCTGAGGAAGCTGTCGGACAAGTTGACTACAACTGAAGAGACACTGCTCGCGCGCACAACCGAACTTGCACATGCTCAGAGTGAACTGGGAAGGGCAGAACATGACCGAGTTGCCATCCTCGCCACTACTAGCCATGTAAACACTCGATTGGAAGAGGGCGAACATCGGCAGCGTGAACTACAGCGAAGGGTCCAGGCTGCTGAAGAAGAGAGAAGGCTGGCGGATATGGTTCTCGAAGAGTATGCGTCTCTTGTCCGGAAACTTGAGGGCCGCACATCCAAGAGTTCGGATGGAGAACCCCTGCAATCTACTCCGGCGGCAAACCTAGCTGAGGGGAAGCTCGGCCTCCAGAGACTTCTCAACGAATTCAATGTCGAGAACGAACGAGTGGTCTCGGACCTTCACAAAGCACGTTCTGAGAACGAGCTCTTACGTGCGCACCTGGATGCCGAACGACAACGGTCTGAAGCGGATCGCGAATCTTTGGCTAAGATCATACTCGAGCTCGACAGATACAAGGCGGATGACAGCACTGCTGCCAAGATGGTGTCAAGATATATGTAAGTAGGTCCTCCATGGGTCTGCGGCTTTTGGCTCATCACGTTGCAATTGTTAACACCAGGAAGTTCTCACAGTCAACTACGGATTCACTGCAGAAGGCCATGGACAACATGCGTACCCGGCACGCAGCCACCGTCTCTACTCTCAACTCGCAAATCGAGCATCTCCATAAGGCACTCACCAGCGAACGTCGCCAAACCGAGAAACTCCGTGAAGCCCTCGAGCAGCTCTCAGAAGACATCTCTCGAGAAGCTTATGGCCGACGCCGAGAAATATCCTTGCGTCTCTCCTTCCTGGGGCGCGAAGAAGGTTTGGCGGAGAGCCTCCGACGGTGGCTTCGTAAATCCAAAGAGACGTCCGACCGTGCCTTCTCCCACGCCAACGAGTCACCCGATCCAATAGGAACCTTACGAGATACCCTCGACAGCATTCTTCATACGGCGGAAAGCCTCCTCGAAACGCTCAACGGACAGCCTGTTGCAGATACGGCTGTACCGCTGGGTTCGGTCGCGCGCGTCCTTGCCGCTCAAGATGCGGTCAATAGACTGACACGAGAGCTTCAACGCGAAACGCATCTTCGTTTGCAAGCACAGACTTTGCTTGGTCAAGCTGGGATTACACTGCAGGATTCTGCGCCTGCGGGTCCCCTCCAGGGTCTCCCGTTAACGCCTCCTCAATCCACATCTTCTGTGAATTTGCACCACCAGAGTCATGTAGAGCCTGTCAAGCGCATCGACATGCCAAAGGAGGCAGTTACGCAGGAGGACACCACTCAGGATGTAATTGCAGAGAAACCTGATAGCGTCGTTGTGGATGAACGCCCAGTAATGTCGGATGGGACGCCTCAAACAGCTGCTACGGAAGACTCCCAAGCTTCACCTGCCATAGAAACGGATCTGTCGAGCGCAATGGATGCCCCCGCAGTACAGCCCATGACTCAGCTAGCAGAAGCACCGCTTCAGCCCTCGCAGGTACCTGCTGATGAGACGCCTCAACCAGATATCGTGCCGCCAATGAGCGAGCCGTCCTCCAATCCTCCCGCCCTCCCAGTTGTAGAACCTGAGGAGAACTTAGCTCCGCCAGATGCCCCCGATGCACTCCCTTCTGTCACTATCACCCCTGCGGCTGAAGAGACACCTCTTCCCCCTGCTGATGCGCCTGTAGACTCTGAGGCTACTGCTGCACCCTCCTCACCGCCGGACCACACTTTGTCGAACTCGGAAACTACCAGCCCTCCGGCATCGACGTCCATGTCATCTATTCAAGAACTATCTGGGCTCGATATACGCGATCTACCTTCATCTTCGCCCCAAGCGTCTCCCCAACTCTCAAATGCTGCAGAGCTTCCAACCAGCACTGCAGTGGCGCCAGCCACCTCTCTTACAGTCGAAACGACCAATGCTACGCCATCAGGCGTATTGTTCACTCCGAGTCCCGTTGTCCCGCCCTCTGCGCACCCGCTAGTGGCTGATCTTCAAATGGTGAAACAGCGCTATGACAACTTCCAAAAGGCTTTCCGGGACTGCAACCTCTCCCTGAAAGACCTGAAGAAAGACATAGCCGACCTCCCCCCCTCTTCTTCCATGACACCCGTCCTGAAGACAGCCGTAGAACGACTGAACGACGTCAACGAAGATACGCGCGTAGAACTAGAGATCCGTGTCGCCGATGAGGAACGAATCATCTCTGGCTACGAAACGCTTTTATCCGTCCCTGGCGCTCTATCATCACATGAGGTGGACGAAACTGAAGTGAGACTGGATATCGCGGCGTTTGTGGAAGGGACAACGCCATCGGTCGCGAAGGCTCTCCAGCAATTTAGCCGGAAACTCGATGACCTGCAACACGACATAGCGTCGATCAAACGCTCACTGCACGAACTATCTTCAGAGGAACTGTCTCCACCCGCCTCCGTGCCTACACCAACAAAGAGCGCATCTCAAGGCTGGGCATCATGGACGGGTGGAATTTTGGGTGGTGCCCGTCCCGTCAGTCCAGCTCCGACGTTTGGATCTGTCATGACGACCCCTCGAGCACGGCAATCCTCCTTTGGAGCATTCATGCACCGGCCGTCTCTCCCGAACTTGCATTCCAGTGACAGAGACTCGAATAGCCCGTTCGCGTCGTTGGATTTGAGAACTCCCATGCCCGCTTTCGCGGTCCCCCAGAGCTCGCCATCTCCCTCGAGAGGTTCATTTTTGTTGCCTGCACCGGGCGGACGACCACAGCAGAAGAGTCGGAATGCGTCGTCGCCGATGTATATGCTCGGGCTTGGTTTGCGAGGGAGCTCTGTTGGGTTTGGGTCGTCGCCTGCTATAGTCGGTACGCCTAGCAGACTCGCGAGAGGTTCGGCAGAGCTGAGTGAGGCTGATTCTGAGGATGGTGAGGGGGTAGACGCTGTGGATTCTGATGTTGAGTGATCTATGGGTTTTGGAGATAGACTATAGTTTGGTTCGGACATCCTTCATCTACTTAGTGCATCTTATCACGTATTTCTTTCTTGCTTTCATATACACCTAATCATCTAGTCATTACTCGGACTCCTCATCCATCTCCTCGTCAGCTTCAACTTCCGCTCTGATACCTTCAACACCATCGTACGGAGCCCGTGATTTCGCCCATCGTCCCGCTAGCCAGTCTATACGACACAACCCACTCGCGGTGGCCGAAGCTAAGAGAGAGGCGTTGACAAGGCCGTTCCCGCTGTTCCATGTCACGCGGGTGACACCGACTTGTTCAGGCCACGCTCCTACCGCTTTGATAGCGGCTCGAGGCTTGTTTCCACCTTTATCTAGTTCCTGGGTATGACGAGTTGAATTAGAGTAGGCCTATGTCGTCTCCAGCGATGAATGTGAATACCTTCGGAAGGATGCGTTCTAACATTCTGTACTCCCCCGTCTTAGTATCGTAATCCAGCTGATATATGATATGCGACATGAACGGCTGTGTATGTCGTTCAATGAGTGTTCTCATTCGGTAGCAATAGACATGGAGGATGCGTACGACTATCCCGCCTTTCCTCGTGTGGCGTAAAGTGTTTGTGGTCTGGCAGCTCCCATCTGCTACTCCTATTGCCAGTACAGGGTGATAGTCGGATACACTAAGACTCTACTCATGTATGTTCAAGCGATCAGTTTTCACTCAACCTCATTGTAGGGCTATTCCAGGATAGATGTACTTACCCATACAGGCGCTTCCGGCTCAGTCACGGTGTGACCCTTGTTGAGCATAGTAGGCGCAAAGGATATGGCTTTCACAAGCCCTTGGTCAATACTGATAGGTCCACCAGCATACGTAGAGAAGCAGACAGTGTTAACGACATCTATGAACATCCATTGACGTTAGTAACTGAGAAGCAGACTCCACAAGTTTACATCACCTCGCGTTCGATAGATTACGCTTCCACACGGAGCCCTTATGTCTGTCGCAGCAACAAGGCCATCGTATGAGGCACTGGTGATGACACAGGGGTCTGTTGAACTCAATTCCCCCGTGGCTGTCAGTGAAGGTGTGCGAACCCAGGAGACGGAGCGGACGGCTGATTGATGTGCAGATGCGTAGAAGGTCGGTAGGTGGGCTGCTGACGGCCGTGAATATTCTGCAGGACAGCTTTAAACAACTAAGATATGTACCTTCTTCAGAGTCTTGATTTTTCAACGCTTCTGCAACATCGAATACTGCAACATATCCTGGGGACAGGTCGATAAATGAGCGTGGTTAAATTATATGCTAAACAGAGTGACTCACCATTGGAACATCCTACTGCAATCACCTCACTATTCGCCCAGTCAAGACACCACGCCGCCGTATCCTCAAGCTCAAACCTGACGAGTGGCCCCGCTATTTTTACTGGCCATTCTTGTCAGCCTATGTTCAGGTGATGGCACTTGAGCTAGAGTCTTACCGTATATCGGCTCATCAATATTATCGGACGTTGCAACGTCTGGCGGGTATGGAACAGCAAATATTGACACTGAGCCGTCCTCAAATGTACCTGCAAGCAAACCAAGTCGTCTAGGTGACGCCTGACTATTTGAAGTGCACTAAAGTTTGTTGGTATGATGAAACTTGTGTCTGGAATACGTCGTCGGCCTACCTTCAACGGATCATGGGACGGCAGAGGACACCATTTAATTTCATGTGCCGGTCCTACGTCGACGCACAAGACCAACACACATTTCACCGAGCCACTCTGAGCGCTGATGGAGGTGTCCCCGCCGCCCGAGTCGGAGGGCGGACGCAACGACCAGATTTGAATGGTAGCAGGATTTGGCCTGGCGACCTTTACTCCGATTTGTGGAGAGTATGTCCGTGAGGGTAATGGTGCCACTGCCAAGTATTGCGTTCCTTGTGTGGCGCTGTTAGTGCTTGTGGGAGGCATCGCATATCGTGGGTTTGACACATACCCGTTCTGTCATCCGCGTGCGTCGGACACCAGTCCAGCCCCCAGACGGGTGCCCCTGCATTGAATACGTGTGCTGAGGACTGCGTGAAATGTTTGTCTGCAACTCTATAGTTATACAGACGTGACTAGATTGCACAAAGAAGCGACCTCACCTATAGGAAGGCTGGAGAAGCGATGCAACACTTCTTGATGTTGGCTTCCGAACGGACCAAAGGAGCACTTTAATTGATCGTCGTCCGTAGCGTGCGGGCTCGACAAGAATCGTTTCGCGGTTCTAAATAAGATGGAAGACCATCAGTCCAATACCTACCCGTTGTCATAACGCTTACTCTGTGTTCAGCACTTCATTTTCTATTTGTCGATGGAGATGCTCATACACCCGTGGCCTTCGCTTGCTCTCCTCTGCGTCATCACTGCCCTCACCATACCAAGCACGGTCTTCGATCAGCTCCCAGGACGGCCCAGGGCCCACATTGTGGCCCCATGCCTTTGCCACCCTGGCTAATACAGTCCTGCTAGAGCCCCACGAGTTGGTGAATGCCAATCCATCAGGCTTGAACAGAGCTGGCTTCTTTGTGAGACGCTCCACCGTCCCGTCTTTATGATAGAGTGGTATAGCTCTATGTCGATGGTGAACACTCGGTACAGTCAGTGAATGGCGAGGTGTTCGAGTCGTTTTGGCGGCGCTCTTGCTTTTAGTTTTGCCCTTCTTTGTAGGTTTGGTACTTGCCACGAAACTCTCATCGTCCGATGCATCTTCTAACATGTCCTGATCATCCTCTGCGCTTGCGTCTGATACATGCGACAGGTTTTCATCCTGTTCCTGGACGTCGTGACCTTCATCTTTCTCTGGCGCGAAATCACTGCCGCTTTCGACCTCCTGGTCGCCGGCGGTGCTGATATCATCGGCCACGCTCACCATAGCGGCGTAATTAGGGCGCGAGGCCCTCTTTCGCAATTCTCTAGGCATTTCGTATGTCTGACAACACTTGAATGACCTTCGGATAAGACTGAAACAGCAAGTAACTCTTACCTTGGGCTGGACACCACGTTGTTGAACTAGAACAACTGACAATTCGGGCTTTTGCAAAGTGAATCGGTGCCTTCCCGATCAGCCAGACTTGATTGCCGACGCGGAGCCGACTCCGGACCGCAAGATGCCGCTCCGATGGCTCTCTTTTCATAATCTCAATTATCTGATAAGATTAACGACAGTGTTCTATAATGCTTACGTACGCAAGGAACCTCGCTGCATGTTGCTCTGGACCTGAGCATGCTGCCCTCATCGGGCGCATCAACCCCCGTTGCCCACGGATTGACTTCTACGAAAAAGCAACACAAAAAGTGACTCAGCAAACACGGTGCGCCGTACCGGCGATACATTGCGACTTCGGAGAGTATAAGCTCGCAACAGGTGACAGCTGACGCTGCTTGAGGGGCCGACAGCGGTCTCAGTGCAAACGCTAAAGGTTGAAGGCCAGGCTGCCTACTGGCTGACAATTCGGCAGGGCCCCGGACTTTGGGAGAGACAAACATTGTACGGAAGAAGCACGGGTCGGACAGTCGGTCGCAGATGCGCTTTGTAGATTGCATTTGTGTGGGACTAGCCGATCGTTGATGGGGAAACCAGATCGGAAAACACTCGGGTTTATGTTCAAACGCGCTGCCGTTAGAACAAATCGCAATGCTTTATACAACAGCTCACGCTAGTAAAGGGGGTTCCCTCAGGTCCTCGGTCTCCCCCATTCCACAGCTTTGCATCTGTACGAGCCCTACTATTCATAAAACATATCTACGTATTCCCCGGTAATGTCTCTCGAGCCACAGGAAGCAAGACTCAGGACGGCTGATCGCGCAGATGACGAGAAGACCATCCGTGAGGAAGAGCTAAACAATGATGATGGCAGCGGTGTCAAACCCAAGAAGGACAAGTCCTACGATCTCGAGAAGCCCTCAAGACCAATATCCAGGTCAAGCAGCATCCAAGCAGCTGAAAAGCCGGAAGCACCTCAAGCTGACATTGGTGATCCACCTGACGGAGGTCTGAGAGCGTGGCTAGTGGTACTTGGTGTACGTCCCCATTCTTCATAGTCAGAGTCCGTTTCTAACAATAATCCTAGTCTGCTCTTGGTACATTCGCAACGTTCGGTTTCGTGAACGCCTGGGGAGTGAGTATCGCCTTATTATCTCCATGACTCGAGAGATACTGACGCCCAGTGTAGGTCTTCCAGTCATATTATGAGAAAACGCTATTGAGCGACGTGTCGCCATCGACAATGTGAGTTGGCATATAGGTGTTTATGTAGATGCGCTTTCTGACGTTCTGTTTTTAGCGCATGGATTGGATCAATACAAGTGAGTTCCCTCCTAACGTCATTGATCTCCACAGGGCTGACAGTATGTTGTTTAGTATGCCCTAGTGTTTATTCCTGGTCTAGTTGTCGGGCGTATATTCGACATGGGAATCTTTAGAGTACCTTTAGCCGTAGCATCAGCCTGGCTCGTCATGGCCACGTTCCTGACAGCCGAGTGCAAGACATACTGGCAATTCCTCCTGTGCCAGGGTATCGCGGTCGGGGTAAGTTTAGCCCATTATTCCACAACCGGTTACGTTCTCATAATGGCTTCTATCATTAGTTGGGTTGTGGAATCGTATTCAATCCTACACTAGGCGTCATACCGCATTGGTTCAAGGCTAAGAAAGGTGTCGCCCTCGGTTTAGTGGCGTTTGGATCGAGTATTGGAGGAACGACGTTCCCCATCGCTGTCCACAGATTGATAGACGAAATAGGGTGTGTAAACCAGAGTCTCAACGGAGAAATCGATGCTGATAACATGTTACAGCTTCAAGTGGACAATGCGAATCATTGGCTTTGTTATCCTTGTCGCACTTGGCATAACCAACGTATGCGTGGCCAGACGACTCCCACCGAAAAAGAACTCTGGTCCCTTCTTCAACCTCAGCGCCTTCAAGAGTCCAGCATACTCCATCTACTGTGCAGCCGGATTCGTCTCCTTCCTCGGATTGTACACGGTAAGCCTCAAGTCGTGTACGACATCGACGAGATCGTACTGAGCATGTAAATCAGGTGTTGACATACATCGACGCTAGCGCCTCCTTCGTAGGCGTAGACGAGAACTTCTCCTTCTACCTCGTGTCAATCGCGAATGCAGGCTCGGCCGTCGGTCGATTGGCTGGTGGCTTTGGGTCTGACGCCTTCGGTACGTAACCACACTAGCATACGCAATAACTTGCTGACAATTACTACAGGCCCGCTGAATATGATGATACCCTCGACTGCCGTGGCTGGCATCCTCACGTACATCTGGCCCTTCATGACCAACAAGAGTGGCTTCTCCGCTCTAGGCTTCTTCTACGGGTAAGATCCTTGCGATGCAATCTTCTGAGAACGAGCAGCTGAGCAATTATTCACAGAGCTGCGTCAGGCGTATTTGTGTCTCTCCTCGCTGCGCCTATCGTTGAGATGGGTGAAACGCATGACGTGGGTGTGCGTATGGGGATGTACTTCACAGTTCTTGCACTTGGTGCACTGGCTGGTCCTCCTATCTCGGGTGCCATTAACCAGTCCACTGGCGGATACAAGGACGTCGGATACTACGCAGGTAAGCTCATATCTATCAACATCACAACTGCATTAGATGCTGACAGAATTTGTGATTCAGGCTCTGCTGTGTTGGTTTCCGTCGCACTTTTAATTCTTTCTCGTCACTTTATTTTAAAACGACATCTTTGGGGCCACGCTTAACTTACTCTTAAGAGTTGTTAGCGTCCCTTACATCTCATTTCCATCTCATCTCATGGATATCATACGACCTTACTATTAGTACATGCCTTCACGAACCGTCATGCAGACACGGACATTTATCTTCATCTTCGATTCCTATTTTTTGTTTGTTACCGGGCGGAATTAGGACCCACATCACATAGATTTACTTACTGCAATTTAACGCTGCCTTTCATAATGTCTCGCACATATCATCACTGGGATACTTAAGAGTCATGTACTTGGACGTAACATGCTAGGCATTTAAAGTCTTGTGAAACTATCATACTTTGGCATTTTCGTTTCCGCTTGGAGCTTGAAGACTTGAGAAAAGTGCTCTGAAGTTATTGCACTACATTTACGACACTTTTGAGAGACTTGCACGTACTTACGCAGCTTTGTGGCCAGCCTTATTGACCTAATCATCATGACATAAAGTACGGCAGCGCCTGTATATAAATTCAGTTAGGCGCTCCATCCCGAGTGCCGTAAGTGGGCGCTATTGTTTGGCTGGACCGCTTACAACACCTTTCTCTTCTACTCTCTTGTCTTTAATCGTCCGCCGCCAACAGCCACAGCTCGTCGTGGATGTTGGGGTAGCCCAGCGTTCTAACTGCTCACCGCAATGTTTGCACTCGCTTTTCTTGCTGCTCTGGCCATCGTAGACGGTTGCTTGGCTTTGGGCGGCCTGCGGTACATTCGACCACCGCCATCGCCTTCCGTCCGCAGCCTCACACATCGCTCAAGCCTCACAAGTATCGACGAGAAGGATGTTATCAACGTTGGAAACTCTACATCTGCGAACACTACGTCTGTCTCGCCTAATGCTGCTATAATTCCTGTGGTGTTCTCTCCGGTCGACCAGTGAGTGACCTTGTACTGCTGCGCGTGCGCGACTGAATTAGGAACACCACGGGCTGACTCTTAATCTCGGTAGAACGTACTATTCTGTGATATCAACTGGGAATACGAGTTTCCGTGTTGCACTGGACACCGGCTCTGCGGACCTTTGGCTCGTCTCGTCAGCATGCAAGGACCAAGCATGCTCAGTCCCGCAGTACCAGCTTGGTTACGAGAGCTCTACGTTCGTGCCAGTGAATGGCAATCAAACCGCGTTCAATGTGAGCTTTGCGGATACTACAGGTGCGTTTTTAGTTATGCGATACGTTACTTGGCCGTAATTCTGACATATGGATACGAAAGCTGCAAGCGGATTCGTTGCGCTGGAGAGTATCCAGGTCTCTAATTTGACGATACCTCAACAAGCTTTCGGTACGCATTGTAATTAAAGACTATTCTTCTTGCTCAACATACACCCTTCAGGTCTCGTCAATGCCAGCAACGTTACCTTCCATAACGATGTTAGCGGCATACTTGGCCTTGGCTTCCCTCGTCTGTCACGTATCTTCTCCAGCCTTACCAACGGTGAGCACCCTCGAACGCGAAACCGCAGTCGTTGTCCATTAATTAGCGCGCATAGGCACAGGAACGCCGTTTTTCGCGACGATGGCTCAGCGCGGTCAATTGGCTTACCCGCTTTTCGGGCTGAGCCTCACCTTGAACTCGTCGGGCAGTTTAACCCTTGGTAACAGCCACTCTTGCTCGTACAAGGGTATCTGAAAGCTAAGCTACGTTTTGACAGGCGCTGTTGATGGTTCCGTTGTTACGAACTTGAGTTTGATTCAGTGGAACGAGGTTGTACCCTTTGCACCACTGCTTGGGTCTGCCGGCAACGCTTCTAGCTACCTTCAATGGACAATCCCTCTCTCGGGTATTCAGGTACGTCGTAAAGACTCATCTAAATTATCGTTCGAATTAGATTAACATTGCTGTGGCCTTATATAGGTTAACGGCACTGCATTGGCGCCTCAACCTACTTATCCGAACGCAACTTCAAACAGTTCGCTCGCTCTGCTTGACGCGTAAGTGTGATGCTGTGAGATCATGCAAATTTATGTTGACGGGGGATTTTGTAGTGGGACCCCTGGTATCTTCGGTCCATACCAAGATGTTAGTCCATCGATATTGACTCTACCAGCTTTGATTGACGTGCCTCATAGGTCTCCCGAATATTCGCTTCCATAGATGGAAGCCGTTTAGTAGACTCAGGTGAGTAGTTGTACGTCCAGTGGATGAGAGGGCCCTTAACTGAGCGATATATAGACGCAGGCCAATGGGTTGTTCCATGTGACGCAAGCGAGACCATCGCATTCCAATTCGGGTAAGTTGTAGTTTCACGTTGTGGCAGAGCTACTGGACCACATTAATGACGGCTGTGTGGTAGTGGAAAGACGTATTTGCTTCAGCCCACAGACTACCTGATTGGGCCTGTTTCTGGTACTCCAGATCTGTGCTTGAGTTGGCCGCGGGCTTCTCCTCCAAGTAGCGACGGTATCGATTGGCAACTTGGTAATAATGAATCCCTCTCCTCTATTAATTATTCCATTGAAGCCATTGCATAGGTTCTCCTTTCCTGAGGACCGTATACAGCATCTACAGGTTAGTTGCACTTTTTCTTTACAAATGTGATGAATGTGCTGAACATCTCCATAGCTTTGGTATCGATCGCAAAGAGCCACCAATGATAGGCTTGTACGCCCTTCGAAATGCGACGGCGCCTGCTCAGTCTTCAGATGTAGTGCAAGCGTATTTCTCCTCGGCCTCGGCGACCATCACGACCAACTTACCAAACGTGCTGTTGCCTACTCCATCGTCCTTCTCCGTACCTCCGTATACCTTCAATGCATCTATCACAGCTCCCCAAGGCAAGATCATGGCTTCGGGGCTCGCCACGAGCACATACTCCCCTGTCCTGGCCACATCAGGTCATCCCAATCAAACGGCAATCCTCACAGTGACTCCGTCTCCCACGGTCTTCACGTTTGTCGTCACCACCAACGGCGAGCTCGTCACTTCGATATCTTCTGCGCCCGCACCGTCGCTTGGACAGCCTCCAGGCTGGACTAGCGGTACTAGTCGTTCCATCGCCGGCACATCGATGTCGCTGACTGTCCTCGCTGGGCTGGTCACAGCATGTACGCTCTTGACTCGTCTGGCGCTCTGATTTGACTTTTGTGTTTCGTTTCGACTTTCACCACTACTTACTTCTCTGTGGAAGGACGCTTTTCTTTCATTTGTCGATAAGTTATGAAAACTCCTTCTGTGTTGTTTCGGACTGTACATCTACAGGGACACTTTAGACAGCCTACTCACCTAACCATCACCTTACACCACTTCCATCTCCTCCTTTCACCTTCGCCCTCTCACTTCAACGCCGTTCGTTTTGTCGACGTCTGTCCATTTCGCCGCCATCATCCTCGCTGTCGTGTGACCCATCTGCCCATTCTCCTCCTGTACCTGCTTTGTTTTGTCGGGATTCCATTCCACGCGTTGTACATTGCTGTGCCTCCTGCTAATCCGAACTCCAAAGTTTCGCTGTACCAGGTATTCAAGGATCTCTCAAACGGCAACAAATACCGGACGGAGTATGGGGTGGGTTCGGAACGTTGCGTTTGGAGTTACTGTGACAGTTGCTAAGATCTACAAGTCATTAGTCAATAGCTAATCCGCAACGCTGTTAAGTAAACAGCGCTTTTCAGCCGCCTTTCTGTATCTATCCAAGGCGGATAGGATTCAGCTAACCTTCATCGACAGGTTTTTCAGCGATGCGAATGCTCTTTATCCGTTGGTCTCGATGTTCATCGTCTTCTCAATCATGTTACTGACAAGAATCCATCTCAGACCTTCAAGAATTTTGAAATATGTAAAGTCCTTCCTTGCTTATGGTCATTCTATCTGGCTCTGACGAACGCCACTTCCGGCATAAAGAAGACGTTCCCGCTTGCGGGAGACATGGTGATCGGGATGATGCAAAGCCTGGACTGTACTGATGACAATTCACCTATTTGCATGCAATCTTTTACGAAGGACGGCCATCACACACTGTCGCCTTGGCTTCTTCAAGTTCAGCTCCCAGACATTGTATTTCGATGACCTAGAAAGCCGTCGTCCAACAGGAAACGGGGATCTCTCAATCCGAATGAAGCGCCACTAGATGATTCATTGGAAGTTATTGCAATTGGGCAGACGTGTGAGGTGACCACGTCGAATCAGACAGCTCGAACTCCATTTCCTCAGACCAAGACGTAGCAGCTAATCCACTACAACCTTATCCCAAACGCCGCGATCAGACAAAATTCAACGAACGATGGGAATTATGGCAGGGATCCGCGGGCAAGAGCTAGAGGTAATTCCGACAGCAAAGACAGGTAGGTACCATAAGTATCATTCTCCGCTACGTCCATCACTCACAAGCTTCCGTTGTCTTTAGTAGGCTATTTGCACAGTAAAGAAAGGGTATCTACATCGGCACCTATTAGTATGATCGGTTTCAGCACACAGATTACCAGATCAACCGCTTTGTGGGCACTTACGATTCCCACCAGGTACCACGGTAAGCTGGCAATCCTGTTGATGTGCGGTGGGTTCGGTCTAAATTTCTCCCACTCGACTTTCTTCGCCGATCAAGCACGGCATACCTATCTCGAAGGCTCAACGTTCAAAGTTGAGTAACGTTGATGGATGACTGACCGATCACCAGTTGAGATTCTACACATATAAGGCACGTTCTTTCGAGTACAAGTCCAATTCAAGCTGCGACCTTTGGCTGTCCCGATGCCCATCCCTTCTATTATGACTTCTTTTAGCATTGACTCCTTTCTTGGTCCATTCTTTCTGTTCATCTGCGTGTCTCTAATGTGAGTCGGAAATGTTCTCATCGAACTATCCCTACTGATTTTCTGTCAGCCTATACGGCCTAGCCATCGCTCAGGTGTATTTCTACTTTACCACTTATCATGACAATCAACCTACTCGGATCTTGGTACTACTGCTATGGTAAGTAAAGGAGCAACTTAAGACGTCTCAGTATGTTTATCCACCTCCTCTAGCATATTGGAGACTGTTCATGCAGTTGTCTGTATCCTCTCGACATATACGTTTCTCATCAGCGATTTTGCCGACCCCCTAAGACTGCTGAACATTGCATGGTAGGCGTCACAGAGCAACGTCAACGGTCAGCATACTGAACTCAACTTTAGGAGCGAAGGGGTATGTTGTGCTTCTCATCCGACTTGTGCTGCCCCAGCACACTGACCGCACTATTCTACCAGACGGCAGTATATCTTGAAGTGAGTGCAGACCGAACGCTTCAACTCCAATGCTTGACTATCCGGACAACGCGTAAATCAGGTAATAATCAGCGGTTTTGTCCACTCGTAAGTCACACCTGTATAGGGCATTCTCCAGCCTAACTACGTACGTATTGTTTCAAGGTTTTATGTGCACCGAATTTGGCGATGTGAGTCAATCTACGGCTTCAACTCAACAGCTCAAGACGCCTTGAATGCGAAGCTAAATGACCTCTCGCTTAGTGTGCCAGAACACCGCTATCTTGGCCTACCTGGTACGTTATCAGCCTAAATCGCTATACGATGGCAATACTCAATTTAAAGAAACAGGGTATCGTGCTCTGTGCTCGCGTTGGTCAGTTTTATTACAACTATTTCTTCTATTATTAAGGCTGACTCTTTCCTCGCGTTTCGCTTCTAGTTATTGCACTCAGTGAGCTATTATAACTTCATCAGTCCTCGCGGATACAGCGAAACACTGATGATTTCTCATTCACGCAAGGGGCGACGGCGTATCTGTGAGTACTTTGTCCGGAAATGTTATGCCATTGAACTCTGAACTAATTCTACACCTATGTACGCAGTTGTATGGAAGGGACATGGAATGCGCTAGGGTCTTCAAACGCCTACAAGGTATTTTGGATGACGAGTTTTGCAGGTATATTCATGAGCTAATTATTGTATTCCATGGCCTTCTAGCGTATAACCCTTGCAGCACTATCCCTAAATGTTATGGTAGATATATCCATTACCCTCGCCTTTCTTCTGTCCCTCAGAAGGAGCCATTCACTGGCACACACCCGGTAAGTGCACGAACCGCTATTCACACTGTTCAATCTGATGTGTGCAATATCGTTTAGAAGTACCAGGACAATCTTGCAGAAGATAGGGCATTATGCTCTCAGTTCGGGTATATTAACAGCGTGAGCTCGACTGATCAAAAGTAACCGAGTTCCTTCCGCATTATCTAAACCGCTCAAATAGCATAATATCTATCACTACGCTTATCTTGGTATGTAAAGCACATATGACTTGTCACTGAACATGATGCATGT
Organism: Irpex lacteus; assembly: GCA_001986395.2. Taxonomy (NCBI): domain Eukaryota; kingdom Fungi; phylum Basidiomycota; class Agaricomycetes; order Polyporales; family Irpicaceae; genus Irpex; species Irpex lacteus. Next base: position 432,202 of record MQVO02000004.1, on the reverse strand, counting down.
GCTGATACAAACACAGTTTATCGTTTATCCGTCTCAGTTACATTACGGCGGTGCCCTCATGATGCTTGCCAAGGGTCAGTGACAACACATCTTACGAGCCAGTTCACTAACTAACTAATTTTATATGCACGCAGTTTACGCGAATTCAATGCTCGCTATGTTTGTGACACTGTGCTTACGAAACAGGAGATATGCTTACCAGTACGATCAACAGGCTTAATCGTCGACAAGGCATCAGACAAGAAGCGGCATCTAATAATGGGCTTTCTTTGAATCTCTCCACATTGTCAGGGAGTAGCTCGGAACGAACGGCGGTATGTACGATCCATCGAATAAGGATGTCGGGTGAAGTTGACGGCCTCCTGATCTCCAGTCAACTGCTGCTAAAATCCACGTGGTACACGAGACTGTAGTAGCGAGTGATGCCAATAATTGGGTGAGTTTGTTTTCCTGACGATGATGTGCCACTCAGCAAACATAACCGGCGTGGGTAGTTTGCAGGAGCCAATCAGGCGAGCGACTCGGACTTGAGGCCTAAAATCCAGTTCGCATAGTGAACTGCGTGGTTCTGTGACAGTGCAGAACGGTAAGTAAATCTGCGCAACCTGGACGCAGAACCTCGATGACAAGATAGTATTACTCAAACGAGAGGCTAGGGGATAGAGAGCCTTGGAAACGCTGACCGCTCATCTTGAATGCCAACTCCGAGTGTTTTGTTTAACTCTTTACACTTACAGTACTTATGTTCCGTATATATGGCATAGTAGTATGTACATTCATGAAGGAATGGCAGCATCGCCTCCCTCCCTGCGTTGCAAGCCACTGATGACAGTGCAAATGGATCCTCTGTTTTGCGTTACTACTTCTGGCAATTCCAAGCTTTGTGGCGTTGACTAGAGTCTAGAGGGCATTGTACTAGGCGCCCACTTCGCTACCCTCTGGCTAGTACCACTTACCTGCTCCTTGGATGAATCGAGTCTCGGACGAGCCACACCACTATTGTTTAGGCCAACGAAAGGGCCCGTACACTCAGATTCGTGAAACACACTCTACGTCCCGAGTAGGAAAATATCTGGGTACGAGACCAAATGTCGACAAGTTGTCTTACCGGTTCGTGAGTCGTTCGTCTCCATGTCCAATGCCCATCATATTCCTGGTCAGTTCGCTGGTTATTCGTGTGCTTTAGTATGCTTGGATGATTTGAACACGTCAGGTATGATGGTCGTTGCTACTTCTCTCAGGTTTTTCTCAACGTTTGTTGTCATGTACAGTAGCCGACACCGCCTCAGGCTGAAGAAGATCGATCGATTTAATAAATGGTCCATGGCTTTGGCGTTCTTATTCAAGGTCATATATCAAGTACCTCGACATCATCCGAACAGGCATTAGCTCATGGAAGCCATCACATATAGATAAGGTGATTATCGTGTCAAGCCCCCCACAGTGCACCATATTGTACGTCTTCTACGCCGCTAGACGAAGGTATCCTCTGGATCCCACGTTACGTTCACGCTGATAGAGCCGTTCTCTCCGAGATGTATGATGTTCAACCTGGACAGGTTCTGTCACTGGGTAATCGTCCATCACTCGGAAATCTATCCCGCCTCACTCATCTCTCTTACTCGACACAGTGCTAGACTTGGGACACCCCATTGCGGCGCTCCTGGTACCCTCCGCACTCACACCATCTCCGGTTACGAATAACTGCGGGATAATCTTCATTCTATCAAGTTGGACATCAGAGATTGTAGAAGTATGATTGATAGTATTTCTAGCGGATATCATAGAAGAATTCCATAACTTGATATACGCCGGCGCTTCGAGTGGATCCTCATGTTGAAGTTCTGTATTCTGTAAGTGAGTATAAAACGCGAATCGTCATGTTGCTGAAGTGTATCACTTTCCAGGCGTCGATCTCGAGTTGGTATGGCTCCCCTCAGCATTGACATCGACCCTTTTTTCGGCCCAATCTTTCTGCTCGCTTGTTTCTCTCTAATGTGGGTTATCGTCCCTCGGGTTGTATAGCGACAATTGCCCATCGATGTCATCCTTTATTTTCAGTTTGTATGGACTAGGCATCTCCCAGGTCCACTTCTATTTCTCTACCTATCGTGATAGCATGGCCACCCGTCTTATCGTCCTATTGACAAGGTCAGTGCTAAAAAGAGAGGGAATCACTTCGCTCTCAACAGTACTTTACTGCAGTGGATTAGAGACAGTCCATGCAGCGTTGTGCATCCATTTATTGTATACAGTGTTAGTCAGCGACTATTGCAACGCAGAGGGACTGGTGCTTATTCCGTGGTGAGTGACCACTGCAAGGTCGAAGTCGCTCTTACTCATTTGATACGATCTTAGGAGCTCTGGGGTACGTCCATGTATTCACATCCAAGATAGACTACGTTTCACTCACCAAGTTTCAACAACTTAGGTGGCAGCTTACCTAGAGGTAAGCACGGTGTTTCTAGTTCGAATGCGCAGCCTGAGCTAACACATGCAGTAGAGTACTATCGGCGGTGTTGTCAATTCGTAAGCCACTATCTTGAATGAATATATGATCCCACCGGTTCAACTCAGCCCTTCAAACAGGTTCTACATATACCGAATTTGGCGTTGTAAGTTCGTATACTGGAAATAGGTTACACTGTATCTGACTCAAACTACTTCTGATGCAGTAAGCGGTGATACTGCCGTTTTCGTGTATTTGGTAGGTTGACACTGATATATTCGACTGCCCACACTCTTATCATCAAACTCGGAATGTTGATAATAGTGTTTTGCTCTGCTACTGGTGGGTCCTTTTGACTCACTCCTGACAATCTAGTACGCCCAGACTCAGTCTTCCTTTCCTGCAGCTGTCACATTCAGTAAGTCGGAACTCTATCTCGTTTAATGGGAGCTGTTCAACTAAACAATGACGTCCTGTGAAACTCACAAGGGGCCTCTGCATTCATGTGAGTATTCGCGGGTCCACGTGTTGGTATATTTACACAACATCCGATTGCAGATATATGGAAAGTACATGGGTGTCCCTTGCTTTGTCCAAGCCATACCAGGTATTTGCGTGATGATACTCGATGCATAACATCCGGCTAATATCTAGCTCATGTTTTGTCATGTTAGAGAATGAGCTATGCCTCACTCTCCCTCGCCGTACTCGCAGACTTATCAATCACTGCTGTGTTCTTACGCTCTCTCAATCGAAGCCGTTCAATGGCACACACACGGTATGTCCAGGATGTGAAATTATTCGCTCTTTTGCTGACATTTTTCTTCTAGAGGCATGAAAGGTATTATTGGGAAACTTATGAAATATGCACTTAGTTCCGGAATCATAACAGCGTAAGTACATTCTTCGAACCGTCTGCAACACGCTGATCCGGCTTACCATTCTTGATAGTATATTAGCTATTGCTACACTTACTGTGGTAAGCGATATGGGAGCGAATGGCCCTCAGACCAGGCTGTCAAGCGTTAACTCTGTTTCTTCCGCAGTTTGCTCTCTATCCTTCACGACTCCATTACAGTGGCACTGCCATGGTTCTCACAAATGGTCAGTCAATAAAGAGCACGATCCTATCGCGTAACCAGCTGATTTATTGTTTATTACATATCCAGTTTACGGAAATGCCATGTTCGCGATGTATGTGACACAAAGCCCTGCTACAAACAATAAAGCACGGCCACGGTGGCATGTACTGAAAATTTCATGTAGGCTCAATCGTCGACAGGGTATCAAAGAAGATGCTGCAAACAACAACTTGAACGGGTTGTCTTTGCAGTTGTCTGATCTGCCAAGCGCGGATCGACCAGCGAAGGCGACGGTACGTGAATATCTAAAGCATCGAAACCCGGGAGACGAAGACTACGAATTCCCTGGCTTCCAGGAGGCTGTGAGGATACAAGTGCCGCACAGGACTGCTGTAACGGGTGATGATTGGGCAAGTACATTCACCTTTCGAGAAAACCACCACGCTAACATGAACACCACTGCACTTGCACAGTTTGCAACCTGGGACGAAGAAGTCAGGCTCCGACTTCAAGATTCCGATTCTGGTCCGAGCAGTAAACCGTCGAGAACTATCTAAGCGTCTTACTCATAGCGGAAGTGGGAAACGGCATACACGTCCGGATCTCTGTGCAAATGGACAAGCTGTAGCGAGTATAACAAGTACATTTTTGTCGAGATGATGCACTGGCATATGAGCACGGCCGACCTTCGGGGTGCCGGCACCCAGTGCAAACAATCAGTCGTAGTGACACTTTATGCAAATCATACCCAGTCATGATGTAGTACACGTAACTCATCAATACCCCCCACTCTCAGCTTATTATGACGAAATCCGAAGATTTCGTGCAATGAACTTGAAGTTACTTGCGCGGCGCTGTCAGAGTGACTCCACTTCCGAGTCAGGCAGTTCCAAGCTTTGTGGCGTTGAACTGGCCCTCAAGCATCTGATTCCAATATCCATGCCGTTCAACCGGCGGTCATCCAATTGCATCCAGTCCGAGTTGCACCCGAAACTCATTCGGACTTCAATATTCAATCCCTTGCGAATTCTAGTAAGCAGCACGTTATTGACGCTTCTCGTCACTCAACCGGTCTCACGCTCACGGCGCATATTACTCATGGTATGCTGCTTCGAATTCCCCATTGAACAGTGGCAAGTAACTCATATATCTACTCCCAAGTTCTAAGACTTGAGCCCCGAGACTAGCGGTACCCAAGCCACTACAAAGTGTAGAGCTGTCACTATCGTCAGTCTGTAGAGCGAGTAAGATGTCGGTAAGTACAATACCGAGAAGGTCTCGGAAGCTAGATGTGTTGGCTAACTCTATTCGCAACGCGCGTAGATCCCCAAGACCACCAAAGCACTGGTCTTGAAGCAAGCCGCTTCGAATAAGAAACCTGTTTTGCACGATGCGGTCGTCGAGGATAGACTTATACCGCAACTCAAACCAGGTCAAGTACTTGTACGGATCAACGCAGCAGCGTTCAATCACCGCGATGTAAGGTCATATCCCACTACATCTACTCCCATTGACTGACTGGACACGATTAGCTCTGGATTCGAAAAGGCTTGTACCCAGGTATTGGGTTCAACAGTACTCTAGGTGCGGACGGCGCTGGTGTCGTGGTGGACGCTGCAGACAAGAAAGATCCATTACTCCAGAAGCGAGTGTTCCTGGTGCCGCTGCGTGGCTGGGAGGATGGCGAGCCTCCAAGGTGCGTACTCTAGACCACCTACCTCAAACACATGTGGTCGCTCATCAAGTATGGATGAGAAGCTCTATGTCTATCCTCGGCGGTATCAAAGCCATTCCGCTGGGCACATTCTCTCAGTATGTTGCCGTGGAGAGAGACCAAGTTATCGAGTCTCCCGCGCATCTGGACGACGAACACGTCGCAGCGTGGCCACTGGGTGGATTGACCGCATGGAGGTAAGTCGTGTGTCCATCAGGAATGTGCGTGCTGCAAGCTCATGCTTACGTGCACTAGAGCCACCGTAGTCAACGCACAAGTCAAAGCAGGCGACACAGTCCTCATCACAGGCATAGGAGGCGGCGTCGCCCTGCTCGCTCTCCAACTCAGCCTCGCACGCAAAGCGAACGTCTACGTCTCCTCCGGCTCCGAAGATAAGATCCGCAAGGCTATCGAGCTTGGTGCCAAGGGTGGTGTCAATTATAGAAACAAAGACTGGCCGAGCGAATTGCAGAAGCTACTGGAGAGAGATCTTGGCAAGGGAGCTCAGTTGAGTGCTGTGATCGATTCTGGTGGAGGGGATATTGTTGGGCAGGTGGGGAAGGTTTTGAAGGGTGGGGGGAAGGTCGTGGTTTATGGAATGTGAGTGTGCATTATTGTCATGTTACGTTCCCCGTGTTCTGTATCTGTGACTGAGTTTCTCGCGCGCAGGACCGCCAACCCGAAGATAACCTTCACCATGCGCGAAGTCCTCAAGAACCAACAACTAATCGGTACGTCTCTCATACCACCTTCTCCTTCATCTAGTATGTATTGCTGACAACAATGCCTTCTCAGGTTCGACGATGGGCTCACACCAAGACCTCATCGACGCAACAAAGTTCATCGCCGAGCACAAGGTCGTACCGATCGTATCGCACGTCCTAGATGGCCTCGAATCCGCCGAGGAGGGCTTCCAGCTCATCGGCAATGGCGAACAATTCGGTAAAGTTGTCATACGTGTGAGGCACGATGACAAGGTCGTGAGTAAGCTCTGAGACTCTGTCGTGAACGCCATGTGCGAGCTCAGGCGGGAGGAATCGGAGGGGCAATGGAGAACGTACTTTCTATACTAAGGAAACAGACCTGTAAGATAGATAGACAAAACAAAACAGACATAGTTCATATCCGAGTCTACAAAGATGATCATGACAGATGAGATGCGACAAAGCCTATATACACAATGACAATGCAGAATCCGAAAGCGACAAACAAACATGAGTACCAAACACACGTAACAGAAAACATCCACAACCCCATACCTTCCGCCGAGGCAGAGAGTGCGTAGAAGAGGGCTAGAACAAATCAGACCCCATAGGAGGGAACAGCTGACTCTCATGTATGCTCCCCGCGACGCTACTCTGCGCCTGCGACATCTCCAACCTCTGCCTTTCCCGTTCCCTTTCACGCTCCTCCAACCTCCGAACCTCCTCATCACTCAAACTATCACTATCCACACTCCTCTCTCTCCCCCTCCTTCCACTCAAATACCCCAAACTCCCACTCCCTACCGCACCCCGACTCCTAGACATCCCCATACCAAGCTCCAACTCACTAGGCGTCGGGCTCCCCATCATCGCTCCCAAGCTTCTCTCCAACTGTATCTGTGAGGACCTATGAACCTCCGGCTCGAACGGATCCACATCCTCGAGATCCTGCCGATGCGCTTGCGCACGATGCCGATTATAAGCGTACTCATACTCATACTCATGCTCGTCTTCGTTCTCCCTAACATCTCCCAATCCCAAAAACGGATCTAACCCCTCCCCCTCTTCATCCTCCTCTTCATCCTCGTCCGCATGCGGTTCCAACCTGGACGTTCTCCTCTGCTGGTGGTACTGGCTAGAGCGAGAGGGCGACGGTAACGGCGGTTTGGCACTTGAGGAGAGCGAGAAGGGTGGTAGTCGGGAGGTGGAGGCGCCTGGTACGCCTAGATGTACGGAGAAGCGGGATTGGTTTAGTTGGTTTAGGCCTGAGGGGCGTGTGGGTTGGGGTGCTGCTGTGGGGTTTGGGTGTGGTGGCTGGGAGGGTGGGGGGTTTGGTGCGTTGTATTCGAACTATGTGTTTGCGCAGGGAAGGTTAGTTAGAAGGAGTTGTATAAGGTGTAGGGAGAATTACGCACGGCGGAGAACACCTCTTCGCGATGTTTCATCCCTGTATCTTTATCGATGCAATAACACACGAACAACGTGTCCGCACTAAACCCAGGCACTTCAGCATTCCTAGTTTTGTTGCACGATGGCAGGATGTATGGTGACTTACGTATCCTTGACCAACCCCACGCAGAATAACCCCACAAGTGCGGTTACGACGCCCGCCAATAACGCGGCTTCGAACGCCTCGTCCGGCGCGTCAAGCGTGTGCGCCACGAACAAGTACGTCGTCAAAGCGAAGGGGAAGGTGAGCGTGAGCGGTGCGATGGTGAGCATCGTCAGCGGGGCTGCATGCACATTCCGATATCATCAATATATGCGTGTACCATCACCAGACTCACAAGCAAGAAACACTCACGTTCAGTCCTAAACCTACTCCTATACTCCCCCCTCTCCCGTCTTCCCCCCGTCAACGCACTCGCCCTCCTCGCACTCCTCACAGCACCCTCCCCCGTAAGCCCCACATACACCATAACATAACTACTCAGCTGGCCCGTCCAATTCTCCAAATACACTACCAGCATACCCGCTCCTACGGATACGAGCCGCATGTATGGTGGGAGGTAGGCGGGGAGGGCGCGGAGGGCTGTGCAGAGGAGGGCGAGGGCGCGGATGAGGGAGAGGAGGAGGGAGGAGAGGACGATTGAGCCGAGGGAGGGGTGGGTTGCGCGGTAGAGGGCGGCGTGGATTGTGTGTGTTGAGGTTGGGGGAGGTGGGGGATGTCTGGGCTGATGATACGATATTAATAAGGTGGAATAGTTGGATGGGATAGATACACCTCTTGGAGGATAGATGAGTGGACTGATAAAGACTCACTTGGCGAAATACCATGCCCCGATGACACCTGCACACGACACCCTCAGTACACCCCTCGCGACGCCCCACGTCCACAACCACACCCCCAACGTCCCCGCGATCGCCCAATTCGCCCATGCATGCAAATGCCATACGATCCCACTTGGGTCTCTTGTGGTGTAGCCTATCAGCAACAGCCTAAACGCAAGCGTAGCGAACGGTATAGACGCAATCAGCGACACTAATAGAACCGCAGGTGAGAGCGCGAGGAGGAACGGCTGGTTGTACAACAAACGCGTCGTCAGCGTCAGAAGAGTCGAAGTCGTATGCAGAGCCCTTGGTAGATGGAGCAATCGTCTACCCGTAATAACCGACAGAACGAGTGGTACGATGGAGAACAACCGTAGACCCGTCGTCTCGCCCCACGTCGGCTCATGATCGTCATCCACAGTGAAGCTCCCCACAAACGCACATAATGCGCTCAAGAAGAGAGTAGCAGGCACGAACACCGCCGTACCCACAATAACAGGCTTCAAAAACACACGCAGGAACAGTACGTGCGCGTAGCTCACTACCGCAGCGAGCACGACCAGAACAGTGATCATCGGTATCGTCTTGAGGAATATGGTGTAGGGGAGGCTCTTGGACGGCGCGGAGGAGGGTTTGTGCGTTACGAAGAGGACTATGAGGGAAAGGAGAACGCATATTGAGACTGAGCCGAGCCAGAGAGCTGTCCATTGTGCGTCGTTGAACTTGCGGCGGATGGGGTAGCGGGGATCGGGGAGGGAGAACGGGTGGTGGCTATCTCGTGGTATGAGCGACTCTGTCAGTCCGCCTCCTCCTCCTATCGGCGGTGGACTTGGCGGACTCGAGACTCGTAAGGGCGGTGGAGGCACCGGCGACGATGTCAGTTGTATCGAGTAGGACGAAGGCGGCGGTGGGACGGGCGAGGGCGACCTGCGGAACGGGTCCAAATGGGGGTCGTCGTCGTCATCCTCTGGTTCTGGCACAGTTCTTTCACTCGTAAAGCTGAGGAACAATGGTTCCTGTGATGATTGAGTGGAGTCTTGTAGAGGCTGCCTGTTGATGAATTGGGAGGCGTACGCTGCGAAGGACGCAGCCATCGTTGGGGAGGAGGGGAAGTGGCTGAAGACCAAGTTAATGAGTCGGGAGGCGCCCGGTGTGAAGGTGAGCGCTATGGAGGTGATGGGAGCGGGGCCGCACTTTGCCTTTTAGGGATGGGCTGTGGCCAGCTAAGACTGCGGCTGCTAGGAGAGCCTGAGTCGATGCTATCGAGTGACTCGGGCTGAGTACGTGGATGGTACAGCGACATAGGCATTGTCGTTTTGAGTCTTTTGTGTCGTAGTGCACAGATGAGATGCCGCAAGGACACGCAATAGGACACAAAGGCTTACGAAGGTCTATAGTTCCAGGATACGAGGGACATAAAAGCCGTTTCCAGAGTCTGTACATGACCAGCAACGCAGTACACTGCTGCGTATGAGCATACTCGAGCAGAACAATCAACGATATACATAGATCGTAGAAAACGTCAAATATATTCCATTCCACATCGGGCACGTATCCTACCGTGACTCTATCCGTACTACAACGAATCACTGCACACCTCAACCTCTCCACTAACCTCCTCCCTCCTCCCTCAACCCACTCAACACACAAGTACACAAAAACATGTCGGGCCACCAGGTGACTGAGCATTCCACCCAAATCCTAGAAGACCAGCCAAAGAAGTGAACCAGATCGCTCTGAGGCACCTTCGATGGGAACCCTCCTCATCATCCGAATACATACGGATTCAGTGGGCCCCATGTGGTATAGGTAATGCCTGTGTAGTTGTTAAAAGATGAGGAGACGGAGAGAGTGAATTTGAGGAAGGGGAGGGGGGAGGGGTGTTTAGGGCAGGCGTGGGTATGGAGGGGAGCGGGCGCGAGGGTCTTTGAAGTCAACTTATGCGCATGGCATGTATAGATGTCGGTTATTGTGAAGACGAGGATAGCTGAGGCTCGTTCGGGTAGTAGATATGGTGAGTCTCAGACACGTTTCACGTGCAATATAATCGACTGACGAATGACTCAGCGTAACGCAGGCCAATGTAACATACCTTCCCACCCATGTTAGATAAGAACGTCAATATATCCCTTCTTCTAAGCTCTATCCCAAACCTCCCAGCCACACACACACCTGCTCGTCCTCCCACTCACCCATGTCCCGACCCACCTCTTCCACCCCCTCCACCCCGCCAAACTCAATGACAGTCACCCTAAACGACGGAGCCACAATGCCCACACTAATCTACGGCACCGGCACCTCCCTCCGCGAAAAAGACGCATCCTACGCTGTCTCCTCCGCCATCCTTGCTGGGTACAAACACATCGACTGTGCCCAGATGTACGCCAACGAACACTCCGTCGGGCTCGGCATCTCCTCCTCCATCACCACCTCCCTCTCTCGCGCAGACCTATACATAACAACCAAAATCCTCGCAGTCCCTAAAGGACTAACAGTGAGCGACACCCTACGTGAGTCCCTGAAGAAGATGGGCTTGGAGTACGTGGATATGTGTTTGATACATGTACCGGTTGGACATCGGGATTTGGGGGAGACGTGGAGGGGGTTGGTGAGTACGAGGGAGGAGGGGCTTTGTAGGAGTGTTGGGGTGTCGAATTTTGGGGTTGAGGATTTGGAGGTGCTGAAGGGGAGTGGGTGTGTTCCTGCTGTTAATCAGGTATGAAGGGCTTGCATTCATGACATTGTATCTTGGATTAAGAGCTAATGAGTAGGATATTGGCGTAGATTGAGTTTCACCCGTACGTGTACAAGGCGAGCAAACCGCTGTTGGAGTATATGAAGGAACGCGGTATCCAACCTGTCACGTACTGTGGCCTGGCACCCATCAACCGCGTCGACGAGGGCCCTCTCGATTCCATCCTCCCTACCATCGCCCAACGGCTAAGTACGAGCGTTGGTGAGACGGTTTCGCCGGGACAGGTACTACAACTATGGCTTCGCAAACAAGGTCTGCCGTATATTTCGTACGTAAAGCAATGTCTCTCTCGCCGAGTGTGTCCCACCTGACTATTGATATTTCGCTTGCTTGAAGAACGACGTGGAAGGAAGAACGACTGAGAGAATACCTGAGAGTACCTACGCTGCCCGACATAACAGATGACGAAGAGAAATTAATCACGGAAGCTGGGTCGACAGTACACCATAGATTCTTTGTACGCGACCATCTCGACGCATGTGCATGAAACCTTCGAATATTTTTAGCTGTTAGCAGACGGTTATAGCAGATCTGAAATCGGGCCGGGGACCGTGGGTAATCGCGCCCTGCGATAAGATGCGATGACGACGGTGATCGTGAGGGTATTCCATGATTATATGTCGTGGAATCCAGATGAGCTCGATAAATAGTAGCACGTCAGTTCCAGATGATGACTAACAATCCTTGCCCATATGCTCCCCTTGCGTCTTTCGTCATTATTCCCACTCGCCCGTCAGGCTTTATTTAACCCGTCTCGTCTCTCCCTACCCTCCCAGTTCTCCCTCTCCCTCACCACCTTGAACCCAGCACGCACGATGTCGACCATCAAGCTCAACGACGGCAACACCATCCCCGCCCTCGCCATCGGCACCGGCACCGCCCTCTACAACAAAGACGCAACCAACGCCATCGCCGTCGCCATCCAATCCGGCTTCACCCACCTCGACACCGCGCAGATGTACAACAACGAAGCCTCCGTCGGGGACGGCATCATCAAATCCGGACACGACCGCTCGCAGCTGTACGTCACCACCAAGCTGGGCAAGCTCCCCGCTGGGACGTCGGTGGAGGAGTCCTTGAAGGAGAGTCTGGGGAAATTGAAGTTGGAGTATGTGGATCTGTTTTTGATACATAACCCCGTCGACCATCCGGATTTGAAGGCGCTTTGGAAGGAGTTTGAGGGCGTGAAGGAGAAGGGCCTCACGAAGAGTATTGGGGTGTCGAATTTCCAACCTAAGCATCTTAATGAGATTCTGGAGGTGGCTACTGTGCCTCCTGCTGTAAACCAGGTGCGTTGCGTCGCGCCATTATAGCTTAGATAGTGTAACTGATAATTTCACCTTGCAATTTCTATGATGCCGTAGATCGAATACCACCCCTACGTATTCAAAGCCTCCTCCGGCATAATCGACGTCCACAAACAGCACAACATAATCGGAGCCTCCTACGGCGGGCTCACACCCATCGTGCGCGCACCAGGCAAAGGCATCGAACCCGTCCTGGACAAGATCGTCGACCGCCTCGCAAAGGAGGTCGGACATCCCGTCACGCAGGGCCAGGTGCTGCAGTTGTGGTTGAGGAAGAAGGGGTTTGTCGTCGTCACGTAGGTTTCGCTGCTTTTGGATTTGCGGGTGTGGTGAGCGTGGGCTGATTGTAGGGTTGGTTTGTAGGACGACGAGTAAGGTCGAACGGTTGCAGGAGTACCTCCTTGTTAACCGTCTGCCTGATATCACCTCGGAGGAAGAGGAGGAGATCGACACCGTCGGGTCTAAAGTTCACTTCCGTCAATTCGTGAGTCGCTGTTTCCTTTTTTTGCCCCTTCGTGTCAGTGTGTCTGACTGAGTCTGTTTCGTACAGATGAAGTGGATTGATGGGCCATACTAGATGGAAGAACATGGGAGAATAGTGTGTGAGGATCTAGAGATGGTAGCTGTGTAATTAACATCTCAAGAGAGAGCACCATACAGTTCGTATGTATTGTGGAATTGTACTACCAGACGCAACGCAGAAACTTCAACTTGCATTACAGGTGCTTGAGAAATCTACTGCACTTGAGACCTTGAACCGTAACTCCTTTCTCCCCTGTCGCCCACTGTGCAAGGTGCATGATGTCAGCATGCCAGTTATCTCAAAAAGGAAGTGTACTTGCTCAAATATCACTCGTTACGATAGTACTGTGTGCAACTTGTACCACAGCTTCCTGCAGGTCATCGCATTCGTTGTTATCTCCACGTTCAGATGTTTCAAAAATTCACATACCGGTGTCTTCCGAGTCGCTGGGGGATTCACACTGGGCAAGTTGGATAAGTGCAGAGAGAATACGTTGTCGATTGATGCAGCCTCTTCTTTAATACCTTGCCGGCGATTAAGCCTACATGAAATGTTCAGCACATAAATTCCAGCCGTGCTTTACTACCTGTAGCAAGGCTTATGTGACATACATCGCGAGCATTGCATTGGCGTAGACTGCATACGTTATTAGCAATGAATCAGCTTATTAGGCAACAGGTTCATCATCATGTTCAACTCGTTGACTGACCTTTTGTAAGAACCATGGTGGTACCACCGTAATGGTAGTGAGACGGAGAGACAGCGAACTGTGGCACAATCGTAATTATAGTTAGTGCGTGATGGCCTAAGTTTCACACTGACTGGTCCAATATCACATACCACAATAAGCGTAACGATGGATATTATGCTATTGAGAGAGCTCAGTCGGATTAGGGCGTGGCAGAAAGTGCACTCACGCAGTTATGATACCGGAACTAAGCGCGTATGTGATCAGTTTCCGTATTATACCTTTAGTACCTCTAGGAGAGGATGTCAGCCAATGTGCGGATGATGTAATGACCATATCCTGGACGTACCGTGTATATGCCAGGGAACGGCCTTTATTAAGATAGAGTAGGAAGACGACGGTGATCGATAGGTCCATGAGCACAGTGAGGGAGAATGAGGCATAGCCCATTCTCTATAGAGGAAGAAGCGTGGGCCTGCTATCAGTTGTATGTTACACATCAAGTGTATCGTTCCAATAAGTACCTTGTATGACTCTGAAGAAGCCAGGGATGCCCATGTTCCTTCCATATATCTGGAAACATAAGTTACGGCTCGTTTGTTAGGAGATTTGCCGAGATGTAGACCCATGAATTCTCACATAAACGTAGAGGCTCCTTGTTGGGTTCATCAAACGACAGCTTTAGCAGCTTCCATCAAAAAGGATGGAACTTCGACGTACGAAATGTGACAGCTGCAGGATAGGGATACTGAGTCTTAGAAGAGACTATCAGGAGCTTGTAGCTTGAAGGACTCACCGATAGCAGAGCAGAGCACCATTATCTGCATTCCAAGTTCGACGATAAGTGATTGTGCAGGCGATCATATCATGTGCCTACCAAATACACCGAAACGGCCGTATTTTCGCTCACTGCATCAGAGGTAGTGGGAATCAGATAAAATGTAACCCTTTCAAGTATATGAGCTTACAACGCCAAATCCTGTAGATGTAGAACCTGTGCGAAGGGTTCAATGTTGTAGCGTGCCGACGTAGTATATTTGACTACGGATCCAAGATAGTGGCTTACGAGTTGACAACAGCGCCGCTAGCAGCCTATCGCACACATTAGCTGCATATTCAAACTAGATATTTCGCCATGCTTACCTCTAGGTAAGCTGCTACCTTCAAATAATTGGGATTTAATGAGTGGAACGCGGTTTACTCTGGTGTGAACGCGGGACGTACCCCAATACTCCTAAAATTTCATGAGATGACCAAAGGGGAGCTCGCATCTACTATTTGATACTCACCACACAGGGCGGAATAGTTGCTCCGTGTTGGAATAGCCACTGATCAACACTGCATACATGAGGTGGATGCACACAGCCGCATGAACGGTCTCCAATCCACTGAGTGAAAAGCGCTATTGTAAGTTCAGCAATTACCTGTCTCTGACACTCACAAGATTAATAGAACGGCAAGACGGGTGGCGATACTGTCACGATAGGTAGTGAAGTAGAAGTAAACCTGAGCCATGCCTATGCCATACAGACTGATAACACAAAATAAGCAGTTGTTACCGTGCGGGAACGATGACTCACATTAGAGAAAGACAAGCGAGCAAGAAAATCGGGCCGAAAAAGGTTTCAATGTCTAGAGGAGCCATGCCCACTTGAAGGTGTTAGTGGTCTTGACGACTAGAAACCTGAGGTGATAAGCCTGCTTGAGCAGCCGGATAGCTGGTGTTTTATACCCACCCACCTGATGATGATCACCTCTAGAAATTGTGCATCACGTTAAATTTCGAAAGTATTAGATGATCAACTTGATAGGATTGAGAGCCTATGCCGCAGCATAAATTTCAGTGACCGTAGCGTATTAGCCTGAGAGTACTATGAAGGGGTGTCCTATGGGATATTTCCAGTTCTAGCAGCGAAATTGCGACGTCGCGGAATGCTTCGCTCGGTGAGTACAGTAAGTATTGTGACCGGTGAGAGACTCGGACCCGAGGTGAGTGCGATATATCTTCGGATAATGTCAATGCGATAAAACCTGGTCTGAGTTCCGGTATCATACATGTCGGAGAGAGGGAGCTCAGGCTCTGCCGCTGGCAGCGCAGGCTAGGATACTTATCCATGAAGCCTCCATCTGGCGCGTACGAAGAAGTATGACGTAGCAGGGAATCTAACATGATAGTTGCATGTACATATAGCATTCCTGGCAGCTTCAAGTTCTCGATCTATGTATGTAGTATGGTCAGCCAGTACAACCAAGCTTCCGAAACCCCTTCGCGATGTGACGTGACGACTCACCGGCATCCTGCTTGTTCTATCAACTAGCGACAACGGCGATGTTGCACTTCATGATATGTTGACTCGAAGTCCTGCTGGTCTCGTTCTCGAATCTTGGGACCAGAAATATATATGTCAGTTGCTCGTTCAGGAAGCCATCAGCGAATTCGGGTTGAGATGCGTAACCCTTCCCAGTTGGGCAGGTCTTTTGGCGCTCGTAAAGGGTTGGCAAGGCTTTGCCAGCGCTGAGCAGCCTTTGAGGAATTGATCAGCCATGGCAACTACTCGCCCACCTTTCGCTCAGTTATGAGCTGCCACAAGACTGACCGGTAATGTATTCATGCATCCTGCCGAGCCTCGCAACTAACGACAGAACACTCGAAAAGCCCTTTTTGATAGGAAATTTGAGAAGAATCATACATTTCGCGTGTCGACGCAGCTGTAGGGACCATTTCCGCATCGTAATCAAGTTCCGCACACTTTGTTGCAAGTCATATTGCGATACAGTACCGTACGAACTGAAGACACTACAATCATTGACTTCCAGGACCCCGTATACCTCGTAGACGCGCTGGATCCGATGGGTCCGCGGTCGACGCGGTCGCGACATGTCTGGACGTCCATGGAGAGTTGACATGGCTCACCCGCCGACTATACACCGGATTTGAAGATGTCACAGCCGCCACGATGTTGCACTACATTCATCCCGTCAAGGATAAGTAGTGCGATGTCGCAGCCTTTACTCTAGTTTTATGTGACTGCGGCTTCCCCACCGGTGAACTACCTACCCTCAAGTCCCCTTTGCAGTGGCTACAGCAGTGACTAATGTAATTCTACGGTATTGAAGGTACGTACCCCGTTATAAGCTACGCATACGCAGTCCTCCGCTTCGCTACTCTTCTAAGGTGAGTCTCATTTGAGATTTCGAACTCTGACAGTCGGTGTTGTGTGCAGGTAAGCCCGAAACAGCTCGTTTGTAACTGCGTGTAGATTAATTGGGTAGACTTGATTGCGTACATGATGCATTTGTATTTCCGTCAAATATATATTCTTTACCTGTGAGTTTGCCCTCGCGTGACAATATTTAATGGCGACGTGACTGTTTTGGCTATTTCGCGGATGATGCTGGCTGACGATAGCGGCGGTTTCATGATCCTAGATCGAACCTGGCGATTCACAAGTCTTGCGAAGACTGGCCAGCCTTGTAGCACTTGCCAAGGTTTCTATGGGGGCTTACAAACTCAAAAGTATTGACGTTAAAGCCTTTCGAAAAACTCTCAAGCTTGCAGCCCTTGCGACCATTATAAACTTTTTTATTATTTTCTTATCTCGTCCCCAAAAGTGCTGATGGCGGCAACTTGCAAGCAGTGTCACCTGCCATTGATGCCGGACCCCGACCACTGCTGACCGTTTAGTGAAAGGGTATATCGAACGGTACTTAGCTCAGAAGCTTCTTCCATGATACTCGTGTCTAAATAAAACCCATGTTCGAAAGATCCATTATTGAAAGATGCTGCACTGAATTTTGTTTTTGGCATATTGTGCAATTGCAATGTGCATCTAGCCACCGAAGCGCGCGGGAGTGGTCTGGGGTCACAGCACCTTGCCGCTCGTCTAAACGGTCGCGGTATCGTTATTGGCGTTGTTGTCACAATTACTTCACTGTGACTTGAACCCGCGAATTGCTGGTATAGCCTGGTGCCGTCACACTGCAGGTATATCACTGGCAATGAATGAAAAGGTCTGTAGAGCTCCTTTACTCAGTCAATCTACCGTGGAGGTTGATTCCCCTACGCCACCTGGCTACTAACGTACCATCTGGCAGCCTATACAACAAGAAGGCCTTGTGCTCATGATAGGTGGTAAAAAGCTGCGACAGGTCATCCGCCGAACCAGCTGGAGGAACCCACCAAACAAGGTGTACTATGAGCCCGCTCCGTCAAGCGCCGTACTCGCAGGCGTCAAAAGTAATGCGAATCGCATGTCAAGGCTCGCAGCCGTGCTCGGGGGCTATAAGCACTCTTAAAATTGTAGAAATATTTATACATGTACTTTAGTATGGTTACTACTCGTACGTAGCAGCCAATGCTCTAAGAGTCACTCTTTCGTGGTCAATATGGCGAAGAAGTCCGGCTCTCCAGAGCTCATAATTTGATGGCTGTCAAATGACAAAGGCCGGGCTGGAGAAACTGCAGCTTTAATCGGCGATATTACCCCCCTTAAATATTAGTTTTGTGGTATTTTGAAGTTGTGATATGTCTTGTACATGACCAGGAATTTTTGACATGGCAGCCTTCGACGGGCGTTTTTGGCCTATCAAGCGCCAAATAGGGCGAAAATTAGCACAATGGCAAGCACATTGCAGCTCACTCACCCTGATGAATCGTCCAAAATTTGGTGTGCAGTATATGGAGATGTTAGACTTACTTTTTGGATAGAAACCGTGGAATTTACATGTCTATTGGCCGACTTGGATTTTCGGAGTTTGAGAGAAGTGCTCATAGTATACGAAGTATTCATTTTAATTCTACTATATCTACACATTCATGTCACATACTATCCTCTGTTACCCCACAAATATTTTGGAATTCATCTCAGGTCCTGTTCTCTTATAGTTCGCTGCCGACATGTTTCGCATCACTTTTGACGCCTGCGAGTATCTTCGGGGTTTCTGGACGAAATGGATCTATTTACCGTTACGGAGCCTGAGGTATCTCGTAGCTCATCACAATCGTCGAGTGGTCTTCTTCCGGGCCAGATCACAGATACTGCGCTCGATGCGTCCACCTCATCCACTCCGAGTCCCATACCACCGAATCTCATATTGCCACACCTCCCATACGAGATCCTGGACCAAATCATCAGGGACAGTCCAGAAGATTGGATTTCATACTCTTTGGTATCCCGTCAATGGCGAGCCGTAGCCTGCGCCCATATATTTCGCGGACTTACCCTCTCTGGAACGATCATGCTTGAAAATCCGGACTGGCTGGTCTTTTGGACTACGACGCCGTCGATCGCAGTAAATGTCCAGTATCTCCTCCTAAGCGACTGTACCATCGACCTCGGATATCTCGAGGCTCTACTGTCGAGCTTCGCCTCCCTGCAATCACTGGAAATGCAATATTTCTACCTTTCAAAAACGACAAACCGACACCATCAGCAAAATGCCAGCCGTCTTGGACGTCTTGGGTTAAGATGCTCAAGACGCCCAAGACGCCCAAGATCGTAAGACGCGTCGGCTTGGCCCAACACATGTCACTCCTTGGGTCAAGATGCGTAAGACGCGTAAGATGAGCAAGGCGAACTTCAAGCCATTTTGAAAGATATGCGCAAGCTAATATTATTGTGTATTTCAGACTGTATTATGGGTGTCACTTGCGGGTGTATAAATTTTCATTCTCTTTAAAACACGTTCATATCAATGTACTATCGATTTACTACTCCGAGCTCCTTAACTACGTGCAGTACTCGCGGCCGCCGCACGCGGACCAGTTTTAACGAGAGCATTCCGTCTCTAACTTGTATATCTTGGTGTGCATGCCTAGTACGGAATTCTAGCGATATTATATGCATGAGTAAGTATACCGAAAGGATAAAAAAACATACCGTGATCCAGACAGAACTAGTGCTGGTCCTCCGCTGGCTCAATCGGGTCCGAGCGAAGGTCGTGATAGTCGAAGCCGTCGTCGGCGTCGATCTCTGCCAAAGAGATCTCAGGTGTAGCAGCGCGTTGCTTTCTCTTGCGCTTTTGTTTTGCGCCACTCTTCATCTCGCTACGAACTTGAAGCGCTTCCTGCATGATTCTAAGCCACTCGTCGCCCGTAAAAGTCTTGAGGCACTCTTGAAGACGATGCACGCGGATTATCTCTAGCATCTTGCCATCTTCGCCAACCTGCTTGCCGTCGTCCCAGTTCTCGATAGAGAACCATCCGGCCATGCCGGAAGGTACAAGCTTCTCGCCTTCCCGATACATGGACAAGCCTCGCTCAACCTGAGAATATTAATCACACGTCGGATCGGACCAGGGTAAATGCATTACTTACTGCGAGAACCGATAGTATCATGGCGCCGATGGGAGGTGCACTACAATGGTCAGCAAGATTCGACCCTAGATGAATGTGGCAAGCCTCAAGATGGGCACCAAACGTGTACAAGACGACAAACGACTTGAAGATCCCCTGCAGCATGTACTAGAGTCAATAACACAAACTATGGTTCCGGAATCAGAACGGTACGCACCCGCTTTTTCCCTGATTTTTCATCCCACTCCCTCCACCAAAAGCGGCGGTCCCTATCGTTGACCTTGCCCAAGTAGACCGCGATATGTTCTGCCAGTTCGTGCCTCACAGTTTCCTCGGAATCTTCATCTTCCAAGCTGTCGAGATCTTCACGGATAGTTTCTAACGCCTTGCTAACGTAGACGTCGGCCGCCGCTAACCCGTTCGCTCCGATTTCGTTTCGCCATTCGCGGAGCCTGTTAAGGATCTGAGATCATCCGGGAAGCCCGGTATGTATCAGCAGCTCATGGTATTCAGCCTCCGAGTATGCCTACTTACATTCTCATAGTACATCTCGCCTTTCGCAAGACGGATACCGCTGTCAGGAAAGATGGCATCAACAGCTTGTTGAAGCTGTTCAGCACTTGGGTTCTCAAACGGCTTGAGCAGCGTTGCTGCGATACGAGTTGCGTTGATGATCACAGTACCGTTTCGTCGAAAATCCGGGCGCACTGCAGCTGGTAAGTCATCGGTAGTGAACTTACGTTTCTCACGATGCCCTAACTGCTTGGATAAACCGTCACGGCTGCTTTTCAGAGCGATGCCAGTGTTGATCTGCGGTGTGATCTTTATGTTTTGCGCGACGCTGGTGGGCACTGGCGTGGCTCTGGTAGCACTGTGTACGACGATGCTTGTAGCGGGTGCGTCGGAGTTCACTGTTGCTGCACTTGAAATCACTTGGGGCTGCGGCTGACGAGGATTATGAGGTGCAGGAGCCTGCCAATGGCAATACGAGTAAGAGGTGAGCATAGCGTTGGGGGCGTACCGTGATTCTGAAAACCCCTATTGGGCTACCTTGGTATTTGTGGATACTATTCCTCCGAGTCCGGAGGCCATACACAGGGCTTGACTGCGATGTGCTAGTGACGGTACGTTCGAAGCTCTTGATGCCATGGGCATTGAAGCGGTGAGTTCTGGTGTCGGGAGTTGGGCCCCTGGTCTACCCGCCGGTGTCCTCCGAGTCGGTTCTGGTGTCGCTGCAGTGGTGGGACCCGAAGTTGCAATGAGATGCGGTGAGTTCCAACTGAGCGACTGCGGTGTCAGTTGTGACGTATGAACTAATCCTACGGTGTTAGTCTGGCCCCGTATCTGCGCTAGGTCTGCAGGACTGTTGTCTATTTCGTCTGCAAAGCTGCCAAGTCTGACAGAGACATTGGCATGCTCATCATCATGCTGATTGTCGCGCGGCAACACTACGTCATCTTCATCCTGAGCTATATCTCCTCATAGGTAAGTACCCATCATGTTCCAATGAATCAGTACCGATTGGACTGAGGTAACGTACCTTGATTCAGGTTCCGGGATTCCAAACGCGGTAATAAGCTTTCCGGTGAGTTCCAGGAGCGATTGAGGCCGGTATAACGCTGATGCTGCGTTAGACAGGGTGGGAACCCGTTGGCGTGGCCGTTTCCGCGATTCACTACATCATGCAAGGAGCCGTGAGCCTGAGAGAGAGAGAGATCTGACTGGTCTGACAGATGGTACTACTCACGCTTGGTCTGTATTGCTCTTTCTCTTTCCCGTTTCTATTCTTGCAGCTGTCACTTGCTCACGGCCGGGTCTGGCAGTCTTCTTTGCAGGTTGTGCAGGTCGAGGTTGCCTACTATTCATCGAGGCTGCTAGCTCTTCCTCACTTTCGGGCTCGTCCTCAAGCTCCTCGGGATCCATGATGAAGTCTTCATCCGCATCGTTATCGTAGTCATACTCTTCGATATCTTGTACTCCAGGTTCATTCCCTTCACGCTCAGTTGAATCTTCACTGGCAGTCGTTGTGACATCGAGGGATGAATTGATTGGAGCTGCGCTCAGTGAGTTTTGATTAATTTACATAAACGGTTCACATCACCTGCAAGGGTCTGAGAGTTTCCTATAGACAGGTTGCGAGCAGAACGTTTCGGTAATCCTGGCCGGGGAAGAGGGAGATGTGGTTGACTCTCTCGCTCGAGATCTTCCGCGGCCATTTGATCTTCGAGGGCGGCAACACGCGCGATGGCAGCCGCCTTACGAGCTTCTTCCTCGGCATTTTGAAGCTGCTTCTGGGCACGTTCAGCTTGGACAACCTGGGAGGATCGTCGAGGTGCTGGTGCGGCGATTGAGCCAGGGTGTGCTGTTTTGTTCGCGGATCGTGTACCAATAGGGGGAGGGAGCAACACCTTGTTTGTTGCATTGTGACCTCCAATGCCTCCACTACCGTGTCCGCGTCCACCTCCACCTCCACGCCCACGCCCACGCCCACGCCCACGCCCGCCTCCACGCCCACGACTTCCAACCTCATTCAGTCTACCATGCTCATCGCTAGTCTCAGATTCTGGAGGCAGAGAGGCCATTCTGTGTCGAGGATTAGGCTGAGATAACGCTAGGAGAGAACAAGTGCAAGGTGCGTCAACTTTGCAAGTTTGGAAGAGCTGGAAAGCTGACGCAAGCCTTTGCTATGGATCCCGAATATTTCCGCCAGCAATCGTGTCGCGTCGCGGACACCTCCCGTAGACCCTAACCCCAGGCTCCTACAACTTAACAATTACCATCACAGTGCCCGCGCGACTCGGATGCCTGCTCAACGTCGTAAATTCACCTATCGTGAACGCACCATCCACTGTGAATTTCCGGGGTGCACGGATAAGTTCTCTACACATTCAGGCCTCAAGCGGCATCTCGTTTCACATCTCAAATTCTCTACCAATTCTTCTCAGCCGTCCCACCATGACCTTGAACCCTCTGCACGACTTACTGTGGGTCCTACGGGTTCCTCTTCTTTTCAGCCTCCACGCACCCCCTCTCCACTGGATCAAGCAGCTCTATCCAACAATGATGCCGCACCAATTGACGACGCCACACCAATTGACGACACCCCACCAATTGACGATGCCACACCATCAACGAACGACTCCGAGGATACTGCACCCACTTCCCATCCCAGTCAAACCCCTCTTCGGGTCTTCACGCATCCATATCTCGACGGTCCGTCTTACCCATTGACTAAATCCCGTCTGATGCTAATGCATGTTCTCATCATAGGCACTCCATGCGATGCCAGTGGGAATTTCTTAGAGCCGCATGTGCCTCGTCCACCACCTGTCGCGGTCGATGGCTACAAACCGTTCAAGGATCGGGCAGAGTTTGAGCTCGCCGATTTCTTGTATCGGGAAGTGCAGCTATCAGGAAAGAAACTCGACAAGTTGATGGACCTTCTCGCAGCCTATTACGGTAGTGATAAGCCCCCTCCGTTTGCAAACCATCAGGACCTCCACAATGCCATCGACGCCATCACTGTTGGAGAGGTTCCATGGCAGTCGTTGACTGTCTCGTACACAGGGCCGAAACCGGTGGGGAATGCGCCGCAGTGGATGGATGATGAGTATACGGTCTGGTACCGGTGCCCGAGACAACTTCTTATCAATCAGATTGGCAACAGGAGTTTTGCTGACGAGATGGACTGGGCTCCGAAACGCGTGTATCGACGAGGTCTTAAGCGTGAATATAAGGATTTTATGTCAGGTGATTGGGCATGGGAAGAAGCAGTAAGTATGAACGCAAACTTAAACGAGATACAAATGCTGAAACCTACGTAGGATAAGATTGCCGTCGATCCGTCTACTCACGGCGCCGCGTTATGTCCTGTCATACTCGGTAGCGACAAGACGACTGTCTCAGTTGCAACAGGGCAGAATGAATACTACCCTGCTTATATTATGAATGGAATGGTCACGAACGCTGCACGACGTGCTCATCGCGACGCCGTCTCCCTGTTTGCCTTCCTGGCCATTCCTAAAAGTACGTCTTTGCTTTCCAAGTTTCGGCTCACTGAATGAACATCTCACATTGCTTCAGCGGACAGAGAGCACGAGAACGACCCACAGTTCCGCAAGTTCCGACGTCAGCTTTTTCATAATACCCTTCATCATATCCTGCAACCTTTGCGCGACGGAATGGAGACCCCAGAGGTTGTCAAATGCGCGGATGGCCATTTTCGCCGAGTTATATGGAGTCTTGGGCCCTACATTGCCGACTATCCTGAACAAGTACTACTCTCTGGGGTTGTGCAGGGATGGTGTCCAAGGTACGTCCACAATGCTATCGCTTGTGTATTAGTATTATGCTCATTGTAATTTGTAAGATGTACTGCGCCACCTCACAACCTTGATGCAGAGGGTTATGGACGACGTTCGCATGTACACACCCGCGCTCTGCTGGACGCATTCGATGCCAGAACACTGTGGGATCAATATGGCATTGCGAGTGATATCGTGGTAAGTATCTCAAAGTTCTCAGAGTATCGCCCGCCTCTTGACTACTGGCTGCTCATTGTCTGTAAATTGACAGCCATTTACAGTCGGCTTCCCCCGAGCTGATATTCACAGCCTCCTTGCACCGGATATACTGCACCAAATCATCAAGGGGACATTCAAGGATCATCTCGTCACCTGGGTCGAGGAGTACCTGGTTTGTGTCCATGGAAAGGCTAGAGCAGCTGTTATTATGGCTGATATCGATAGAAGGTATGTCTCCGCTTGCATGCGAAGTGTTTGTGCAAATACTTACCCAATTGATTGTGTTGATAAAGGATTGCTGCCGTCCCTCAATTTCCTGGGCTTCGCCGATTTCCGCAAGGTCGAGGATTTAAGCAGTGGACCGGCGACGATTCCAAAGCTCTCATGAAGGTGTGTTTCGTATATTTATGCGCAAATATATCTTCAGATGCCGTCCAGCGTTTCTCAATTATGGTATTCTGGCATAGGTTTGGCTGCCAGCTATAGCGGGTCATGTACCAGCTGAGATGGTTCGTGCCTTTTCAGCATTCCTCGACTTCTGCTATTTGGTGCGACGGGACGTCATTGACGAGGATACACTCACGGCGATCAGCGATGCGCTGGAGCGGTACCATCGGGAACGAGTCATCTTTGAGAAAGTCGGTGTTCGCACTGACGGATTCTCTCTTCCGCGGCAGCATTCTCTCAAGCACTATAGGCATGTTATTCAACAATTCGGTGCACCAAATGGTTTATGTTCGTCTATCACAGAGTCTAAACATATCAAGGCGGTAAAGCAACCATGGCGTCGATCGAGCAGATACAAGGCATTGGGGCAAATGCTGACAACAAACTCACGAATTGACAAGCTTGCCGCCGCGCGCATTGACTTTGGCACACGCGGTATGCTCGATATTCCTGCAGTTCCCCTGCCAAGCGGTGGGGATTCTCAACCACGACGCGGTGATGCAGCAATCAATGACGACGACGATGACAGTGTAGTAGAGGGCGGTATCGAGGCAGAAGTAGTCCTCGCAAAGTCTCCACGTAAGTTTATATGGCTTACAAAATGTAGTCCTTGCTTATCTACTATTTCATAATCTAGTGCGCAGAGTGCCTAAGGATGTCAACGGGGTAGCAAATTACTTAGGTGTTTCCCACCTGCCCGAGCTCCTACGGCGGTTCCTTTACGAGCAGCTCTTCCCTGATGTTGACTCTACAACAGTTCTGGTCGAAGAACTCCCTTTCATTACCTCAAGACTCTATCTTTACCCTTCGGCGACGGCAACATTCTTTGCTCCAAGCGACCACTGTGGAGTACAGGGGATGCGGCGCGAGCGTATCCGTGCTGTCAGCAGATGGCACGGGGGTCCTGGCCGGCAGGACTGTGTTTATCTCACCAAGGATAGCTCGCTTCCGGGGTTCCGAGGGTTGTATGTTGTCCGCGTACATGCCTTCCTGTCCTTCGAGTGGCGCCACACCACCTATCCTTGTGCCCTCGTGAGCTGGTTTCTCCCTATAGGTGATTCACCATGCCCAGACACTGGTATGTGGATGGTTAGGCCCGAGTACGAACGAAGAACAGGTGCAAGGGTGATGTCCGTCGTGCACATCGATACTATGGTTAGAGCGGCGCATCTGATAGGAATGGCGGGTGACGACTTTTTACCAACAAATCTATCATACTCAGACTCTCTTGATTCTTTCCGTGGCTTTTATGTAAACAAATACGCTGATCATCACAGCCATACGATAGCGTTTTGAATGTATATTACTCTTCGTCGTCAACACGAAACTAGGCGCCCTCGCTTGAAGCTGGGCTCAACTAACGGTTTGCACAGGTAGGACTCACGGAACGACATTAAAAATAATATGTACATGTCAGGACCAGTACATAGGTCATTAATTACTACAATATATTGAAGCGAACACAGTAGAACCAAATGCAAGTATTCGCTTTTGGCGTGGGAAAATACCTGGCCATAAGCTTGAACTTGCGAGCGCCGTGTGCGCATCAACTACTACACTATTGCCACTTAACTCGGACACGTTTACGATGACATATGCACTTATCACATCCACGACCACACTACCAAATCCACTTTCCTAATACCATTACCCAAGACGTTGTAAGTTCTAAGTCTAATTCTAACCCGATCGAAAGTCTAACTTGTAACCCAATACGCCTGCTATATTGCTGATGACCCCCGTCACACACACAGGATTCAGAACCTCCACCTCATTCCTCGCAGTGACGATCCTTGGTTCGACGACGTGACAGACATTCTCAGTCTATTCTCCGAGATAGACTCTTTTTACTCTTTCGAGTCTTACCGCTCTGCGCCCACCGTTGATGTGCTTCGCAAAGTTCAAGATGTGATCACGCATGGGTGCCGTGGCAAGTTACAGATTCGGTCGCTCAGTCCATCCCGGAACCAGCAGTACCATATGTCTGCGGGTATGGTTGTACCCTTCCTGATTGGAATCCATGCGTTGCACTCTCTGACATCGCTAGCCCTTCTGGGAAGCGTGTCGGACATGTCCGGGGTTGGTACTGTGTTGTCCAAGACTGGGAAGACTCTCAAGAGTCTTTCGATAAACATTTCATATCGAAGCGAGGTATCTACTACACCCGTGGATCATGACGCAGGTGAGCATCATACGTCCTACCGTAGTTGCTCAGTGCCTTATTAGGGCTGGTTATCGGCTCGTATGGTCGCAGAACGACGATTGTGCGTCGAACAAGTTCGCGCTGGGCTAGCTTCATGTACCAGTCTGGAAGAAGTAAACTTGCAAACCACCGTTGTTATACTCTGGGTGAGTCCGCCCGCTTTTCGAAGTGAAGCGTACCATCGTCTCTGGCGTATCGCTGTCGAGATAATGGCATTCATTCCCTCACACCGACTTCGCAAAGTCGTATTCCGAATCGCATGCGACGGTGGGGTGCATATTGATGATCCTGAGCGTCTTCCCTGGGGAACGATGAAGGATGTTTGTTGTGCTCTCAGTAATCTGGAGTCCATTGAGGTTGATATGGGCGGAGAAGAGGGTCGAACGTGCGCTGAACACGAACTACGGGAATTCAAGAACGTTCGCTGTTTGCAATAAGTCGATGGCGTGGAGATACGCTGATAAGTATGTTGAGTACAATCATTTACTCAAGCATATAAGTAGTATGGATCGTAGGGCTGCCGTCTTTGTTTCGCTTTACATATCTCGTTGTAACTTCGTGTGCATCTGTGCTCTAAGTAAACTAACCTGTCGTTAACGATGCATATCATTATTTAGCAATGAGTTTGCAGAGGTGTTGTCATCGTTTGCTTTCGAAAGAAGTAGGCTTATGGGCATGCACACTTGCATTGACCCAGTGGCGGAAGTCTGGGGGCCACCTGCCTTTTGGAGAAGGTGGAACACCCACTACGCCAGGCTGATATTCATCGTCCTCGCGCTCCATGGGGCTTTGATACTCCATATCTTTTCGCTCTTTCGTCTTGATCGGGGGAAATTCTTGGTCGGGGGAAATAGATACAAAAGCAAACTCAACATATGTTTTGTACATCCGAGTCAACATCGACTCGGACCCGATCTTTGGGACGAGCTTGTAGAATGGCCCTATTGGTATAAATACTGTTGTACAACTGGAGATAAATGAGGAGAAATAAATCTTCTGGCAAGAGTTGAATCTTGAATGATTGGTCAACGCGGGCAAACCATAGTTGGAAGCAGCGCAATCTCTAGTATTAACTACTCGCGCTCATACTGCGCGAGCAGCTTAGGTTCAGCATTTAGATATCTCAGGTGCATGCGGTGGTTCTTCGCAAAGGACAGGTTCGAGACTGCGAGTCTTGCTTGCTTCTTCAGCAAACTATTCAAGGTGAATATTTTCAGTATGCCGGATGTACAAACTCGGATATACTGACCCAGGTATCGCTTGCTGTAACGGTGTCTCGTACAACTTGTATCCTAGTCGCCTGTATACGACATCAGAGAAAACACCATCACCGGGATCTGTAGACGATATATGTTACATACCGTGGGCCGCGTTCCGTTAGTCCCCCCTGGCAAGTTGGAGAGATGCACAGAGAGACCGTCATTGTGTGCAACTTCGTCCTTTATGCCTTGACGGCGGTTAAGCCTGCATTGGACAATAAGAATCAGGCGTGTGAGATTTCTTATCTACATCACAATACGCACATAGCCATCATGGAGTTCCCGTATACTGCGCGTTTCGGGTCTATAAATTGGTCGAAGTGTGGAAGGCAGTGCGATAACCACTGACCTTTAGTCAAGAACATAAGGGTGCCACCATAGTGTAGGTCAGACGGGAAGATGTTGAACTATGTTTATAAGAGCAGATTTCAGTGAGAATCCGGCCATATATCTGCACATTATCATATAACTTACCAGAATGAGTGTAACGATAGACGCCATGCTGTTTGGTTCTCCTTGAGCTACGGGATCACGCGGCGATCATCAGCAATATAGCAGGCGTATTGGGTTACAAGTTAGACTTTCGATCGGGTTAGAATTAGACTTAGAACTTACAACGTCTTGGGTAATGGTATTAGGAAAGTGGATTTGGTAGTGTGGTCGTGGATGTGATAAGTGCATATGTCATCGTAAACGTGTCCGAGTTAAGTGGCAATAGTGTAGTAGTTGATGCGCACACGGCGCTCGCAAGTTCAAGCTTATGGCCAGGTATTTTCCCACGCCAAAAGCGAATACTTGCATTTGGTTCTACTGTGTTCGCTTCAATATATTGTAGTAATTAATGACCTATGTACTGGTCCTGACATGTACATATTATTTTTAATGTCGTTCCGTGAGTCCTACCTGTGCAAACCGTTAGTTGAGCCCAGCTTCAAGCGAGGGCGCCTAGTTTCGTGTTGACGACGAAGAGTAATATACATTCAAAACGCTATCGTATGGCTGTGATGATCAGCGTATTTGTTTACATAAAAGCCACGGAAAGAATCAAGAGAGTCTGAGTATGATAGATTTGTTGGTAAAAAGTCGTCACCCGCCATTCCTATCAGATGCGCCGCTCTAACCATAGTATCGATGTGCACGACGGACATCACCCTTGCACCTGTTCTTCGTTCGTACTCGGGCCTAACCATCCACATACCAGTGTCTGGGCATGGTGAATCACCTATAGGGAGAAACCAGCTCACGAGGGCACAAGGATAGGTGGTGTGGCGCCACTCGAAGGACAGGAAGGCATGTACGCGGACAACATACAACCCTCGGAACCCCGGAAGCGAGCTATCCTTGGTGAGATAAACACAGTCCTGCCGGCCAGGACCCCCGTGCCATCTGCTGACAGCACGGATACGCTCGCGCCGCATCCCCTGTACTCCACAGTGGTCGCTTGGAGCAAAGAATGTTGCCGTCGCCGAAGGGTAAAGATAGAGTCTTGAGGTAATGAAAGGGAGTTCTTCGACCGGAACTGTTGTAGAGTCAACATCAGGGAAGAGCTGCTCGTAAAGGAACCGCCGTAGGAGCTCGGGCAGGTGGGAAACACCTAAGTAATTTGCTACCCCGTTGACATCCTTAGGCACTCTGCGCACTAGATTATGAAATAGTAGATAAGCAAGGACTACATTTTGTAAGCCATATAAACTTACGTGGAGACTTTGCGAGGACTACTTCTGCCTCGATACCGCCCTCTACTACACTGTCATCGTCGTCGTCATTGATTGCTGCATCACCGCGTCGTGGTTGAGAATCCCCACCGCTTGGCAGGGGAACTGCAGGAATATCGAGCATACCGCGTGTGCCAAAGTCAATGCGCGCGGCGGCAAGCTTGTCAATTCGTGAGTTTGTTGTCAGCATTTGCCCCAATGCCTTGTATCTGCTCGATCGACGCCATGGTTGCTTTACCGCCTTGATATGTTTAGACTCTGTGATAGACGAACATAAACCATTTGGTGCACCGAATTGTTGAATAACATGCCTATAGTGCTTGAGAGAATGCTGCCGCGGAAGAGAGAATCCGTCAGTGCGAACACCGACTTTCTCAAAGATGACTCGTTCCCGATGGTACCGCTCCAGCGCATCGCTGATCGCCGTGAGTGTATCCTCGTCAATGACGTCCCGTCGCACCAAATAGCAGAAGTCGAGGAATGCTGAAAAGGCACGAACCATCTCAGCTGGTACATGACCCGCTATAGCTGGCAGCCAAACCTATGCCAGAATACCATAATTGAGAAACGCTGGACGGCATCTGAAGATATATTTGCGCATAAATATACGAAACACACCTTCATGAGAGCTTTGGAATCGTCGCCGGTCCACTGCTTAAATCCTCGACCTTGCGGAAATCGGCGAAGCCCAGGAAATTGAGGGACGGCAGCAATCCTTTATCAACACAATCAATTGGGTAAGTATTTGCACAAACACTTCGCATGCAAGCGGAGACATACCTTCTATCGATATCAGCCATAATAACAGCTGCTCTAGCCTTTCCATGGACACAAACCAGGTACTCCTCGACCCAGGTGACGAGATGATCCTTGAATGTCCCCTTGATGATTTGGTGCAGTATATCCGGTGCAAGGAGGCTGTGAATATCAGCTCGGGGGAAGCCGACTGTAAATGGCTGTCAATTTACAGACAATGAGCAGCCAGTAGTCAAGAGGCGGGCGATACTCTGAGAACTTTGAGATACTTACCACGATATCACTCGCAATGCCATATTGATCCCACAGTGTTCTGGCATCGAATGCGTCCAGCAGAGCGCGGGTGTGTACATGCGAACGTCGTCCATAACCCTCTGCATCAAGGTTGTGAGGTGGCGCAGTACATCTTACAAATTACAATGAGCATAATACTAATACACAAGCGATAGCATTGTGGACGTACCTTGGACACCATCCCTGCACAACCCCAGAGAGTAGTACTTGTTCAGGATAGTCGGCAATGTAGGGCCCAAGACTCCATATAACTCGGCGAAAATGGCCATCCGCGCATTTGACAACCTCTGGGGTCTCCATTCCGTCGCGCAAAGGTTGCAGGATATGATGAAGGGTATTATGAAAAAGCTGACGTCGGAACTTGCGGAACTGTGGGTCGTTCTCGTGCTCTCTGTCCGCTGAAGCAATGTGAGATGTTCATTCAGTGAGCCGAAACTTGGAAAGCAAAGACGTACTTTTAGGAATGGCCAGGAAGGCAAACAGGGAGACGGCGTCGCGATGAGCACGTCGTGCAGCGTTCGTGACCATTCCATTCATAATATAAGCAGGGTAGTATTCATTCTGCCCTGTTGCAACTGAGACAGTCGTCTTGTCGCTACCGAGTATGACAGGACATAACGCGGCGCCGTGAGTAGACGGATCGACGGCAATCTTATCCTACGTAGGTTTCAGCATTTGTATCTCGTTTAAGTTTGCGTTCATACTTACTGCTTCTTCCCATGCCCAATCACCTGACATAAAATCCTTATATTCACGCTTAAGACCTCGTCGATACACGCGTTTCGGAGCCCAGTCCATCTCGTCAGCAAAACTCCTGTTGCCAATCTGATTGATAAGAAGTTGTCTCGGGCACCGGTACCAGACCGTATACTCATCATCCATCCACTGCGGCGCATTCCCCACCGGTTTCGGCCCTGTGTACGAGACAGTCAACGACTGCCATGGAACCTCTCCAACAGTGATGGCGTCGATGGCATTGTGGAGGTCCTGATGGTTTGCAAACGGAGGGGGCTTATCACTACCGTAATAGGCTGCGAGAAGGTCCATCAACTTGTCGAGTTTCTTTCCTGATAGCTGCACTTCCCGATACAAGAAATCGGCGAGCTCAAACTCTGCCCGATCCTTGAACGGTTTGTAGCCATCGACCGCGACAGGTGGTGGACGAGGCACATGCGGCTCTAAGAAATTCCCACTGGCATCGCATGGAGTGCCTATGATGAGAACATGCATTAGCATCAGACGGGATTTAGTCAATGGGTAAGACGGACCGTCGAGATATGGATGCGTGAAGACCCGAAGAGGGGTTTGACTGGGATGGGAAGTGGGTGCAGTATCCTCGGAGTCGTTCGTTGATGGTGTGGCATCGTCAATTGGTGGGGTGTCGTCAATTGGTGTGGCGTCGTCAATTGGTGCGGCATCATTGTTGGATAGAGCTGCTTGATCCAGTGGAGAGGGGGTGCGTGGAGGCTGAAAAGAAGAGGAACCCGTAGGACCCACAGTAAGTCGTGCAGAGGGTTCAAGGTCATGGTGGGACGGCTGAGAAGAATTGGTAGAGAATTTGAGATGTGAAACGAGATGCCGCTTGAGGCCTGAATGTGTAGAGAACTTATCCGTGCACCCCGGAAATTCACAGTGGATGGTGCGTTCACGATAGGTGAATTTACGACGTTGAGCAGGCATCCGAGTCGCGCGGGCACTGTGATGGTAATTGTTAAGTTGTAGGAGCCTGGGGTTAGGGTCTACGGGAGGTGTCCGCGACGCGACACGATTGCTGGCGGAAATATTCGGGATCCATAGCAAAGGCTTGCGTCAGCTTTCCAGCTCTTCCAAACTTGCAAAGTTGACGCACCTTGCACTTGTTCTCTCCTAGCGTTATCTCAGCCTAATCCTCGACACAGAATGGCCTCTCTGCCTCCAGAATCTGAGACTAGCGATGAGCATGGTAGACTGAATGAGGTTGGAAGTCGTGGGCGTGGAGGCGGGCGTGGGCGTGGGCGTGGGCGTGGGCGTGGAGGTGGAGGTGGACGCGGACACGGTAGTGGAGGCATTGGAGGTCACAATGCAACAAACAAGGTGTTGCTCCCTCCCCCTATTGGTACACGATCCGCGAACAAAACAGCACACCCTGGCTCAATCGCCGCACCAGCACCTCGACGATCCTCCCAGGTTGTCCAAGCTGAACGTGCCCAGAAGCAGCTTCAAAATGCCGAGGAAGAAGCTCGTAAGGCGGCTGCCATCGCGCGTGTTGCCGCCCTCGAAGATCAAATGGCCGCGGAAGATCTCGAGCGAGAGAGTCAACCACATCTCCCTCTTCCCCGGCCAGGATTACCGAAACGTTCTGCTCGCAACCTGTCTATAGGAAACTCTCAGACCCTTGCAGGTGATGTGAACCGTTTATGTAAATTAATCAAAACTCACTGAGCGCAGCTCCAATCAATTCATCCCTCGATGTCACAACGACTGCCAGTGAAGATTCAACTGAGCGTGAAGGGAATGAACCTGGAGTACAAGATATCGAAGAGTATGACTACGATAACGATGCGGATGAAGACTTCATCATGGATCCCGAGGAGCTTGAGGACGAGCCCGAAAGTGAGGAAGAGCTAGCAGCCTCGATGAATAGTAGGCAACCTCGACCTGCACAACCTGCAAAGAAGACTGCCAGACCCGGCCGTGAGCAAGTGACAGCTGCAAGAATAGAAACGGGAAAGAGAAAGAGCAATACAGACCAAGCGTGAGTAGTACCATCTGTCAGACCAGTCAGATCTCTCTCTCTCTCAGGCTCACGGCTCCTTGCATGATGTAGTGAATCGCGGAAACGGCCACGCCAACGGGTTCCCACCCTGTCTAACGCAGCATCAGCGTATACCGGCCTCAATCGCTCCTGGAACTCACCGGAAAGCTTATTACCGCGTTTGGAATCCCGGAACCTGAATCAAGGTACGTTACCTCAGTCCAATCGGTACTGATTCATTGGAACATGATGGGTACTTACCTATGAGGAGATATAGCTCAGGATGAAGATGACGTAGTGTTGCCGCGCGACAATCAGCATGATGATGAGCATGCCAATGTCTCTGTCAGACTTGGCAGCTTTGCAGACGAAATAGACAACAGTCCTGCAGACCTAGCGCAGATACGGGGCCAGACTAACACCGTAGGATTAGTTCATACGTCACAACTGACACCGCAGTCGCTCAGTTGGAACTCACCGCATCTCATTGCAACTTCGGGTCCCACCACTGCAGCGACACCAGAACCGACTCGGAGGACACCGGCGGGTAGACCAGGGGCCCAACTCCCGACACCAGAACTCACCGCTTCAATGCCCATGGCATCAAGAGCTTCGAACGTACCGTCACTAGCACATCGCAGTCAAGCCCTGTGTATGGCCTCCGGACTCGGAGGAATAGTATCCACAAATACCAAGGTAGCCCAATAGGGGTTTTCAGAATCACGGTACGCCCCCAACGCTATGCTCACCTCTTACTCGTATTGCCATTGGCAGGCTCCTGCACCTCATAATCCTCGTCAGCCGCAGCCCCAAGTGATTTCAAGTGCAGCAACAGTGAACTCCGACGCACCCGCTACAAGCATCGTCGTACACAGTGCTACCAGAGCCACGCCAGTGCCCACCAGCGTCGCGCAAAACATAAAGATCACACCGCAGATCAACACTGGCATCGCTCTGAAAAGCAGCCGTGACGGTTTATCCAAGCAGTTAGGGCATCGTGAGAAACGTAAGTTCACTACCGATGACTTACCAGCTGCAGTGCGCCCGGATTTTCGACGAAACGGTACTGTGATCATCAACGCAACTCGTATCGCAGCAACGCTGCTCAAGCCGTTTGAGAACCCAAGTGCTGAACAGCTTCAACAAGCTGTTGATGCCATCTTTCCTGACAGCGGTATCCGTCTTGCGAAAGGCGAGATGTACTATGAGAATGTAAGTAGGCATACTCGGAGGCTGAATACCATGAGCTGCTGATACATACCGGGCTTCCCGGATGATCTCAGATCCTTAACAGGCTCCGCGAATGGCGAAACGAAATCGGAGCGAACGGGTTAGCGGCGGCCGACGTCTACGTTAGCAAGGCGTTAGAAACTATCCGTGAAGATCTCGACAGCTTGGAAGATGAAGATTCCGAGGAAACTGTGAGGCACGAACTGGCAGAACATATCGCGGTCTACTTGGGCAAGGTCAACGATAGGGACCGCCGCTTTTGGTGGAGGGAGTGGGATGAAAAATCAGGGAAAAAGCGGGTGCGTACCGTTCTGATTCCGGAACCATAGTTTGTGTTATTGACTCTAGTACATGCTGCAGGGGATCTTCAAGTCGTTTGTCGTCTTGTACACGTTTGGTGCCCATCTTGAGGCTTGCCACATTCATCTAGGGTCGAATCTTGCTGACCATTGTAGTGCACCTCCCATCGGCGCCATGATACTATCGGTTCTCGCAGTAAGTAATGCATTTACCCTGGTCCGATCCGACGTGTGATTAATATTCTCAGGTTGAGCGAGGCTTGTCCATGTATCGGGAAGGCGAGAAGCTTGTACCTTCCGGCATGGCCGGATGGTTCTCTATCGAGAACTGGGACGACGGCAAGCAGGTTGGCGAAGATGGCAAGATGCTAGAGATAATCCGCGTGCATCGTCTTCAAGAGTGCCTCAAGACTTTTACGGGCGACGAGTGGCTTAGAATCATGCAGGAAGCGCTTCAAGTTCGTAGCGAGATGAAGAGTGGCGCAAAACAAAAGCGCAAGAGAAAGCAACGCGCTGCTACACCTGAGATCTCTTTGGCAGAGATCGACGCCGACGACGGCTTCGACTATCACGACCTTCGCTCGGACCCGATTGAGCCAGCGGAGGACCAGCACTAGTTCTGTCTGGATCACGGTATGTTTTTTTATCCTTTCGGTATACTTACTCATGCATATAATATCGCTAGAATTCCGTACTAGGCATGCACACCAAGATATACAAGTTAGAGACGGAATGCTCTCGTTAAAACTGGTCCGCGTGCGGCGGCCGCGAGTACTGCACGTAGTTAAGGAGCTCGGAGTAGTAAATCGATAGTACATTGATATGAACGTGTTTTAAAGAGAATGAAAATTTATACACCCGCAAGTGACACCCATAATACAGTCTGAAATACACAATAATATTAGCTTGCGCATATCTTTCAAAATGGCTTGAAGTTCGCCTTGCTCATCTTACGCGTCTTACGCATCTTGACCCAAGGAGTGACATGTGTTGGGCCAAGCCGACGCGTCTTACGATCTTGGGCGTCTTGGGCGTCTTGAGCATCTTAACCCAAGACGTCCAAGACGGCTGGCATTTTGCTGATGCATTGACTGGAAAGACTTACGCCGTCAGGACCCCTGAACTCAGAGCATATTGCATTATCAGCTTCCGGAGGAGATATTTAGTGTTTCTAGTGAAGCATAGATCAACTGATGGACGAAAGGCGTAGTATTACTTGATCGTGGGAAATCTCCATACCGAGAGTGTGCCTTGGAACGACTTCGCAGAAGAGAGTATAACACCATTGCAGTCACTGATAAATCTGCCAAGACGCTGAGACAGAACGCTGCATCAGCTATCCTCTGAAGGAGGGGAGTGATCAAGTATTAGCTAAACAGCGTCCTTTGCCAGTGGTATTTCGGATATTACCATGTATAACTTTGAAGCCGCCAAGGAGGCCCATGTGCCTTCCGTACAGCTAATGAGCGTTCATACGCATTAGCGGTGAATACAGAAACGCGACAACCATACTCGCATGAATGCATTGGACCCTTCGAAGTGTTTGTAGGTTAATAACGTTCTGTGTACTTGGAAAATACAAAATGTTGACTCACTGAATGCGACAGCTGGATTGCGAGAGTTTGAGGATGAACATAGAAGCACAAGGCGAAGCTAAAACGACACCGTGACTAACCTACACGGGTACAAAACACTGTTAACTGTGCTTCGTGCTCTGTATCAGCTCCGCCATCGTCCATACATAAGATATTGCTCACCAAATAAAACAGTACTCTGAGGTCTCTGCATACTGAATGAAGCAACTTAGTACATGGTTAAGGATACGAACATAATATCTTACGACGCCAGATCCTCTGTGTGTAAAACCTGTGTAAAATGTATCTATAGCTGTTTGTCTTCTTCCTGGTTATGCCGCACTCACAGATGAACAAAAGTACTGATGAGGGCCTGATGTACGTGTCATATGTATGCTAAAATATGTGTATCATAAGTTGAGTGTTTACCTCGAGGTAGACCGCCACCTTGATATGATAAATGAGTATCGATGCTACGATGGTTATCATGAATACAGCATACCCCGGCACTCCTGACACCATATTTAGCGCGTGAATACCAGCAACTTGAAGGGTGTAGTATGTCACCTACCATGGTATTTCCGCAAGGTTTTTTATGTTAGCGAAGCCGCGGATTGCGAGTGTGTACATGATGTGGATGCAAGCGATTGAGTGAACCGTTTCTAATACGCTGAACAGATAGATCTGATGTAAGAAAAGCTCAACCGTGTGCCCAAGCTCTGAGCTCACCATAACGATAGCACCAGAAGGCGATGGTAGACATCGTCGCGGTAGGTAGTGAAATAGTAATAAATCTGGGCGATGACCAGGCCGTATAAGCTGAAGTTGGAAGAGCACTGGTCGTCACTACAATGATTCATTCAGACAATCATTCTAGACTTACATCAATGAAAGGCAAATGAACACAAAGCACGGTCCTACAAATGCCTCGATATCGAAGGAGGCCATAGCAGCGTTAGTATGAGGTCTAAGTGAGACTGGTAGCCTCTATAACACTGGTCGCGGAGGAGCCACTGGCAATACTTTATAGTAATAGAAGGATCCATATTAGTGTGATCATCGACGAAAGATATTACATCTCGCGCATCGGAAAGTGCTAGTCTCGCGCGCCAGACTAGGAAAGTGCTTGATCGGTTGGGGATTGAAGATATCATCGTATCAACATTATCATGACCGGATGATATGTGTGCCGTAGTGCAGCCAGGTGACAGACCACTGCGTGTGAGCTGTGAACTGATGACAGTGGTGAGACGTAGGGCAGGAGGTGATTGCTAGTGGCCCGCTTACATTATGACCAAAATCCAACCAGTGAGGCCGACGATATCCAACTTGAACCTCATTTATCTCTGATGACAGAACACGCTCATGTCAGACTAAGTTACACTGTATGGCCCAGAATGAAGAGCGGGTGTACTTCTTCCAAAGCCTCTGAAGATTTGTTCCCGTGACATAGAGAGGAAACATTTATGTCTCACTTCACATCCTCCGGATGCCGGGGCAGAGCGATTACACCTTGTAGTCGTGGGTCCAATTTGATGACAGAACTCGAGGTTGTAGTAAGAATAAGCTGCCAGATGCCTTGTGCGAAAAAAGATGTTAACGTAGCTATAGGCTAGAAAGGGCGAGGCATCATCGGCCCTGCTGTAGCATGACGTTCAGTCTCGCCGACAGTGTTGTATTACATTTGAAAAGACAGAGACTCACATCTGCATATGCATATATCATTCACCTCCTGTCAGATTCAGACAGCCAATGCGTCGCAGCGTATTTTCCCAGCAAAAATGAGGCCCCAGATATGTAGCAGCAAGGACAACGATACGGCGCAGATAGAGATAATCATCTGTCCGTGTTGTCAGAGTGGTGCATCATTGATATCGATGGGTCAGAAGGTAGAAAGGACAACTATCTCCATCCCCGAACACCGCGGTACCTCGCGGTACCTATGTGAATAACTGGTATATCATCAACCGCACGCAACATCCCATTGACAGTCAGCCACTTCGTGAGAGTCAAGTCAAAGGTCGTGTCCCGTGGCATGGAGTGATTTGATAATGCTAAGGAAGAGCTAGCCTGTACTTAAGACAAGGCGCATCTGAAGGAATGATGACTCGGAGGGGTCTATGAGGTGCCTAGATTGCGAAATGAGTGTTGGGAAAGACATAAAGAGGTATGTTTGTGGCTGCGCATGTGTCGAGTAAGCCCTCTGTCTCGAACACTCACCTTCGTCTGAAGCCTGTATGGCGTCTCTTGCTTTCTCGACGTTCGGTGTTGTCGACATGGTGGTTGCAGTCAAGGTCATGCGGTGCCTTTACTCGGCGATATTGGTGTGTATGTCCGTGGGCGTTGCAGAGCAAGCTGGGGAAATGCGGGGTGCATCAAGGATCATTTTGAAAGAAGTAGGCTTATGGGCATGCACACTTGCATTGACCCACTGGCAGTGGCAGGTGCTGCCACACATTAAGGAAGTCTGAGGGCCACTATTGGAGAAGGTGGAACACCTACTCCGCTGGCCTGATATTCATTGTCCTCGCGCTCCGGGGCTTTGGTACTCTACATGTTTTCGTTCTTCTATTTGGACTAGAGGAAAATACAAAACAAAAACAACAAATGTTTCATATATTAACCCGGTTTGAAGACGAGGTTGTAGAGTTGTACAACTGGAGATAAACGAAGGAAAATACATTCTACTTAAGCTTGAATAACTGATTGACAGGAGCGACGAGCATAGCTGGAAGCAGCAAAGCCTCTAGCCTGAGTATGAACTACTCGTGCGCATTATTTGAACTGCGCGAGCACCTTAGATTCAGCATACAGATATCTCAGGTGTATGCGGCGATTCTTCGCAAAGTTCAGATTCGAGGCCACGAGTCTTACTTGCTTCCTCGGCAAACTATTCAAGGTAAATATTGTCAGTATGCCACATGTGCAAATGCGGATTTACTGACCCAGGTATCGCTCGCTGTGACGGTGTCTCGTACAACTTGTATCCTAGTCGCCTGTATAAGACGTCACAGAAGTCACCATCACCGGAATCTGTAGATAATATATGCTACATACCGTGGGCCGCGTTCCGTTAGTTCCCCCGGACAAGTTGGAGAGATGCACAGAGAGACCGTCATTGAGTGCAGCTTCGTCCTTTATGCCTTGACGGCGGTTAAGCCTGCGTTCAGCGATAGAATTAGTCTGCGAGCTTTCTGATCTACATTAGTACGCACATAGCCAGCATGGAGTTTGCGTATACTGTGCGTTTCGAGCTTGTGAATTAGTCCAAGTGTGGAAGGCAGCTGGATGACCACTGACCTTTGGTCAGCAACATGAGGGTACCACCGTAGTGTAAGTCAGACGGAAAGACGTTGAACTGTGTTCGTAAAAGTGGAGTTAAGTGAAATTCAGGCCATATATCTGTATGTCATCATATACCAGAATGAGGGTAACGATAGACGCCACGCTATTTTTGACTCTCCTTGAGCTACGGGATCACACGGCGATTGACTGGAGAGACTCACGCCGTCAAGACTCCTGAGCTCAGAGCATATTGCACCAGCTTCCTCAGGATATATTTCGTATTTCTAGTGAGCATAGATCAACTGGTGAACGAAAGGCATGATATACGAGAACTCTTCATACCGAGAGTGTGCCATGGAATGACTTCGCAGAAGAGAGTATAACACCATTGCAGTAACTGATAAATCTGCCAAGACGGTGAGAGAGAACGCTGCAGCAGCTATCCTCTTATGGAGAGGATTAGTCAAGTATTAGCTAAATAGCATTCACTGGTTTCCGGATATTACCATGTATGAAGTCGAAACCGCCAACGATTCCCATGTGCCTTCCGTGCAACTGATGAGCGTCCTCAGGCATAAGCGATGAATACGAGAGCGGGATGAATATACTTGCATGAATGCATTGGACCCTTTGAGGCGTTTGTGCGTTACTACCATCCTGTGTACTTGAAAACACTTAAAACGTAGACTTACTGAATGTGACCGCTGGGTGCAGAAATTTGACGATGAGTATGGAAGAGCAAGAAGAAACTGAAAAGATACCGACCAACACGAGCAGTAAAAACCGTCAACTGTGCTTCGTATCTTGTGTTAGCTCCGTCAGAGCCCATACATAAAATACTGCTCACCAAATAGAAAAGTACTCTGACGTCGCCGCATACTAGAAGAAGCAGCTCAGTACATGGTTGAGGATGCACTGGAATAATATCTTACGACGCCAGATCCTGTGTGTGTAGAACCTGTGTAAAGTGTATGATTAGCTGTTTGTCTTCACCCTGGTTATGCCCCACTCACAGGTGAACGACAGTACTGATGACAACCTGATGTGCGTGTTATGTAGATGCTCAAACGTGCATATAATAAGCTGAGTGCTTACCTCGAGGTAGACCGCCACCTTGATATTATGAGTGAGCATCGATCCTACAGTAGTTATCGGGAACTTGAACATATGACGTACCCCGGCACTCCTGACACCTTGTTCAGCAAGTGAACGTCTAGCAAGGTTGTATGTCACCCACCATGGTATTTCCGAAAATTTTCCTACATCAGCGAAGCTGAGGATTGTGAGAGTGTATATAACGTGGATGCAGGCAATTGAGTGACCTGTTTCCAATACGCTGAGCAATATCCCAAACGTGAGAAAAGCTTAGCCGTGTTCCCAACTTGCGAGCTCACCATAGCAAGACCACCAGAAGACGATGAAAGAGATCGTCACGGTAGGTCATGAAGTAGTAATAAACCTGGGCAATGACCAAGCCGTATAAGCTAGAGTTGGAAGAGTAGTGGATGTCAGTAGAATATTCAACTTCAGACAAGTGTTATAGACTCACATCAACGAAAGACAAATGAACACAAAGCACGGTCCTACAAAGGTCTCGATATCAAAGGAAGCCATAGCAGCGATAGTACGAGGTTCGAGTGAGTATATTGGCCTCTATAATTCTGGCCGCGGAGGAAGCAATACTTTATAGTCACCCAGAAGTGCACATATCAGTGTGATCGTCGACGAAATATGTTCCATCTCGCGGATTCTCGCGCATCCAGAAGTGCTTGATCATCTGGAGTTGGAGATCACGGGATTTCGTCGTAGCAGGTATTCAGACCACCATAACCTTATACGTGGTTCTAAACCAGCTGCCGACCACTGCTGGTACATTGTCAATTGGTAAAATGCCGGTCAGGAAGTAAGTGGCGCGTTTACATCATGACCGGTCTCCAACCGATGAGGCCGACGATGTCCAACTTGGACATCCCAAGCTTCTGGAGTTTCGTTACGGTGACATGCATAGAGATGCAGACTGAGAAAGGTTGGCGAAAAGAATCTTGAGTAGAATAGTGCGCGTGAGTGACTAGCTAGAGAATAACTTACTTCCCATCCCTCGAAAACAAGGGAGAGCGATTGCGTCTTGAAGGCGGTCGGGGCCCAATTCAATGATAGAACTCGAAGTTGTACGAACAAGCATCCAAGATGTCTGGTGCGAGAGGGGATGTCAACGCAAAGGAAATGTGTAGGCCAGAAAGGGCGAGGAATCATTCGTCTGCCGACAGTGTTCTATTACAGTCTGAGATGGCATCTAGAAGAAATCACGCTCTGCATCAGAGACTTGTCTCATCCAGTACGTTTGGTAAGACGGGGACTCACATCTGCATTTATGATGCGTATTGACCGGTGACATCCTGTCAGATTCAGTCAGCCAATGCACCGCAACGTGCTTGCTCAGCTGAAATGAGTCACAGATACACCTACATTGGATGGGCAGATAAATATTACACGGATGATCATCTGTCATGGGAGCGGTGATGGGTCAGAAGGCAGTAAGGAACGGTGGCAGGTCAGAAGGTGGTAAGGACAGCGATGTCCATCCCCGAATACCACGACTATAATATGTGAGTCAGACCGCGCAGTATCCTATCAAGTACTTCAACATGATGGTACTCGTAGATAGCTGCTTTGGCTGCAGCTTCCGCTATTCTCCGTCAAAACCAGGTGTACTCCGGCCAGCGATCTCAAGATGGTCTTTTCCAATGACAATCAACGATTTCGTGCAGAAAAAGCTATGAGATTTACAGCGGGTGGCGTACTGCAAACTGCCAGTCTATTGAGAAGATCAGAGAAAGATGTTGTGAGAAACCATGATATATGCTTACTGATGCGCCGCCTATAGAAGAAGAGGAAAGAGGAAAGAAGAGGAAGAGATAAAGTTCAAGAAGGTGAGGGAGAGGAGGGGTTTTCATCCTCATGAGAAGGTTGAAGTCTTCTCATCGCATATGAGAGCAAGGCAGTGGTAATTCGTACAAAGTAGAAGGGGTGGCAATCCCGTGACGTCCAACGAACTGAAGATGCGATGGTGATCTTGGAGGGCGTCGTAACGTCGAAATTGGGGTCCTCTGCTATACAACAGTGGCACGAATAGCCTGCAGCTGCCAGACAGTTATCACAGCCATCCTTCACTGCCATAATACACGTGTGTGCGTGCACCTTGGCAGTAGCAAACGCTTGTTGTTCCCTCTCTTGAGCGACCTTGGGGCCTTCTCAAGAGCAAGTCGTGTGACGGTTGTGCAGCCTTCAATGACCATAACCCTTTCCCCTACGGCATCTCTTCACTGCAATATTTCGTAACGTAGGCAATAAATATGTTCCACTGCAGCATTTTACGCAATTTTGAGACGGTTATTGAGTCTACATCTTCTCTGCTGTGGGACAAGCAAGTTAGCGTCCTAGTACGCGTCGAGTGAAATTTGTGTCTCGAACGCTCACCTTCATCCGAAGCTGTCATAGCGCCGCTCGCCCTCTCGACACTCGACATGGTGGTTGCAGTCAAGGTCATGCGGTGCCTTTACTCGGCGATATTGGTGTGATGTCCGTGGGCGTTGCAGAGCAATCTGGGGAAATGCGGGGGTGCATCAAGGATCAATCAGCCAGGTCGGTTAGATCTCCTTCCCACAATTGTAGGATCCTCTCAACCACATGAGCAACCGCCATGACTTCACGAAGCTCACGAGAACGGTTCACATGGGAAAAGTGCCTTGTCGACGCCAGGCAACAAGGCGTTTATTCCTTTTGATCAACATCCCGCTCGACGACCTCGCTCGACCCCCACCACACCCATCGACCACCCAGCTTGGTCGTGAGTGACGATGGCGCCGTCGTTTAGGCCGCTGGTAACGCTGAGGTGCAGCCTAGTCGGTAGCAGTCTCCCGAGGAAGCATGGTGCGTCGGATGGGGCAACGTGTCGAATCCAATTCATGATCCTCTCACAGTGTCTCTCTCGATTCGCGGATACCACGCATCTGAGAGAAGGTGGAACGAGCAAAAGGCAAGCGTTAGCGGCGATAGCAATAGTCACGGTGGCGTCTCGTCCAAGCCTGAGATAACAGGTGAGCGTCGTCTTGGACGTACGCGGGGTCAGCTCATTGGCCAAGCTAATCATGCCATGATCTTCAGGGATACCCTACTCTTCTCTTACTGTCGGAGTGCCGCTCGAGATATACCCCAACGAGCACCGTGTCGCGTTGACGCCACAGAACACCGGTTTGCTCTTGAAGAAAGGCTTCTCTAGAGTTCTCATAGAGCGATCAGCCGGCGCACAGGCTCAATTCCTAGACGACCAGTACCGTGCTGCAGGCGCGATCCTTGTCGATAGAGATGAAGTTCTCAAATCCTCGGATATTCTTCTCAAAGTTCGCCCCCCGGTGTATGGACAAGAGGTTGAGCACATAAAGGAAGGCGCAACCCTCATCTCGTTCCTCTACCCGAACCAGAATAAAGAGATTGTTGATGCGCTGGTGCAGAAGAAGGCAACATCGTTTGCGATGGAGCTGATTCCTCGTATATCGCGAGCTCAAGTGTTTGATGCTCTCAGGTAGGCTGAATATCATCATGGTCGAGGCATCCACTGAGTAAGTATCTTGCTGCAGTTCCA
Source organism: Irpex lacteus (assembly GCA_001986395.2). Lineage (NCBI taxonomy): Eukaryota > Fungi > Basidiomycota > Agaricomycetes > Polyporales > Irpicaceae > Irpex > Irpex lacteus. The sequence continues at coordinate 387,453 of MQVO02000004.1, read as the reverse complement.
TGGCAAATATCGCGGGTTATAAGGCAGTTCTCGAGGCAGCAAATCACTTTGGACGGTTTTTGACTGGTCAGGTCACGGCAGCTGGGTATGCACATCTTTTGTTCACTCACAGCTTCTTCTAACACTGTTCACAGTAAAATCCCTCCTTGCAAGGTTCTCGTCATCGGTGCCGGTGTAGCCGGTCTCTCCGCAATCGCAACGGCTCGTCGTATGGGTGCTATCGTGCGCGGTTTTGACACTCGGTCAGCAGCTCGTGAACAGGTTCAGTCTCTCGGTGCGGAATTCTTGGAGGTTCCAATTCAGGAAGCTGGCGACGGTGCTGGCGGTTACGCGAAGGTTATGTCGAAGGAGTTCATCGAGGCCGAAATGAAGCTGTTCATGGAGCAGGCCAGAGACGTCGACATTATCATCACAACAGTAAGCAATGGCATGATTGCAGTTGGTCGCGTATGAAACTTATTCTATACAGGCTTTGATACCTGGTAAACCTGCACCGAAACTCATTACCGAAGAGGTTGGTGCTATGCCGATCTCCACATCTTTATCCCGCTAACTCTTTTCGAAAAGATGGTCTCTGCAATGAAACAAGGATCCGTCATTGTCGACTTGGCTGCTGAAGCGGGAGGGAACTGCGCGGTTACGAAGCCTGGAGAGCTATACAACTACAATGGTGTCACTGTGATCGGTATGAGCATACTGTTTCATCCACCCGAGTGCCACATCTCAATCTCTTTCGGCAGGCTACACTGATCTCCCATCCAGACTGCCAACGCAGTCGTCCACTCTCTACTCGAACAACATCACCAAATTCCTCCTCTCAATCGGCGAAAACAACCACTTCTCCGTCAACCTCTCCGACGAAGTCGTCCGCGGCGCCATCGTCACACACAAAGGCGAGATCCTCCCACCCGCACCCCGACCAACGCCTCCACCCGTCGCCGCCCCCGTCACCTCCAAAGAGCCCGAAGTCGTCGCTGTCACGCCGTGGCAGAAGGCCAAACGCGAGGTTGCTACTATCACGGCTGGGATGGGCTCTGCTGTGGCGCTTGGGAAGCTTGCGGGTCCAGCGTTCATGAGCCAGTTCTTTACGTTTGGGTTGGCTGGGATGATTGGGTATAGGGTCGTTTGGGGTGTTGCGCCTGCGCTGCACTCGCCTTTGATGTCGGTGACGAACGCTATTTCTGGTCGGTTTGTTCGGTTTGATGAAGTATTTTTGAGGTAGACTGATGGTGGTGGTGTATAGGTATGGTCGGTATTGGTGGTTTGTACGTGATGGGTGGGGGATATACACCCGAGACCATCCCCCAAGTCCTCGGTGCTGTCTCTGTGCTGCTTGCAAGCGTGAATGTTGCTGGTGGCTTTGTGATCACTAAGCGGATGTTGGATATGTTCAAACGTGAGTGCTGAATATTCCTCAAGCTTGTCTCGCTGTTTACTTAAAGAACTCTGTAGGCCCCACGGATCCTCCAGAATACAACTGGCTCTATACCATTCCTGCAGTTGTATTCACTGGTGGTTTCCTTACAGCTGCGTCAACAGGTATGGCCGGCCTCGTACAAGCGGGTTATCTGACCAGTAGTTTACTATGTATTGGTAAGCCCGAGACCTCGACTATTACAATAGCATCACTTACATGTTGGCACAGGCTCCCTTTCTGGGCTTGCGTCTCAAGCAACGGCTCGTCAGGGCAACATACTCGGCATACTTGGCGTCAGTAAGTACTGCAACTCGTTGAACATTGTTGTTTCGGAGCTCACCGCGTTTTGCAGTCTCTGGCATCCTCGCGTCTCTCGCAGCTGTAGGCTTCTCCCCAGAGACCCTCGCCCAATTCGCTATCGTAGCAGCCATGGGTGGAGGTGTCGGTACCATCATCGGTCGCCGCATCACAGCTATCGAACTTCCCCAGATGGTCGCCGCCCTCCACTCCGTCGTGGGTCTCGCTGCAGTCCTCACCAGCATAGCAAGCGTCATGGCCGACCCATCTCACGCAGACACGCTACACCTAGTCACAGCTTACCTCGGTGTGCTCATCGGTGGTGTCACGTTCACTGGATCCGTCGTGGCGTTCTTGAAGTTGGCTGGGAAGATGTCCTCACGTCCGTTTATTCTTCCGGGAAGGCATTTGATCAATAGTTCGTTGTTGGCTACGAACCTGGCAGGTCTTGGCGCGTTTGTGACGGCGGCACCGGCTGTGCCTGTCGTCGCTGCTGCGTATTTGGGTGCGAACACGATCTTGAGCTTCATCAAGGGGTTCACGACTACTGCTGCTATTGGTGGTGCGGACATGCGTAAGTCTCGTGTTTTGCTCAAGTAAATGCTGGGACAGAGCTGATATCGTCCGTTAGCTGTTGTCATTACGGTTCTGAATGCATATTCTGGGTTTGCGCTCGTCGCGGAAGGTAAGAGTATCCCCCGTGCTGCGGATTCTCATACTGACGGAGCGTGCTAGGTTTCATGCTGGACAACCCGCTACTGACTACCGTCGGCTCCCTCATCGGTGTTAGCGGTTCCATTCTGTCCTACATTATGGTAAGTTCCGCTCTAGTTGCAAATTCCGCCGGTGAACTGCTCAGGCTGAACTACTTGCGCAGTGCGTCGCAATGAACAGGTCCCTCACAAACGTGCTATTCGGTGGTATTGGAACTCAGGCGACACAATCGGACTATAAGATTGAAGGCCAGATCACTAAGACCACTGTGGACGAGACCGTGGACGCCCTGAGCAACGCGGACAACGTGATTCTCGTACGTAGCATCTCTCCTCACGAGCTCTACTCCTCATAGCTGATTAACTTTGATGATGTACTCGTCGCCTTGTACTGCTAGGTCGTAGGCTACGGCATGGCAGTGGCGAAGGCCCAGTTTGCTATTGCTGAAATTGTGTCCACGTTGAGGTCGAGAGGGGTCAACGTGCGGTTTGCTATACACCCGGTGGCTGGAAGGTGAGACAGACCGCTCCCGACAGGTTCTTTATGGGCGGCGATTCATTTTGATGCTTAAAGGATGCCTGGTCAATGCAACGTGCTTTTGGCAGAGGCCTCTGTACCATATGACAGTCAGTATCCCTCTCCGAGTCTCCTGGGGTATAGGGCTAACTAAAATATGCGCATAGTTGTACTGGAGATGGATGAGATCAACGACGATTTCGGAGAGACGGACGTCACGCTTGTCATTGGTGCAAATGACACCGTCAATCCCATCGCCCTGGAACCTAACTCGGCTATCGCGGGTATGCCTGTATTACATGCATGGAAGAGCAAGCAGGTCATCGTTATGAAGAGAGGCATGTCGAGTGGATATGGTTAGTGTTTGATACTACTAAGAGCCCCTGTAAGAGTCCCCGTCTCATGACCGCCCTTCTTTTCCAGCGGATGTACCAAACCCTATGTTCTACATGCCTGGCACGAAGATGTTGTTTGGAGATGCCAAGGACACCTGTGAAGGTTTGTGCTCCTGTGTTCTCTCATTGGATGAATTCTCTGACGGATATGTACCATGATGTAGCTATCAAACACGGTCTTGAAGCTCGTGGGAGCTGAAGTGTTGAGGTGAAAGCTTGTTCCTTGTTGTAAAATCATGTGTGCTTTGATATGTGCTTTAACTGCTTTGTAACATTGTACTTTGGACGGTATTGGCTTCATTTGTCTGGTTTGTTCTCAATGCAATCTATTCCAAGTTGCCCTGATATGCGGATGCGTTACGTAACGCGTTCGAAACGCGCTCAAGCGCTTGGTCCTGGTACCACCTCATGAACTCGACCATATTACACGTCTTCAGAAGTCTACGTTTGAATACTAATCTTGCTTTCCGAAATACTGATAAGTAGGTTGCGATACTTCTCTATACACTCGTCATTATATTTGCATACCTCTCGGATTGTTACCATGCCCGCCAAACGCGCTGCGGCCGCAAAGACCGAGAAACCAGAAGGCCCGGCTGCTAAACGTGCCAGCTCATCCGTGAAACGAAAGGCCGCCTCTACAGAAGATGATGAATCTGAAAGCCAACCATCTACATCGAAAAAGGCTAAGACAACACCACAAGACGCGACGGAGAGTGGCCTGGGGGCCAGCGGACAACCTACGAACAAAGTACTTCCAGTCAATATCTCGTTCGCCCCAAAGCACGAGGGGGCACTAAGAATTGCGACGTGGAATATATGTGGACTCGCTGCAGCTTCTAAGAAGGTAAATACACGTGTCCACACGTCACTTTTGGATGATTTTGACAGTGACATCACGATCCACAGGGCTTTAAATACTACGTGGAAGCAGAAGATGCGGATATACTCGTCCTGACTGAGACAAAGGTTTGCATATATGATAGGCTTGTTTCTGGTGAACTTACTGATTTGTGCAGGTCAACGACGCGCCATTAGACCCAGCACTCACACAACGGTACCCGCACCGTTACTGGGCAATTTCGGAGAAGAAGACATATTGTCAGGTATTCTCTGAAGATTCTACTAACATTCACGCGTTTCTGATACATCTCTATCATTCATAGCTGGGACGGCTATCTTGTCCAAAGTGAAGCCACTATCGGTGGACTACACTCTGCCTGGACATCCCGACTCAAAGATTTACAAAGGAAGAATCATCACACTCGAGTTTGAGAACACGTACGTCATTGGAACATACGTTGTCAATGCTGGCCAAGGCTTGAAGGTAGATTCAACGATCGTTATGCACTTCCTCAATGGAGTTGGTGTTGATTGACGTTTCGATGTAGACGCTAGACGAGAAGAAAGCATGGAATCTACATTTTGAGAAGTATATTCGGGAACTGGACAAGAAGAAACCTGTGATATGGACTGGAGACTTGAACGTCGCTCCGACTGACAAAGGTTTGTCGTAGCTGCTCCTTTCCTATCCTTTCCAACCCATCATCTCGCATAATTCTGATTGGTATTGCTTTCAGACCTCTCCAACCCCAAACCGAACTGGAACAAAACACCAGGCTACACTGAAGCCGAGACGTCGTCGTTCGCTCGAATCCTAGAACCTCCGGACGCAGAGGATTCCGGGGCGAAGAAGATGGTGGACGTATGGAGGCATCTGCACCCGGAACTGAAGCATTATACGTACTTCTCCTACCGGCAGGACTGTAGAAGAAAGGGTGTCGGTTGGCGGCTGGATACATGTGAGCATTCTATCAAAGCGCTTCACCGATATGACAGAAACTGACGTGGAGGCTTGATTAGTCGTACTAAGTGAGCGGCTTGTCGATAAAGTCAAGATGTGTGAGATTAGGAGCGAGATATATGGCGCTTCGGATCATTGTCCGGTCGTTCTGGAGATTGAGGAGGGTCTGTAGCCGTCTGTAATGGGCTTGGCAATTGATAGGCTGATATACATGGTGGTAAACACGGGTCGCTATGTTACATATATACATATGGTAATAAGACAATGGCAGATACTAGTAACATATTACAGACATTGCAGATAAAATAACGTCGCCACAACAGTCCAATGCTAACGCAACGCGAATGGTCATCAAATGTCAGGAGAAGGGGGTATGTCCTCGGTGAAGGCCCTGGCTTGCGCATCATACAACCGACGGTACTCCCCTTCTAGGGCCATGAGCTGAGAATGAGTACCGGTCTCGACCAACTGCCCGTCCTTCATACATCTGCAAATACGGAATTAGCACATCCAAGCGTTGCCAGCACCTCAATAAAAGGAGGTGTACGTACAATATCTGGTCGGCATACTTCGTGAGGTGGCCAAAGCGATGTGAGATGAAGATCATCGTTCTGCCTCTTCGGTGTTCCCGTAGTCTCTCGAAGAGTTCGTGCTCGCCGATGGGGTCTATCGCGGCACTTGGCTCGTCGGCTACCACGAGTTTGGTCTTCGAGGAGAGAAGGCGCATGAAGGTCCTTGCACTGGCGGGAGAGAGATATCAGTATACAGTTCGGCAGACCAAGAATTTGCGACTCCAACTTACGCAGCTAGACGTTGTCTCTCACCACCTGAAGTTGATGGTTTATGAGGGGTAAATCAAGAGAGAGTAGATAAAACACACCAGAGATGTCCGTGTATCGCGTGAACTCATCCGCAAAGTCCGCCAACGGCCCTTCAGGAAGATCCCCATGCGTATAGTGTGTCCTCAATACCGCCAGACTATGATCAAGGCCATCCGGAAACTTGTCAATGAACTCCGCCGCACCGCCAAGCTCAGCTGCCTCCCGTATACGGCCCATGCATTGTGTGTGAGTAGCATTTCCCAAGCTAATATTCTCCGCGATGCTCAGTGGGAGAATCCTATGGTCTTGTGTCAAGGATGCAATTGCTTGTGCCAGGTCCGCCCGTCGGAAGGATGAAGACTTGATGTCGTCGATGAGGATGTCGCCTGAGACTGGCTTCGTGAGACCCGTGAGGAGATTCGCTAAGGAGGATTTCCCGCTGCCGTTTTGTCCGACTATGACTACCATGGATGAGCGTTCGATGGTGAAAGAGACGTTTCGTAGAGCGAATTGGCCTTGTGGAGCACCAGGGTACCGGAAGCTAACATTGCTTTAGACAAAGTTAGTTTTATTTGATGTGAAGGAGAGGCAATTAAGAGGCAATGAAATAGGATGAGACGTACCTGAACTTGATGTCCATACCTGGCAACACATGGGAACCGGGAAGAGGGTACTGGAGTAGCTGTTGCTGAGTAGCTTGCTGAGCCTCATAAGCGTCGATTCTAGAATATAACGCCGCGATATCCGATACATCATGGCCCAATTGTGAAAGTCCCAGAGACAAAGAGCTGAACAAGTTCCCAAGAGCAAAGGATGTTTCATTGATGACAAGAATCGACGACAGAGACATGCTGTGAGGGTGGATCAGTGCATTGGTGGCAACGTAGATCTACGTGAGGCATTGTCAGACGGGGATGACAGTGCATACGATAATATGTGGCGTACCAAGGGTATAGGTCCTAGTAGTTCCGTGGTGAGTTCATTCAGCACAGAGTCGTTTACCGAGAGAGTGTATGGTGCGCGCTCTGCTACACCACGCAACATCGATCGTGCCTGTCGGAATTCTGCCCGCAAGGACTGTTAAATTAGTTCGGTCTTAAGGAAGTAAGCTTCTCACCAGTCGTGAGGAAGTCGAAGAGACCACACGCGGCAATTTCCTTTGCATAGTACGGATCCATGGCTATCTTCCACATTGAACTCATACGCTCGTATACCTGATCGTGAATGTACGCAAAATACGCTGGCCGTTGAGTCCATTAGCACTGGAAGAGGGAGTGTGGCACATCGTTGACCTACGTGTACTGAACATAGACTCCGTCAAGAAAAGATTGTATAGCGGCTTAGCCAAGCAGACAACAATCATGGCTTTCCCGTCTGCGCGGGATCGAGACAGTGTAAAGAGGAGGAACAATTGGCTGAAGAGGGACATAAAGGATTGTGCGAGTTCCAGGATACCAAAGATGAGCCTCCAGGCCGGAGGAGGTGCAACGGAAGTGAATTGTTGGTCTGATGGTAGCGATGATTAGATGATGAATAATGCAATAAAGTGAGCATCGCACCATTGGCCGCATCGTAGTTCTCCTGTAGATCCGCGCAGTGGGCTGTTACCGAGTATCAGTCGAGTGGTGCTAGTGATGATAGTGGGTAGTACGCTTGCCTTTGAGCAATTGCTCTTGGTAATGCATCCTGACCTGAGTCTCCATGACAGCGTCAACGTGTGTCCTACAACATCTACATGATTAGTTTATCAGATATTCATAGATGATGATCACGTACGTCCATCTTCGCCAGAAGACCGTGAACAAACTGAGGCCTACGCGTGCCAGGAGTACAGCTAAGATAGCATGCCGGTCAATCTTCCCTCTCGAGTATCCTGCCTCAATCTAGATGCCAAAGTCAGACTCCTGGATGTGTGGTGGAGGGGTGACCTACCAAGCCGAATATCTTTGTGGACCAATAGACCAGCAATGACTGTTCCACACCGCTCAGAAATCGGCTGATCACACACAAGATAGAGTTGGCAGGATCGACAGAATAGACGTCACGGCAGAACCGTATCACAGGGGTATCCCTGATTTGTCGGACACGAGCCAAGGCGCTATTCACCAACCCCTTCGACTTGCGTGCTGAATCCTCGTACATCACGCGCCACAGGCCATAGTCGAAAGTCTTGAGTCGAGGGTATCGTAGAGATGGATCCTTCTCGAGGTAGCTCATGGCACACGGCGAGGAGAAGGTAGAGTCGGGCTGAGAGATTGCTGATATGGGCTACGGGAAGAATCCTGGGCATTTATATGTTTAAACGCCACTCGAAAGGCCTTCGGGTGGTGGCCTGACTACATGTACAGGATCCCGTTCTACGGGTGTGGCCGTATTGTGCGTACTGCGATCCACTACAACAAATGGCCTGTGTGTGGCCGTTGTGTATCAAGGCAGTGAACGTCGCCACCGATCGCATGCGGCACTACAGCTGAAGGGGGCGGGAATCCAAATGCGGGTCGGAGAGTTAAATGGGCCATTGTATACGTGAAGATGTGAGTCCACGAAGGTCCGCCACGGCGTGATACGGGCGTAGGTTGCCTAGAAGTGGGTTAGCGTAGCAGGGAAGAGATGGGCCCGCCCATGTGTTAGGGCTCGTCGTTGCCTTGTTCGCCTCAGGACAAACGCCACGCGGTTACCATGGGTAGCCATTTACACCAAATGAGAGAGTAGCGACCGGATATGGCGAGGCTGTAGGCAATCGTGCGATTTTGACATGTACAGAGATGAAAGACTGTTCGTCATTGATGCTTGCTGCGCCACAGACTTGGTGCCAAAGACCCGGGGAGTGGATGTGCACACAAGGCTAGGTTTTAGTGTGTGACTTTACGACCAGTCTAATGAAGCTCGTGGCACCCGCACAGTACCGAAGGCTGTGTACAATAGGAACCGTGAGCATGCATGGTAGGGGCTGCCGTGAACCGAAGTCCTTGGAAGTCCGCGACGAGTGGCTCTACGCGACTGAGTCCCATAGAAAGGGGGATGCTTGTTCGAGGCCAAAGGGCTTTGACTGTATCAGGAGAACCCTATCGTTGCAATGCGGGTAAGAGGGCATAACATTCACTGTGCATCAAAGCCAATGATGAGGCTGTTCAATGGATCGAATTCAGGAAAATTCGGAACAGCTTCGATTCGAGGAAGCACTTTGCTCACCTGGAGAGTGAATTGGCAATTCACATGTGTAAGTGATGCTTCATCTGAAGAGAACTTTGCTGGGTGATTATCTCAAGGTCAAGAGGAAGTTTTACTAGGGTTTAAGTTCGAGGTCGCTGAGCACAGATGATGACGGTGTGGGAGGTGGAAACGGCGTGAGTAAAATTGCTGCATTTGGTAACTTTGATGGAACAACGCCAGAACGACGATCTAGATATCACAATGGTGGTCTTTCATACTTTGCATCTATCATATATCGTCATATATTTGCTTCTAATTGTGTAATTAAGTACTCCAAGTGGCCCGTACTAACCGATTATTTCGGCACGGAAATGGCGGTGATACGAACCATCCGTTGTTAACTACTACTGTGGCTTGACTGTGGCGTAAGCTTAGATACACATGACGCTTCCTCCAGATCTAAAACATAGTTCGGATGTTGCGGATTAGATAGAGATAATGATAGAGCAATGTATTGCAACAGCATAAGTAGATGACATGCGGTGCAATGCACCGGTGCAACCGACGGCATCCGTCAATAGAAAGATGTATTGATAGCGGGCGCACAAGAATGCTATACTATGTCGCAGTGATACCCATAAGTAGGCTTCAGCATGAGGCTGAGCAGTATTGCACCATGGCCACTGATATTATTCACGGAAGTAACCATGTGATTGAGTCTGGCACAAGAACCACAGGGTATGTCGGTGTAACAAACACTCCTGAGCCTACAATGCGAAACGAATGCCCACCGTACGTAACTTTTCTCATTTCTGCGCACACACACAAGCTTCGTAACATCTAGCTCACCTCGTTCTGTTCGTCAGCAGGTTCGTCCATACAATGAGCAAGTCGCCAAGATACCAAGCTATCAAAGGCGTGAAATTGGGAAACGCTCTCCGGATCCGCAGGATAAACCAGCGCATCGATCAGAAAGGCGTGCGCATGCGCAATGCTGAATACCCGCGGTACTTATGCCTGTCAGAGCAACCCCGTGGCCATCGCGGTCAGGTCGGCGGGATTTGACACGATGCTGTAAAAGCTGCTGCAAAGGTTCCAACGCGGATATCATGGGTTGTAAGCCGTGGCGGTTTTAAGATCGTTCTCAACATACCTTCAGTTGCGACACTCACCTATTAGAGAGCACAGCAGCAGACATAGATACTGAACATGGCTGAAGAGAGAACGAGACAACAGAGTGAGGCGAGGACCTTCCATGTGCAATTGCTGCGCGCAGATAGGCGGTGCTTCGATCTCAGATCCGTGATGTACACATGGGCGCTCTGTGGCGCTACGCGAGTTTAGCGCGATCAATACTTTCTCACGGTTACAGCTTAAACAGGTGGGGCGAAAACCACTGTTAACGTTTCGCCCTGGTTTCCTCAACCTCCTCGACGTCCTCGACATCCACGACGCCCTCAACAACAACGGCGACGACTTCCTAGCTGCTGAGCAGCTCGGCGCACAACGCGCAGCCAGAACAGCTTACTACATCCTCTTAATTACCTCTGCACAGTACTCTGCTCCCCCGCATCTCTCGTCATGTCCGAACAGCACAAGTCCCAGTCATTACAGTTTCAGGTCGAGTTGCACCATGAAGAGGACGTTTATGAAAAGCAGGAACTAGGGGTGTCCCAAGAGACTCCTGCCCCGGTTCCTTCAATATTTGGACTACCACTGAAATATGTCTCGTGAGTTTCATTTCGTATGACGACGTGACCGACGAGCTTCACGTTCGTGCCGACAGCTCTGTATTGACCTCGCTATGTTTACAGGCTTGTCACACTAGCAGTGCAGAACGCTGCCCTTACCCTCATCATGCATTACTCTCGTGTGTCTGCTGCGCCATCGCAGACATACTCCGCAGCAGCAGCGGTGTTACTCGTCGAACTCCTCAAGGGGACAATTTCACTTGGCATCGCATTCGCGCGGCTTGATAACTATGCCCCGCAATATCTCCCGAACGGTCAGAAGGTGTCTATCTCGCCGTGGAACCCGTGGGCGTTGCTTGGTCGCTTTCGCCGTCTCGGAAAGGAAGTGTTTCGCCCGGATTGCTGGAAGCTCGCCATACCTGCCATACTCTATGGTAAGATAAATCGATAAGCGGTTCTTTGCGCGGTAACTGACGCGTCTTCTACGCACAGTGATTCAGAATAACTTGCAATTCGTCGCTGTTTCAAATCTAGAGGCTGCCACGTTCCAAGTCACGTACCAGATGAAGATTCTGACCACCGCCGCATTTTCTGTCGTGCTTTTGCGCAAGAAATTGAGCCCTATAAAGTGGCTAGCATTGCTGTTCTTGGCCATAGGCGTTGGTATCGTGCAAATTCAATCCGGAGCTCACAAGTCGGCGTCTGCCCACGAGCTAAACGCGTTCAAGGGCTTCATGGCCGTTACGGCAGCCTGTTTCACATCCGGCCTTGCCGGAGTATACTTCGAAATGGTCTTGAAGAACAGCCCTGGCGATCTTTGGGTTCGCAACGTCCAGCTGTCGCTCTTCTCTCTCCTTCCCGCTCTGGCGCCTATCGTGTTCTCTTCCCAAACGAGCTCCAATCCTACGACCAGTTTAATCAACTCGAGCATATTCGCCAACTTTGGAGCCAGCGCATGGGCAACGGTCCTGACGCAAGTCTTGGGTGGTCTCCTCACTGCACTCGTCATCAAGTACGCAGACAACATCCTCAAGGGTTTCGCCACGAGTTTGAGCATCGTCATCTCGTTCCTGGCCTCGGTGGCTTTATTCCACTTCCAGATGACTGTGACGTTTGCCCTTGGCTCTGTCGTGGTCCTCGTTGCAACGTGGATGTATAACCAGCCGGACTGCTCATCCAATGATGCATCGGCACGGTCCTGCCGGAAGTGGAGTTGGCGCTGGAAGCGCCCGACATACACGAGCGTACGAAACGCATCTCCTACCGATTTGCCCGTGGCGGAGGGAAGGACCTCTCGACATGGGTCCACGTCTTCTTTGTCGTCTCTCCGTGGTTCCTCGCCATCTCGTGCTCATCATGCTCCTTCACGATCGTTCCCAACATCTCCCATTGAGCGGGAGACATTGCTAAACGAGAAGGGCTCGCCGCCGAGGATGTCCCCTCAAGCCCAATTCTTTGCTGCACCTCCGCGAACGACACAGCTATCCTCTGGTAGCTCGAACCTGCGAGTTCCGGACTCTGAGGGTAACCTTTACCCGCCTTCAAGACCTGGTAGCGCCCTAAGCTCCCGGTCGGAAAGCCGCCCTGCAAGTGCCCTCGGCAGCTCACGATCATCCTTGGAACGCACTTCATGACATGACGAACGACGCCACCAGATTGAACACACGAAGACGAGCCCATAACCAAGCCATCCATCCAAGTCAACTTGAATTCCCTGAACCCACTTTGGATCTGTATCATTATTCCTTCCGACGAGTCTCTCACCTCCAATACCACCTTCCTCTGTCATTTCTCGCTAACGAATATTTGACTCCAAACTCTACTTACTCATCTACCTACTGCCGTTTATTCGCCTTCTGTGCTGATTGATCGAACCAGCACCTATATTTTTATCAACCACATACCCTACCACTATCGACTGGTCTTTGCTTCGCTTTTCGTTTTTCCTCTTTCGAACGCCGGTCGATTATATTTAATGCTTCCTGCATTCTTCTCGCTTTGTTAGATTGTGGAGGACGGAGTTCGTTGGGCGGTGAAATAAGAACCTGGAAATTTGGATATAAATCAACTATAACTATGCTACTTGGCTGTGGGACGTCCGTGTAAGATATAAGGCTACACGAGAGAATGGTACAAATGGTAAGGAGCGGGGAAAGCAGGGTGGAAGGAGCGAATGAGGATGAGTGTGAGTGTGTCTGGCAACAGGATATAAAAGCTTAACAACATTACGACTAGAAAATCAAAGGAGAGCATAGACGAGCGAGTGTTATGGTATGGATACAATATTAAGGAGTGGTAGAAAAGAGATGGATATCTTTAACGTGTAAATTCAAAGTGCCTTCCAGTCGTTATGATCTACGCTCTGGGAGCTGAGCCCGCCAGGGACTGAGGAAACATATTGTGGTGGCGCACTGATCGTGGGCACCTCCGAGTCTCCACCACCGATCACTGAGTGATCAGCGTTTGAGCTCGTACCCTCATCTCCGAGCCCATGGCCACGATCATGAGTCGATCGTGCTGAAGCCTGAGTGCGCTGAGTGAAAGTGCGCAAGAGTCGCTCCACTCGGACGGAGCCAGATATCGGGCTGAGGTATCCCGGATGCTTCAGCACCAGGTCCGGTGGTGCTGGCAGCCCTTTGACGTCGACGCCGCCGAGGTTTTCGTCTGGCTTTGAGATAGAGATGACGTCGGGGTCCGAAAGTTGATGAGGAACTTGAACAGGGGAGCGAGGGTTGGGAAGGCTCGACTCGGATACACGAGTGCCTTGAATATAAACGACGTCGGGGTATGCGATAGGCGACTTTTCGTCTGAGGCAGATGTTGGAGAGGAGGTGGCTGCTTTACCTAGAAGCCATATTCAAGAGGAGGGTGAGCCAATGGGACATGTTTCTACACTGAGGCCCATGAACACTGTACGTACCCACAAGGGTATATCTTGGAGGAGGCTTCCGGACCGTATACGGCGAAGTCCTCAGTGCTTCGGGAGGGAGGCTCGATTGTGAGACTCCCAACGAGGAGTGCCTGCCAAATATCTTCTCGTCCAAGTCGTCTCTACGGCTACGATGCGAGAACAACTTCAGGTTGGGTATGGTGTGGCGAGACCTCCGGAGTGTACAGAAGACGAAGGTCGTAATGAGGAGAGAAGCCAGTAGGACGCAGACGAAGACTGTGATGCCTGCGGCGGCTCCCGCTGATAGAGAGTGAGATGCGGATGGCTCGCTGAGAGATGGGGCACAGAGTTAGTGCTAGCGCTAAGCTGCCAGGTGCGGGGACATACGGAGGGGGAAATGCGAACACAGTCGCTGTAATACTGCATGAAACACTGTCAGTCACTGTCGCATATTCTACTATACCGGATTGCTCGAAATGCTTACATAGCAGGCGTAAATAACGATGTGCTGGCAAGGTTCCTGGAAACGTCGATGATGAACATACAGCCAATTCGCATTCGTTGAACCACTTACTGTTCGAGTGCAATGTCCATGGAGGTGGATGACGGCAGAATGGCCTGGGACAGTGGCCTGAAGAATGGTGAGATTATGTGTACTCTGTTTTGCATTGGCTACGTACGGGTCAGAGGAGGGAATGGATGTAGCCGTAGGAATAACATTGGGAGCACCGATACTATCATGGGTATAACGCGTCAGTCGCAATCTATCAAAATTCTGCCAAATACAACACGTCTTACCTTGGGAATGAAATCCCGGCGTTGGTGGTGAGGCCAGTACTGCGAAAGTCAGATATTAGCTAACGTCAAAGGATATAGTATAAGACTGCTCACGCGGGGTAGAAAGGTAGTACAGCAGGAGTTGCTACCGGTTCGACACTGGCAACACTCGTTGATTAGTAAGGACTCGGAAAGGAAGGTAAACGCGACGCACGTTGGACCTGAACCTTCCAGTGGCACCTCGCGTGCCAATACACGAGCATGTTCAGATAGAAGTACTTCAACGGCACTTAAAACTGCTTGAGCAGGGATGAACATGTTGAAGTTAGTCGAGTTTTGACAACCGTCCAGCGACTGCGAGAATTAAAGTGAGAGAAGGGAAGACCTATTCGAACATTACCTGAACATGGAGGATTATATAGCGCTCTCGGAAGTCAATCATTTTGCGTGCCTGGTTCTGTTAGGATCGTGGTTCGTTACGCAGAACACGAGCAATCGGGAGTGCGCACGACGATGATTCCAGCCACTAAGCGGTCCGAGATCCTCGTACTTGGGTTTGTGTTACCACTCCTAGACAAGACAATTGCAAACTCTGATGAGTGGCATGCCCTGCGCAAGTGCGTCGAATATGACAACGCGACGCGAACAAAACAAGAATACCTTCGTTGGGTAGGACAAGCGCCGTGAGTCTCGGACAACGCGCCCGCCTGCACCCGCCATGCGCTTATACCTGGTTAGGCAGTGACACACTAGCGTCGGTAATTGTGTAAGGGTAGCTCAGCGCGCTGTTCTACTTTTGTCAACGCAGCCCTTAGCAAACCCTTAGTCTGGTTGCCAACCTCGAGGGTAAACAAGAACCGGGGGTGTGGCGCGACGAGACCGCAGTCTACGATTCTGTGGCCGAACCTGCGTGTGTTTTGGCCACCGCACCGACTAGAAGAAGATCTAGACTGTTGGTCGGATTGAACTAGTCAGTGATGCGATCTCTATTGGACGAGTGAGTGTATGACGTACCATACCCTTTGTGTCGAATTATCCGCAGAGAATGTGTTCAAGAACAACAGCATCACGTTGACCACCAAACTTCAGATATATATCAGATTATCCGACCATAAAAATACTCATGAGACTGTCTTAAACTGCTCGTCCTCCCTATCTCGCCGTAGAGTACTCGGGAGGTGCTTCGCCGCTCGTCTCTTCAGGCCCCGCCACACTGTCGATACGTATTGGTATGGTTTGTAACAGACGCTCCATGACTTCTTCTGTTATCGGAGGGAAATCCGCGTTTTGAACTGGGCTAGCCGATGCTGGCCGAGCCAGTGTAGGAAGTTAGCAACCATAACCTCAACAAAGACACATTAGCTCACCTGAAAGAAATGTATTACTGGTGGAGGCCATCGAACTAGACTGAGTACTACGTTTCTCTAGGGTCGCAGGCGACATAGATCGCGCTGTGACATCTGCCGAAAAGGGTGAATAATGAGACGTACGCTTGTATGCAAGTTGTATCAACGGAAGTGCTAAGTTATTTGCTCACCATTATCAGGATTGTGAATGACTTCTGAGAGATCAGGCCTAGAAGTGAAAGGTGATGTGCGTAGAGCAGCAGTTGGAAGATCTGGTCCGTCGATGCTCCCATCCTTGTGTTCAAACACCTTAATATGTCTTTGACGGCGTTTCCATAATCCATAAACGACTATCAAGGCCGAAAGCACAGCTACGATGGCCGCAACGGCGATGCCCGCTACAGTACCTTGAGACAGACCGGTTCTCGCTGCCTCTAAGATACTGGTACGGAGATGAGGGATGATTCCACATGCGTACACATGCACCTTACTCACGCTGTAGGCTGATTGCTGGGGCTACTTGTGGAAGTTGCCGTCACTCTATATAAGTCGTAATAAGCTCCAATATACAGGCACTATGCACGGGATAACTCACGAAGTAGAAGAGCTGCTATCGGAAGAACTGATATATGAAGTGTTCTGGCTCGTCCACAGAGGGCCGTCTAAGAGATGAATCACTCCATTCCAAGTAAGAATGTCTGAACGAGTAATGTTCACCGTGGTACCGTTGAGTGTTACGGTAAATTGACCGCTTGGAGTCTTGTTAAAGGTGTAATTGAACCCAGATGCTGAAGTGTACGATCCAGTCGTGAAGTTCGGTGACCACAATGTAACTCCAGGAATGACCTATCGAGACATTCAAGTTAATGCGCTTACCAGCAAGAGAACTGGAACTCACGTGGTTATTATAGACATCTTTCAGTTCACCGACTGGAATCTGGTTCGCTAACTTCGGGACATTCCACGTCTTATCAGCTGGGGCGAATACTGTGCTACCGTCGTAGTCATCTATCTCAATTCCACCTGCAACAACCTCGAACGACTTCCACTCCTCCATAAGCCCTGTATTGTTGGCTTCCCAGGAATATGTGGCCGGATACCCTAGGACCGTGTCGAGAGCATAAATCAGGGTGTTATTGACAGCCCATTTGTTGATGACCTTTGGTACAACTCTTTGGTTCAGGATCGCTGGTCCCATCTGAAAAACGAGTGGCTGAGGCTGATTTTTGTCTAAATCTGCTGAATGGGCCGTAGGAAGTAGGACATGGTCATCCTGAGGGAGATTGAACTCTAAGGGATGTTGACCTGGAATAATATGGTATGTGAGGACGTCTAACATCAATGTGGCGTCGCTTGTGTTGAATCCATATCCGCGCGTATTGGAGGCTCCCGTAGAAACTTGTTCCTGCGTAAGCTCTAGTTTTAGAAGAGAACAGTAGAAAGACTCACAGGCGTCGTCGCTTGGGACAAGAAGCGTTAAATCCCGACCGTCAAAATAGCTTTGGAACGTAGGTTGTGTGATGGAGAGTGCGATCTGAGAAAAGTTGCTGTATGGGCCTTGTTGCTGCAAAAATGAAGCGAGTGCTTGGAGTGAAGCCATATTTCGTGAGAGGTAGTGTGTAGGTCTGAGCGAAAGGGATAGGCTAATGCAGACGTAGGGTAGGCAATGATGGGCCAGATCCACACCTCACGGAAAAGGCTCATGGTGAGTCGTGAGACACGACCAGCTCAGCCCACATGCCAGTGTGATACGCTGCAATGAAAGCGGACTGGCCCCGGGCATACTCTATCCAGCTTGAGACGGGCGTCGACCAAGTAAGGCAGAGAGAAATGTGTCCGCGGCTTATCTGATTCATATCCGCGAGAATCGGCCCAGCGAAGGCTGTCAATTGAGAGCATGCTCTTGCAGAGAACAGTTCAGTCAGTGCTCGAAGACAGCTGCTTGGACAGCATGTCCTACGAATGGGAAGAATCAGCAGCGTGTTGTTCATAGCACGAGAACTTGACTTACAATCATGGCGTATAGGAACCCGGAATATGGATCGATCGATACCAATGTGGCGTTAGCTCGGGCCATACTCCAGGTAATGGGAGCGCCCGAGCCGCGTGTTCACCGTGTAACGGCCAGCACTTACTTGGAAGGATGCGGAAATTGATCCAGTTGGAATCATGGCGATAGCATTGAATTATAGGCTGGTGGAGATTATACCTATGAAACGATGATCAGCTGAGACCAGTAACTTATGCCAGTGAGCGCGCAATCACAGGTACAGGTACTACCGGCACCAAAGATGGGAATGGCCAGCAAAGCCCACAGCCCCACTTTCACCAAACACGTGAAGATCTGCCACTATGTGCCATGCTGGGCGAATAGCACGCCACCTAGTCTCGCAATCAAGTCCGGCTTGCTTTGAGTGACTATCAGTAAGTTGACACAGCCATGAATCAATTCATCGAGCACAATGATATGAAACGGACTGTGTTTACGACTCGTATGCGTGAGGGGCATTCCAGTCCAGCAGAAGCATGCATTCAACGCACTCATCTCGTGGGGTAATACTCAGGAGGGGCCTCGTCCGTCTCCGAAGGTGCTTCAGCACTATCAATCCGTATCGATATACTCTGCAACAAACGTTCCATGACCTCCTGGGGCATCTGTGGGAACTCCGGCATTGCTGCAGGGTTTGATGATGCTGCAGAGACTGAGTTAGAATTGGTCATCGTTACAAACATGGAGAAAAGATAGCGCACCCGAATGGTAAGCCCGATTTGCGTAACTTGGCTGAGCTTTAGACTTCTCCGACGGACCAGAAGGCGTTGCTTGGGATGCCATGCTTGCTACACGCCACAGCTGTCATGAGTGGCAAAATCTCAACAGCAATACATCAACACGCACCAGCACTTTCGGCACGCTGAGGTTCCGTGAGATCGTGACTGGAAGTGAACGGTGTCGTCCTCAGGGCAGCAGTGGGAAGGTCGGGCTCATCGATGTACAGGTTCTCTTCTTGATGTACGAGCACCTTGATATGCCTTTGACGACGTTTGTACAAGCCGAATAGGACAATAATGGCTGAGCACAGGGCAACGACAGCGGCCACAACGATACCAGCCACTGTACCGGTAGATATACTGCCTTTGCCCCCATTTCCACTGGAAGGAGCGCATCAGATGAGATACTATATTGACAAAGTAAAGTATACCCACGCGTCATTCACGCTAGACGTAGATGGTGTCCCTCCCCTGCGAAAAGGCATCAGACATCGACGGGCAGAAAAATATGCATATGGAAAGACGTACGACGCAGAGGGGCTTGGATCAAGTAGCCCAGAACCAGCATTGGCAGAGCTTTTCCAAAGGGGGCCGTCCAACAAATGTATGACACCATTTTGTGTCAGGATATCCGATCTGGTGATATTGGCCGCCGTCCCATTCAGGCTCACAGTCATTTGACCGTTCGACGACACGTTAAAGACATAGGTAAATCCAGAGCCAGAGGTGTACACGCCCGTAGTAAAGTTGGGAGACCATACGGTGACACCCGGTATCACCTACAGAACTAACGCTTAGCGACACCAAGTTCGAATGAGAGCGAGCTCAGCGAGACGTACATGGTTGTTATACACATCATCCACCTCGCTGGGTGGGATCTCGTTGACAAACGTCAACGCGTCCCACGTCTTGTCAGCAGGAGCGAAAATCGTGTACCCCACGGAGCTCTCCACGTCAACTACTTTGGCCAATTTCGTGAATGCATTCCACTCTTGCACAAGCCCCGTGTTATTTGCCTCCCAGGTGTACGTTGAGGGGTATCCAAGTACAGTGTTTATGATGTTTATGTTGGTACCATTGAGAGACAAGGATCCAGTAACCTTCGTCTCGAGTACTTGGTCCAGGATTTCGATGACGGGTATCTGCTGGTCTGTTGGATTTCCTGGCGGAAGGGTGCGTTGAATTACAAGTCGCTGTGTCTGGTCCTTGTCCAAATTGGCCGCGAGAGCGGTAGACAATAGATTGTGTTTATTGCTTGGAGGTATGGCAAACAGGTCGTGGGAGCCCGGGATGATATGGTATCGAAGGACGCTCTCCATAGCGTTTGCATCGGTGACATCAACAGCATATTTACGCGTGTTGTCATTTATTGAAGTAACTGCACAACGGGTTAGTAGCATTCGGAAAAGTAAGAATGGACACAAACTCACAAGCATCGTCATTAGGAACGAAAAGGGTCAAATTCCTACCATCGAAGAGACTTTGAAACTGAGGATTAGTAATCGAAAGGGCGATTTGGGAGAAATTGTGATAGCCTTGCGTTTGTAAGAAGGCAGCGATTGTCTGAAGTGAAGCCATCGTGCACCCCAGGCTTGAAAGTAGCGTGAGGGAAGTGGAGAGCCTTGACGAATACGATAAGAGGTTGACTTCGCGTCCATCCTACTCGGGTATCCTGGAATGAGCGGACAGTAGATCAGCGCACGCAAAACTGCACATCATGATTGAGAGATGACGAACACTGGTTACTTGATACTGTCTT
Organism: Irpex lacteus; assembly: GCA_001986395.2. NCBI lineage: Eukaryota > Fungi > Basidiomycota > Agaricomycetes > Polyporales > Irpicaceae > Irpex > Irpex lacteus. The sequence goes on along the minus strand of MQVO02000004.1, from coordinate 367,104 downwards.
TCGCAAGCAGTACCGCCCTAATCCAAGTTTAATAGCCTATCAGACCAAATTTCCTAGAAATACCCCCAGAACTCGTAGATCTGCCATAGACAGTGAGCAACGCTAGCGCGTCCGCCCACAAGTATTAGGTAGCATTGCGACTAATAGGATCATCAACAGCAGTTCAGGCCCTCTTGAAATACCAGAGCGACGCAGTATCATTGGGAAAGCTGAGCACAGATGGACCAGGTGAACAGTTGACGGACAGGAGCAGAGGCCGCGCCGTGTTCCTAGGATTGCACCATGCGGTTCAACTGAATAGTCCTGCTTAAGATCAAAACAGGCCAATGTTGAATACAATCCTCAGTAGTATTAGAGCGCTGAGAACTACCCTCTGAGGTCACATAAACTATGAAACGGATAGAGCAATCAGCTGAGATCTCCCAGGAGCAGCCTGAGACTAAACTTACCGCTGTGTTATAAGGTAGCATGTGCATCACTGCTAGGGAGCTTGTATGTCAATCACATCACACTTTGTTCTTAGAAATGTAGTTGCTTGTCATGGTCGTATGTTTGTTTTCAACGTAGATCCGTATATCAGTACTCTCCAAACTGGACGTGCCCAGTTTCGCTCGCATGCGCGCGTGCCTCTTTCTCTCCTTTCAAGCCCTTCTGACATATCTAAACACCACACACCGTAAGCCATCATCGCCACCACATCACCCCATAACGAATTACATACCTGACAGCGCAAGTCAAACGTCGACGTATTCGTATACGCCCTCTTCGCCCTCAACTTATCCGCCAGCTTCTTCGCCGACACCAACGCCGGATCATCGTCCCCATCTTTCACACGCGGTATAACGGTCTGATGGAAGTCATCGGGAGCGTCGAGGATAGGCGCAATAGTTGCAGCGTCGTAGTGTATTCCAGAGTAGATGAGTATAGTGCGGTTCCCGCTGTCGGTTTCGGGAGGAGGAGAGAACTTGTCTATTCGTCCGGTCTCGACGTCGACGGAGGCAATTTCGGTGGAGTAGTGTTTGGCGAGGATTGAGAGTTCGATGGCTCCTCCCCAAGATGTTGGTTTTAGGATGTAGGAGATGTACTCGTCTCGCGGACGCCTGAATGTATTTGTGAGTGAGGTATTGCTTTATGAAGCTGGCGAGACTTGGACAGACCCTAGTATGACATCGGACCAGGTCTCGGGATCCTTACGAATTTCCTCCGCGACAACTGTCAAAAACGTTAATCACGACAGAGCGCTATGAAAGACGAGTTCAACTCACTTTTTCTGACTTCAGATGCTTTGCTAATATTCTGTTCGAAAACAACGGCTACAGAAGAGAACAGACACGAATTGTCATCTGGTACAATCTATTCATTGCAAGGTCATTAGAAATCTGTGAAGTCACAATGAGGCTGCATACGTACTCGATGGACTAAATACCCTCCTTCCGTCGGTACATAGCCTGGACCACTGGGGCCAGGCGAAGGGGAGACAGAGTCGCGTACTTGTGATGCGGTCAAACCAGTCATAGGCCCAGCAGGACTAGCAGCCGACCGTGCCTCGGATGTGGCAGCGGGACGAGGCACATGCGAGCTTTCCGCCTTCTGCGTAACGATCAGCTGTTCCCCTTGCTTCAGTCCAAGACTCTCGATTGGAAGTTCTGGGACGAGAGTCAAGCCATGTGGCGGATATCCAGCCTTGACTGGCCAAGATAAAGCTCGTCAACTGCCGGACTGCGCACGGTTGTTGTCGATCTTACGTTCTTGAAGAGATGCGGGTATCTCTGTGACTGCGAAGATCTCTTGTTGTAGATCAGACACTTTCGCGTGATCCAAGTCGATTTGGATGGTGGTGACGCCTTTGGGATGTCTTAGTCGTACAGGAGCCATGGCAAGTAGAATATGAGATGGTTGTGGTAAAGACGAGATAGAGCAAGCAGGATCAATGCGAGCCAGGAATTCGGTTCGCGGATCGCGAGAGTAGCGTCATTTGCCACGTGGGATTCCCACAGTCTCCTTACCAGCACTCAAGTCTCCAGTCAAAAAGTACTGTACCTGTTGAACACCTTGACTTATTACATGTTACACATGCCTCACTCCATGGGCCAATACAACACACAACTTCAAGTACGTGTTGAAGAATATGTCCCAGCGCTAGCGCTCGTCCTTATGTGCTGTTTCCTTCGCCCTCATCTTCATCCTTCTCCGCATGTTCTACTGTACGCTCCTCACCGTGCTCTTCGCCTTCACTTTCTTCATTCGCATCTTCCTCAACCTCTTCCACTGCCTCCTCTTCCTCCTCTTCCTCTCCTTCATCGTCTTCGTCGTCATCTTCTCCCGAACCATACTGCGCGGCAACCAAGGCCGCCACCAACTGCAGCCGATGATAAAGGTCAACGAAAGCATTTCGCTGATTATAAATGTACGCGCCAGCTACTAGGAATGCACCGCTGTAGAACAAGCCGCGGACGACCGCGAACTTGCGCTCCTGTTCTTGCACGGCCGCTGATTTGGGTCCAGTTGTGTGCTTGGGCGCGGATGGTGGGAACAACGATCTTAGCGTGAAACTTGCTTGAGGCGACACAATGGCGGGGAATGAAGACGGTTCAGGGAACGCTTTCTGGTAGACGGTGTCCGCGTGCACGATAAGGTTTCCATATTCTTGCGATAGCAAGTCTTTGATTAGGTTGTCCGGCTGGTCCTGTCTCAGTAGGTAAATATGCGCGGCAAGAAACACATCGAGGGTGGTGGGCCTACAGGCTTTTTGAGAATATATAGAGACAAAGAGAAATTTACAGGGCGTACGTGTCGGCATCATAGAAGAACTTGGAGCTCCCAAGTAATTTCGAGTAAATACTCAGCACATTTCGTGCCTTATCAAGGACCTACGTATCAAAATTGTGAGGTCATTTCCATATCTTTATTGGTTGTAGCACACACCTTATTTCTCTCCAACGTCTCCTTGAACCTTGCCTTCTCCTCGGCCTTCCTATTCTTCTTCGTAGGCCTACGGAACGAGAACCTCTCCTTCTCGGCCTTCTCCTCCTGCTCAATCGCCGAAACATTCCAAAGTTCCGCAGCCTCCAGCCTCGGCTGATGCGATAACCGAATACGATCCGGCAAGTAATACTTCTGAGGTACCGGGAGAATGGAGACTAGCGCAGGTCGGGTGCTACCCACCCAATTGGCAGTCAAAGAGTAGAGGACATGAGACTGTAGACTTGAATATTCATCAGCTAGTCGACGGTGGTATCCTGAAAGGTGTATTTACCGTTAGATCACCCAACGAAGACTCGACGTGTGCGAGGCGTGCGGCGAGTTGAGCTTTTTGTACCGGGTCGAGTGATGCAGTAGGGTCAACATGGAAGTTTGTAGAGAGGTATTTGACGATAGCATGGTAGCCTGTCACAGAGTGTAGGCCATGTGTAAGGTATGGTAGCTGTCCTGGTTATTGTGATACCGAAACCCGTAGCTCGTGAGCAGGCAACAGAGCAAAAAGCATGGGGCACCGACTCACCACTCGGAGACAAGTCAGGGTTAGCGCAATACTCTACTTCGAATTGTCCAGGTATGTGGTTCTGCAGGTACAGCAGGGAAGCGACACTTGCAGGATCCAGAGACAGCTCAAACGAGCCTGTTTTCGGCCATATGTGCAAGATGGGGCGAGGTTTTTCAAGATTGGTGGTCATTTTCCTTTATATTCTTGTTGAATCGCTAAGAATACGTCAATAGAGCTGGCTGCCCGGGTTGAATGCAACGATGCGGCAGTGGAATACGACTCTGAAGTGGCCGTAGCAGGAAGAAAGCAGTCAGCACGTGTGCGCCCGACTTCCCGGGAGAGCGGGGAACGGCGGCGCCATGTTCCCGGGATATGGCATGGGCCAGACGAGCTCAACTTCAATGACATCTTTCGAGATTCGTTCGTACTAACAACCTGAGGACTACTTTCTTTACCCGCGCGCGTACGCGCATAGACAAGGATCGTCTCGAAACATGGTATTGACGAGTGGGCAGTCCTACAACTTGAAAACACTAATACAGTCGGAAATCCAGGTTACAGAGGGGAACTTGAAAGGGTGAAACTACGAATGACAGTGACTAGGCTACATGGTTCGGATGCTTGTACGAATGAATGAATGTGGGTATGAAAAAGGAGTAGAACAAGAAATAAAGAAGGCGAAGATGCTCTCACTGGGCGAGGTTTATGTTCCTCAGGCTCAGGAAGCACCTTTGTATCTGAAAACGGAGCGCGCCGAACGTGCCACAGAGTAGTAGGTAGGTGGTCGTTGTCGCTCATCGGCACTACCATGAGCTCTCAGAGGGGGAGAACTCGAGGTAGGCTGAGGGAAGGTGTCCACCAATGCCTGCAGCACGGTTGGGTTCAAACTGGTCACGGGTACTGCTTTCCTCTTAATCTTTGTGGGATTGGCCTGTTGCGATACTGTGTGTAGTATGGTTAGTAAAGGGTAAAATGCATGTTTAACACGGTGAACATACTATCGTGGTGGAGATCCCCATCTGTCCGAACTACCACGGCATCCGGAGGCGAGATGGGTGGTTTCTCTTGCATTTCAAACGACTCAGCTAGAGGATTTTATTCAGCATGCTGTCCGGACATGACATTAATTACACATACCACGAGATCCAAATGAGGATGTATTGATGACTGGCCGAGAGTACTGCGGGAGAAACGAGTCTGAATCGTTCCAATCCTTGATCCCACTGCTCGTTCGTTCATGCGCAAAGGGAGCGAAGCTCTGTGCCTCTCTGTCTCCCAAAGTCAGATCAAATCCAGAGGGGCGCCGCTGCCGGTGAATATGCCATCCCAATTTGGCGCGTTGTTTGGCGCGCCATACCAAGAATCCGACGATGGAGCAAAAGAGAAGAGATGCGCCGACCACCGCGATACCCAAGATGGGCCCTAGACTCAAATGGGTCCCTGTTGATGGTGCAGGTGTACTGGAACCATCCAGTCAATAGATGTTTTGATCCAAAAATGATTAAACTCACCTGAATGCGGCGTTCGCGGTTGTTGTTGGTGAGGCACCGGCAAGTGGCAGAGACTCGGACTGTGAGGTCTGCGGGTGCGGAGGCGCCGAAGCGGGTGCTGGGATCGTAGTATTGTATAGAACGCCATCCAGTACGTGCATTACACCATTCGCCATCAGAACGTCGGTTGCGACGATGTTTGCAGTGACACCGTTTAAGGTCACCGTATACTTCTGAGTGAGGGGATCTTGCGTAAAGGCGTAATGTAGTCCAGACTGTGACGTATATTGCGCGGACCCTAGCTCTGGATACCAAATCGTCTGCCCCGCTATGACCTATATAAGACGGAAATCAGGGATTTTTATAGACCAATTTGAAGTAGGACCCTACTGACATGGTTATCGAAGAGGGCCGCAGGGGCTTGTTTCGCGATTTGGTCCTGGGCGTTCAAGAACGCTAGATCCTGAGGCACAAAGACGGTCATCCCAGGTGTGGTATCAAGATCTGAACTGTTCCCAGCAGTGGAGCGAAGCTTAGCAAACTCGTCGAAGTGAGAATGGCTGAGCGTATTGTTGAAGAGGTCGGGAATCTGGATAACCGAGTTTAGAACTTGCACGGTTAAGTGTTCGTATTGCAAAGTCTCAACCACGAAGGTGGATGAAAGCTGGTTGAGAATCTCGAAACCGCTCGCTGTGGCACCCGCTATGATCACTTGAGGAGAGTTGGACTCCAAGAACACCACACCCCTCCCGCGTAGAAATGTCGGAATGGGGTTGTCGGGTCCGTTGAGTTGGTCCAAAGTCCAGTTTCCTTTCGCCAAATGATACAAGAGAACAGAGGAGGAGAATTGGGTGTCGTTTGTCGCAAAGTCCAAGACTGGATACCGAAATTGCATGTCAGTTAATTTGCACAGATGCGTGAGTGGCACTTGAGCATAATGGACTCACAAGCGTCGTTATTGGGTACAAACAAAGTCTTGATAGAAGAAGGGTCCGAAAGTGTAGATGCAAAAGCAGTTTGTCCGTCGTTGGTGACCTGCGCGACAAGTTCCGTGAAGTTCGTCAAGCTCATCGAGTCCAAGTAGCTCAAAAAGTCGTTCACGAACGTCACGTTGACGTTCTGCGCAGAAACGAGGTCAACCCATGCCACGCAAAACGCCAGCACCGCGACATAGCTGGCCAGAAAGAGCGACATGAGGGTGGACCGGGCACCAGCTCGCCAGGAGACAGAGAAGAAGGGAAAGGGAACGGGGAAAGTCTATGTATGCCTGGCGATCGCACGGGACGCTCTTTATGACAGGGCAAAGCCCGGAAATGATGCCATGTTGTTGGAGTTATTGTGGTCGGGAGTGCCTGGCGTTGGCAAAGTGGCAGAGAGACGCAGCTGCTCTGAGTACAAGGATGTTCTCTTACGGAGTGGCACTGATGTCAAGTGATGCGCAGGTCCTTCGGGCCAATCCCCAGAATCCGAAGCTCCTGTCACCGGCGTGTGAGTGAGCGATGTGGGGTGCCACTCAATGAGTGGCACCTCCAGCTGGTTCCTATTCGCGAGAGGATTAAGTACGTGTACCTCTTCCAGTGGCACTATGACTTACTTTGCTTGTAGTCCTGCCAATCGGTGGCTCAAGGTTTTGCGTCAGAGGCGTGCTGTTTCTCACATGGAAGAACCAAGGATACAAAGCTTCCACTTGCGGTTGCAATGTCGCCAGAAGGATACCGGCATAAGGCACTGATCAACGCGCCTCATGCCCGACGATACCACAAACCGTGCAGTAGTGGCACGTTGTTTGGCGTTGTGGGCGTGTTTACTTTTGTCCCAAAACGGAAACTGTCAAGGCCTGTCATCCTCCCGCGGTGACTTCCATTCGCTTGGGCGACATACCGTTTCTGGGGGCGTTTCATCTGAACTTTTCTTAAATTCTTCTCCGCGAGCCCTGCGTGGTAAGAACAAGGTGAACAGATTTCAGTGTCCGCATTCGGAACGGCTTATCGGAGCTCTTACAATGTATCCAGGGGTTCAAATGAGATAGCGTCGCTGAAGAGAACTATAATACACATGTGCCAGAGTCAACACCCAATAAACCCTCCAACTTGAAACCCGAATCTACAAAATATTAGGCTGAAGTGTAGTATTGTTGTGGTTTTCGCCAGGTATCCGAATGTTGAACAGCTTCTTCTCCGTTTCCGACCAAGTGAAGATTGGTATAGGATGTGCTTCAGTATTGAACACCCATCGGTCTAGTGGGATGAGCTCTTCGTCCGTAAATAGCAAATACGCGTATTTGAGCCTAAATGACAGATGAGTATAAACATGATGCGGAAACCCGGCGCACCAGACTCACGTTTCGGCAAAGAAGAAGCTAGGAATAACAACGGAACAGCATCAGTAATCGTGGTATGTGCAATGATAACAAGAGTATCATACCTGGGTAGCTCGTCAGTATGAGGTGCTGGTACAGTGCGGACGTCCGCGAGGGAGGCATAGGCGGTGCCAAGCATCGCATGGTTCTCAATACCCTCGAACAGAGCCCACCCACGGTCTCTCCATTTGGAATCGCCCGTCGTCCTCCACATGATATAGAAGCTCTCAATCGTCTGAACAAAGATAGTGAGCGATACACGACAACTTTTCAATACTCAACTCTCAGCTCACCTCTGGTCGTAACAGATAGCGCGAGTCCACAACCCTATATTCGGTATGTTCGCCAGGCGTCACAGGTGTCGCCTCATTCACGCCCGGAACAACACCCTCCCGGCCCTTTTGCTCCCACACCTTCAACTCGTCCACCCACCTCGTCCCATTCTGCGGGAACAGCATCATCTCCGGTCCTAATCCGGTAGCAGTGTCCGCATAGGTGATCCAACACGTATGTCCAAGTCCTTCCGCCGCCCACGCGTGACGCGGATCGACGTCGGGGATCGTAGCAGCTCCCAATGCGAACAACCCCGAGAGGAAACATGAGAGATGCTGGAAGTCGTGTATTGGATGCAGTGATGGCCGGAGAACGTCTGTCACGTAGAGGAGATGCCGAGACGGCGAGACGTAGAGCATGTTCTCGATGATTGCGTCTGCTGACTTGAGGTCTGAGGTCGAGAGATGGATGCGTGAGTGTGAGAGACATGACGTGGTCAGTATTTCCGGCTTACACATATCGAGGAAGTGTGGTTCCGTCTTCCCTGTCATGAGCCACTCCTTGAGAAGATACTCGTATGCACTGTCGGCTTTAGCGCCTACTGAGAAGCGATCCGAGGAAGGAGCGCCGGTGGATGTAGCGAACTGAAGGGGAAATAGGCCACCGTGCTCGGTGTTGTTTTGCAAGAACTCAGTGATATAGTCGACCTTAGCGAATATAAAGCAATCAACGTGGGCCGACATACACCACGCAGTCAAGTGTAACGCACCGCTTGCACATATTCGGGCCTCCCAGTCAGGTGGGCAAGGTAGCGATATTCCATTTGACAGCTGGCAAATTCCGATAAAATTGAGAGGGAGCCCATCCAGCCAATACCTCCTGCACCTCTGGGGTCAAGTTTAATGAAAGCGTGTTATCCTGAAAGATATCGTGAATGCTCACGTGTGCATATTCACACTAAACGGTGGTAATCCAGACGTTGTGTTGAATATTGGCAACAATCGCGTCCCAAGCTCGTCTGCATGAGTGAGGTAAACTGTGTTTCCAGAGATCGCATAGGCCGAGAGAAGGCCACCGAGGTAACGAATGACTGTCTCAAAGAATTGAACATAGGAATTCTAGTGGCGAAATTAGTAAAATAGCTTGAAAGAGGGGACCTCGCCTCACCCTATCCAACTTAAGTTTGGAAACATGCACAAGCGATCGTTCGACTAAAACATCCAGACGCATCAACATCATCGTGTCGATACTATCCATAAGGGAAGCGCTCCATCCGTTCAGACTGGTTTGCCGGTCAGAAACAATGGGATGAGCGAATGTGCGAGAATACTCACTTGTCTGAGTGGAGATTAGATACGGGTCTTAACTCGTCGTGTGGATATGCCGTTCGCTCGTATGCAGCATACGCGGATCTGAACGCGGCTTTGACAGTATCTGCGCGTTCCTTCCAAAGTGCCGATTGAGGATTCGGATGCATCCATGGCGCTTGTGGATGGTGTGGAGGGGGGCCTCCGAAAGCATTGTGGAACGAGTGGAATATGGCATGCGATGTCCATTCCACGTAGGAGGCAGCCATGAACAGAAGAAACACACCAACGCCTGTGAGGATAATTAGGCCATATTGCGACCTGCGCGGTATCCGAAATAACGACCTCCGTGTATCCCCATGAAGAGGAAGGAGTACAGTTCGAGGAGACCGCATCCGAGTCAAGGTGGTAGAGGATGGCGGTCAAAGAGCAAGATCGTTAGCCAGCTGTCTCTGCCCGGCTCATATAGGCCAGGAACGCTTGTCAATTCCATATGGTCGCTAAGTACATGTGAGGCTGCATCAATCTCCGAGGACGGCGTCGAGTGCCAGTGAGAGGAATTCTAACTTACCGAGCAAACTCCCCCACGAACAGGGCGATGCCAAGCCGTTACCAACGCCGTGGCCGTCTGCCGTCAAATTGAGTGCAACGTCCGGATATCTTCCGTCTCCCGTTGTTACCATTCATTGCATGACCGTGGAGGCTTTTCGCACTGTCAGCGGGGAAGGACTATGAGTACTTGTGACCTGTATACCGCTCATTATTGTCGAGCGTATACACGAGACTCCCGATATTTCGTGCGCCCAGAGACGTATCAATATTTCACGCAACATGCTCATCGTCCAGCGGAAGCGAGTGAGATTTCGCCATGCGAACGAAATAGAAGATGGTGGTCGAACATCAAGAGACCGAGTCGAGTTGTCCCGACGACGAGGAACTCTTCCAAGCTGCCGAAGACGGCCACCGAGAATCATTAAACCACGTGACTCCCCCTTGTGGCCACATTGTCACCGCTGCCACTCACGTTAAGCTTTGTTCTCTCAATTCACGCCCCGCTTATTTCCCAGGTTCCGATAAGGCAGTAATGGACGACGACGACTTCATCAACATCGACGACGACGTCGCTCAAACTCCCGTCATGGATACACCACAGCCAGGACCGAGTCGGCCACCGCCTGCAGGTATTCGGACGTCTCTACGAAAGCGCAATACACACACATCCTATGCCGAGCTCGATGACCCGTCGTATGTGGAGACTGGGCGGACGAGATATACGTCGTCGTTGAGGAATAGGCCGCAGCCGAAGCTCAAGCTCAAGTTGAGCGAAAAGCTGGCGGCACAGGCTCCTGGCATGTCCTTCTTGGGCCCGTATGACCGAGAACTGGACTCGGACGATGAGGATCTTGTGTTTGAGGAGCAGTTTATACTGAGAATGCCTCCGGGAGATGACTGTGAGAGATTGAAGAAGATGGTGGCTGCGAGAGAGATATCCAATGACGTTTGGTTCAAGTTCAAAGGTGTGTTTCTCTCATCGGAAATGGGGCAACTAACTCATAACGATCAGACTCCAGAAGAGCTGTGTTCCATATAGGACACAACCTATACTCTGCAAAACTCGTAGACCTGCCTTCGATCATCGAGTCGCAGAAGACATTGGACAACAAGCAGATGTTCAAAGTCGCAGACATATGTCAGGTTTGGTATTCGTTCTGCTATAAGACTGCACGCATATACTAACAAAGCGGATTCTGTAGATGTTGGTAGTTGAGAAGCCCGTACCAAACGAAGAAGCCGTTAGCAGTCAGAAAAGCTTCAATATCGACGACTTCATCTGGCCGCATGGTATCACACCGCCCCTTCATCACGTCCGCAAGCGTAGATTCCGCAAGAGGATCAACAAACGCGTACGTTCTCTCTCTTTCTTCTCTAGCCAATCGTATTCTCAACGTCGCCCCAGACGATAGAAACAGTAGAGCAAGAAGTCGAGCGACTCCTCGAAGCCGACGAAATGGCAGACAAAGTCCAATATGACGTCCTCGAAAACGTCAACCCCGACCTCTCAGACTCCGAATTCATCGACCGGCCAGACACCGTCGAGCCCACCACCCCCGGTTTCGGTGGGTCCGAAGCTGGCGACATGCCCACGCCCGGCGCAGACCTCGGCGACCGAGACGGCGACATGGACGAGGACGACGAGGAGGGCGAGGGCGATGGGGATATCGACGAGGACCTTGCTGCGGAGCTGGACCTTGCACTTGGCGACGATGAGGAAGGTGAAGGGGACGATGAAGAGGAGGAAGAGGAGGAGAGCGATGAGGATGATGAGGATGATGACGACGACGAGGCTGTTCAGGCGAAGAAGTTGTTGAATGAGGAGATCCGGGATTTGGAAGCTGCTGTTATGAAGAAGAACCACGAGATCGCTAGTTCTGCTAACCCTCTCATTCGGGTATGTTGTCAGTTTTCACTGACGTGTACATTTACACTGACATGCCTGTATAGCGACGATTTGAAGATGCTCTGCGGAAGTTGCAGGCTGACTTGGATACCAAGTTGGCGCAGCGGGACGAGATGAAAGAGAAGCGGCGGTTAGAGATGGAAGGGGGCGAAGGAGCGGGAGGTGCAGGTGCACATGGCGAAGGGGGCGGCAGCAGCGACAGTGACGGCGACGACCTCTTCGGCGAAGATCCTGGCGATAGCATGGACATTGGCTAAAGTATAAGTATATCTAGCACGATGGATTATCTCCTACATACGGAAACTACTAATAAATATCATAAACCGCTTTAATCCGTGAGCACGGTCGCGATGGCTGCTTGTACTACGAGAGGCACGTAGACTATGCATACGAAGGGTGCGAACCACACTCCCAGCACTTCCCAATTCCAAAGCGCCTGGTGGACTTCTTCCCGGAGGAGTAGCAGCCAACCCGTGCCTAGGACACAGTAACCAGCAGCTTTGAGGTGTCTGAGGTTTCCTGGGCCTGAAAATATTAGGGGTACACCGAGGACGACGGCTAGCGTGGCTGCTAGAGAGAAGTTGAGTAGGGATGTGATGGAGATCACTGTTGAGGCGAGGAAGAGGTTTATTGACTTGAGGATTTTGTGGGTTGGGGCGGTGGTATGAGGGGACGATGTTTTGGGTGTTGCGAGGTAGAGTAGCAGAGGGAATTGGAAGACTTGGGCTGCGAGGACGGGATACGTGATCTAACGAAGCTCGTCAAAAACAACCTTCTCACGCGACAAGATAAGAGACGAACTCACAGCTTTGTATTGATTGACCCAGGGGATGGTTATCAGGGCGAATAGCAACAGCCCATTGAGGTGCGTGGCCACCACGAAGAGTAGCGCAGGAAGAACGGGTCGCCTACGCTGAACCCATCGCGTCCCGGGTTCCGATGCCCCATCTTTGCCTTTATCATCCTGAACGTCCGTCTCTTGGACCCAACGAGCCTGGGCCCATTCACCAAGTCCACTGAAGAGCATGGCTGTGCTCACGAGGACAGCAGCAGGCAAGTAGCTCCCAATCTTCATAAAGGTGGTCGTGCCAACCAGGAGGTAGAAGAAGAACGAGGCGTGCAGACGCTCTAGTAGGTTGTTGGTGGTGCGCAGCGTTGACTCTAGAATCCTGTGAAGGCGAATATGGATACGTCTTAGTGCATCTGAGAAAGTGATACACTGATGGAGGTCATACGTACCGCCCTAGAGCGTGGAACCCATGAGGTCCTGAAGCTGGAAGTGCGAACATGGTGAAAGCGTCGATCCGGAATCTGAGGACCCAATGGCGTGTAAGAAAGTGGTGATTTTGGGTAACTGTTCATACGAGCGGACTTACTGGTGCATCAATCCGTGGACTCCGCTGGCCTTTCCTCGGGCTTGATAGCCAACGTGGCGGAGGATATTCTTGGCACGGTATGCATATTCCTTCACGGCTTCTGTGTTCTTAGCTGCAGAGGGCACCCACGATGGAATGTCTGCCAAATCGCGTTCAGGGAACTCTCCACGTTCGTAGTGGTCGTATATCGTCACGGGTACGCCTCCTGTGTAGACTGAGATCTTTTGGAAGGAGTTGAGCAGATCCTGGTTTGGTAGGCGTCCATTCAACCCCTCTGAGAATGTATAGTTGCGATTTAGTGGACTAATAGAGGCGGTGTATTCATTTGCGTACCAAAGAAAATTCCAAGATGAGAAAATGAGTGGCCAGGGTAGTCGACGTTCAGAGCCGTCCAAATAGAGCCCGAAGACAAGGTCAACGGATCGGCAATAATATCTGCAGGTAACAGGATTAGAATCAACAAAATGAGTATCGAAATATGGGGACCTTACTTGATTGAGATACTCCATGGTACTCTGTAAGCCAGGCTTGCATACCGTCCAGGTATCCGTCGCTCACTATGAAGATCAAATCCTTCGCCCATAACGAATATCCTACACTTTCGGTAAGATCTTTTTTGCCTACAAAGGTGAGCGAGATATACCTTTCAGGAAGGCAGCGAAAGACAGAACTGTTGCAATGCCTCTTAGGTTGAGAGTACCATCACCCTCACCAATCCTACTGAATCTCGAGGCACTGATGATCATAGCTTCCGCTCCTGACGCACGGGGTGCTGATAGGATTGCATACGCGTTGTTACCAGATAGTGTCTACATGAATTTATGGCGTTAGCCTACGGACAGGAAGCCTAAAAGAAGTCCACTTGCCTCGGAGGAAGTAGTTATTTGGTATTTCTGCGTTGCGGCAGGGATTCCCAGTTTTCGAAATTCCGTAGAAATGTAGTCAGCATATCTGAAAATAAAGTATAGCCTCAGAGAAGAGTATCACACGGTTAATGACGGTCAAAGTCTTACTCGTCACTGGAAGCATTGCGGCCGCGGAGAGCATCCAGTGAGTCCAGGTAACGGTCAGCGCGGTGTACGTCTGACCACCCCCAATACGTATTAACCTGTATCCGAAGTGCTATTTAGTACGTACGACGTCGCATTCTACTGGTCCCTTACCTGTGCTGGCTGCAGGGCGTTCTCGTCAATATACGTCCTCTGACCGTGTAATGTAGATGGTATTGTCAGCATCCACGCGTATCCTGCAATAAGTAGAATCAATCTACACATATGTTGGAAATTGTGTATGAGCTACAGTCTATATTGAGCACGTACCTCAAAGCTGGCCATGTCCTCCAGCAGAAGTTGGCCAATGCTCGTTTACGCTTGAGTCGGGCAGCATTTCTATCTCCTGCTCCTCTCAGTCTAGCTCGTATCCTTTCCACTATTCTCAGAGGCATATCCGGGCTTCGCAGTCCTAAACGCTGCTGCTCGAGGTGCCGACGTGATGGTGGTCACGAAGCAAGCAGGTGTTAGGCCCCCATTTCTCAGCGCGTCGCCAACACCGAGCTGGTTCATCCCAGACCACCACCTTCTGTCTCTTTCAGACGTGTCTCAACCGCCACCTGGAAGCGACAAATCTCTAGCTATATTGCATGCCTCCTAAACGACCTCGCCGTGCATCTCCTACAGCTCATGGTCTTTCTGCTGGTGAACAGTTGAAACGAAACAAGCTTGGACATGATCAGCTCGCGTGGGCCTGGGTTGGTACCGAGGTTACCAATGCAGCTCATATCACTCAAGAACATCGTTTAGCTACTTGCGGCTTCTCTGACTCTAGTATCTTTCCGTTCTGCTCCAACCTGTATCGCAAGACGACCGCGAAGCAGGAGAAACCGAAAGTGGAGGGAACCAGGGCGGCTGGGGAACTGGAAGATGATATAATTGTCGTGTCAGACGATGAGACACCTGCTTGTAGCAGCAAGACGTGTAAGAGCAATCCAAACTGCTTGAACTATCTCGGTCAGGAGAAATGGGAGAACGAAGGTTCGCCACCGAAATTTGAATGCTCATGCTTTTACGCGTCCTGAACTTTGTGTCAGCCAAAGCGCGTGATGCTTACCTTAAAGCTACCGACTTAGGGCCTGACCCACATAATGAGTTGAGGGAAGGGAACACCCCTGTGGGTCTCAAGGTATGGACTATACCAGAAAGCTGGTGTGCGTCCGTTTATCTGAAGTTGTGAGCAGAACCTAGGAGCAACTTGTTACGCCAATGCCTTTCTTCAGGTGTGAAACGTGCTCGTCACCGCCGTCGTACAATTCTAAATGTGGGACCAACAGGTGTGGTTCCAAGATATCCCATTCCGCACTGGCGTCTTCAACTGCCAGCCAAGTCAGAGTGGAGAAAAACTTGAGGTGAGCGACTGATATACGTAGAGTTGCCACAACTATAGATAACACATGTTCTTCAGGAATCGCCTATTTTCCAGTTACAGGTGACTTTTGCTGCCATGCAGTCGAGTAAACAGTCGGCTTTTAACCCTGTCAAACTTGTGGAAAGTCTGAAACTACGTACGACGGAGCAACAAGACGCTCAAGAGTATGGCATTTATCATGCTTCGAACATCTTGTCTAACTAGACCATTGCAGGTTTTCCAAGCTGTTTATGGCACATCTTGACTCAGAGTTTCACAAACAGTCAGATGCAAAACTGAAGTCCCTGATAGCAGACCAGGTATGAGAGCAGGACGAGTGTATCAAACAATCATAGGCTTATGAATACCATAGTTCCAAGGCAAACAGACGTACGCGACGATATGTTCGCGGTGTCACAATCGCTCCGAGCGAGAGGCTGAGTTCGTAGAAGTTGAGGTCAATCTGGCGGTGAGTGCACGCAACATATGCACCTGCAGTCGCTTGAAAACGTCTATAGAACAACGCGACGCTTGAAGAGCGTGTTGCAGCCATGCTTGAGCCTGAGACCCTCGACGGAGATAATAAGTAAGTCGATCGCACTAATTCGCTGGTTCAACATGCTGAACAGTAATTCCCCAGATATTTTTGCTCTCAGTGCGAGAGTCTCCAGGATGCAACTCGTCAGACGGAACTCACGGAGCTACCTCCAGTTCTTCACTTCTCGTTGTTGCGTTTTGTCTACGACTTCTCAACCATGGAACGAAAGAAATCAAAGCAGCAGATTTCATTTCCTCCCGTGCTTGATATGTCAAAGTTTGTGACGACACGCGAGAGCAGCCCAAGTACCTCTCAAACCAGCCATAAGTATCATCTCCGAGGGATTTTGCAGCATAAAGGTCCGAGTGCCTATCATGGTCATTATGAAGCTCAAGTATTTGACGTTGAGTGCGCTTGGCCTTAAAAATCGTTTGTCCAATATTCACTGACTGATCCCGTTAGAACGCGTACATGGTATCAGTTCAACGACGAGACTGTTACCAAGATTGAGTCATTATTCCCAGAAACCAAGACGACCCCCAAATCCAGTCAAAGTGGGTCGCAGCAATCTACAAAGTACGTGAGCTGACTCAAGTGTAGAAACCAGTGACGGGGCTGAACTAACATAGATCGGGTAAATCGCGAGCAAAAATGCAAGCCAGTAGCTCCAAGAAGAAAGTCATCAAGGTCGATAGCGATATTGAGATTCTTGAGTAAGAATTCTATTGAAATAATGGTTATTACCGATTGCTCACTACAATATTTCAGAGACGCTACCTCGGGGAAGACGTCTACACCATATACTCTGGACAAAACGTAAGTCTTAGGTTTCTGTCATGCGGAAGATGGTGGACCGTAACAATCATTCTCCAGTCATATCTCCTCACGAGATGCATATATGCTTGTGTATGCTCGTGCCATTGGCGAGAATAGCGGTGTGCAAGAGGCTACTACAATGTCAACTCCATCAGAGCCGGAGAATGCCCACAGTAGCTTGGAGATCGTACGCCCTACTCCGCCACAGCGAGCCTTGGAGGTTGTAGAACATATCAACGCACAGCATGCCCAGTCCTGCGATGAGTACTCATCAAAGCACGTGCCCACCACTAGCTTGGTCTGCTTGCGCTAACCAAGAGTGTTTATCCATAGACAGCAAGCTGCAGAGGACCGGTTCCAAAACATCCGGCAGAGAGTGATGAACATATATCGGAGTTGGCAGCTGTCGAATAACTCAGAGGTTGGTGTACGCCACGTGCATCGATTTAAGTACTAAATGAAAGGTGTGAACAGGAGAGCGTGGTGCTCAGTCGCAAAGCTCTAGAACAATGGCTTTCCCATCATTTGACCACCAGATCTAAGGGCAAAACCGATGCGCAATGCGACGAGATGGAAGTTGGTGAGTTCATGATATGACGTCGTTCTATCTGAGACTCATGGCAGACCGTCCCAGACTCGGGTCCCGTCAAGTTTTCAAGCAGCGATATCGTTTGCGACCATGGCAAGTTGGACCCTGGAGAAGCATCTAGCATGAAACGAGTTCAAAGAGTACGCTTCTACTGTCAACGAAGAGCGCTACAAGCAACTGAGGTGTATTGCAGGCTGCCTTCGATCGCATAGTGGCTGAAGACGAGAGTGAATTTCACCCTGTGCTCGGACCGTTGGACGTATGTGATGAGTGTGTGAAGCGTTCATTCATAGGTAATGTCAACTAAATATGTCGCGAAGATTACGGCTTAACGACTCCTCGCTTAGAACGCCTGTATCAGGTCGAACATCCACGACTCGTCTCCTTGTTCGATGAGATCTACTTAGTTGAAGATGCTGAGTTTGGGTACTGGATTTCGAAACCTTGGCTCAAAGGTCAGTAAAATTGTGGCGTCGTTAATACAGGACATTGAACGCAGCTGTTACAGACTGGAGGCTGGCTAAACCAAAGATGCACAACTATTCGCAGGAAGATCCTCCACCAAATGACCCCGAATTCGAGTCTCATGTGCGATGCGAGCACGGTGGTCTGACTCCTAACACCATGTCACGAAGGCGCATCTCTCGAGAGGTATGAGTGTGTGAATGACAGATGCGGTTAGCTCCTGTGGTCACGAAACTGACGATGGGCTAGGCATACGAACTCCTAAAGTCACTCTTCCCGAAATGGACGACCTTGACTACTGACGACGAAGTTTGTGCAGTGTGCGAAGCACAGGTACATATTTCCAAGGAAGACAAGCGAGGCGCCAGGGTACAGGCTGAAGAAGAAAAGGTTCTTTCCTACACGTTTCTCAAGAGCTCGGTTCTGATGACTACGTAGGCAAAACTGAAGCACATGCATGACAATGCTCTCAATGGTGCTACAAGACTCCTGGAGCATGTTCCCTGCGCATTGGTCCCTGCGCATTTCATACGTCAATGGAAGCAGTGGCTGTTTCGCCCGGCCGGGTTGCCGCGTCCCGAAAGTGTCGATAACGGTCCTTTCATCTGCCGACACGGGCTACTCATCCTCAATCCGAACATAGCCAGTGATATGGACAACAGCGTTGCTGTTATCACACGGGGCGATTGGGATGTTTTGCAAGATTTGTGAGGACTTTTGCTGCTCAATAGACATTTTTCCCTGAAGCTACTCCGACAGATATCCGAGTGGACCATTAATAACACTCGAACACAACGGCGACCGATGGATCCATACCCCGGACGTTTGTGAGAGTTGTCGAAAGGAGAAGTACGTACTCCGTTGCCTTATGGGACAATATCTCATCGCTGATCAGGAAACTCAACTTCGACATGACCGAGCTCACGGTTCGTGTCCTGGGCTCCGACGATCCTGATCCTACGCCACAAACTTACGCCGCGAGAACATCGGAGAAGCTGAAGCTGACGCAGCCAACCTTGATCACCTATGGTTCTCGAAAGAATGGCGGTGTAAGACAATCTAGGCGTATAAGGCAGGTCAAGGAGTCTGGCCGGAAGCGAAAAATAGCTGTTCTTCGTAATATGACTGTGAAAGACGTGAAGATCACGGTAGGTTCTTATAGAAGCATAGTCCAGTAATAGGTGGCTGACCATCCCGCCTGCCTAGATTCAAGACGAACTCGACATCCCGACCATTTCCCAGCGTTTATATTACCAGGGAGTAGAGTTGGAAGACAACGATGCAACGATCGACTCTCTAGGGGTATTGGCGAACGACACATTGGATCTTCGAGAGCAGTTGGAAGATGCGGACTTGCTGGATTCTAACTCCGAGAATGAGCAAATGAAGCAGCGCAAGAGACAACGTCGGGAAGAAGGACCGGGCTTCGAAGGCACGCTCCTGGGGAATGGTGGGCACACGTCGAGTGGTCATTCATCTCACCACGAGGACGATCCAAACCCTGAGCACCCAGAGCCAGGGCATGCCTGTCCTGCTTGCACTTTTCAGAATACACCAGACGCTCTTGCTTGCGCCATGTGCGACACAATATTTTACTCACAATGACATCAGGCAGTCTGTTCTTGATGTTTAAGCGTATTATTTTGTCTGAAAATGCTATAACTTTATACATTGCGCGACATGCAAAGACGGCGAAAGTGTTAAGAATATCTTATTATCTAGTACGAATGGCAACAAAAAATACTACGACAACATAAACGAAGCAAGAACACGACAACAACATCGCAGAATAACGTTACAGTATCCCGAAGCAGACAGTCAGAAGAAGAAACGTACTGCCCTGCTACAATCATGACGCGTGTGCGTAGAAGGGAGGTAAGGAAGGCGCAGGCGGTAAGTTCCCCACGGGGTAAGACAGGGACATCGTGTTACCGGTAGAGTGTGGCCTGACAGCGGGGTCAATCGAGGCTGGGTCAACGGGGATGCCTTGCACCGGGAGAGCTTGGATAGGCTGAATGGTCGAAACACGAGTCTGTTGCTGCAATAACGACTTCGCCGTCATCAGCACGTCAACCTCACTCGACAGAGGGCCAACCATCTCCACCGCCTGAGCAACTGCAGACTGAGTGGCTACCGACACCTCTTTCACGGTCACCTGACTCGCCACTGCCTGCGCTGCATGTGCCGGAGCAATACCTGACGAGACAGCGGCGACTGTACGATCAGCGGCGACCTGCCGTGCTGCTTGAAGCACGACCTGCTGGGCAGCCGCAGCGAGCGCATTAGACTGGGTGGACGATCCGGCCGGCGGGTCTCCGATGCTTTTGTTGTTTACCGCTTGCGCCGTTACTGTTAGTACGTGCTGCTGCTTCGCGAGAGAATGTAACTCGTGACCAGCCTCGTTCGGAGAAGCAACGACTTGTGACTGGGCTTCCTGCGCGACGCGCTGTGCAGCTGTCGTCAGCACCTGTACAACTTGAGAGTCGGGTGCAACCACTGTTGGCCCAGGGGCCAATGGTGGCGGAGCACGCAGCACACCACTGATATTATCGTATTAGAACTATGACCGGATATCTGAATGTCTATGAACATACCGCGGTGGACTGGTCTGTGTTACCACAGAGTCACTCATCACACGACGTGGATTGAGAGCATCACCGACCAGAGACGGGCGTCGTGAGGGTGTGAAAGAGGCATCGACGGCGGTCATGGGTGCAATGTTCACATGTACCGTGTGTGACAACGATTCCTCCTTACCATCTTGTACGAACTAGAATATATCAAAACATTAGCTCGGGGCCGTCAAACGAACATAAGCCATGTGTGACAAACCCTCGCTTGTACTGTGACATCGCAGCTTTCCGCATCAGGTGGAGGTATACCGGACAGTGTGTCCCCCTCCCAAGACAACCACGGCGGAAGAGCAGGGGAAGTATAAGTGACAGGCATGTTCGCACGAGACGCTTGCGGATCCCATATACGCGGCGTCCACGACCACCGCAGTCCAATGTAAGCCACTCCAGGAGGGACACCGGCCAACTTGCGCTGGAACGGTCGGAACGTCCATCCAGTCTCGGTCCTCTTCGCGTCAACGTGCCAGATGTGGTTCCCCTTTGACTTCGACTTCTTCCCTTCTTCATTGAACCGCGAGATGTAAGGCTGATTCCACAGGAAATTTCGGATCTATCGATGAGATAAGTTAGCCATCCCACTCTGAATACAAATACGACAGGTCAGGGGGTAGAAACGGGCTCTAACCTTTTTCATCGGAATCTTTTCTTCAGGGAAGCCTTGTCGAGCGAGCTACAACAAACATGGGCTCAGTCATCTGGCACGAGATCATGAGCAAGCGCAAGTAATTTACCTCTTCCAGAAAAGCGTTAGTGAAGGCTTGAATCCGGAACTTGAATGGGCGGAAATCAGGAGACTCGTCTAGACGTTGCATCTTCTTTGCCATAAGCGTCTGGTGTATTGGTTCACCTTTGGAATCAGTAGCATCCACTATATCAATAGACATATCGTTAGACGCGCCGTAACGTACACAGGACAGTGATAGAAACTTACAGTTCGAACACGTCTTATTCAAGAAGTCAAAGAAGATTCTCTCCACGTCCGCCCGATACTCTTGAGGTATCTCGTTGGTATGATTCGCAGCGCTGTCAGCGGAAGGGGATGTACGGCTTCCACGACGTGCTGAAGAGGTACCCGAAGCGTTTTGAGAAGACTCCCCTCCACCTTCGCGTGGTGACAGCTTATCCGGTGTGGTCTGCTGGTTACCGCGAAAGATGGATTGGTACTCATCGTCTGAATCGTCGTCGTCTTCGTCCCCTTCTGGTGACGGCGCCTGGGTGAACATACCGCCGGATGTTGGTGGACGTGACTGCACGTTGTCGAAAGCAGCCTTGGTAGCACTCAAAGGGGCCGGGTCGATACCGAAAGCGAACGGGTTGGGATGAGACATGGATCCCGAACGGGATACACGACCAATGGGAGGTGGAACTGTAGACGATATTGGCGGTTGGGTCGGCATTAGAGGGTGTGTAGGGGAGGCAAAAGAGGGAGGAGCAGGAGGGTGCGTGACATTTGTGGAGAGAGGTAGTGGTAGAGGGATAGGCAAGCCAGAGACGGTTCCTGGAACACCAGTGACAGAGTGTGCGTGATGAGGAATAGTAGGACGAGTGTCCGACCAGCCAGCCCCAGGGGCAGGGGCGAAGGATGTAGGAGCCAATGGAGCGGGTGCTGAAGCCGGCCCAAGAGGGAGAGATGAGAAGTCGGTGGGAGGGAGTGCTCGCTGCTGACCAAAGTCGAGTCGCGGAGGGAAATGTGTCGAAGGATGCGAGTGTAATGAAGGATGAGAGAGACCCGATGAACTCGGTGGACGAGTGCCGGGCATGGAGGAAGCGGACAAAGGTGGTAACGAAGGGTGTTCTACGATCGTGGCCATGGATGGTGGTATTGAAGACGGTGCTGAGAATGTGAACGAAGGTGAAACATTCAAGTGAGGGACTGAATGAGAGTGTACGGGCGCAGGTGGTGGCATTGACAATGGAGGTTCATCAGAAGGCTCCAATTTCAAGGCTTTAACGACTCTATCGCCGTCCAGGGTCGATGCACATCGTTTACGAGACATTTCTGAGGAGTCCAGTACTCCAGCTGGATCGAGTGACGTGTTTGGAGAGGTTTCAAATCCAAGGCCATTTAAGTGTCGGTCTTGAGAGCCGTTCAATCCTGTGCTGGAGGGGGGAGAAGCACCTGCCGCCGGGACGTTGCTCGCGTGTGGGGAGCTGGCAGACGTAGGTGAACCGGTAGGTTGGTCAGATAGATTCATGCGTGCTGCCATCTTCGCAACCAATAGGACATGCTTTGTGAGTTGGTCCACTAGCGTGGCGGCTGAATTTGTTTGGCCATTCGTACACGCGTCGCTCCCGGAGTTGGCGGTCTTCGCGATGCTGAGTCACATAAGAGCACAGGGTCCACCATCAGTAATACACCCACACGATGTATAAGATACTCACTTTTTCAGCATGTCACCTAGGGCTAGCAAATGCGGATCCGTCGCGTCGGGAGAGTTCTCCTTACTTTGAGGCACTGTGTAAGGCTGCTCGTACCCAGACGTGAAGGGGAAGGAGGTCTCATTTGAGGCTGTCGTGGATGGTGCGCTACTGCCGGACGCAAACCCCAGTTCAGAGGAAGGGACGCTCAAGTGCCCTGGGGAAGCAGATGAGGCTGAACGGCTACGAGAGCCGTCCAGGGCGGTTGCGAGCGATGAACTGCCGGCCATGAAAGAGTTCACCATGCTGTTCGTAGACGGGGAGGACACGAGCGAAACACTTGTTGAAGCAGTCGCTGTGCTAGGTGACGAAGAGATCTGATGCTGGGATTCAAGCGTCTCTATCCCGTTCATAGGTGGGTCTGGGAGAAAGGCCGACGTAGTAGCGGACGGAGCAACGGTTGTCGGCTGTGAAGAGAACTCGGAGAGCATATTTTGTTGAATATGATCTTGCATGGATGAGGTCACCATATCCATTGAACCGAGAGGGACCGACTGCATTTGAATGGACATGGCCATAGATTCAGCGGAGTGGAGTTCGGAGGGGAAGATAGTGGTCGGACCTGAGACAGACATGTGGGAAGCGTGGGCAGAGGTCATGGAGGATGAGTCCTGGTGTGTACCGTTTAAACCTGAGGGGAAGGAGGGAGTGTCCGGAGACTGGTAGGATTGGTACTGCTGGGAGTCGATCGGCGGTGAAGAGCTCTTGACATCTTGCAGCAAGTCCATTGCAGCGGCGAATGAAGGGGTAAACTGACGGTGTAGACGAGATTCTCAGAGGCAGGGCAGGATATAGGCAATGATTACAGGAAGAGCACTGCTCGTCCGTGTGCAGTCGGTGTGCAGGGCACACAATCGATCAGGTTTCGCGACCTGGACGGTGGCAGATGAATGAACGGCAATCATTGGGCGTTGTAGGACTCTGCCACGCACCGATAGAAAGCTCAGCTGCGACAACTTGTTCGGCGACGACTCTGGCTCTCAATTCACCGTTTTTCTGAGCTCGAAGGGCGTCGATAGATACGCGGACCGCACGCAGAGACGCGCGGCGAGCAGCGGGCTGATTTCAAGGCCCAGCACGACTTGCTGTGAGTATTTCAGAAGCGTCGAAGACGTGAATGTTGCGGGGAGGATGGCATGCAGACTTCGTTGTGCTGCGATGAAAGGCTTTCAACTTCAGCGAGTCGGCGGACGACCTCGAGGCGCGAACTTGACTCTCGATTTCCTAGCACATCCCGTTTTGGCTAGTTCATACAAACACGTGCAAACACGCTTACAGCTATCCGTCTGTCCAACGCCTCCCACTAGCCACGCCCCCTACTGACTCTTTTTTTTGTTTCACAGTAGTCTTGTTTTTACTCAATAAAATGTGCATGGTATGTGCAGCGTGTGTTTCTACTCGTCCAGCGAGCACGGTTTTTTCTACGCTACCTGTGCTTAGCCTTTTGCCTCTGCGGGCCATGGGAAAGATATTATCCTTCCCCTGGCCCGCTTAGCGGGCTCAAGCAATTATGCATCCCGTCTCACCTGTCTCAACTCCTCCGTGATGGGGCATTTATATATTGAACCAGCACGCCAATACGCCATTGCCCGGTCATGGCCACATGTCTGCCCAGCAGTCCAACGACCGTCGTCACAACACGCACTTTTCTGGATGATCCTCGACACAAGCGGGCATTCGTCGACAAAGAGTTTCGGAAGCGATAAAAATTGACGTTTCCACATTTGTCAGCCGACATACGAACGAGGCTGTACACTCCTCTCCTGAAATTATTCATGCCCAGAACCTGATCACAAAACCGTCGTACCTCGCCCGCCACCAAGCGCCTCTCTGCTCGCTGACTGGCCCCGCGAGCCCGCCCGACAAACGGACTGAGCTGGGACTGACATTGGCAAGGAAGCTTCTCTCATTGAAGCCTAATCCACGCTGAGCAGCGCTGACCACCTAAAAGCAGTCTGACGCACACCGCCAATTCAAATCAGACGAATACGCATCTTCCTTTCACACATAATACAGCCTGCGCACAGTGACGGAAGCACTCGTGGAATCAATGGCAAGGCGTTGATGTAACACTGCGTAAGCTCACTAGCGTGACGAAAACCTTTCAGAATCAATCAAAATTTGCATATTTAGAACCAGCTTTCCGCCGGTACATGTGAAAGCAGAAGACGACTTGCCTCACTTTTCCTGTGTCTGTACACGCATTCTGCGTCTGACTGCAGGCGCAAAACAAGGAAAAGAAGTCACTTGTGCACGCACACGTGGGGCCCGGGTGAGGTGCGGGCAGTGGTTCTGGTAAACCGAAGCAGGCATTCAAGGTATCATATCTGCTCTGTATGAACTGTTAGTGGCACCAGGGGCTCTTTAGATGTGCGATAACGATGTATTAGAAACGAACCTGACAAGACCTCCGATACAATACATACAAAGTACCAAGGTACGTACCAGTTGCCTCTTCAATATCATCTTGCTTTAGACGGGGATCACAAGAGAACCGACGAGTCAGCCCCGCTGAGCAGTTCAAACAATAAAGTTTGAGAAGACGACGAAAGGAGTGAATGGCCATTCGTGCGATCAGCAATCGGTATAAAGAGAGTCGTCCGATGCGACAAACGACTAACCACTTCCGTAATGCCAATCGTTACTCGGGAGTTGTACATCCCAATCTTCGCGGGTAAATCGATGTTCGACCAATTCACCGGTAGAGGTCAAAGGGAAGGATCACTGCTGTGCACTATCGAAGCCCCACAGATGGATAAAGCCGCAAGCTCGGAAGATATGGCACATGGTTCGTCCTACTCCCACGTAACGACAGCCTTGAGCGAGGAGAACCTGGAGTTCGCGTTCTTCTGTCGCCTGACATAACGTACAACAAGCATTTTCACTAGTTCTTCGACAACCGGGGAAGCGGGTAAGTTCAGGTTGGCGGACTATGAAGTCAGCAGTGTCAGCTGTAAACACGATCAGAACTCACTTTGCGAGAAGTTCATATGACCCAGCGTACAGGCTCTCTTTTCTCACAGAACAGTCCTTCCCAGGGAAGGAAGACGCGTGCCCCACGAGTTGGATGGGTGTACGGACATCTAGACGGAGCGCCGCTCTCCTGTGCGGTTCGCCTAGCCTGAACTTGAGAACGATTGCTGACTCAAGGTGCCCTGGACAGAAGATGATCAACGCCGCGTCTTGCGCTATTGAATGTGATGAGCACGATAAAATCTCGCCGTATGTAGACGTGGGCGGTCGAATGACGCACGCTTATTGCCTGCTTATCTCCTTCGCATAGGTACACAGCGCGGCGGAGGCACAACAGCAAGTGATGGGCCTACGTGGCTTGATAGTCTTACGGAGGCTATGTAGTATATTGGTCTGATTCTCAATTTAGAGTGAGATAATTGATACATCTGCTCGTAGACGTCAGACATGATAAGGCGATCGTATGCATGGCGGAAGATGACGGACTCACCGACAATTTCCCAGATATCATTCGTCGAGGGATTGGCTTGCTGTACTTCTCCTTGTGGTAGCATGAGGGCGGCCAGGCACAGGCAGTCGATTGTAAATATTTTATTGATCGAGAGTTGAGTACTGCGGTAACAGCGGATATTCTGCCGCGGCTGAAAAGACGGCTGGCCACTTCGTGCCAAGACCTCAATATTCGAATCTGCACTTGGTACTCACAGTATCTTCGATACCCATATAACGTTGACTGTGTAAACGAATAGAATACCAACCCTGCGCGGTGTGCAGTCTTCAGAAGTCTGTGTTGAGCTTCGGTGCAAGTAACTTCGATTCGCCTCAAGGCCCTTGACATATGAACGTCGTAATATTTACGATGGATGGAATCATACCGCTAGCATCCAATCTCAAATCTGCCCGTCCGATCTCGAAAAAAATATAGCCTGAAGAAAAAACAAAAGATTTTTCCAGCAAAACAAAGAGACCACGACGCACCGCCAGCTGCATGTTCTCGACGTTGGAAGTTTGGAACACACATAAATTTGTAGACACGCAGCAGGTCTTATGACTCGAGCGATAATTGGCTCTAGAACACGGAACTGCCAATCTCCCTTCGCTGTAATAAATTGGATCGATGTAACAAGCTTCATTTTGGCAAAATGACTGACAGAAGTCGCGGTCTACACGAGTTTGTTTTGCCCTTCGAAGATCTAAGGCGAGCAATACAGTCAAACGGTCATATGAACTACAGTTTATGCCTTGGTATCTCCCACACACCTTGAACATGGTCAGACTTGTGCACCGTACAACTCGGAGATGAAGATATCGATGACTTCCTATTCATCGCTGTCGTCGTCTGCAAAAAGGGAAGCTCGAAGACGTCGACGCTAGCGCCAAGGAGGACAAGTATCGTGTTAGACGCCCATATCGCCTACACCTCAATCCAGCACGCACAAGATGGCGACCACGAGCAAACAATACAAGGCCATCGGGGAAGACATATGGAAAGGCAGAGCAGAGAAGACGGTATGTTGTGTCTCTGTGTTCTCGCAGCAGCTAAGAATGAAACCAGTCCGTCCCTGACCTCCAGACATGTACATAGAACGCCGAGCTGTTTGCGCTCACGTACGGAGCCCTCGTGGTGCAGCTCATCCAGGACTATGAGAACTACGACGAGGTGAACAAGCAACTGGAGAAGATGGGCTATAATATCGGCACGAGGCTCATAGAAGACTTCCTCGCGAGGAGCAACATCGGTCGGTGCGCCGATTTCAGAGAGACGGGAGAGGTAGTGGCCAAGGTGAGGTTGTTTCTCGCCTTTATGTCCGGCGCAGCGTTTCAGTCTATTTATACGGCATGTGTGCGAGAAGGTCGGGTTCAAGTCGTTCTTGAATATTAGCCCTACGGTCACGCACGGCGCACCGACATCCGTGGCGACCTCTCCGACCGGTACCGCTCCCCAGTCCTCCAGTGCTGGTCAGTCGTTCACTCTCACGCTGGATGAAAACCCGTTGGCGGAGTTCGTTGAATTGCCTGAGGAAGCACTGGAGGGAGGGCTGTGGTTCAGTAATGTGCTATGTGGGGTGATACGAGGTGCCTTGGAGATGGTATGTGGTCTATGTGTGTTGCTCGCACGGACGTGCTATTCATCGAAATGTAGATCCAAATGCAGGTACAAGCTACGTTCATCTCGGACGTACTTAGAGGCGATGAGAGCACAGAAATCCGAGTCACACTGATCAAGTACCTGGAGGAAGAAGTGCCTGTCGGCGACGATTAATTGTGCTCGGATTTGGGATGCTTGTATGATAGTGAGACTTGTAGCAACACAGCATGAAATACTAATCGCCTGTTCCCCATGGGATAACTAGTCGCCCCGTAGCCTTCGGATGTTTTCTGGCGACAGTCTTTATGGGTAACCAGCTCAAGACAGCCTCCCGGTCCTCATCCTTTCGAAGAAACCAGAGTAAGCTACTGTATCCCAGTACAAGTAACATCCTTCAGGTGTTAGGATAGTCGTATTGCGGGTCTGTATGCCAGAGATCATCGAGCTAAAATACAACCTGGCGGTTTCCGATCTGCAACGATGCATATGCATGGTCTTTTCATGCATGTAGAGAGGCGATCTCGGATGTCACTACTTGGGGCTTGTTAAGTGGGACAGCAATACTAGTTCTAACATTTTGACTGCCAGGAATTGGGAAGAACTGCTGGCCGAATAGTGATTATATGCGTGGCTACATGGGATACTCGTATGATAGTGTGGTCTATGATAACGTCGAAAGGGATGCTGTACGCTCTGGTTAATTCTGTGTACTCGTAATTTATGTGAACAACGTACCAGCAACCTAGAATCTCTTGCTTTTCCTCGGCTCCAAGACACGCTCGATCCTGTTCAGCCTCTTCGCTGTCTTCATGTTGGACTGAGTGTTCTGGCCTCTGACTGGTAGCTGCAAAGCGTGACGACGACCAACGTAGCTCCCGATGAGCCTGTGGTGCATGATATTCTCCCTGACTTCCCGCTTCAAGTCTGACTCAATCTTGAGGGTCTTGAGAGGGTCGTTGTAGTCCTCCGGTGACCGGCGGGGCTGAGGCAGCGCATTCAGTGGTTTACCGACGGCTGTCGGGTGGTAGTTTATTCCAGCGAGTGGGGCGTGTGCAGGTAGGGGTGAACTTGACGGTGCGTTCAAGAAAGCGGTCAATGCAGTCACTTGCTGCGACGTGAGGTCCTTGACCTTGCATTTGTCGTGTACATGCATCCGGGCACATATCCGTGCTGATGTGTGCTTTCCGATGCCGAAGAAATAGGTCAGGGTATGCTGAAAAGTGTCTTGCCATTAGCATACCATATAAAAGGTCCTTAGAGATAGCTATCTACCTTGACCAACTTGTGGTCAGGCATATTCACACCGAGAATATGCATCGTGAAATGAGCGAGAGTGGAAGGCTGCAGCTGAACAACCCGAAAAGCGCTCGTACAGCGAAGAGAGAGTCTGTTTCAGACTCCGCACCGAACGAGACTTGCTCACCGACCACCACAATCGTTGCACTTCCTCAGGACACGTTATATCTAGTCAAACATGTCTACAAGCCAGGTAGAAGGCCGTCGTGAAGACGCGCTTGTGAAACAGCGCACGCAAATGCGCGAGGAGTTCGAACGTCAGAAGCAGAATCTCATCCAGGAGACCGAGAAAGCCAGGCCTTCTAGCAATCGTTTCGTCGGCCAGAATGACTCCATGGAGGATACGCTCAAGAAGAGCACTGTTGGTCTGGTCAGACTTGAGGAGTTTCAGCAGAGAAGGAAGGAGCTGGAGGAGGCGAAGGCCAGAGAGGCGGCGAGAACCAATGAGCTTAAGTATGTCATGAAACTCACTACACATTGGACAGCCGCTCACAGGACGTGGAGAATTTGCTTAGGGATGAGCAGAAGAAGGTGAAGAAGCGTAAGAAGGTCGCAAAGTCGACCCTGTCATTCGCGCTTGACGACTTCGAGGGCGACGGCGACGAGGATAACGCAGGTGGCGAGACCAAGGAGATTGAGAGACCTTCAAAGAAGGCAAAGTCTCGCAAGAATCCCAACGTCGACACGTCTTTCCTGCCTGACCGCGAACGTGAGGAACAAGAACGACGTGAACGAGAGGAGCTGAGACAGGAATGGCTGCGGAAGCAGGAGGAAATGAAGAACGAGGAAATTGAGATTGTGTACTCGTACTGGGACGGCAGTGGGCACCGCAAGAGTGTAACGGTAGGTCTACTCACAGTTTCGCTCGAAAACATTGCATCTGATCACGCAGGTCATTGCACATTTATCCACGGGCTTTATATAGTGCAAGAAAGGAGACGAGATCTCGACTTTCCTGGAGAAATGCCGACAGCAATTCCCCGAGCTTCGGGGTATCAGCGTCGACAACCTGATGTATGTGAAGGTAAGAGTGGCTATTTTGTTGGAGCACGCAGTATATTGACAGCGTACTCAGGAGGACCTCATCATCCCGCATGTGAGCAGCCTTTTGGTTGACTCGCATATATGACGTTGAACGATTGTTATCTCGTTTAGCACTATACATTCTACGACTTTATCGTGAACAAGGCGCGAGGAAAGTCGGGGCCACTCTTCAACTTTGATGTGCACGATGACGTCCGTCTGCTGGCCGATGCAAGTATCGAGAAGGACGAGTCACATGCTGGGAAAGTGGTGGAGCGAAGCTACTATCAGCGCAACAAGCATATATTCCCTGCATCACGCTGGGAGGTACGTCCAACGCTTGATAGCTCGTACGATGCGGTGGTTTACTCATATTTCCATAGGTGTATGACCCCGAGAAGAACTACGGAAAGTACACTATCGCCTGAGGTACCACTGGACTTTATCATGCCTTAGCTGGCATAACTGCTTTTGTAAGGTCTCTAGTAGCTTGCGATACGGTGATGTATCCTTGTCGAGTCGCATATATATGACTGTTTAACACCCCTTATGTCTCTACAATGCTGTCTATCGTTGTCCATGATATCAAACTCATAATTCGCCCTCTTCGGCAGCGCCTCAGTTTCCCCTGTATGCTCCCATCTTCATTGCCACCTCTGATTCGCTGTAATAAGGCGGACGATTGTTACTAGCTGATTTCTACTCTGTTAGGTCGCGAACCTTTGGAACATTGCAATGCCTTGGCGAACCCTGTAGTGGTCCTATATGCTGTCTTCAGCTGACCTGCCCAAACAGTGGTCAGCCTCACGGATATGAGGCTGATCACTGTTTAGGCAGGTCGGCTGAACGAATTCGTTTCGCGGCTGGCTATAAACACCCGGCTGACTCGAATGAGACAGCCGTGCGGGTATCAAAGAGGCTGACACGTTCTACTCAACGACCATAAGTACCCTGGTGCATGAGCTTGTGAACCCGTTGTCACATTTCTTTCTTACAGTCACCGCTTTCTTCTCTCGCCCTTTCTCCTTCCTCAAGTTTCTTCAATATGCCTTTCACCTTCCTCGGCATGCATCCCAAGACATCGTTCAAGGCCTTCGATACTCAAGCACCCCGGATCGTAAGTCGACGCTGTTTCCAACGTTGCATACATTTGTCTAAATTTCATCTTACCTTAGATGGGTTCTCAAGCCACCGACACACCAAGCGCCTCCAAGATGACCGTCTATCAAGATGCTTATCGCAATGCCAACGCTCTTCTCCGGCAGAAGACTTACAAGACGCAGGCCGTTCACTCTGTTCAAGATGGATCAAAAGTATGTTGTTTGTTTCATCTGGTCCGATAACATATGCTGATGCATCTAGGCCACCGACATCATCTCCTCGAAGGACGAACACAAGGCCACTGTATCTGCCGACCGCGCCGAGGCTGACAAGCTCAAAGAAGAGGTCTCGACTCTCAAGGCCCTGCTCGCTGATGCCTACTCAGCTCATATGGTCACGCAGCAATCCCTAGACGACGCTCACTGCTCCGCCGACATCCTCAGCAATCAAGTCACCGATCTCTCTAGCGCATACAACCACCTCGTCACCGACAATGCCGCTCTCGAACGCTCACTCTCGGATGCTATCGAGAAGGACGAGGCGGACAAGGTTTACATTGGCGAGACTCTGACTGCTTTGTACATTGAACAGGAGAAGACCAAGGCTCTCGAGACTCAACTTGCAAAGTCGGACGATCTCCTCCTTGATGCGCTCAACTCTCAGTTCGACGTGGTTGTGGCTGACATGGAAGCAGCTGACTCGGAGTCCATCACCTCGGAGTTCAGCTTCAGCGCCAGCATCTACGAACTTGAGCTTGAACGCGATATGTACCAAAACCAAGAACAAGAGGCGCTTGAAGCACTCGAGGTGGAGAAGACCGCACGACTTGCTCTCGAGAAGGCCCTCGAGGTCGCTCAGGAGAGGGAACAGCAAGCTATCGCCGTCGCTAAAGCTCACGAACAGGCACGTATCGTCGCGGAGAAGGAAATGCACGAAGCATCTGTTCAACTACAGGCCGCTCTCGCGACCGTCGCCGAGCTCACTTCAGCGATACTGGCTGAAGATGACTTCGACACTACGCCTTCCGACGTTGAGACTGATTGCTCTGTGCTTATGGACAGCTCCGACAGCATCAACGCGTTCGAGTATGTGACCCCCAAGAAGGTCAAGTCGACGTGGAAGCCATTCCAATCACCCAACAAGAGCCGTTCCTGCTTGACGAGCAAAACTGGCTACTTGGGCTTGCCTGATGTTGATCTCTTCGCCGAGACCCCCTTCAAGGTCGCTCGCAACAACAAAGAAAACGTCGGATACGTCTTCCAGGTATGTGGTACTTTTCATTTTGTGGGTTGAGGTCAATACTGACACGTACTGCTTAGACCCCTCACCCGATACGCTCGGAAGGTCTAGTTTTCTGCGATCCTGTCGGAATACGCAACGCTCCTTCGACGCCCGCATCTGGGGACCCCAACCCGTTCATGGCAGCAGCTGTACACGGCTACTCCGACGTCAACACTTTCGGCTACTTCGTGAGTGACCCTACACTTTGTACTAGTCAATGGTTCTGAACCATTGTATAGGATGTCACCGCCTCGCTTTCATGTGACAACTTCGAGGGGACCGCCTTTGTCCTGTCTTCTCCTGCTCTCTCATGAGGAGAAGATTGCCTCCCCCGCTCTATCCGTCTTGAGCTTTTCCTCTTTCCCCCTTCTTTTGACTCTCTCTGTGCTCTTTCTCTTGCTCTCGTTGTTTTACTGGACAGGTTCCGGACTCTTCTCTTCTCTTTCTCCTTTCGTAGGCAGCGCCTTGGTGAGTACTCGTGTTTTCTCCAGATACATCCTCTGATTTGTTTTGTAGACTAGCGGAATGCGGTGTTCCACCCGCTGCGAACCGCACAGTCTTTTCTCATATCCCTCACCCGCGGCGAGCCACCTCCTCTCACGGGGGACTACGACATCATCACCCTTCCACATCGTCATCAATTGAGCGTTGTCATACCAGCTCACCTCCTTCTCTCCTCCCAACTAGGCCGTCTCACGACTCATACCTTCTCAACTTGGAATTCTCACGCGTGACGCCACCCCACTCGGCACGACGTTGATCGTCGTCGGAGAAGGCCGTTTTAAAATGGTTGACCGGAGCATGCCTGGTCGTGGAGCAGCAGAACGGAAGCTGCAGCCAGTGCACATAGCTACAAGTAGTGCCTTGCATGCTGAAGATGCTGGGTGTTCCCTATGGCAGGTGATATGATCCATATGTTGTAGTCGTCACGGTGGTCTTCGGAAATGGGATTATTGGTTGGTATTGATGTTAATCGTCCAACTGCTCTCTTTGATCATGATACAAGGTGCGTACTTGACTTTACAGACAGCGGGTTGGCTTACGGAATGGTACTACCCGGATATCCGTGAACTCGCATCGCACTTCTACCCGATCAGCCTGACATGGCTAAGCCCGTAGTACGAGCCATTTTTCCTTGGGGGTTACATCTTTCTAATTATTGCAATGTTGCAGAACTTCTGACGATCTTGCGCATCCAAGGAACTCCTCAATGCATGCGACAGAGGTACCTCAGTGATCTCGCAAGACCATTAGCTCAGTTCCGTACGTGCTACAACAGCTCAAGGGCTGATTGTCTACCATTCATCTCATTCCGGGTTCTCATAGAACGTTGCATTGGTACAGCTCTGGACGGGATCCGCGGCTGAAAACCGTTGGGATCTGATTCAGATACAGGTCTCAGCAATCATCGAAGTCCGCGTCCACCGGTTGCCTTTCCATCTGAGAGCCATCATCTGGCACATCCTCAGGAACAGTATGCGAGGTCAATCTGGCTCTGGTGAGTTCAATCCGTATCATTGGATACCCCGAAGGCCGTTAAATACTGCTGCCAGAACCTTCGTCTGAGTGTGCCCCAACTTGCCCGACACACTATTACTATCCAGTTCACAACAACACCATGCTATCTCTTACCGATCTCAAAATAGAGAACTTCATCGGCCCATGTTTTCTGATGACTTGGCTGTCACTTATGTGAGTTGACGAAGGTGAAATGATTCGATTGTCGCTGATGTATTACTAGTCTATATGGGCTGTTTCTAGCACAGGTTTACTTCTACTTCACAAATTACCCCGACGACCTGACGGCGAACAAGGCGACCGTTATTCTCTTATGGCTAGTACAGTTATCATTGTACTGCATATACTGCGGTTGACAATATCACTTTCAGTGTGCTGGAATCTCTGCATGTAGCCGCATGTATGCACATTATGTATACATATCTCATCGTTGACTTCGCCAACCCGGGGCGGATATTGAAAATTGCATGGTAAGTTGCAGCGGCTGCGCAATGGTAACTTGTCTGACTCCAAAAGCAATTTCAGGACTGCGGGGGTACGTTGTTCCTTCGTCCAGATAGCTGGAGTTGATTCTCTCTTGACCAGGTGACAATCTATCTCGAGGTAATATGAGGCCAATATTTGTATAAATGGCCTGGAAGCTGATGAATGAACAAGCTCATCATAAGCGGAACTGTTCAAATGTGAGCCCAGCGATGTACTGGACGTTTCGAATAATGTGCGCTAATGCTTCTCGCGTGTAGGTTCTATATATGGCGGATTTGGTGCTGTAAGTTTTCCCTTTGTTCACTATAGAACTCCCCTCAATGAGAGCTTTAGTGAGCCGCAGAGCCCCCATTGCCATTTACCTCGTAAGCTAGTAACACACTGCTACCGGTGGTTCTAATAATCGTTCCCCAGGTCACGATGCTTTGCGCCCGCCTTGATAAGTAGCTCACAACATGTGAGCCGCTTTGCTGACACATTTCAAAACCCTCTAGGTGTCGGATTTAGTGAGTTAATCTCTGGTTGCTTGTATGTCATGCAAAGTACTGAAGTTTCGACCAGGGTCGACGGCATATTTGTCAGTACAAGCGTCTCCCTTCTTCTGATGAGTGATCTGACTCTACTGCAGATACACCGTCGGCACATGGTTGGACCTGGCAATTGCAATTACATATAGAGTCAATTTTCCGTGTTCAGTACAATTCTGCAAGACTAGCACTGAAACTGTGGCTTTTTATAGCGATTTGCTTTGGCTAGCTTTGCCATCAGTGTGGTCATGGATCTATCCGTTACTGCTGCCTTCTCGCTTTCGCTCAATAATAACCAAGTTCTCGCTCATACACGGTATGTAGTTCCTGGTACCATGTGATTTTCTAACACTGTTCTGTGCGTCGTAGAAATACCAAGAACATTATCCATAAGCTCATGAACTATGCGCTAAGTACCGGTATCCTCGCAGCGTGCGTGAATTCCATGCGTAGATCATAATAGTAGAGAGGAAGCTCATTGTGGACAGTATTACATCTGTGACTACACTTATTTTGGTGAGCACACTGTATCTTGTCAAGACCATGCACTTGTTGATGGATCGACAGTTCGATGTTTTCAAACTACAAGTCCACTTCGGGGGTACACTGGTGCTACTCACAAAAGGTAAGAGTATACGGCCATATGCCAACAAATCTGATGTAAGCTTTCCCTTAGTTTATGCGAACTCGATGCTTGCAATGTAGGGTCCCCTCAATGGTGGTCCTGCCTACACACGCATTGATGTCTTTCTATAGGCTCAACATCAGGCAGGGTATTAAGCGTGGTGCAACATTGTCCACTACCAATGGCTTTTCCGTGCATCTTTCCAACTTTCCCGAGCAAACCTTGACGCCTTCCGTAAGCTGTCTTCTCATGTGACCAATTAGATGAAACTCAATATGCCTTGCAATACAGAAATCAAGGTCGAGGTAGCTCCAAGTCTTGCTTCTGACATGACGATTGATGCCTAAATAAGAGTAGTAGCTCTCGTAGTAACTGTACGTCCAACGCTCTGTAGGAATCCTTCGCGTAGACTATCACTGCCAGGGGTCGTGATAATCATGTGGCACCCAATGATCGTATGTACTGGTTTTTTGGAGGAGTGTCATATTGATTGTGTGCGATGTACTAGCGGCCAGTATTGCCAGATGCGAGCGAGACTAGCAGAGTTTAGTCTATCTGTGACCTTGCTCGAGCGACATGGCGATGCTTATAAGTATGCCGATTCACGATTCCTGAGGTACGAAGAAGAATCGTTCCAGTGCGAGCTAGCGCTTTGGACAACTGCGACATGTAACGCGAGTGGTCCCTCAGCGTCTAATTTTGCCAATACAGTGGGTAACAAATTCATTAGCTTTTGCTTGTAGTTGAGCGCTTTTTTGGTGTGAAACAGTTTTCGATTTTTGTAGGTGCCATCACATAACCAATCTGCACAAAAACTATATCAGATCATAGCCCTAGAGAAGGCCTACCCAACCGTCCAACTTTCATCCCAAAAGGTGAAGATTTGAGGAAGTTATAGGCTGGATGGCTTTGGATGACGACTTGAAACTTCAAACTCCGCTTCAAAATGTTATAGCCACCTTGTAAACATCTCAAGCATGTAGTATTACACTTCGTACATGTATTTGAAGTAGGTCCATACTGTAGGATGTAATATTGAACGTGGTGTAGTGTGTGGCGTGATTCCTGGCATGATTCCTGGCATGATTCCTGGCATGATTCCTGGCATGATTCCTGGCATGATTCATGTCATCGGTGTGTCGACTAAACCTTGTCCCAGCTATCGTTATACACATTTTGCCTCACACTTTGTAAGATATCATGCACTTTGAAGATATTGTTAGGTATCTATATATTTCCTTGTTAAAAATCCGGCACACTCGACTGCAAAGCCACAAACATCATGATATCTAAGTGACGTTCATCATAGACTACAATTTGGGAAAAGGTGGGATTTTGATATACTCCTCTCCAGGTTGAAACCATGAAACATTGTCGGGCTCGATCTCCATACGCTCCCCTAGGGCAGTGCCCTTCCCACTCCGTGTACGCCTTTTTTGAGCGTTGTAGGTACCATCTTGGATAGATGTCTTTGTACTGCTCTCGGTTGCAAAAGGCTGCGTCTCTGGTATAGAAAATGAGACAGGTGTTCTCTTGACCTTCTTGACCTGAACTTGTTGGGGAGCCTCCAGGCCATTGTATCTCAGTATTGCTATAGCAATACGTGAAGCCTCGGCCGCATCAGCACTTGACTCCTTGAGATGATACCCGGCATTCTTTCCCGCTGACTTTACTTCTGCAGGCATCTTGCTCTGATTCTTCTTGTCAAAGTCACCCCGCCAGTAGTCTTCCTTATATAGCACAAGACGGGCAAGTGCCAAGAACGGCTTCTTTAAGACTATGGTGATGGTAAGCCCTAGTTTGCATTGAAAGAGCACTTCACCTACTCTTCTGTCCTGGGCGAGTTGATAGTGCTATCATCATTCTAGATAGCATGCGCTGAATGCCTGGGTGTAGGTCATTGGTCGCAACACGACTGCATTGGTGAGCAAGGATGCGTGTCCATTCGGTAAGATGCATGGTTGAATACATCAAAAAGTGTCCGCCGTGTGCGACTGTTTCAGTGGGTGTGAGTACAGCATGCACGAGACCGGGTGGTTGAATTCTGAGATACAAAATTAACCAGATGTTTGTTCAGTCGGGGCTTCACTCACAGTAATGCATCTGGCTCCAAAAAATATACATAGACGTCTGCTATCTCCGCAAGAAGATCCTCCGTGGGCACAGCTATGTGGTTACAGGCCAGAAGAAACTGGATGTAGGCCCGTGATGCGGCTTCGGTGTCTGTGCCACGATCTTTTGGTACAAGGTAACACCATATCTTGACACCAGTTGACAGTAGCATCCATGTACAAAGGCCCGCCGCATCGTGGTGAGGCCACGTAAGAAAGCACGACATCGTGAGCAGCAGCCACCTTCGCCATTTGTCGATGTCACATTCCATGGAAACTGGGCCATTTTCTCGGACACAATTGTATGTGAACGTAAATTCCTCCTTCTGATGTGTCGATGATGCCGTAGATTGCGTGTTAGTAGCTTTCTCCACGTCTAAATAGTTGTGTTGTCAGGGTTGTTATGTTGTATACGTATTGCAGTAACTCTTGCCTGTGTTTGTTCCATTTTCAGACTGTAACGTAGAGCTATCTTGGACCGTATGTTCGTCTGTCCTCTTCTTCTTCGGTCTCAACTCATGTTCTTCAGAGTCTCTCCCTTTGCGCTTCTTGCTTCCTTGCTTGCTGTTTTCTG
This sequence comes from Irpex lacteus, assembly GCA_001986395.2. NCBI lineage: Eukaryota > Fungi > Basidiomycota > Agaricomycetes > Polyporales > Irpicaceae > Irpex > Irpex lacteus. The sequence goes on along the minus strand of MQVO02000004.1, from coordinate 328,894 downwards.
TGTCTTTCTGGTCCGTGTCGGTTGGTATTGCTTGGACGTTCTCGACACTGTTCTTCTCGTCTTCATCTGATTCAGAAGCTGTCAGCTCAGACAACCTGTCGTCCTCAACCTCCTCGACCTCTCGACCTTTGTTCGTCTCTCTGGCTCCTTTGACGTCTTTGCCAACAGTGTTTACATCCTTTATTGGCATCTCTTCCTTCTTCGTGTCACCTGACTTGATCGGTGGCACGAAAAAACCCAGTGTGCGTGTTCTACTCCATGCGAAGGTGTCATCAGAGAGCACACTGCAAAATATCTGAGTTAATGTCTTTGCCTGTCTTTTGCCGGCACTTACTTTATCACTGACGGCGCAAATCCTGAAGGTTGAGGTGCGTCTAAGCAGTTGAGTGGATCTTTTCCCTCTTTCACGGCTGTCAAGAACTTTGCCATATCACCAGATTCTGTCAAGCTGACGCCGTACTCCTTGTCATCTGGGTCTCGATGTTTCTGGTGAGCTTCATGTCGTTTCTGAGTGCCTAAAACCATACTGTTTGTAAGTAAAACATGACAGCCAATGTTGTCACTCACTCTGCCATTCGAATGTAAAAGAGGTGTCACCGCGCTGGCCTGTTGTAAGCAATCCCAGGCTCTCGGCGTTCCAAGCCCACCGTCCCTGCGGCTTGATGCCCTTGAGAACAACTGCGCGACCATTGCTTGAAATCTCGCGTATTCGCTCATCGAACTCCAGTGATGCATCTTCTTCAGAGGAAACCAGTAGCTCTTCAACGAGAGGAGGATATGTTATGCCATTATATGTCGACGGGGCTGTTGCATCTTTTCCTTTGCTCAGCAGCTCTATCATCTTCTCGTCTGCTGCCATTGTCTCCTATACATGTGATTAGGTCAAGGTTGTGCAACTGTAGGTGAGTTATACCTTTGTTACACCATTGATGTCTATCTGAGGTGCGCCACCGATGATCATGCCGTTGAAGAACTTGAACTGGCGCAGAGGCGCCCCGTTCAGAGTTTCCTTTGCGTATTTGTACTTGTTGCCTTCGAGAGGGAGTGCTTGTTGTTTGAAGAGGCCTGCATGTATTGCAATGTATTTAGATGCTATATTACGAGTTCTCTCAATAATTGACATTACCTTGTGTCGGAGAGTCATGAGACGGCAGACTGTTTTCCTGGGTACCCTGCAGATGAGCACTAGGATCATCTTGCATATGTTTCTGGAAGACTTGTAAATGACCAGTCATGAAATACAGTATTTAAAGTATACTGACTTCGTGTTGAATTGTCAAGCCACTGCTGGAAGATGTATTCGTGGGACGTTCTGCAGGGTCTTCTGTGCAAGACCCAGAATGATCTCTAACAGAGACATCTGTTTCCCGCTGCTTGCCTTTGTCTCCTGCCTTTTGAGCTGGCTCACCCTCAGCGAGTGCGGTAACCAGGGAACTTGGGGATCTGCATATATATGAGAAAACATCATAGGTGAGATATAGAAGAAAATAGACGATGTGCTTACAAAGAGACTTGAACAGGCAAATCAGAGCCATCTTCGCCAATGTCGATGGGGAGAGCGCTGGTGCCTGCATTGAGTGCATTGTCTGCACCTTGCAGTACCTCATCTTCTGCTCTAGACATGTGTGCAGATTGGGCGGTGTTTAGCAACTGATTACCTATTTCTGTATATAGTGCTTTGTCAGTGTTTTAACGGCCATTGATGCTAATGCTAGATTTACCGGTCTTGACTGGCAATTTACTTAATGCTGCAGCTGCGCTCCTGTTTGTGAAGAGCTTCAAAGATACAGAGAGGTAATGTGCTATGTTGGCAGTGGTCCAATTCATGGTTTCGATTATAGCCCTTATGTCTGGTCGACCAGCAAACTGTTGGAATCCAGGATGACTGATAGAGCTTATAGTGTCGACGTTCCACTTGTCCCAGTGTTGACGGCCACTCCTACGGGTTACCCACACCAGAAAACAATGCCCAGGGTGTAACATCAGCTGCCGTGTGGTCAAGATAGGGTGCTTGCTTCCGTGTAGAATTGTCACGTCCGCCACCTCCCAGCCAACCTCGTTGCGGTAGTATATATGGGTGTCCGAGATCCACACATCGCCACATTCACCACATTCCTGTAGAGGCTCTGCCTCTGAGGATGACAAGAACATTGCATGTAAAAGATAGACTCGGTTCTCGCCACGGATAATGCGACTGCGCTGGTTGTCATGCTTCTCGACGATTGAGACCTCTTTCTCCAACAGGCCGTTGTGGACCCAGAGTATGTCAATAGAAGCCCTCGCTGCTAGTGCCCGAGCTTCGTCACTCATGAAGCCTGAACAGAGAGTGTGAGAGCTGTGATGTAGAACATGAGTGTAGATGTTTACTCTTCTTTCCGCTCATGACTATATCCAGAATTGGGAAGCGTTTGCTAGTTGAGGTAGGCATGGTGAGGACAGCGATAGGCTTAGTAGCGTAGTGGTTGTGGTAGCAATCAGCAAGGTGGCTAGCCACGTAAGCGCTGGCATGATGCCAGGCATAATACTTGGCATGATGCCAGACGTGATTTCAGGTGTAATGCCTTGTATAATGATCAATGAAACGGACTGGTTCTGATAATAAGCATGGAGTTCTGGTCTTTATTTTCTCGATCTTCTCACTATATTAGCATTGCATGATGACCGAAACCTTTATCACCCACATCAAGACATTTATAATTTGAATGTGTTCACTTTCAGTCAATACAAATACATTGATATTCAGTTCGGTACTGGTACATGAGTGCGAATTTCCCTCTCATTATCGTTGATATTCAAGCAGGTGGGGGCAGAGTGTCCATGGCCATTTTACGCGCGTTGTAACGAAGGTTGGTCCTTGGGACGTGTCTTTTTGCAAGGCTCTGTCTCCATTGCGACGCACTCAGCGGCTGCGCACCTCCCTCCAAGATCTTCTTCAGCCGACCCGCGAACCACCTTTCGTTGTCGGGACTCCAGTAGTCTTGCGACATTCCCGATGCAGACCAAGTTGATGCTGAAGGCCACCAAGATCTCCAAGCTGCCCTCGATGGGCCTTCGTTGTCGTCTTCTGTAAGTAATATGAGTTCGCTATTACGTCCATGCACAGACTCACCTACCAGGTGTGACTCTGTACACCCCGCAAATCACGTCGACTTGGTGCCGCAGCAACGTGTCGTCCACGTAGTACCTGTCCCCGGTAGTGAGCAAGTCCTCGCGGGTGTGAAACCCACTGGGACCTCTCATCACCTCCTCCTCGTCTGCGTGTGACTCTTTTGCAAGACGCCAGACAATGCCCCCTCCTGTGAGTGCCGCGCGCCCGTGATATGAGTGTACCACGGCATCGCGCATGTCTTCGTACATGCCATAGTCGTCGAGGGAGAATACGAAGTTGCGCGGGCGGGTTCCCATGCCTAGGGGAACAGTGTCGTAGAACATTGGAGGTGGTGGTGCTCGCGACAGTGCCCAGGGTTGGGAGTGGCGGCTTAGTGTTTGGAAGGGCACGCCCCATTCGAGCAGCGTAGAGGTGATGTCGTAGAGCGAGGGCGAGTGGCATTTCCTGAGGATGTGGTTGACCGAGACCGGGTCCTGAAGGCACAGTACAAATGGTACATCGTCGTACTTCATGTCCTGCGGGTAGATCATGTACCACTCATATGACGCACCGGCCTCGCCCCTGTGCCCCTTTGTCGTGTATACTACCAGGTCATCACGTCTGCGACACGGATGAATATTGACCGAATTTGCGTCCACGTCTATTAGACCTGAAGGGGGGTGTGAGAGGGAGGCCGGGTCTACAGTCAAGCAGTCTACCAGTACTCGAGCACGCTGAGATATCCTCGGGGGCAGGTCTTCGTGAAGATGTCCTAAAAGACGGCCGAGACCCTTGTCTTGCTCTACATTGCCCGCCGGTACCGCGAGGTCGCCTGGGCGCGTTATGAGGCCAAGGCGGTCGGTCAAACAGCTTAAAAACCCGACGAGAGTGGACACGTTGTATTGAGGGTGTTCTGCTACCAATTCCATCTTGTTTCAGTCTGATCGCACTTTGTCCTGTTTTATGATCGCTTACCTGGTTCCGTGGTTGGACGTGTATTCTCTACAGATATGGTGTAAGTTTTTAAGCTGTATTTCGGCTTTGCGGGCATTGTTTAGGGGGTAGCTACTTACCCCGGGTCACGTCAGCGGGGGTATCTCTTCGCGAGGTGCCAGCTTCCATCCTAGAGAGGGCTTCCGAAGGTGCTTGGTACGTGCGTCCGTATCGCTCCCGTGCACTGGACCTCTGTCTTGGGCTTAGCGAACGCTCCCGCTGCTCAGTTGACGTTTTGTCAGAGTCGAGCTCGTTCTGATAAGTGTACTCCGTGTAGCGTGTTTGATTTTTAAACAAACTATTGTGCTTACCTGTCTTCTCTCTGCCTCGGTAGGCGCAGGGTGCTCTCCAGATGGACCTGCCTGACCGCCTTCGGCCGTAGTAGTAGTCATGCTATCGCCTACCAGCATATGATCGTCCACGTCGCTTGAAAACCCGTAGGGATCTGCGCCGGCCTGTGGCGACCCGTAGAATGTGACAAATCTGCCCCGTCCTTCGTCCCATTGTGCGTATTCGACGTCCTGTTCGGGGACGGCCTTGGGGTCGAAATCCTGGCAGATGTCGAACTCGTTCCTTACCGGATTGTATTTACGCTGACTTGGCGCGGTGTCTGCCCATAGCACCTTCCAGTGCTTTTGACCGACGAGTATACGGGTATGACTGCCGTCGAATTCTTCTTCCCATCGATACACGTTGCACTTGTGACTTCGGTTGGGCAGCTCAAGTTTGGCGTGCTCGGCGGCACGCCGCTCGATTTTCTGCTTCTCCGCGTCGCCCATCTTCGCCATTCTGGCAGAGTCTTCCTCCTGGGTTTCTCTGAAGAACTCGGCCATTGTCTGGCCTGCCCTCTGGCGAGTGGATGGGTCTGCTCGAGCCTTTGTGGCAGCAGGTCGTGACATGACAGGTGTAGGCGCGGCGGCTGATGACATGGGAGCATCGGACAGTGGTCTGTTCTGCTGGTAGGCGGGGTCTCCGAGTGTGTGGGGGGTATCATGTTGTGAAGGGACGATACCATACTCGAAGCTGTCGTTGTCGAGGTCTATAGCCTGAGGCCAGGCCATTTGGGGTGCGAGGCGTGCCACACCGCGACTCCGAGCGATTTCTTCTTCGCTGGGAAGGTACGGAGAGGACCAAGTATGATCCGAAACACGAGGGTGTCGACCGTAGTAGAGCCAGACAGGTAAGGCAAACCTCGTGACGAGGTCCTTAACCTCGTTCAAGTACGACTCGGGCGCGCCGCTACGTACGTCCATTATTAGCCCAGCTCGACGAATGTGCGCCCCAGACGTAGAACTCGTCGCTTGGCAGATGCTTGACCGTCGAATGGCGTCAGCTTCGTGTACCGTGAGATAGTCGTGTTTTAGCAAATGTTCCAGCCATTGAGGAGGCAGGAGGTAAGAGGCGTAGGTCAGCTTAGCTACGCTCACCCTGAACGCTGCTTTGGCTCCCAGCACGCATTCCCTCGCGTCCTCTTCTATTTCCCAGGTGTCCATGAGGTACCCGTAGTCGCTGGGCCAGCCGCACAGTGCGTCAACCTGTACGAGCAGAGGGGTCATGTTGGACAACGGGAAGGCTTTCGTCATTGCCTCCATGACCTTCACGAGTAGATCCTCGAGAGCCTTCCATTTACGAGCACCGCGAAAGGACCACCCTTTTGCTCCAGTTGCCGTATATACCGGTATGAGTTTCGAGTCCGATAATGGCTCGAGCAGCCCGTCGCAGTCAGCCTCGAATGAACAGAGCGACGTCCAGTACCTGTCCTGTCGGGATATGTGGGTATAGAACCAGGTCCACGGGTTTGGTGGCGTAGCGGACATCGCTTCCTCCATGGCCCACCCTGGTGCCATCGTCGGGAGACGGTGGATGTTTGGTGATACGTAGAGACCTGGGTTCTCGGGCAGGTCATCCTCCGTGGCCCAGATAACGGCTGGGCTGTCGAACAGGCAAGGGAACACGGACATTGCAGCCTAACGTTTTGTATTTGGTACTGTTAGCTAAAAGGCTCATTCGTATATCCCCGCTGCTCACCTGCGACTACAGTACCCTTCTGAAGTGTTTAGTACGTTCGTACTCGCTATGTACACGAACTGTATGACGTGTTATCGTCATTGTTCGCTTCATCTAGATGGAATAAGCATTTGCTTACTGTACTGTGCTTGCCTTGGGAAATACTCGTGAACACGTCGGCCCAGTCGTCAGTAATCTCGTGCTAAGCATCATAGCTGGATTAATATTTTTGTCGTGTACGTGCTATGTGTCGTTATTTGTACGTACCACGGGTGCTAAGAGTGTGTGAACGACACGGCAGGGTCTGTCTGACTCAGTTGAGGGTCGTTGGTTGGAGCTTCGGTTTTGTGTGAGGTTCACCGGATGGGGTACGCGCAGGCTGTAGTAACGCGAGAGTGACGACGCAGTGGATAATCCCCGTGCGGCGATAATGATGAGGACAGTGACGACAGAGAGAACAACCAGGAGAACTCGAGCGACGCGGCGGATGATCCACACACGGCAACAACGACAAAGACGACTGGGAGAGCGGATATGACGACGGCGACGACGAGAACGACGAGGAGAACGACCGACGCGGTGGATGATCCGCTCACGGCGGCGACGAGAGCGATGTAGTCACGATGAGGCTTCGACGAGGAGGATGGCGATGACGAGGAGGACGGAGATAACGAGGAGGGTAGCGGCGACGAGGACGACGGGGGCGGCAAGGAGAGCGACAACGAGAACGACGGCGACGGCGACGGTGAGGAGAGCGACAACGATAATGACGAGGAGAACGACCGACGCGGCGGATAATCCACTCACGGCGGCGACGAGAACGACGGGGTCACGGTCGGGCCTTGACGACGAGGATGAGGTGATGACGAGACCAAGGCGAACGATGAAGAGGACGACGACGACAGCGAGGAGAGCAACGAGGAGAGCAACGAGGAGAGAGACTGACGCGGCGGATAATCCACTCACGGCAGTAAGAGACAAGTTTCGGGCGTCTCTTTAACTGTGCTTGGACGTCATTAACATCTGGCCAATTCGGCGCCTAGGGACTTAGCGGTGGTGGGCACGTTGGCCATGCTTGTCTCTCAACCACCATGTCCTCCTCCTCCTCCTCCTCCTCCTCCTCCCTGCTTCCTTCTCGCTATCTGGCGTTGTCGCCGGGTACCGAGAGCTGGGGCGTGTGATGGCGCCGCTGTCGTGGTCGTGGTCGTGGTCGTTGTGGTCGCCGTTGTGGTCGTCGCACGGGATCTCGTCCTTGGCCTTCTGTCTTGCTGTCCTGCTGTCTGGCGTCGTCGCTGGGTACCAGGTGCTGGGGACGTGGGACGGCGCTGCTGTCGCTGTGGTCGTCGTGGTCGCCGTGGTCGTTGTGGTCGCCGTGGTCGTTGTGGTCGCCGTCATGGTCGTCGCACGGGATCTCGTCCTTGGCTTTCTGTCCTGCTGTCCTGCTGTCTGGCGTCGTCGCTGGGTACCAGGTGTCGGGGACGTGGGACGGCGCTGTCGCTGTCGCTGTCGCTGCCGCTGCCGCTGCCGCTGTCGTGGTCGTTGTCGCTATGGTGGTCATCGTGGTCGTCGGGTCGTCGGCCAGGTCCTTGTCCTCTGCCTCCTCGTCTCCGTCCTGATGTCTGGCGTTGTTGCTGGGTACCGGGTGCTGGAGCCGTGGGTGGCGTCGTCGTTGTCGCCGTCGTCTGGCTGGTCGCCCTCGTCGTCTTCGCTGTCCTCCTTGTCGTGATCGGTCTGTACGTCGACCTCGCCGTCCTCCTTGTCGTGATCGAGCTGGTCGTCGACGTCGTCTGCATCGTCATCGCCGTGCTGGTCACGGTCTTCCTCCTCCTCCCTGTCTCCGCCTCGCTGTCTAGCGTTGTCGCTGGGCATCGCGTGCTGGACACAGCATTGTCGTGCTCTTGATGATTCCTTCGTCTTCGTCCTCGTTGTCTCACTTTCTGGCGTCGTCGTCGACACAAGGCAGACATTGACTGTCGCCTCCGTGCAATTCGAGTTAACGAAATCGGCATTGCTCGTCGTAATCTAGGTGTACATGGGGTTCGTTCAGGCTCTGTTTTGCCGGTGAGTTTCTTCGTGTCGCGGGTTCACCGTAATTGTCTCACCTGATTCAATCTACCACTAGACTGTACATCTCAATACGCACAGTACAGTGTCTCGTCGAATCACTGTCGGGAGACGATCAGAGCACGGTGTGAGCAACCGCTTTACGTACGTCAGACTGTTCTCTCACGCTGTCTTCTCTCGTGCTCACACCCGCGCCCGCCTTGCTTCCTGATCATCAGATTTAATGTACTGCTTCTGAGTGGTGTACGGTGGGTCAATGGAGGTGCTTGTTATACATGTGGTTGGATCGTGGGCGAGTGAGCGCTTTTCTGCGTCGGTTCAACGGCCTGCGTAGATGCGTCTTCCGGCCATAGCTGGCCGTCAGTGGGGAGGGAGGGAGGGGGACAATAACGACGACAAGCACGAGGAAGAGGACGAGGACGAAGTCGAGGACGAGGACGAGGGATGAAGTGGTAGCTAAGAAAAAGGGAACAGATTTGAGCAGGTAAGGCAACTCCAGCCGCATGCCATCACGATGACCGCGTGGACTGCGATCAATGAGCCATACTTCAATCCGTGCTGACGACTGGCTCTCCTTATCTCGCAGTGTCAGGGGTATTTGGCCCCAGGGACCACGATTTCGCAATTTGTGTTCCCCTGTGCCCCCCCTCTCTCTCTTTCTCCCTCTCTCTCTCTGTCTTCGCTGTCTCTCTTGACTCTGCGTTCTCTCTCGCTGCCCGACTCACCCTCTACGGTCGTCCCGCGTTTGTACCGTAGCCCTTGATACTCGGTACGTCTTTTCGACGGGGTTTCAGACTACTAGATGCTTTGTCCCTTTCCTTGCACTATGATGGGTACTTGATGCTCGGTTCTCGTGCCCTGCATACCTGTATCCATCCGTCCAGCTCTTTGTGCATCGGCTCTCTCGCTGACTGTGATACTGTTGGGTTTGCATGTCTTGCGCCCCCTTACTTGTTCGATTTCGTGCAAGCATTGCACAGAGTGGACAGTGCAGCCAATTTCAGTCTCGGCCGAGTTCGAGAGGGCATATAGGGATGAGTAAGACGTTTTCACGCGATTTTGGAAACTGGCGCTGACCGGTCAGCGCCAGTTTCCAAAATCTCGTAATTTTCGATGAATCAGCGTTTGCTCTATCGGACCATGTGTCCGAACCATGGCTAACGGACTTTGTTGTTTTTAGATGCCCAACGTCGACTCCGAGGAGTATCCCGTCCGTCTTCCCAAGACATCCCCGGTGGTGCGTGGGCTCGCCAAGCTTAAAATCTCTGGCCGCTCGCGCTCGCTGCCCGACCTGTATAAGTTCGAGGGAGTCCACCCGCATCACCGCGTGAGGCTCCCGACAAGCTCCACTTATATTTACCTGGTCGATGCCTCCGACGAGGGAAAGGACACGTTTGATCGCATTTCAGATGCTCAGAACGTACCCTCGGGTCCCATATCTGGTACGTGTCCCTTGGATATTCTTACGCGTTTGCTCAGGCGGCTTGGTAGGACTACGTGGCTTGCTTGAGCTGAAGCCTGGTGACGCCGTCCTCGCTCGCCCCATCCATCGAGGCGGTGATCCTCTGGCAGATTGTTTGCAAGTGTTAGTTGGTATCAAGTATGTAGGGTCTCATTAGAATAGGAGTGTGTGTTTACGAACGTCGCTTAGATTGGTCCGCCAATCCAACGAGCACATGAAACTCCTCTTGAAGGCGGGATACACGCAGGACGATATTGTGCGCATGCTCGATGCCATCACTAAAGCACGAGACGCCATGCTTGGGTCGAAGGACTCGCGAACCGCTGAAAAGGTTGGATTCGAGAATCACTGGCGAGCTGTGCCCATTGGCAAGACAGCTCACTGTTACGGACACAACGACATGGTTCAGCAGAGTTGTACGGTATGGGGTCCTCCGGGAGCGCTCAAGACGTATGACGGAGTGCCGGATAATTACCAACGGATGATTCGTGGTTATCTGAACGTGAGTACAGATCCTCTCAATATTTCATGTCTTCTTTCTTACTCTGTTACAGGCAGGTACCGAGATCAACGCCGTTGCGTGGGAGTTACAGGGTCCACCTCCTGTAATAACAGCCTTCCAGAATTATGGCGACCAGGTAAACACGCCTCGCCTTGGACACTGGAAGAACTTCTTCTGGGGGACAATGCAGACTAATGTCGCGCATCCTCAGCATATCAGCAAAGGTGAGTTTTCCTTTTTTGTCTTTCCATCTGCACCGTACTGAATTCAAGTAGAAGAGGGCGGCCTCGTAAAGGCTATGGGTTCGTTCGGGGGCCCGCACAAGGACAAACACGACTTCGTTGCAGGGTTCACTTGCGCGACCTGTCTGTCAGACTTGCACGAAGGAGATGGTCGCGAGCCTGGTCGCCTTCACTTTCTTGGCCAGGGTGTCTGGGTCCGACTCGAATACATGACACAGCTTTTCTTCTCTGGCTTGCTGCGTCACGGAGGAACTGCGCCTTTGGTTCCAGATGACCAGGAGATCTATCCGTGGGAGACCCGGATGATGCTCATCTGTTATCCCTCGACGCTGGCAATGACTGGCCAAGCGAAGCAGCCTTATGCGGCGCAGCCGTTTGCGCCAAAACCCACGTATCTCTCACCGGAGATGACGGGCGCTCCTGTCTTCAAAGAGGATGGGAAGAAATGGTCCGGCCATGCCAACAACGGTCAGGACGGGTGGGTCACGATGGAGGACATGTCCCTCTTCAATTATATGGTCCGCGGTGCCCTCCAGCGATGCCATTTCGACTTTCGCCAGCTTCCAGCCTCGCTCGACATACACATCGACAGCCAGAAATTCATAGAAGCTTTCTCTGTAGTCATAAACGGTCAAAGAGTGCCCGCGGAACCCTGGGAGCGGGCTATGAACAGCAGCGTCCAGGTCCCTTTTTCTGAACAGCACAGGGACGCGCAGGAGCCTCTCCTGAAGACTTTGTACGACCACTTGATGCAGGGCATACCTTCCGTGCACGAGAATCCGTACAGCGGGTGGGACGTGACCGGCGAGGTAACTATGGACGGCCGCCCTAAGAACAGTGAGTTTGTGTGATGCTCGTTTCATCTCAAGTCTGACATTGTGTCCAGGCCGTACTGCAACGTCGAAGTCTGCTTCGGGCTCCAAGCGTGCAATCGAAGATGTCGAAGACGCGGAGGAGAGACCTGCAAAATGTTTGTAGACTTACTGAGTATATGTGCTGTCCTCCCTTACTGACCATACCGCAGTGAGTCGGTTACAGAAAATTGCTTTGGCTCAGGCAGAACGAAGGGCGGCCGACCGTTTCCCTATGGTTGATCGCAACTTTAGTCTGCTACAAGCTGCGATGCAACAGAGGGCCCGCCCTACCGGTGAAGACAAAGACACAGCCAGAGACAAGGATGCAGGCGGAGCTGAGGCTGAAGGTGACATGGAGGAGGCGCAAGATATAGAAGAAACAGAAGAGGAGGGGGCAGAGGAGGGGGCGGAGGAGCAGGAGCAGGAGCAGGAGCAGGAGCAGGAGCAGGAGGAGCAGGAGGAGCAGGAGGAGGAGCAGGAGGAGCAGGAGGAGGAGCAGGAGGAGCAGGAGGAGCAGGAGGAGGAGGGGCAGGAGGAGGAGGATGAGCTCGACTCTCCGCGGCTGGTGTCGGTGCGTTATAGTATTTCTCTCATGGGTTGTCTTTCTAACATGCAGTTAAGCAGGTTGTTCGTAGTGCAAGGTCTGTCCATCATGGCCGTGTTTCGTTTTATGTGTACTGATACTTGTGCTGCTTGCAATCAGATCAAACGCACGGCGTCCTGTCCCAGCGGACCCTGCATCTGATGCACAGGCTCGGTCACTTCGCAGCTCCGCTTATGCGGCCAAGGCCGTCGTGCCTCCATTGTTGCCGTCTAAACGTGCAGGCATGCCACCTAAGTCCTTGGTGTCCATTCCTCGTTCCGCAACTGGTGTTCATGTGCCATCTAAGCCCGCTTCGTCTTCTGTCCAGTCTGGTCTTGTGCTCCCGCGCCCCACTGCAAATGATCCTGATGTTGGGACAAGGACGAGGACACAGGCATCTCGTGTCTCTTCGCGCGAAATGCGTGCATCGACACCCGCTTCTTCAGGCTCAGCTCTGCAGCCTGTTGTCACATTGTCTGAAGAAGTAGTGACTTCACGCGGAGATGCCCTGGAATCCACTGGACAAGTGCGTACAACAGTGTTTTTTTTTTTCCTGCTGTAGCCTGCTAACATTGGATCTGTAGGGCGATTCTGAGCATGAGACAGGTGGTACAGAGATGTCGTCGTTCTACATTGGCGCACCTCCCCGTCATCGACTCCCGCTCGGTGTTCATGTAGCGCATGGCCACTCGGAAGAGAAAATTGTAGGTGCTGGAGAAGGAGGGGGTGCAAGTAAGGAGAGGGGTGGCGATAAGGACTCTGGTGTAACCTCTGGGCCTCTAAGGGACCGTTCTCGCCCTGTGCTGCGTAAGCTGAGACCTCGGAAGTCGAATATTGTTTAATAAATCTGAGCATGTTCACCCAGGATCCTCTTTCTTTGGTCGAGAGCTTCTTGCAGTGACTCATGGCTTGTTGCAACAAGTGAACGCGGTGGATATCAGAAGTGCGTCTGCGCCGGTGCTCTCCAGTGCCCTTGATTGCCTCGACGCCATTGATGCCCGTACTGTGCCACTTGGTCAGGTACTGGGTGACGTTGATCTGCCAGCGTATTCTTCCTCTATTGCAGACGTGCTGAACTACTGCACGGGACAGTCTATCTGGATAAATTTCCACCGGCAGAGAGTCATTCTGTCTCAAAGACGTGTGGCAGAAGGTATCGACGCCCTGATCGACGGTCGCTGTCGCAAAATAGCCCAGGGCAAACCCCCTCGTGTTGGCGCACGGGGCTGGTTGGCCAAACTCACCAAGAGTGTCAGATTGTCACTTACTTCTGGTGGGCCGATTATCTTGAACTCAGCCGATTACATCAAGAACGAGGCCATGCATCACAGTACATATACCGACGACACGCCAATTCAGGGCACCGGAGGGAGACGACGGAGGCTGGCTTCCTACGAAGTCGCAGACGAAACGATTGAAGTCACACGAAGAGCGCTTCACTACTGGATGGGGTCCAGTTCGTCTTTTGTTGCCCAAGCCCGCGTTCATCTCTCCAACGTTCTGCTTCGGTACTTAGGCGCTGGATGTCTGCTTGTGCCGTCGGTGTGGAATGTCTACCTGACGTTACCTCCGTGGCTGTTCACAGAGGAGTGCCCCAGGATATCTGATGTTGGAGCCTCCGCGGGTGCTGTGTTCGTTTCGAGTTATCTTGCTGGTCTCTGTCAGACTCTGGATGCTGTTACTCGCGAGTATCCCTCTCTGGTCGCGCAACTCGACGCTCTCCAGGACTCGTACATGAAAAAGTATGACAGTACCTGTGATCACTTCCGTGGGGTTCTTGCAAATGACACCAAGCAGGAAAACCTCCGAAAAGAGGTCATCGCCGCCTCGAGAAAGGCCAGATCTGTTCCCACTGTTCCCCTGCCTCCAGCCACCTCCACCGTTGCAGGCCCTTCTACAGGTGCCGCTGCAGAACCAGCGGACGTTGTCCCATCCTCTGTGACCGGAAGTACTGTCCATGGTATCCCGCCTACTGTGTCAAGGGTACGTTGATTATGCAATCATGTAACTGTTTTGTCCGACTGACTCCTCTTTTACAGGCACTTCCCAAGACTCGTAGGGCAGTCAGGGCTGTCATTCAGCTTCTGGAAGATGCATTTGTGGTCGCTCAACGCTTTGTAAATGGGAACTACAGTGTTGAAGGATTGTCTCCTCCTCAGCGCCTTATGGTCTCTGAGCCCGATACTTTCCTGCCACTGCGGGAAATGTCCCGCTCCAGGCAGATGATGAGCAAGATGTCCCTCCAGTTCGCACAGACCCGCGAAGGTTTTTTTTCTCTGCAAGTCTATCGGTTCATTCACTTCAACACTAAGTCTTTTATCGACAACCCTCCGGCCAATGTCAGCTTCTCGAGCATGGAGGAGTATGCAGAGTATATCAACGGCGTCGTGGCAGAACACTCCGAAGAGGAAGAAGCTTACATTTGCAATCGGCACGCTTTTGGCAATCTCATTGCCAAAAGGACCTGGGATCGTTATCCTGACTATTGGGCTGTCTCGCGCATGGAGAAGGCTGTGTGGCCACCATCTAGGGATTTTGGGACGGCCTTTGATCAACTCCACGCACTGAAGAAACATGCCAAGACTGTCAAGACTGGGCCAGATACAACTGTGTGGGACGGGGTTGGGGACCTGTGCATTTTTCAGCTGCTATTGGATATGCATGCTGTGGGCCTTGTCGAAGCCCCTTCAGCTGAAGAGATAGGGCAGATTGTTGGCGAGCTGAGGGCTGGTGGTAAATCTGGGTTAACTGCAGCAGGGTATTGTTCCAAATCCTCTTCAGGGAGAGAGGTCAAAGCCGCCTTTGTTGAGTTCTACAAGGACGTGCTGGCTGCGCTTACTCCCGAGCAGGCAGACCGCTTGAAGTGGACAACTGTTGTGGCTGAACATACACTTTGTAAACTCTCGCGCATGTTAAACAAACGACATTATGTATTCTGAATCAGATATGTCATAGATTGGTCGTTACTAGTATCTAATGCCACAGAATATCCTTATACACTCTGGAAGACCATCGTCTGTAGATACATCAATCTATAAACGAGTCATCAAGTCGGAGCCTCTTAATACCCAACGTTGTAATGTCAGCTGACGTGCTATCGTCTCTGTTCACATAACCAACGCTACGCTTGGTTTTCTTGGTGGGAGATAGAGGAGTGCTCTTGATAGAGTTGAATATTTCCTCGTTGAGGTCCTGTTCATTGTGACGTGATATGTGAGACACTTGCAGCTTTGAACAAGTGATGCTTACGTCTTGAACCTGTGTACCCAACACACAGACAGCTCGTAATTTACAGAGCATCACATACCTTCCCTTTGCGATTGGTACTACGCAGAAGGAAGCTTGGACTTCCACTAGTTGTCCTACTCGAACTCCGACAGGATTACAAGGTGTGTAAGTTCTTGTTCTGTATATTTGATATAAGTTTGTAGACTCGGCCACGAGGTAACTACATACCCAGTAATATTTGCTGTATTGCGTTCAAAGTACAGCACCACATTGTCCTCTGTGTGTTCCCCTAGGGGGCAGCGTGTGCGGAGAATGCCCAACGGATCGATCTCTGTGCCAATGTCTGCTGCAGGCGATCCTGTTTCGTCTCTACCCTTGAAGTACCTGTTATAAAATTCAAGGCAAACGTAGTCGGTGTCCTTTTGTGGCTTCCAGGGAACAAGGGCATCGTCAGGCAAGGTGGAGCTGAACATGGTGTGTATAGCTAGTACAGCTCTTGCAGCCGCCTCGAATTCTGTGCTCCCTAAACCAGTGAGTGTCACAGACTGTTTTGCTGCCATGGGATTCTTGGGCAATCTGTATGGACGTGAGGCAGTGTTAAAAAGCTCTGATAGAGATGACTCACTGGTCTACGCGAGTAATAGGAGGCAAACTGCAACGCAGTACGAATCCCTGTACAGTTACAACAATCTCTTCATGTTCTGAAACACGAGGATCGATCTGCTTATATAAAAGCTCTTTCTTTCCCCCGGATGGTTTTCCGTGGACTTGAGCAATGTCTCTCAAGCTGTCAGACTGAATAAAAGAAATAAGCTAAGGATAAACAGAGAGTTTGGAAACTAGTGCGTACCTGTGAAAGACTACCAAGCTGCTTGTGGCCTTGGAGTGAACTGTTCGATTCTTGAATGGCTTGTTGAAGGATAGCCTCTACAAATGCTACCTTGTCAGCTTTTCAGAATCATTTTACGGTGTTCCACGAACCATATCTCTCGTGCTGACGGTACATCAACCTCAAGGCCATTTTAGCTGTGTAGAGAACACGCGAAATATGCAGACAGGAAGATCACAGACACTCGTGTTCTTCAAAGCACAGAGTATAAGTTCTGCATCATTTCGGAAATTTGTCAGCTTGCACATGTCCTGCCCCCAAGATTTTGAACATTAGTAATGTTATGATGTTGTGTTTAGTAAGAGAATATTGAAAGTTGGGGAGAACGTGGTGTGCTATAAACATGTGTTTGTTTTAACCCTGATATTTATGATGGTGGGAGCTGTTTTTATACGTTCAGAGATTCTGCTCTCGTCAATAGGTCTTAGTCAAAGAATACATTTGTCAAGGTGAAACCATTGGGGTATCTCTACAAACTTTTGGGGTTGATGTGCACATATTCCGTGAGGCAAAAGTACAAGCTAAGTGACATAGTAAGTTAGCTCAAGCATCATCACACACCTCACTTGACCAAAAAATATCTTCAGAAGGTCGTACGACATCAAAACACTGAAAATAACTGGTAAGTGGGAGACACTATATAGCCTTTGACTTGTAGATTCTCGTTCAGGATAACCAGTCCCCCTTCTTTGTCCCGTCTTTGTTCCACATGGCAGGAACTGCTCGTCGTGGCCGTGGTGCTGCCCGGTAAGTTCAACTTTGCCATTTCTATATTTCCTCGACTCATAGTTACGATTTCTGAGTGTAACGAAGATAATCGTCTTCAGTTCGGTCAGGATCTGCCAGGTTTTGTCAGTAACGCGACCTGCTGTCAATGCGTGGGAATGTGCCTTCTGTTACTGAGTAACAAGTTCCATTAGAAACATTTGTAGTTGGGCGCTTTTCTATGGGAATCGGTATTTGATGTATAGAGAGCCCAAAACTTAATCATTTGATACGATTGTTGCACCAGATTATAGCTACGGAATAGGCCTACCGGATGGTCAAACTACCATGAGGTAATCTCATCGATGAGGAAAGATATGAGCTGGATGGTATTGGATGAGGACTTGAGATTCAAACCCAGCCAAACTCCGACGGAAGCGCCCAAGTGCGCAAGCAACTCGCACCAACTGCTTCAGAAGGTTGTGGGTTCAACTCCCCCTTGAGTCATATTTTATGAGTTGCTCACTTTCGATCATGTAGTGTCTAAAAAATACTGTAAAATAGGGAAAATAATCTCCTGATATGGTTGTATGTTAAATGTAATTTATTATTATATATACATGTTTCAATTCACAATATATAGTTAGTCATAGTAAAATAGTAGCTGACCTGAGTGTCATCATATTATGCGCTATATTAAGTGATATAAAGATCACAGATGTGGCGATGGACTATTTCCACATTTAATAGTATCTTACAAAGCATGATAGGATGAAAGAAAAGGTAAAACAAAAAAGTGGCCTGTGAGGGATTGGAACTCACAGCCTTCTGAAGATGTATGTAATCATGCTTAGCCAATCTAGGCAAAGTTAGCGGAAGCAAAATATTTGAGGTAGCTAGATTGGTCAATACTGTTTAGTAAGCAATCTAAAGCTTAAACAAGTGGCTAAATCGTATAAATCATATAATTTTGTCAATAAACTGGTTCCTGGAGGACGCTATGCTCAATAATCACATGGTTTCTTTTGGATAGCTCAAAAGGGCAGTGGCATAGACTCACCGCTTCTTTGGGCGCTTATTTTGCTTTTTTGCTATTTCCAGATGATGTTACATGACACGATTATGTGCACGTGTCAAAAATGAAAATATGATTTCTGGACCAGATTTTGCTCAAGATTTGTAGTGGTTCTTATATTTCTCTATTAAGCTTCTATCTCAACAAGCGCCTTTTTAACCGTCTCAAAGTGTTTCAAAAGCCACTCAGAAATCGTTACCTGCCACTTGATGGCCACACTCCCACAAGTACTTTGTGTGTTCAGGGGCAGAGGTGGTTCTCGTGGTGCTAAAGTCACTACACCACGTAGAAAGAGGTACATTGTTCTCTCGTGTATTAACACCTCCAACACTTAACTGGTACAATAGCGGTAAACAGGTTGCTTCCAGTTCCGACGAAGAAGAGGAATGGGGAAATGAGGGAGTATCGGAGGATGAGACTCCGTCAGTCTTCCGTTTTTGTTGACTCTGCCTCGTTTTTGCTCAAGGTTCAGCTTTATTAGGAAGAAGACCAATACTAGAACATCAACTCGGCTTCAGAAAAAGGCCTCCCTGGGCAGGTATGTTTAATGCTTGAAAGTGTCAATTCCTTTGCAGTTAATCAAGTTCCTTGTAGCGAATGGGTTCCAATTTCTATGGAGGCTGAAGACGATAATGACGGAAGCGATCCAGGCGTTGAGGAAGAAGACGAAGAAGAAGAAGACCAACTGGAAGACGAGGGAGAGCCCGTTGAATCAGACATTGGCAAGGTCGACAGCAGGTACGTGTTCTGTCTATGCCAGACTGAATACGCCTACTGACTGTGTTAGCCCTGATTATGTGGCCTTTACGAGGCCATCGACCAGTCCTGTCCGAGGGTGAGTTGTCCTTAAATTTGGAAGAGTTCTATAAGCCAATGTTCTTCTAGTAGACGCACTGGCATAACAATGGCCACACCGCCAACTCCGTCTCCTAAGTAAGCTCTATGTAAACATATTGTGGCATTCTCTCATAGTTTCACATGTAGGAAGAATCCAAGGAAGAGGTGCGACCAATAAAGTCAATTTATATGTCCTGAACTAACATTTTTATAGATCTGCCACTCCTTTCTCACCAGAAGCCGACGCCGCAGTCACTGTCAAAGAAGAGGAAGATGTTGACGAGGATGCCTTCCAGGCTGAACCAGTCACACCTGTCCGTAGACGCAAACTCAAGCCCAAGTGAGTTGTATCTGGCATCTACTTGCGTACTAGAAGACTTATCTTTTGTTCAGAAAGGTGATCAAGTCTGAGGAGTTCATCGAGGACAGTGAGATCGAGGAAGTTAGTAAGACGTGAGTCTCTTGATTGTGGATTACGCTTCTGCTTATATTAACCTAATTTCAGTGAGCACAAGAGGTCTGTTGCCCGTAAGGGCAAACAGACTGACAACACGCTGCCTACTCTCAAGACACCCTCTCGCTCTAAGGCACCTCCGGTTGTTGTACTTGATAAAAAGATCAAGATGCCAGGATCCAAGTTTCCTAGCGGACCGGTCGTGGATCCAGACAGTCCTTTCATCGTCAAGGACTCTCCACCTCCTCAGTCACCCAGAAAGAAGTAAGTTTGATATCTGTATTTCCTGCAAGCAGGCTTGACCTAAGCCTTATAGGATGAAGATAGCCCGCCAGCCGTCGATTGACAAGGAAGAAGATGAGCCAGAAGAAGAAGATGATGCAAAGGATCCAGAAGCAGCGCTGTTCCCCCAGACTCCGTACGTGTAATACCTTAGAATTTTATCTGCGTGCTTACATCTATTTACAGGGTCTCAAAACTCACGAAGCAGTTGTAAGTGTTTTTTTACTTTTTGCTAGTAAACTGTACAGACCTTTACTGTTCATCCCTTTGTGTGTAGGAACAAGAGCGTCCTTCAGTCTGCGTCCAAGACTGCCAGATCTAAGTCTGCTCAGGACAAGGCCTCCAATGTGATGCCTAGTGATTCGAAGGCCGGGGAGTCTCAGAACGCAATGGCTGCTGATTCTCCTCACTCTTCTCCTCCTCCCACTCCCCCGCCTGGCTTGCCCGTGGCTGGTTCTGCTGAGTACAGACGCCTGCTTCAGAGTATGGTCAAAGCTTTGGGAATCACGGCCAACTCAGACTACTTCTGTCCTCTTCTCAAGAATACCTATGCCCATGTGGACGTGTCGTAAGTTTTCTTTTCTTCTGGGATTAGAGTTGTAATTGGACGTTCATCCACTTGTAGATCTTTGAAGGCACTTCCCCTCTGTAATACTACTGCAGACATGCAGTGGTTTACTTTGGATAATATCTTGCTCATGGCTCAGATTAAAGAGGGCTCTCGTCAACAGAAGTATGTTTATTGAAGAAATATTGGATTGACATACACTGATCAAACTACAGGGCTTTGGTTAAACTAGTTACAACGTCTCAATTCACGTCCTATCTCTTCAATCCGGCACGGTGCAATGTCAAGGACTTCAAGTGGATTCAGCCTCCTACCCCTGCTGGTGGCAGTCGCCCGCCACGGCCCTATTTGGGTGTTGCTGCCACTAGAGAGAAGGCCCTGTTCTTGGAGTTTGGTATCGTCGACAAGTCCCACCTCCTTGAACTTCAGCTGATGGGAAATGGTCCCTGGATGAACAAGAACCTGCAAGTGTGCACCATAGTCACAGAGTATCTGCTCGCCTGCAGCTTCTATGCGAATTATCTGCCAGACAAAGTTGAGCGCATCTCTAACTATGGCGGCTACTTCAATCCTTCTTCGTTTCCCACGAATTCCGACTCTACCGGTGAGTACCTGTGTTCTGTTGATCAATCCATTCATATCGCTGACGCTGCAATGTAGATGGTCCTGCAGGAACCCCAGGACGTCCTCGTTCAGCGCCCAAGCCTAAGCTGCCAGGTGTTCCTGTCGTTGTCGTCCACGACATTGGTACCTCTGGTAAACATGCTCTGTACAAGGTACTGGAGAAGGCCATTGACGCTGGAGGTGTGGATGCTCGTGCCAACAGTGAGTACACATTATGCTCTTGTTCCTTCACATTACTGACTCTTGTTTCCTAGTTCCGGTCTTTGACTTGAGGTCATTCTATGGTTCGACTGCTTCCACCGACATACCTCACTCCACAGAGACGTTCTTAGAGATGTGCGGTCAGGCTGAAAGATATCTGAAGGAGATTCCACTCAACTCTCTCATCGGCCTGTTTTGTATACCCTCCGCTGTCAGACACACCACGGGCGGGCAGCACTTTGATCTTTCTCGTAACATCGTTGGGATTGCATTACTGGCTACGCCGTTTAATCAGTGATCGTTATAGTTATCTCCAGAACTGTGTTTGAAGTATATCGTGTTTTGATTGCTTGAATGAATCTGTTTCCCAAAATGGGAAGATACAAATATAAACAAACTTGTGATCTAATTTAAACGCTGGTTGCCACGTATGCTTCTTGCTCTTGACTCTCATCCTCGAAACAACGTAAGTTACCTCTGAAAGTCTTTGAAATGCTGATATCTTCTCTGAACAGATTTTATAAATGGACGGGTATCTCTGCAGTCGTATTGTGGGGACTGATGATGTTCGTTCTCTTGCACTTACCGCATTATCAGGTGAGTAGTTGTTCGACTATCGTCTCGTCAACTCACATTACTGTAAACACGCAGAAACATACTATGGTATGCCAGTACACGGCATATACACCGTTGTACCCTGCTCAGTTTAGTGAGGTGATTGCGAGCACCTATGAAAACGAACTCGCGCCCAATGTGGGCTTGGTACAGCCAGGTACCAAAAATGTAAAACCTGTGCACTTTACTCCGCTGCTTATTATATTGTATACTGTGCTTCCTGAGTATGACACTTCCGCTGTCGCGTTGTCTTGCAGGCTACTGGCCACTCGCAATCAGTTTCGTCGTGCTGACTTTGTTGCTCACTATAGAAGTGTCTCTAGGTATAAATGGCGCAGGTTGTTCAACGTTCCAAATAGAACGCCAAGCTGTGAGATCCTTGATATACCATTATCCTCGGAAGACATCTTCATTGGAGGTGGAACTAAATCTCAATGGACAACGTCTGAGTTGAGCCAGTACACCAATGACCCATGCCTTATGAATTTTGATCGATATACTATGAGCAAATATGTTCGCAAGTCTGAGGCTTTGTCGTCCAAGCTTTCGGAGGGTCTGTATATTTCAATTCCACTGCTTACATTATTTACAAGCTTATCCAAGCGTGCCATGCTAGACATCTGCAGACATCATGGTATAACGTTTTCTCGTGATCGGTCTGCTGAGGATGTCCGGAGCATGATTACGTCTCATGAGTGTAAGAACTGCGAAGAGTGGACATGCCTGTTTTTGCCATTTTTGGGTGTTCAATCTAGTGCACAGAGAGTTCACAAAACACGTCAAAATGGAAATAAAAGTGTCAGTCTGCCTCAACAAGAAAAAAACAAAGAGTCATGTAGGAAGTGGCGTAGATCTAAACGGTTTCCGCCTTCTCCACCATCTGATTATAAAACTTCCCAGATAATCTCTGATTTTGTTCATGATTCATCCTTCGCCTGTCTAGAGGAGAAGGGGTGTGCAGTCTGTGGATGCTTGACTTTGAATACTGAGCTTACAGATATAAAAACTTCTGGACTGAATTTGAATCTGCTGTATCGGCCAGAAGCGACAAGGAAGCCTAGGAGATCAGCTGTCGATCCAATAGAATCTCTTTCAGGTCCAGTTCTAGCATCGGATTGCACAGGAGTTTGTTCTAGATGTTTTAATACATTGAAAAGGGGCGTAGTTCCCAAACATGCCTTAGCTAACGGTCTATGGATAGGCGACATTCCTGCGGAATTACAAAACCTCTCATGGATGGAGAAACGGCTTATTGCCCGTATTAGCACAAATACTTGTGTTGTTAGAGTATACTCTTCAAAGTTGTATAAAATGAAAACTAATGCCGTGTGCCGTGCTATTCCTATGAGAAAGGTTTATAATACTCTTCCTCCAAGACGAGAAGAATTTGAGGAGGTGTTAGCTGTTCTATTCATAGGTCCCTCTGCTCCGACTCCTAAGGAGTACAAGAGAACCCCCTTGTTAATTCGCCGTGATAGAGTTGCTGCTGCACTGGAATGGTTGAAGTTGAATCATGCCGACTATGCTGACTTGGACATATCCTATAACAACTTGAATGAATACCCAGAAGATCAACCACCT
The DNA here is from genome assembly GCA_001986395.2 of Irpex lacteus. Taxonomy (NCBI): domain Eukaryota; kingdom Fungi; phylum Basidiomycota; class Agaricomycetes; order Polyporales; family Irpicaceae; genus Irpex; species Irpex lacteus. Next base: position 306,040 of record MQVO02000004.1, on the reverse strand, counting down.
ATGTACGTGGATTATCACCAAAGTAATAATGATACTCATGGCGCAGAGTCAACGGCAGTAAATGACATAGATAATGAAGATGTATCGTCTGATGGTGCGGCACCTTTTGTTGTCCATGGGCTTACTGGAGATGATATAACAAATATATGGCAAACAGACGATAGACGAACATTGAGATTAAAGGCTATGAGATATTTCAGTGAAGGAGGGAAAGCTCTCGGTATTGGAAAATCAGAGAAAATGGAGAGTCTCTGGAACAACCCACGTCTATACCCCTCCATGTTTCCTTGGCTGTTTCCTTACGGGCTAGGTGGTCTAGACAATGAAGGTATTGCAGACGGAATTAAGATCAGCGACTCTGTTCGTAAGAACAACTGGCTTATGTATTATGACAAACGGTTTCAACAAGATGAAATATTCTCTTTGATAGCTTTCAATCATCAGCAGATCAAAAGTAGTCGTGATGGCGGTTATATGCTGACTTTGAAGCACAACTTCTCAGACGTAGCAGAGAGGCTTGGACGCATAAAGATGTCAACATTGGATAGTTTAATTTCACGGTCTCAGGAAGGACATGTTGTGCCTGAGACGGAAGATGAGAAAGACTGCTTCAGACTACTAACGGATGTAGATTACGTTGCTACACATGTGGATGGTTCTGTGACGAATAGAAGACGGATGAGAAATGAGATATGGTCAATGACATCTCATCTTGGAGCACCAAGTTGGTTCATTACATTTGCACCAGCAGACGTGAATCACCCCATTGCGTTGTACTATGCTGGAACTGGACACTCATATTATCCCACTATATCTGAACACAGCGACAGAGTGCGGATGATTGCCAGTAATCCAGTGGCAGGTGCACGATTTTTCAAGTTTATGGTTGACAATTTTGTAAAACATGTTCTAGGATATAGCAAAAAGAACAGAGACGGGTTGTATGGTAAAACTTCTGGTTACTATGGGACTGTAGAGCAACAGGGACGTTTGACATTACACATGCATATGCTGGTATGGATAAAACACAGTCCAAATCCACAAGAATTGAGAGAACGTATTATGAGTACCGGTTCAGACTTTCAACATCGAATGGTTGAGTACCTAGAATCGGCTCACGTGGGAGAATTCACAAACGAGACTATGTCCAATATGACAGAAAAGATGCTCATCAAGAAGGAAGATCCATTTTATATTCCTCCGACTCTGACATTGCCCGTGCTGCCGGACAAGCCTTGTACTTTATCTTGTGGTGAGTGCATAGAGTGCGAGAAGGCTGCCAATTGGCATAAGTCTTACATAGATGAAGCGAACGAGCTTGCATATCTGTCAAATATTCATAAGTGTCATAAGGGATGTGTTACTAAGTCACATCCAACATGTAAGTCTCGTTTTCCACGTGAGATATATAGTCAAACTTTAGTAGACCCTGAGACAGGTGCTTTGACGATTAAAAAAGGCGAGGCTTGGATGAATTATTATACACCGGCACTGACATATTTAATGCGCTGCAATACCGATGTCACCAGTTTACAGTCTGGAACAGCTGTAACCTCTGTGATTCAATATGTCACAGATTATATTACAAAGTCGCCCCTCAAAACTCATGTGATGTTTGATGCAGTCAAAACCATATTTGCAAGGCAAGCAGAGTCCTCAGATCTTTCTCAGAGCGATCCATTAAAGAATACCCGTCTCGTTATCACTAAAATTGTCAATGCCTTGACGGCTCAAAGTGAAATAGGGTCACCTATGGCAGCAATGTATCTACTCAAGCATCCAGATCACTACACAGATCATAAGTTTGAAAGATTCTACTGGAAACGGTATGTAAATGAAGTACGAGATGCATATTCACAGTCTGAAAGCAATGTTGACGAGAGTTTACCTCAGTTAGATACTGCGCAGAAAACTGAGACTAAATTTGCTTTGACAAAAAATGTACGAGGAATTGTCGGATTGTCTCCAGTTCATGATTACATGTATCGTCCAGAGAAGTATGCTACAGTCAGTCTGTATGACTGGATTCGGCTGTATCGCAAGAGTAAACAGCCAACATGCAAGGGAAAAAAGAAAAACATACCAGAAGACGAGTTTACAGTGGAGTGCGTAGTCCAGCATAAATGGATATCAGATTCATCAAATGGCCAGCAGAGAATTCTTTTCCAGTTGTTATGGGAAACTGGTGAGACTACGTGGGAGCCCTTACAGATATGTCAACGTTTAGCAGCACTCGATCAATACTACACAAAATTTCATGTTACACACTGGAGACAACTGCCAGCAAGTTTGCCAATTTCTCACAATAATGCTGAGAGCGAGAACGGATACGCAGGTAGTGCAAGTGATGATGCAAGTGATGAAGACTTAGACTGCACATCTTCTGATGAGGTTGAAACGAGCGATGATGAAGAGGCAAGTGAGGAGGAAGAAACTGATCAAGATACTTTTGCTGAAACAGGCGACTCCTCTGGTACTGTCTCAGATGAGGATAATAGTGACACAACAGACAAGGCAGCAAAAAAGAATGAGTATCATAAGTTTGATCTTTTTCTGAACGATCATCCTCAGTGTGAGACACATCGAATCAGATTGGTTGATGAAAAAGAGGCCAGAGTCCCTGATTTCATTGGTGGTGTGCTGCCACGCAAGGATAAAGGTAACAGGGAGGAGTACTGTTTAACTATGCTGACCTTATTCCGTCCATGGAGATCGGGATTGGAGTTGAAATTACCCACTCAAAGTTGGAGCGATTCATTTGATGATTATGAATTCACAGAAAGACAGCAGGAAATCATGAAGAACTTTAATCTGAGGTATGAGTGTAGAGATGCCCGAGACGACTATGCAGCACAGAGACGAGCACAGGGAAAAGGTATGGGTACTTGGCCGATGAGTATGGATGACGATGTTCTTGATGATATGGATAACCAAGACACAGCTGTTGATATGAACACCGCAGATTACGATGAAGATGATCATTGGGAAGATCATGTGGCTCCAGGTAACAAGTCGTCTTTACTACAGATCAATAGAATGGTTGATGCAGAAGATATGTTACAACGAAACGGACTGTTTGATGTGCCCACAGGATCTACGTTTGACATAAGTTCTCTTCCTACTGTAAAAGATACAAATCCATCTGGACACTACTGGCAAACTCTTCTCAATAAAGAGAAGGAGGGAATTCTTCAAGAACGGCAAAAGCATGCAGCCAAGGCAAAGGCTCAGAAAATGAATCCTTATGCTAGAGACTCGACAATTGACAAGGTTGAAGTTATCGACCAGTCGTATTTTGAGAAATCCTTCAAGCCTTCCAATTCAGATGACAGAAATCTAATCAAAAGTATCATTGATACGTTCACGTTGAACAAGGAGCAGGCCAGGGCATTCAGTATTGTAGCTAATCATGCAACACTAGCTTCTCCTCCACAGTTGAAGATGTATTTGGGAGGTATGGCAGGCACTGGTAAGTCACAAGTCATTAAAGCTTTGATACATTTCTTCAAGGAACGGGATGAGGAATATAGACTATTGTGCATGGCGCCTACAGGATCAGCTGCATCTCTTATTGGAGGATCTACGTATCACTCTATTCTTGGCATCAACCCATACAGAGAGAAGAATGATCAGTTAGACTCTCTCTTGGATGTGCGGTCTACCATTCAGCATGTGGATTATATTTTTATGGATGAGATATCAATGCTTGATTGCGGGAACTTGTATAATATCAGTAAGCAGATGTGTGTATCACTCGGCAATGATACTGAGCCATTCGGAGGGAAGAATATGATTATGGCTGGAGACTTTGCACAGCTTCCCCCAATAAATGCTAATCATTCCTTATATTCACAAGAGGTTGTTTCGGTATTGCATACTACGCAAACACCTGCAGATCAGGAAGCTGCACTAGGAAAAGCAATATGGCACCAATTTACCACAGCTGTCATACTTAGGGAGAACATGCGTCAAAAGTCTCAAACCGAGGAAGATGCCAAGTTCCGTAGGTTATTAGAAAATCTCAGATATAAAGCTTGCACGAAAGAAGATATTCAAGTACTGAAAAATCGTATAGCAGGTCGATTGGCTCCGAGGCCAAAGTGGAGCGATGCTAACTTTAGAAATGTATCAGTGATAACATCGTACAATGCAAGTAGAGATAAATTAAACGAAAGAGGGGCAGAGCGGTTTGCAAAGGAAACTGGACAACCATTAAAGTACTTTTATTCTGTGGACCGGTACAATTCTGGTTCCAATGGACAGAAAGGTAGACGCAGGGCACAAAGAAAGTTGATTGATCCCATGAGACGTACTGATAGACTAAAGCCACAGGAGCAGTTCATGTTCTGGTCACTCCCTCCTTGTTGTTCCTCGAACCATGTAGGCAAACTAGCTGTTTGTATTGGTATGCCTGTCATGGTGAAAAAGAACAAAGCCACTGAATGTGGAGTGACCAATGGAGCAGAGGGCGTTGTAGTTGGGTGGAAGTCCCATCCTATTGATGATAAAAGAGAGGCACTGGATGTCTTGTTTATCAAACTCACCTCGCCACCTGTCAATATAAACCTGGAAGGGTTAGAAGAGAATGTTGTGCCAATAGTATCTGAATCAATCAATGTGACGTGCAAACTACCTACCGGGGACAAGCAGACTATTAATAGATCCCAGATTCCTGTCATTTTAAACTTTGCCATGACTGACTATGCGTCCCAAGGAAGGACACGTAAGTATAACGTTGTTGATATCAATAACTGCCGCTCTAATCAAGCTGTATACACCTGTCTTTCAAGAGGATCATCATATCAAGGTACTCTCATTACTCAAGGCTTTGCTGACACGCATTTGAGAGGTGGTCTAAATGGATATTTACGCCAAGAGTTCAGGGAGCTTGAACTGCTAGATGAAATCACGGAGCTGCGATTCAACCGCAAATTGCCTGCTGGAGTTGGAGGAACTGCTCGGAATTATCTTATTTCTTCTTACAGAAAGGCCAAAGGTGTGTTGTATGTTCCCAAAGCTATGCCATGTTCATTGCAGTGGTCAAATGATGATGAATATGTCATCGAAGATCCGTTTGAAGAGGCTGCATGGGAAATAATTGACCGCAAAAAGAAGGCACAAGAGTCGCGGGATGCTGCCAGAACCTCCAAGGATGATTCAAGCAAATCAGAAGCAAGATCTCAGCACAAGAGAACAGATCCTCAAAGATTTGTGGTAGCAAAGGGTACGTCTAAACTGGCAGCAACAAGCACCGTTCAAGGAGAGAGACTGACCAAAAAGAGAAAGACAGCAACGAATCATAATACTGCATTAGTAGAGAGTAGCAATAAAAGGCCTCACACCAAATCACTGGATTCAAGTCGGCCTGAAAATGCACCTAGAGGATTAATTTGGAACAGCAATACATATAGCTGTGCATTTGATAGTCTCTTCACTATTCTATTACAAGTTATGAACAACGGCACAGAAAATTGGAATGAACTGATGTACAATGCTAGCGATGACCTGCATCTGTTTAACGATACATTTGATGGAGTAGACATGAATTCAGAAGACATGGAATATGCCAGAGACCTTATTCACGAAGAACTAGCAGCCAAGTATCCAAACATCTTTAACACCAGCACTGCAGGTAACGACGTGGCTGAGCTGTGTAGATATATACTCAGTCCTAAAGAGAGTACAACTCTACGTTCTTTGTATTGTAACCGATGCAAAAGAGAAATATCCTCCTCAGCACATGGCCGATCTACAATGTGGGTGTGTTCAGAAAGTGTCTGGAAAAATAAAGCATGTCGTGCCGGAACCCTTAATGGACAAAGTACCACTTCATGGATGAAAGCCTCAATGAGAACACGATCTACCAAGAAGTGTACAGTCTGTAATACAAAAGCGGATGCCGTTTATCACTTCCAGGAACCCCCGTCGTTTATGGTACTTAGCATTCAGAAAGGCTTGACGGTAAACATGCAGCATGTTATGCAGGCTGGTGGATTTGAGTACAAGTTACGTGGACTGATTTATCATGGAGATAGACATTTCTCCTCACGTGTGGTAGATGACAAGGGAGACCTTTGGTTTCATGACGGTATTCACACAAAGCGTAATTGTGAATATGAGGGACATATTGATACCATGGACTTTAACATGTTAATGCAAGCACGTCACGGTCGTAAATGTATATTGGGAATCTATACTTGCATGCCATGATGAACATTGAATCTGTTATGATACGATGTCTATAGAATGTACAAATATGGTGTATGAAGTACAATGATTTCAAATGTTGTATAATACGTAGGTGTTCTATTATACTACGGCTACTGTGGTGCCTATGACATGATATTAGCCTATAATGTCATGAGACTCGACAAATGATGTAAACTAGGGTCGACATACTTAGAAGGAACATGAGCGTCTAAAATATTTCATGCTTGTCTTTCGTCGCCACGTCAACACGTTCTCAATGGCCTTCTACTCTAGCGGTACATCTCCTCTTGTCCACCCATCTAATTCCAAGAGGTGGCCTGGACGTGTATGCCTGTCTTGTGTCTTCAAAGGGTCTATCTTCAGATGGCCATGGACACAAGCTAGGAAGACGTTTGAACTGGAAGAGGTATCCAACACAGAGCAGGGTCGGGGTGCATCTGCAGGTCCGCTTAACAATACTTTTGTTTCCTACCTTACTCTAACAAGTGATTCACGGCAGGCTGGAATAGAGCGGTTGATCCAACCTTTCTCCCAGTCCCCTTCACGCGCAGTCCTCGCTTCATGCCCAATGCCTGGCTGGGACGCCAATCTTGCGAATGGTGGTTCACACCGCAGGTAGAATGTGAACCGACCAATATTGCGGACTATCCCCCCACTTCTACGGCAACCACGCCCTCTTGTAATGCTGCCTTGTGGATATACTACACACATCGCAAGGAATATCGTGATATTCCTATTGGCAAGCGTTTGAAGTTACACACTGTCCAGGGCAAGCGGCTTTGCTATCGGGTCAGCGCTCTCATAGGACCTGTAGGCCCAGGCATTGCAGTGCTTGCCCGGCCCTGTTGTGATCTATCTCTTCCTCCGGCCGCTATTCTATATATTTCCCCTCAAGTCGCTGTCAACGGTAATCTGGAGGAGATCTTCCGAGCTGCGGTAGAGGAAGCACTGGCAGTGCAAGTTTCAGAGCCCTTGTGATGTACCATATTTCCGCACTCGAGCTAACTTGGTTTTATTTGATTTCTTATGTTTATCAAGGCTGACACAATCAGCAGATACATTTTGAATGTAATAGCTTTTGCTACAGTTCATACTCCCGCTCCTTTTACCTATTCCATAGCTACTTACCTTCAGTGCCTCCTAGTCTCAGTTTTCCTCTCACTTCACATAGTTACCTACTTCCGTTGAGATACATTGTTTGATAATCACTTGCTGTCACACACTCGTTCAATCGTTGATAATTGTTTCATACTTGTATACACATGCTGCAGGGGATATATGACTGAAATCAGGCCACAAAAATGAATTACACGAGGAAGTGCAATATTTTACTTTATTGCGTGCAAAACAGGCCCTTATTTGTACATGTGGGTGTAAGTATTTGGTCAACGGTTCGAAATTGAACATGCGCGCCTAGAAGCCTGCCAGCAACAACCACCGCCAACACAAGCCGATCAAAGCTTAGCTACTGCAATGAGTGCTATTCAAAGGTTTGCTACTAATCATCTTCTGTATGATAGGCTTTTTGGTTACATAGGTTCCGGAGACATAATCCGTCTGGGTTGGACTTGTCGTCGTTTCCAGGGGGCAGTCTGCGACTATTGGCCACGCGCGTTCAACATCCAGAGAACCCTCTCGTATTTCTTCGAGGATATTCTGGGGTTTAGGCTCTTGCAGTTCAGAACAGGAGCCATCGTATCAGGGTCGGTTGCCCTGCAGTTCTTCGACCGCTCCCCCTTCACACCCTCTGACTTGGACATCTACGTCCATATGCTTGCCAGACAAGAAGTCGGAGAGTGGTTATTGAAGCAGGGATATATGTACAATTCCTATAGACGTGTCATACGTCTGGAAACCGGCGAAGAGATATCCATTGACCAGCCACAAAGCTACGCCGAGGCCATAGGCTCTTTGCTCAATGCACACATTGTCAACAGATTCTACGTGCGCGAGGTCTTGGGCGCTATAGAGTTTGTCAAGACAGTTAATGGCAAACAACTCACAGTTCAAGTGAATCTGGTGACCGGATGTCCTATCGGTGCTGTGTTAAACTTCCACTCTAGTGAGTTATTGTTTGTATACTTACAGCTAATACTGATTGTACGTAGCATGTGTCATGAACATTATCACCTATAATACTGCATACTGCTTGTATCCCCGGGCCACCATTGACCGACACAGGTCGTTACTACTTCGGTTGCCCACCAATGACACTCAAAGGGAGTTGGACAAGTACACCAGTCGTGGGTGGAAGATTGTGCGCAAATTGAACAAGCCTGTGTCCTGCTTCAAGCACACAATAGTACGATGGATTGGTGACAAGTATACTTGGGCGGTGCGACTTGGAGGTCCTGTCACACCACTGGAGGTTTCCCCCTACTTGGATCCTATATCAGTGACCACTTGGGCTCTCCTCTACGCTCCAGCCAGTTTCACTCGTATGATGCAAGAAGGACTTGGAAACGAATATCGTGTCTATCCGCTAGTAGCACCCAAGGCATTAATTGAAGATAAATTGAGAATGCTGCTGCTACAAAATGCCGATGAACTGCGGAGAGTAGAGATGAAGGAAAGTGTCATAGGATACGACAGGTATGTAATTGTACTTGTACAAGATATCTGTGCTTCAATATTTATATCATGTAACAGGCAGAGTCAGATTGTGATTTCCCGTCTACTGGAGTATCTGAGGAGTGGAGAATACCTGGGACTAGATGAGGATGCGGATGATTTGGACGAGGCTGAGAATAATGACTAAAAAGTGGAGAAGTCGTCTTATCCCTTCAACTACCAGAATTGCCTTGTATGGAAGTGAATCTGATATGTAATCATCTGATCATGATAACAGTTGTTCGTGTCTCTCTTCGTTCCCTGTCCTGTGTTTTTTCCCTTACACCACCACCATGGACAGCTATACTCCTGTCACCTTTGACCGTGACATGTACCTCGAGCTTATGCTGTACTGCAACGCTGCAGACCTTCTCCGTCTACGCAGAACCAGCAGATACTGGAAGGCCACCGTCGACAGCTTCATGAAGCGCGCCTACAACATATGCTCCCAACTTAGCCATTTCTTTCAAAGTCCTTTACTGTTCAGAATCATGCAGTCGAACACGGGTGCCGTCATCTCTGGCTCCTTTGCATTCCAGTTCTTCACACGCAGTAACCATCCCACTTATGAACTAGACGTCTACGTCAGGTATGAGCTGCGCAAGTCTGCCGGTGATTACCTGATAAGCGATGGCTACCGCTATTATCCTGTGTTCGACCCGGACAACCTTCCTCATCGTCGTCAGCCAAGGTCGTATCAGGAGGCGATAGAGAGCCTGCATAATGCTCAGCATGTTGCCGCATCCTATTGCCCGGGAGTGTTGGGAGTATTGAAGTTTAAGAAGTTGGTGAACGGTCAACTGAGAAAGGTTCAGTTGCTGGTGGTGGAAATCTGTCCAATTAGAACTATTCTCAGCTTTCACTCCAGTATGTGATCAGTTTCTGTGCAGATATTATCTGACTATGCCTGAGTAGCATGTGTTATGAACGTTATAACGTGGGACAAGGCATACTGCTTATATCCCAGAGACACAATCGGATATGGAAGAACACTGTTTCTTCAGGAGAATAACGCAGCAGTCCAAAACGAGGTGGAGAAGTATCGGAGAAGGGGGATGAAAGATTACTGGATCGTTGACTCAGACAAGTTTCACGTCCGCCATGTGCGATGGATAGAAGATCCTCGCACTTGGGTGTACACACTAGAGGACCTGAATCTCGGTATTTCTTATCCCGCAAACATCGATCCCATCCGCACCACTACCTGGTCGATCTCTTCAGTGCCAGAAGAACATCACCGTATTCATTTCCATACTGTCCAACATGACGGAGACAATACAATCTTTCCTCTTGTCATCGCCACAGACTTCTTCAAGACTTACGTGAAAGATCAAAGGCTCTATATGCGACGACTAGGGAGGATTTTTCCCAATGACCCTCCTAGCATGATTGGAGAAGATCGGTGAGTACCATTAATATTACTTGGAACGTTGAACTAATGTTAAAAGTACCAGCAATACACGTTGTTTGGTAGACATCTACTTTAGGCTGCTGTACGATAGAATCTGGCAGATACCATACGTAGAGCAGAATTAGTGTGTATTGAAGGCTAGAAGTGGGCTCATACGATGATGGAGAGGGGAACTGCCTAAAAAGATATATATATATATATTTCTTTTTTTTTTTCAAATTATTGCTTGACATGAGTGCCTAATCTGATGTACAATTGTATGATCAAGACGGCCGCCCCTTGTCTTTCTCCCCCTTGCCCTCTTTTCTTCAACCACTGCTTTGCCGTCATGGACAACTCTACATCTGTTACCTTTGACCATGACATGTATTTCAAACTCATGAAGTACTGCAATGCCGCAGAACTACCCGGCTTTGGAAAACCACAGTCAATACCTTTATGAAGCACGCATACAACAAGACTTGGTTCAATAGTTAGCCACTACATGAGCTCGACATAATACCAGACATAATAACAGACATGATGCCCGGCATGATTCCTGGCATGATTCCTGGCATGATGCCTGGCATGATGCCCGGCATGATTCCTGGCATGATGCCTGGCATGATGCCCGGCATGATTCCCGGCATGATTCCTGGCATGATGCCCGGCATGATTCCCGGCATGATTCCTGGCATGATGCCCGGCATGATTCCTGGCATGATGCCCGGCATGACACGTGGCATGATTCCTGGCATGATGCCCGGCATGATTCCCGGCATGATTCCTGGCATGATGCCCGGCATGACACGTGGCATGATTCCTGGCATGATTCCTGGCACAATTTCAGTTACAACAGTTCATAATAAAATCTCAGGAATCGTGACCTGCCGCTTGCCGGCCTTGCTAACCACAAGTAGCAGAGATGCTTGCACATTGTCCCCACACCCATCGTATCCTTCTGCTGAAATGTAAGCACACTAACTTCTTCAGCAGTACCTTATGCGAGAGTACAAGAAATGAACACTGATGAACGACTCTCAAGTGGTAGTCATTGTAGTGCAGCATGTATCATCTTTTGCACTCTCAGGCTGTACATTCCAGTAGCCTGACTCGGAGCCTCAGGCTTACTTACCTCAGGTCGACTCTTTGCTGTACAACTATGCAATCAAGTCAAACTATTATTCATATACATCCGTCTCTAAGCAGCTCGATTCTCATTACTATCAGCCTCACATTTATCATTTATGTTGTACTAAGTAGTATGTGCAATGAAACAGTGTGAAGGTTGTGCGTCCGAGTGCTAATACCGGCGCTCGTTTCATTATGTGAATAATTCGGGCCGCAACCATTGAGAAAAAGACTTGCAAAGGCCGAAACACTAGCTAGGAGCTGTTTTAAAGTAAAGCTGGTCACGGCACCTTATGGGCAAGTACTGATGCTTCATACCATGTACCTAGCCTAGTGACCTGATACTTCATAACAAGGCTAATTGCTGGCAGTGAGAGGGAGAGTGATTAGTAAGCATTACAACTGATGTGGCAACGCTTTATTGGGTAGTCCCATCAAAGAGTGACCCAAAAGGGTGGGTAGCATGGGCTCCTATTTTATTAAAAGCTGAAAAAGCGGCCACATCAATAAAATAATGATCTCTGACCCATCAAATGACTAATAGACACATGCTTTCGCTTCAGATTGCCTAAAAGGGTAATGGAGTGCTCTCACCGCCTTCCTGGGCGCTTGGGCGCTTATTTTGTCGTTTTACTCCTTTGGGATGGTATCACATGACACAAACATATGCTGATGTCAGAAATAAAAATATGTTTTCTGAACCGGATTTTCCCCAGGATTCCGAATCTAATCTCAGAATTTCGATAGCTACACTAGTTCAGGAGTTATTTGAGGAACATTGAATATATTTCGCATTTTTGGATTTTCCCAGGCTTTGATCAGCTTGGTATAGGGGTAGCAGTAGGGGTATGGCTTAGTAACTTCAGGATCATGATTCTAGTATATATGGCCTGTGTCTATTAACTTTCTAGGTCAACAGGGCATCATGTCACTTGGGAAAACATATGAATTAGACATATAACATTTTGCTTCCCTATTCATGACATGGGGTATTATGGAGAGTTTAGGGTCTCGGATAGCTTCATTCATACTACTATAATATGTCTGTAAAGGGGTTTTATGATTGCATCAATGTGCACTACTGTGTAAGGGATGTTCTCCTCCTCCCCTTGGTACCAAAAAATGCGCCCTATATAGGACTCTATACACATCCCCTTGCATATATATTGCTTGCAGCACTTACCCTATAGTATAGACATATATTCTGGATACTTTTAATGCTCAAAAACACGTCCTGAACCTTCTCAGAATGCTTCAAAGCGAAATTCATCGAAAAATACAATTATATTCAATTTACCCTCTCCTATGAGCCTCCTAACGTGTTTCCCTTCAGGCACAGCGCGTCATAACGTGTCATCGTACTATATGAACCCCCATAAATATTTGTAGGCCCTCCCCTCTACCCCTCATTCTTCCATCAGCTCAGAAATGGTGAAAAATGCGTTCTGTACAGGCTTTTGAACATATATTGGACATTTGACATCCTCTGACACATCATGAGGGCTATCAAATAATGATATCATACTCTATTAAGGTTCTAAAACATATCTAGTACAATACTTGGGCTTCTAAGTAATAGCTTGATACACTATTAAATGGAAACAGGCTAAGAAACATGGATGAAGGTATGTGCATGTACAGTGCAATGACTTCACTTCTCACTTATGCTGTATTCCTTCTATATCATACCTGCATGTCATGCTACTGGGGAGATCTTTCCAGGAACATGTAGGAACAGTGTATAGGTATCTATTATGACTTTTTGTGATATTTATAGGCTATGTAGCAGGCAGTACATGTCAAGTCTATGTCAGATTTGGGTGTTTTGCGCATTTTTCAGCACTTCTGAGCTGATGGGAGAATGAGGGGTAGAGGGGAGGGCCTACAAATATTTATGGGGGTTCATATAGTACGATGACACGTTATGACGCGCTGTGCCTGAAGGGAAACACGTTAGGAGGCTCATAGGAGAGGGTAAATTGAATATAATTGTATTTTTCGATGAATTTCGCTTTGAAGCATTCTGAGAAGGTTCAGGACGTGTTTTTGAGCATTAAAAGTATCCAGAATATATGTCTATACTATAGGGTAAGTGCTGCAAGCAATATATATGCAAGGGGATGTGTATAGAGTCCTATATAGGGCGCATTTTTTGGTACCAAGGGGAGGAGGAGAACATCCCTTACACAGTAGTGCACATTGATGCAATCATAAAACCCCTTTACAGACATATTATAGTAGTATGAATGAAGCTATCCGAGACCCTAAACTCTCCATAATACCCCATGTCATGAATAGGGAAGCAAAATGTTATATGTCTAATTCATATGTTTTCCCAAGTGACATGATGCCCTGTTGACCTAGAAAGTTAATAGACACAGGCCATATATACTAGAATCATGATCCTGAAGTTACTAAGCCATACCCCTACTGCTACCCCTATACCAAGCTGATCAAAGCCTGGGAAAATCCAAAAATGCGAAATATATTCAATGTTCCTCAAATAACTCCTGAACTAGTGTAGCTATCGAAATTCTGAGATTAGATTCGGAATCCTGGGGAAAATCCGGTTCAGAAAACATATTTTTATTTCTGACATCAGCATATGTTTGTGTCATGTGATACCATCCCAAAGGAGTAAAACGACAAAATAAGCGCCCAAGCGCCCAGGAAGGCGGTGAGAGCACTCCATTACCCTTTTAGGCAATCTGAAGCGAAAGCATGTGTCTATTAGTCATTTGATGGGTCAGAGATCATTATTTTATTGATGTGGCCGCTTTTTCAGCTTTTAATAAAATAGGAGCCCATGCTACCCACCCTTTTGGGTCACTCTTTGATGGGACTACCCAATAAAGCGTTGTCACATCAGTTGTAATGCTTACTAATCACTCTCCCTCTCACTGCCAGCAATTAGCCTTGTTATGAAGCATCAGATCATTTAGGCTAGCTGGTGGGTATGAAGCTTCAGTACTTATCCCTCGGCTCGTCACGGGTGGAACCGCGGATCTACCTGCACCTCCACCCGCAGGTAAGTCAAAACTTCGCAGGCATACCTACACCTCCACGGGTAATGTAGCAACGGGTACCTTACCTGTGAATCCAGGTACCTGGTACCTGCGGGTCGATCCACGGGTCATTATGTGCTTAGTAAGATATATTATATTTGTATTTTACCTTGTGGTAATTAGCGAGATGCAATGCTACACGCAACCCTGATCACTACAAGCCATCTACAATGAGTGAATTCGAAGATCGTCTGCATCTGCTGCGCAGATTGACACAAGCCCAGTCCCGCATTGAGTCTCTGGAGAAGGAGTTGGAAGCAAAAGAATGGGAGATAACACACCTACGTAGTGGCATATCAGCGGCGTACACCCAGCTTGGGCAAGTGTTCTTTCAAGCTGCTCCGAAGGTATGTGACCCGTACGCATTCAAGTTGCGAATCACGTAGCTGATTTACGATATAGCCCAATAACGAAGCATTCATGGAATGGGAAACTCAACGCGAAAGCCGCGGGATTACACGGGCTATCGAGGATGGTGCGTCTGTCACTCACAAGTTGAAGCAAACATACTGATTACTGAAGATACCTCCCGGCACTATCACTGGCACCTACAGAAAATACTACCGAAGCTTTCGACGATGCACGGTTTGGTGATGCGTGCCGAGCCGTGTTTGCAAAACACAAGCTTCGACGAACCCTCTACAACGACGTCGTGCAGTACTTCGACGAAACCAACCATATTGCGTGGTATTGGAGACTGGTTGCAGACTCCGAACTGGACTCAATACGGGCGCGGGACCTCACACAAGCTATGCACGTCGATACAGGATGCGAGTTTGACTATGACAGTTGTATTGTTACGCCTTCAGATGAGGAATGCGGTGTTCTAAATAGATCGTAGTAACCCGGCAGACGAAATCTATCATTCGAATGCTCCTTCGAATACGACTCGTGCTCTTTCTACCCCGCGATCAGTTAAAAGCGCATCACCCTCCGAGTCCCACTCGCGATACATGCTGAGCAATCCATGGATAAAACAAGAGGTTGAGGGCCGAAGACCGTTGATGTTATATTGTATGAGGCGGCGCGCAGCTGCAAACACCGCAAGAGCATAGAGGCGGTCATCTGGAGTAGGTGCAATATCTTGAGGGCGCTGCCGTGTGAGTATTGTCACGCCGCTGGGGTCTTGGCGCACATATGCCGGATGCTCAGATAGCAAGATAATGGCCAATGCGAGAGGCCAATTAATGGGAACCATCGAAGCAGCTGTTGTAGCCATACCCGATGATAGACGGCTGGATAGTGCAAATCTATGAGTCTACTAGTGGTACTTCAAATAGCTGTGTCCAATACTAAATCTGGCACATACCTCGAAGATGACTATTTGACTGGATGCAGGTGGCAGTGGGTAAAAGCGACATATATACTACATAGGATGCACCGAGCCCTCCATATTTTGCAGCCACTTGGTGCGAACATTTCGAATCCGAGTCTTCGCCGAAGACTCAGATTCGAAATGACTCTTTGCCCAATTGCACATGCGGTGCATCGCCAACAGATCTACCTAAGCCGCCTGCTGTCCCGTACACATGAGGGGACTTTACACAGTTCGTATCGAACGTCGTCACTATATAAATCCCATGAATACAGATGAGTCTGTTGGGTACTGATACGAATAAGACCAACTACGCACCTGAAGTTCCAACTTGACTATCTCCAGATGCACAACGACTGGCCCCCTCGTCAACCGCTCCCGACATTGACTGCTCCCGGTGTCGATCAGAGAGTATCTGAGATGTCGCGGACTGTGACGGCAAAATGCTGTCCCAAATAGGCAGAGCTTCAGTTAAAACGGTAGCTAACGTTGAATAACCACAATTTGGCACTCACCTCTTCACAGTGCGACAACGGCAACGAGAGCAAGAAAGAAACACATAGCAACAAGGAAGGAGTAGCAAGGGAAAGAGACGTGGCAGCTATAAGCGAATTGACGGCGCGTCTATCGCTTTTGAACCGTGGGTATTTATTGGCTACGCCCGCACGACTCACCCGCCATTTTGCCTCCGCTTGCCCTCAGACCTGATCCACTATCCACCTGCTCACCGACATGCCCAGGCGCATTATTTTCCAATATCCCCTGGCCGCCGTTGTGCTGGGTCTCGTCTCATTGGCCGAGCGCGCCAATAGTCCAGCCACCGACGACATTGCTATGGCCGTCGAGCTGGATCTAATCCCAGTGGACCGGGATGGCAGTTTACGCACAGTGACTCGGTGAGTAATTTCCCCTCGGTGCTATGTCGTGATTATCTGACGATTTCTGCTGTATAGAAAAAGGCGGGCCATGAGCTCTCATGCTGCAGTACAGCCCTCAGGCTTGGTGTCGAGCTTTTTGTAACCATGACGCTTCCTCCTAGTAAGCGCAAGCGCCGCAACACCGATTCCGATGACGAGACCCTCAATACCTCTCATGCCTCCGAGGCTGCATCTGAGTCGCCAAGTCGAGAACCAACCGAAGAGCCTCCAGACACCGCTGGTGGCAGACGCGCCCTCACGTTTGACGAGAGATGGAAGGTTAAGGAGCGAACAAATGAGGAGATACGAAGTATGTCAATTTTTGTTGACTTGTTACTCTACAATAGTGCTTACACGGAATTCTTCAGAGGAACAAGTCGACAGCTGGCAGTCTACCCTCTATTCCCACTTCAAGAGCCCGCCGGATATCATCGTCGAGAAAGGGAAGGTGAAATATAAATTCATCTGCAAGACTAGGTACGTACAATAACTACTTTCGTTTATTCTAGCTAATTGTTGGATATCAGTCCTTCTCACTTCGTCACGCGCTGCCGTACCGATACATCCACAGGCAATCTGAGCCGTCACATCACTGCCTGTGCGCCTAAGGCTGAACCCGACAACAAGAGTATCACTGCGTTCGCACACGGATCAACCTATACAAAGGAGCGTATGAGGTATCTCCTTGCTGTCTGGATTGCTCGACGCCATCGTCCTTTCGCTATCGTCGAGGACCCTGAACTCCGTGCAATATTCCACATGCTTTTTGACAAGGTCGAGATACCGAGCCGTAGTACAGTCTCGCGAGACGTACGCGAGGTCTTTGCTGCTACGCGCAAGCAGATCAGAAGTCTTCTGCGCGCATATCCAGGACGCCTTCATCTGGGTCTCGACGGCTGGACTTCCCCCAATGTCTTCTCGTTCTTAGGAGTAACAGTCCATCGTGTCGTTGAAGGAAAGGTCAAACAATTTATTCTAGACTTTATCAGGTACGTAGCGGTAACAAATACCTTCTAATGATCTTACTTATCAGTTGTGTAGGCTAGATCAAGGACATACCGGTCGTTACCTAGCTAACCAGCTGAAGCAATGCCTTGAAGAATTTGGTATCACGGAAATGGTATGTACTAAGTATAGCTATTGTCGTCCACATTCCAATTGCTCAGTGATAACACTAGATACTCGGTATTATATGTGACAACGCCTCAAATAACGACACTATGGTCCTGCAGCTGGAGACTCTCGGAGGGATCAACAGCGCCGAAACTCGAGTACGCTGTCTCGCCCATATCCTTAATCTCGTGGTGAAAGTAAGTGGCTATATGCCGTGTGCATGAATCCTTGTATCTCGGACTTACTTTGCTGATGTGCTGCTACTTATTAGGCCATCCTATCCTGCTTTGTCGAGAAGGGCAAGCGCGGTGGGAGCTCCAAGTCTGCTGATGACGACGTCACTGATGAGGAGGACATCACTGACGACGAGGATAGTGATGACATCGAGGACGGCAGTAGGGATTCCGGTGAGCAAAGCAGCGAGCAACCGCAGACCACGAGCAACATCTCCGCTCTGGGTGCCACCAACGACGACGAGGAGTACGAGCTTGACACGAGCTGCGACGCTGCCGATGCCAGAGAGATTGAGGATGTAATCCGTGAAGTCGAGGAGGAACTCGAGCTTGATAAGAAGCAACAGCGGCAAGGCCGGCGTGCAGTTACTAAGGTGCGTCTATGTTCTTGTATCTGCTCATCCATATTGAGTACTAATGCTGCGCGTTCATAGCTAAAGAAGCTTGCAAAACATATCTTCCATTCGCCCACGCTGCGTGCTGACCTCAAGCTTTGCTGTGAGCGGTCGAAAATTACCGCCAAGCTACCGTTGAGAGCAGTTGCTACACGTTGGAACTCGCTCTCGATGGCAATTGAACGTGCACTAGAGCTTCGCCCAGCCTTGGAGAAGTTGTTTGCGATGCCCGCCTATGATATCCTGGGCAAGAACGGTCTGCGCCGCTATCGTCTCACTGCCCAGGAATGGATGTTCCTGACCGAGCTCGATAGCGTGTTAACAGTGAGTAATGTTCTTGTTCGAGCTTCCCCTTTGCTTTAGCTAACGTCTGGGACAGGACTTCACTTACGCGACGAACCACATCTCTCGAAATCATGTACCGTTGCTTCACGAAGTCATACCTATCATCGACAGTTTGACCGGTGCACTTGAGGACGTTGTTGACGGTAAGGCCGGAAGAACGTATACTGATCTTGTTCGTGTAGCTGCCGCACGCGGTGTTGGGATATTGAACAAGTATTATGGGAAAACCGATGAATCAATTATGCATCGGATAGCAATGTGTAAGGCTGTATTTGACTTCGATTGTTGTGATACCGTGCTTATGCAGATCATCTTTATGTAGTACTTCACCCGCGCTACAAGACACAATACTTCCGTGATCAGCACTGGCCTGCTGATTGGATCCAAACCGCCTTGGAGCTTGTTCGTACCCAATGGACACAACATTACAAGCCCACGGACACAACTCCAGGCGACGCCTCTGAGGCATCATCATTGACACCGACGTCTACGGTGCGTTTTACCTGCTCTTGTATGTGTTATTAATGTTGACCGTTATTGTTTTTGAATAGCTCGGGAAT
Organism: Irpex lacteus; assembly: GCA_001986395.2. Lineage (NCBI taxonomy): Eukaryota > Fungi > Basidiomycota > Agaricomycetes > Polyporales > Irpicaceae > Irpex > Irpex lacteus. The sequence continues at coordinate 286,756 of MQVO02000004.1, read as the reverse complement.
CGTCGTTCGACAAACCGGCGGTTTGCACAACTTGAGCGATACGGTCGGAACACCGCCTCGAGCGACGCACTTGAGGAGTACCTTGCGGCGCCCACTCTCGGTGATGTCGACGATCCCCTCGCACACTGGAACGGGGTCCTAACGTCCAGCAAGAACCTCCAGAAACGAGCACTAGCGCGGATGGCCCTGGACTTCTTGTCGGCGCCCGCCACCTCAACTGACGTTGAACGCGCTTTCTCACGCGGCGGGTTGACTGTTAGCAAACGGCGTCATTCCCTCAGTGACGAGTCTACCCGTGCAGCAACCGTCTTAAGCTCATGGGCCACAGTGGAGGAGATCATACCGGAGAAGGAGATCCTGGCGGCCTTCGCGGGCAAAAGTAAGCGCGGCAAAGGGAAAGAAAAGGCTGTAATTGATGTTGATAGCTCTATTGTTGTACATGAAGTAGATGACTGATGTAATATGAACTATATATGATGTTCTCGAAAATAACCCGCAGGTATACCTGCCGTCTATATAAGTCTGACCTGCACCTCCGCCATACCTGTGCCACGGGTACCGGCAACCTGCGGGTCATAATACCTGCAGGTATGATGGCGGGTTTACCGGCTGTGACCCGCAGGTAAGTCTACCCATGACATGCTTTATTTTAAAGCTTGTAATGCAATAGAATACCTGATCACATCCTCCATAGATTTTTGTAGTACTTTGTACAGACACCCTTGAGGCAAGGGCCAAAACCTCTAGCGGGAATCGAACCCGCAACCTTTGCCTTATTCAGCCCGGCGTAGCGCAAAGGCGCTGCCGCAGAAATGACGTCATAGCCGAGAAGTGCCTGAAGAGGCAGTTGTTAGCGAGCAACATCCGGATAAAAATAATTTGGTTGTGCAGAGTACATGAAAGGTGCACTGCATGTATGGTACTGGGCCTACATGATGTCTTCTAGACCGAGGAGATATCCTCAAATTGTGCCGAAGAGCAAGTGCAGCGAGGGATGAGAGAAGTTGGTGTGTTGAGGACCTGTCAGGACATTGGGTAGTGTAATGGAGAGCACTGAGCGGGGGAATGTTGTGTGGGCCGTAGCGTAACGAGACAGCCCTATTGATTATGATACACGTGCACTCGTGAGACGCACAACATTCAACTCAAAATACAATTTTTGAGTAAGTCCGTGAATGTCTTCCGGTACAGGTCCTCTATATACAGGCCAGGTTCACGGTAGAGTCCAGAGAAATCCAGAGTCGAGCGAGGAGAGTCCAAAGGGCAGTCCTAAAGGCTACAAAAGTGATGTCAAGGGGCAGGAATGTTGAATCTTGAGGGTCGGGTTGCATATCTTTTTCTGGAATGCGCGACCTTGGTTTCATTCGTCGTCAGAGTTAGGGCAAATCTTGGCTGTGCATGCTGCTAGACAATGAAAGTTTGTTTCTTATTGTTTTACACAAACTAAAAAATTGGTCACTGCGACTCACTCGGGGACAATTAGTCATTGCTTTCTCCTCCTCTTTGTCAGAGGGTGGTGATGACTGATGGGACATCACACTGCGTGGAAACAGGTCAATATCCTAGACGTCTTCAACTCCATCAGAACAAGTATCACCTTAAAACACTTGGGCGGCCTCGATGCTTCTTCCTCTTCATCAGAATCCAAGATAGTAATGATCAATTTTGCAGGATGTTTAACAAAAAAGTCAGTCTCATTTCCCTCAAGCCGGAACAGGCGTTACCACAGGTCGCTTTGCTGGTATCAAAGAGCCTGTATTCTTGTGTTCATTGTTTGACTATGACACAGTGACTGGTAGCTATGTAGTATATGTGCAAGAACCCACATGCACCTTTACTTGGGAAGAGGATGTCTTTGCATTCCCACGCACAAAGTTAAAGTCCTGTAGAGTCTGCGCTGAGAAGTTAGAACAACCGCCATCTGATATTATGCATATTTCCGGCCCTGCCTTAGGCTTTGTTTGAGTCACAATGTTCTCAACGTCCTCAACCTTGATATCGCCAGATTTGTGCGTCTGCCGTTGTGGCACAGGTAATTTCTTTTTTGTTTTGGCGACTTTTGCAACGTGCGTCTGAAACGTAGCATATCACACACTTAGATACAAGAACTCCTAGCAGAAAGAGGTGAACACACCGCATATAGCCGAGTCTCTGACATCGCTGAGATGAGGAGCTCAATTTCAACCACTTTTGCGACATCAGTCTTATGTTCTGCAAGCTTGGTCATTAATTGTAGACAGTTGTCAGCCTCAGTAGTGTGTGCTCTTCGACACCGGGAAAACATACCTGCCGAATATCTTTGAAAGACATATTGTGTTTCCGTGCGTACTGTAACCCGCAATGTGAGCATCAGGTCCACCCGCTGCTTGTCTTACTGACTGCAAACCACTTCTCAGCAATTCCATCCTGTAGATCCGCACGCTTTTCCCTCAATTCCAACTCCTCCTTGTCCATGCCGGTTGTGTGCGAAGTTGCACTTGAACTTCTTGAAGTGAGATTCGCGGCCGTGTATTGATCTGAGTATTGCCAGTGGCCGATTACCACGGTGAGCAAATAATGCAAGTTTGTGCTACCATTATACTTACTCGGCTTGTGGGAGTTTGTCCTGAGTTCTTGCTGTTTCCTGCAGATTGATCCTAGATGTGATGGCCCTGGATAGGCGTCAACTCGACGTCTCTCTCTCTACTTCTGAGGTTGGACCACCATCTCACCAAAATCACGACGCAAACCCACGCTATTTTGCTCATTCGAGGTCACGGTTCGTTTGCATGCATGACGTCTAGAAATTTTATCTGGCTGATTGCGTCCATAAGCGTGCTTGGCATTGTTTACGAGCGAAGCTTAGACTAGTATTAGCCCCGAGATGGACTTTGTACATTGGACGACGAAGGATCAAGTTCCCCCTCCGGGCATCTCCTCCGTTTTAGGAGCTGATTCTAACAAGAAACACTCTGGATCAGGAAGTCATCTTGACACGGCAGCCCTTTCCTCTCGATTCCTCTCGTTTCATGGCTCACGCGAACAGATGCTGCTTAACGTTGAGGCAAACACGCACACATTTACAAAGCCCATCTCGCTACATACCGCATGGAACCAAGACCAGGCCAAGTGACAATTCCTGGCATACTTTAAGATTTTTTCAGGATTCCTCGAGGCTGCTCAGGCAATGCTGAAGTCAAGTGCTAAACTGCCACCCCTGGCCGCGATGCAGAATTTTATCAAGACCTGTGCTCTGTCAGGAGCCTCTGGCCTTGGCATTGAAGGCGTACAAGGCTAGTCTTACCAAACTACCCAGAAGTTTACTGCTACTTTGTTTGGCATGGTAAGTCGCATATTCTAAATTGTTATGGCGCATATAACCGTGATTTCTCAGCTATACCAGCATCAGGTCGAGACACCGACCACAGAGTATCAGGAGCAAATAACTCTGGTGCGCAGTCAACCGTATTTGCCTTGACCTTTCCAACTCAAGAGCCATAGGCTATTGAGAACTGGGCCAAGAAAGACAAGATCATTAACACGCACCGCAAGCCCAAGCGCGATATTCGCCTCGTTGATTACATTTGGATCAAGAGTATTATCCACCAGGGTGCGGTTGACTTCACTACTCACTTTCAGGTACGCTTTCAAGTACATTCATTGGGCTATAATAAAGAAAGAATATTGCATTGTAGAGTACACAAATATCTCTCCTCATCGGAGAGCTGTTTGATCACGGCTCCAGATCAGGCCAATTCGTCGAAGGTGCGCCGTATGCTGGCACAAATATGGTAACTCAGTGGGGGGTGAGTCATCCAAGAACGCCTCATAATCACCACTGGGAGCTTACACTTACTGCACCACAGCACATTATTGTCATAATTGAGGACTGGGGCAGTGATGGGCCTACAATTTGGGTGATCTACGAATTCCACTTCATGAAGGGAAAAAAAGACGACAACAGTGCAATGTATGTATCGCCCCAGCTTAGTATCAGTTTCTGTATCATTCTAACAACTGTGTTCAGAACGTACAGCGTATCACACACTATAGCAAACACAAAGGCTCACTACGACACCGTGCTTGAACTGGTGGCTATCGCGATTCATCCCGGAGTCTTTGAGGTGGATCTACGGAGTTGGCTTACTCGACCCGATCTACGCCCACCGAAGCACATGTATCCATTTTGTCTCACAGTTAAAGATAGCTTCAAGGAGTTACCTGTGTTCACAAGCGCGACAGATAAAACCCAGGCAATGAGTTATTCCACACTCAATAGCACTCTTACCCCCATTGGCCGCTGCCTGGGTTGGGATTAGTGTTGATCAAGGGTAGGGGTAACCCTCAAGGGTCAGGGGTAAGGGTACAGGAGGGTAAGGGTAGGGGTATGAGAAATTATACCCTCAGACCCTTGAGGACCCTTGAGTTCGCAGTTAATGTATGCACATCTACGGTTACAACATACGTGTACTTATGTGACATTGGGTCCCTTTTAACCATTCTTCAATACCAAAAGGTGTTTTGGTTGCATAATTGTCCACTACTATGTAAAGCCTCAGCATGTTCTCCTCCTCTTAGTATCAAACAATGTGTCTGATATAGAACTCTATACTTATTCCCTTGCATAGCATTCATTAACTGGAAAATTTGGTCCTTACTATTAACATATATTGTGAATGACTCTGAGCTTTAAAAACATGTTTTAAACCTTGTAAGGATGCTCTCAAGCAAGATGCATCACAAAATATAGCTATATTCATTTTACCCTCTTCTATCGGTCATCAAATGTGTTTTCCTTCGGACACAGTGCATTAGAGCATCTCAATAGGTACATTATATGCTTACAAACATTTGTAGACTCTGGTTTCAACTTCACATTCCTTTACCAACTCAACAGTTGAAAAATGCACAAATTAACCAAATCTGACATATCCACATAGAATTGTCTCACTAAGGTTAATATGATACAACTTGTTATTATATTATTAAGTACATACCCTTCTCAATACCCTTGACACCCTTTGATACCCTTGTACCCTCACTGACCCCTGAACTACCCCTACCCTTGAGGAGGGGTAGGGGTAAAGCAAGGGTAAGGGTAGGGGTACAGAAAGTTTATGGGGGGGTAGACCCCTGACCAACACTAGTTGGGATGGTGGGTCGCTGCTAATTGTATGATCCTCCCAGTACTAGCCCGCTCTAACATACCTTGCTTTGCAGCGCTCAATAGCTGTGATTTTTGCTATGTCTTTTGTAGGAAGATGATTGACCTTCTGGACAAGGTATGCATTCCGTTGATGAGAGATGCTTCATTTACGATAGCTCTGCACTAGTCACAACTCAATCACTTGCTGGGGCATTCTCCCTCAAGTAACTTGGCGACGACGACATATCAGACGCCAGCGTACACTAGGGACGTCAGTGCACTTTATCACGGTGAGGGCCAAAATATGATGATACCAGATCTGCTTTTCTCTCGTGCTGGCTCCAACAAGAGTAGCCCTGTTGAAACCCAAGTACTCCGAAAGGAGAAGGCTGCTCTCGATGCCAACGAGTCACTACAAGCGGTGAAAAAAGCCTATGGTCTGGCGGAGTCCAAAGTACAAGCTGCCAGTGGGGGGCGCTCTTTGTCGGACCTCGTGGAGTCGGACGACGTGGACACTGTGCATCTTTACGAAAGTCTTGTCTGCATTCACGCTCATTGACCTGCATCAATCATAGGACGAGGACTATTCTGCCGATCTGACAGCGTTGATTCAGGAGGCTCAAGAGGCTTGGACAACGTTGATGGATGAGTATTGTCGTTCACGCTACAAGCCGGTAAGTATCGGCTGTCTGGTGAAAGGCTGCAGCTGACCCGTTTTTATAGATAGACCTGAAGACCACGTTTGCGCAGCCCAACACCACAAAGCAAGCTGCCCCTGTTCCAAGAACCGGTGGCAAAGAGCCATTGAGGTTATTTACCAAGAAAGATCTGGACAATCTTCGACATGAACGGGTAAGCACCAAAATTATTTGTTCATTGAACAATCCTGATACACTCAAAATTTAGCCTCTTGTGAGTCTAGATGGCAATGAGAGCTTGCTGAGCAATGAAGCTCGGAAGGATCTTCAAATGCTTGAGGATTCTCATCCACTCCTTCCTCTCATTCTTCGGGACCCCGACAACGCCAAGGTCAATGTCATCAACTTTCATCTTGCCAAGTTTGCGAAAGAAGAGCTTCCCCAAGAACTCGTGTGCGGAATATGCGACGAACACCTGCCTGAGAACGATCCTCAGCGTGGAAGGAAGTACAACGATTCGACGGCATTGGTGAAGCATGTCATCTCCTGCCAGAATACCCACTGCAGTGAAGACTTTATGCGTTGCAACTTCTGTGGCTCAATGGTCCGGCGCACAATTCCCGATTCTTGTTCCAAAGACGACGCAAGACAGATGGGAGAATCTGTAGATCACGCGCTAAACAAACATCTCGCTGTGTGGTACCAGGATTACCTCGAGTCTCTTTGAAAGAAATATTGTGTTTGCACGCGTACTGTAACCCGCAACGTGAGCATCAGGTCCACCCGCTGCTTGTCTTGACTGACTGCAAACCACTTCTCAGCAATTCCATCCTGTAGATCTGCACGCTTTTCCCTCAATTTCAACTCTTCCTTGTCCATGCTGGTTGTGTGCGAACTTGAACTTGAAGTGAGATTTGCGACCGTGACTGTCCCGTATTGATCTGAGTATTGCCAGCGGCCGATTACCACAGTGAGCAAATACTGCAAGTTTCTGCTACTGTTACACTTACTCGGCTTGTGGGAGTTTGTGCAGGGTCCTAAGGCCTGAGGCCTGAGTCCTCGCTGTTTCCTGCAGATTGATCCTAGACGTGATGGCCCCGGATGGGCATCAACTCGACACCTCTCTCTCTACTTCCGAATTCTGAGGTTGGACAACCATCTCACCAAAATTACGACACAAACCCACACTATTTTCCTCATTCGATGTCACAGTTCGTTTGCATGCATGACGTCTAGAAATTTTATCTGGATGATTGTGTCCATTAGCGTGCTTGGCATTGTTTATGAGCAAAGCTTAGACTATTAGCCCCGAGATGGACTTTGTACATTGGACGACGAAGGATCAAGTTCCTTCTGTCATTGATTAAAGGGGAGCACGGTATGGCAAGCGTAGGACACCTAGCTCGGATGCTCTAGAGCGGGACTTTGAATATTGTTTTCAAGTTTCTATCCTATGCTGATATTGGGTCTATACTTCGAGCTGTATGGTGATGCTCATTTCCTTACACTTGTTCAGACATTCAGCTGCTCTCACTGCATCTGAGAATGGAGTGGCACCTCCGAGCACTTCCGATGTTTTAGGAGCTGATTCTGACGAGGAATTGAACTCTCCTCTGAATTAGGAAGTCATCCTGACACGGAAGATCTTTCGTCTAGATTCCTTTCGTTTCACGGCTCACCTGAACAGATGCTGCTTAACGTTGAGGCAAACATGCACACATTTACAAAGCCCATCTCGCTACATACCGCATGGAACCAAGACCAGGCCAAGTGACATTTCCTAGCATACTTTAAGATTTTTTCAGGATTCCTCGAGGCTGCTCAGGCAATGCTGAAGTCAGGTGCTAAACTGCCATCCCTGGCAGCGATGCAGGATTTTATCAAGACCTGTGCTCTGTCAGGAACCTCTGGCCTTGGTATTGAAGGCGTGCAAGGCTAGTCTTACCAAACTACCCAGAAGTTTACTGCTACTTTGTTCAGCATGGTAAGTCGCATGTGCCACTGATTTTAATTTGTTGTGGCGCATATAACCAAGTACTAGTACCGGGCCTCCGGCACTTGTTTCATTATGTGAATAATTCAGGCCACAACCATTAAGAAAAAGACTTGCAAAGGCCGAAACACTAGCTAGGAGCTGTGTTAAAGCTTGTAATGCAATAGAATACCTGATCACATCCTCCGTAGATTTTCGTAGTACTTTGTACAGACATCCTTGAGGCAAGGGCCAAAACCTCTAGCGGGGATCGAACCCGCAACCTTCGCCTTGTTCAGCGCCCCGGCGCTTAGGAAAGCGACGCGCTACCATTACGCCATAGAGGCCTTACAGAGCATTTATGTCTTTAAATCAAGTGTCTAGGCCAAAAACTGAAGGAATGGGAGCAAAATTGAGCTCAGGAGGTGAGGAACACTTTACGCGCGAGTTTTGGCGGGACCTGCCTCATTCGGTCTAGGTTCTGTCATGATCGGCGAAGAAGCACCTCTCGGATTGATCGCATCTTTGCCTTTTCTGGTGCTCACGTTGATTGTACCTCCACTCGTTGCTCGCGTTATCTTCTGCTTGGCAAGAACACTGTCGCGGACAGAGTCCCCGCCCGCCAAATATACAAATTGTCCGGGGCAACTGAGTGGGCGCAAGCGGGGATCTTACGATGGCATCCACAGACTTTAGGTATTGGTATACCTCCTCAGCCAATCGTATCCGTCGCTCACTCGAATAGCAGGAACATGTATACAAAATTTGTCGCCCGAAGCAAGGCGATAGAGCATCGGCCGAGCACTCCTCTTCGCCACCGGTAATGTCTGTAACCGTGTGGCTAGCAATAAAAACGTACAGGACATTTAGAGCTGCTACGTCCTTTGCGTATCCAAAATCTGCCTCGTCGATGGTGCGTGCAGCCATGGCCCACACGGACTTGGAGAAGAAGAACTCGACCGGTTCCACGAGTACTTTGCACCCATTCGAAGATCCGGCTATTGAGGACCTCAACATCCCTACTCGTATTCTCAGCAATGACGCCAACCTTGAGGAATACCGACACGAGACGTCGTCTGGTATCATCCTCCAAACCCACGTTCGCGAAGTTGATGGCCGCGAGGAGAAGGTGGAATACAAGCTGGTGACGTTTACCGACGGCGACCCAGAGAACCCAAAGAACTGGTCAAAGGCAAAGAAATGGTGGTGCACAATCATGATCTCCTTGGTTTGCTTCACCGTGGCGTTCTGCTCTGCAGTCATCACGGCAGACATCGAGGGCGTCACTGAGACCTTCCATGTGTCTACAGAGGTCGCATTCTTGACGATTACCCTCTTCGTCGTTGGATTTGGCATCGGTACGTGTCGTCTCGCTTCTCTTCTATAGACAAGTAACTTATACCCGCAGGTCCCATGTTCTTCGCACCAATGAGCGAGCTGTACGGCCGCAAGGTCATCTACGTCTCGACTCTGTTGGTTGGGCTTCTTTTCATTATACCCGGAGCTGTGGCCAAGAATATTGGTACGCTCCTAGTTGCCCGAGCGATCGATGGTATTGGCTTCAGGTGCGTGACCATCTCATTTCTGAATATTCACAAGATTGACAAGAAGCGCAGTGCTCCGATGACGATTGTAGGAGGAACACTCGCAGACCTGTGGAGAAACGAGGAGCGAGGAGTACCAATGGCTGCGTTCAGTGCTGCACCCTTTATTGGCCCAGCCATCGGTGAGTAGCGATAGACCAGTCTTATCTTCGTACTAATTATCTCTCCAGGCCCTCTCGTCGGTGGTTTCATCAGCGACCACCTGGGCTGGCGATGGCTATACTGGATCCAACTTATCCTCGCCGGATTCGTTTACGCCCTGATGGTCCTCACCGTCCCAGAAACATACGCACCGACCATTCTGCTCAAGCGAGCCCGCCGCCTGCGCAAAGAAACCGGAGACCCCTCCTACGTCACAGAGCAGGAAATCAGCCGAAAGCCGCTATCCGAAGAACTGAAAATCTATTTCCTGCGGCCGTTCCAGCTGCTCTTCGTCGAGCTTATCGTGTTCCTGATCTCGATTTACATGTCCGTCTTGTATGGCCTGTTGTACATGTTCTTCGTCGCGTACGTGTATCATCTAAAGCTCCCAGTGTAGTCGCGTACTAACGCTTCGACGTCAGCTACCCGATCGTCTACCAAGAAGGCAAAGGTTACAGCGCGAGCATCACCGGTCTCATGTTCATCCCAATGGCCATCGGTGTCCTCTGCAGCGCCGCCTGCTCCCCTCTCGTCAACCGCCACTATCGATCCCTCTGGAAGAAACACGGCGGCCCACCTCCTCCAGAAGCACGTCTCATACCCATGATGATCTCCTGCTGGCTCATCCCCCTCGGCTTGTTCATCTTCGCATGGACGTCATACCCCCGAGTCCACTGGATAGGACCCGCCATCTCTGGTTTCCCCGTCGGCTTCGGCTTCATCTTCCTCTATAACTCTGCCAACAACTATCTAGTGGATTCGTATCAGCACCAGGCTGCGTCTGCGCTCGCGGCAAAGACGTGCATTCGGTCATTCTGGGGCGCTGGTGTCGTTTTGTTTACGGTACAGATGTAAGTACTTCTGGGGCTCTCCACTCCGTTAGCTCGTGCTTAGTTTATTATCAACAGGTATCACCGACTAGGTTTCGAATGGGCGGGCTCACTTTTGGCATTCATCGCTCTCGCTTGCTGTGCTATTCCCTATCTCTTCTACTTCAAGGGCGCGGCCATCCGCAAGTACTCAAAGTACGCTTATTCAGACGGAGAGGAGAGGTCCACCAAGGACGTCGGGCATTAGGTCATTCTCATTTGGTTTCATCTTGCGTCTTGTTTCTCTGTTGTACGAGTACTTAGGATACCTGTGAGGATACTTTACCCGGCTTTTCATTATTGCATATGATTATATTTCCTTAATCCCAGTTGTTCAAGACACGATAGAAAGATGTGTGAACATTGAACGAAGCTAGAGCTACATCGCAAAAGATACATGCTCAAGGACAAAAAGAAAACATTGTTGGATAGACTGTGCAAATGAAAGAAAGGTAAGGAATAGCGGGTGGAACAAGTTTACTCGGAGCCGTCGTCGTCATGATGCTTCTCGTCGTCGTACTGGTCAGCACTACTATGTGCGAGTAGGCTGCACGGAGCATTATTAGCAAAATGTTCCACGTTACAAATGACGTTTACTCACTTTTGAAGAGCGCCTTCATTGACTTCTGGACTCTTCCCATCACCCACCATGACTTTCACCGCCTCGCTCGGTACGTCATTGGCCAATACAACCAGCCACCCAGGGCCAGGTGGATAGATGTTGCCATCTGGAGGGCCGGTAACGGACACTTTACCATCGACAACAGAAGACTCCAGATAGACAAGGCGCGAGTTGGCATGCACAGCATGCGTCACATAGCCAAAGTCCATTAGAGCAACTATGGTTTATGTTCAGCTTCGACATAGTCCCAACACGAGATTGGACTCACCTTTGATTTCCGCACCCTGCAAAGACGACGGCAAACGGACCTCGAACTTGATTGTCCTCCCGAATCTGATCTTCCTCGGTACATCTCCCGTCTCAGGCCGCTCGACGGCCATATACGGTGGACTGAGCCACTCCACGCGATACTCAGTCCCATACTTCATCTCGCTCCTATCCAAGTTCGGATTACTCCCAGCGACCATAATCATCCCAGACGGTGTCATCGTTGCAACCGAATGATACAGCCTCGGGATGTCGCTCGTCGGCATACCAGCAGAGGAGAAGCGTTGACCAGCGGGAGCAGAAGGATCGTAGAGTACAGGCGTAAAGACGGGGTTGTCCGCGTTAGAAGCACCGACTTGGTTGACGACGTTGCCGTAACCGGAGATGCCAGAGCTTGCGCCGTTGACGATGAGCACCTTGCCTGTAGGGAGAAGAACTGCGTCTGGCATGGTACGTGCTTGAGGCATCTGTTCGACTTGCCATCCCGCTTGGACACCTTCGTCGGTCAGCACCATGCGTGAACATTGACTGGAGGCAGGGTCCTGGGAAGAGATCTCGTATCCGGGTTTCTTGTCGTCGACCGTCGAGCCACCGCACAGAAGAATCTCAGGAGCGTAGTTGTTCGCCGGCGAAAGAGGGAGAAGAATAGCAGTACCAGTCATAGGGTAGGTGACACGGACGCCGTTAGGGATCTGGGGCAGCCGATGCTCCACGTTGTTCTTCCAGTCGTAGATCATGGCGTCGTTGTTGGCAGCCATGAATACCCGGCCGTCAGGAAGGGAAAACGCTACCGGGAACAGATTCGAGTTGAGGGTGTCCACCAGGAATGGCAGCGTGATAGGGAGCCCGTTCACTCCGTTGATATCCTTTGGAGGGAAGTACTCGACAGTCGGGTTGTTGGTCGTAGAGTTGTTGATCCAGCCGCCCTTCTTCGAACCCCCAATGATCATAGCAGACCCGTCAGAGATACGGATAACCGTGTTGTACCAGCGAGGGGAAGCCATCCTCAGCCTAGAGTGGTTCTCTACCATTTCGCAGTTGTCAACGTCGTCCGAATCGCAAGGCTCAAGTACCCGAATGGCCTGTAGTCCATCCACGTCGCCAAAGTCCGCGGCAGACGTATGGTTCTCGACAACGGGGTTACCGCCAACGTTGATAAGCGTTCCGTTACTGAGGAAAGTTCCACCGGCACAGAAAGAGTTCGACTGCATTCTCAGAGGCTTCACAGAGTGCGTCCTGAGGTTGTACAGCGCCGCCCAGGCAGGGTGCCCGTCAATCGAAAGCGGGTTGTGTTCGACCTTGTCGACGATGAGCGCGTGCGACTGAGAGATAATGGCCAGCTGCATAGCATGAACACCAGTGGTCCCCTTCTGAGAAAGCGTCCACTGTGGCGCAACGGAAGAACTAGCCAAGTTACTGAAAGAAGCGGCATAGTCTTGACTGGAGATAGCGTCGTTCTGTCCTGACGGCGCCGACGCGGGAAGCACAGAGCCAGGCGTCGTCGTCCCTGCTGTGACAACAAAAGCGTCAACGTCGACAGTCGTTCCCTCAGCTTCGTCGCGCTTTTCGCCAGAGTTGACGATCTTCACAGTATGCTTCCCGTGCGACAAATCAAACGTCCAATACAGCCGCTGTTGTCGCAGGCTCTTCGCGCTCCAGGTATCGACTCGTTCCATAAGTTTGCCATCGACGTACACGTCCGCGATACCATGTCTTTTGTCCATGTTCCCGAACCACTCGACGCCGGTACCGGTAAAGGTGAACGTTACGTACGACTTGGCGCGAGACGTCGCATGTACCGACTTGTGCGCGTACTGAGACGAGTACTTTTCTTGCCATTTCCCAGAGTAGTGGACGAGTCGAGAGCCAGAGTCGTAGCCTTTGGTACCTGGAGCGACATAGTATGGATGGAAGCTGCTAGGGTCTGTCGAACCGGGCGTGGTATGTCCGTTCCATGCACTCTCGGCTGAGGCTAAGCATACGACCAGCGTAAGAAATAAAAGACATGAGCGTAGAGAGACCATCAAGAAGAGAAATTAAAAGAAAGAATGTGGGCTCAGACTGCAGCCGAGGTTGAGAGAGACGAAGAAGGTCGAGGTCGAGAGTTGAGTTCGACTTTCAACGACCTTGGCTATATGCGGCACTCGGACGTTGCCGAGCTCTCTGCGTACGCACGAAGAACCGTCGACCTCTGCGCGTAATCACGCAACGGAAAAGCAAGATATAATGGATAGGAGCCAGCAATGTACAGCTGGCGTTGCGGGAATCAGTGACCAATACACGTCCAAGGTAAATAATCATACAACACAACAATATGGAACGCATCAAACTCAACCACCGAAAACTGCTACAACGCTCGCTGTCGCATACGGCTGCTCACAGTGCGTAGTCCAGCATAAACCTTGCCGGGAGGCGAGCCAAGAATGAGCGACACGATGGCGTCTCGCGCGATCTTGATATTTTGGAAGGAGCCCATGATGTGGATTTTACTGTGGAAAAGGATGTCAACAGTTATCAAGAAACGTTTGAGCTACGACTACATACGTGTCTGCGAGAACAATTCGCGTACGACTGGCATTTTCGATAGTAAACTTGGTTTTACCGTCTTGCCCAGCAATACGACCTGGTTGATGTGGAAACATGAGTGATGTAGAGCTTCAATGTTGTGTAGTTCTACACACCGATAGCTCGCGAGAGGTGATCTCCGTGCAACGTCTTGACGTCCTTGATCTCAAAGGAGTCCAGGTATAAATCATCCATACGAAGTAGGGCAATAGAGTCCTACAGAAAGATATGCTTTGTTATCTACATATTGCTGAGGGTGAGAAATAACTCACGTTTACATCAAAGCCAAGAGCGTAGGCCTTCACAAAATCGGCTCCCTTCTGCAACGCTCCAACCTCCTTCGTATGTTTTGATGTCTGGGGACTAATTAGCGTTTGAACATTGACAACGAAGACATCAACGTACCCTGATCTCTACACATTTTCTCTGCACATTCATTCGCACCTGCAATCCAAGGATCTCCGTAAGAGGGCCGAAGATGTTTACCCAATCCTTCTTCAGAGGTGTCATGCGATGAGGAGGTACAGGAACTCGGCGGATTTCTGATTTGAGGGTCGATCGCTGTGCGGCAGCAGAGAGAGGGGGAAAGGCTGGTGCAGAACCATCTACTTGGACTTCTGCATGCTCGTCGTCAATCATAAGCTCGTCGTCGTCGTCTTGTCTGCTGTTGCCCGTATTTCCTGATTCCTGCATCTCTGCATCATTTTCGGTGGAAGTTGTCGACTTTTTGTGCAATTTTCTGCGGTTTTTCTTCTGCGTAGTTGCTGCAGAAGTACTCGGCTGAGCATGTACGACGACCATGGCTGCTATTTTTTGTTAAATGAGTAGTCGGAAACCGAGGGTGGTGAAGATAAGGACTGAAAGTTTTCGGCAAAGACCGACATGCGGCTTTGAGCCAGATTTGATTGCAGACGACTTCCGCTCAGGGCCATGTGCCGCGGGTGCAGTCAATATACTCAACCACCCTCTGTCTCTTCCTAACACCTCAACACTCTAACTTGCAAGTTTCAAAGGTCAAGTGGATGGCAGAGCCGACAACCAAGAACCTGAATGAGAGCAGAGCAGAAGGTCGGTCGACCACTTTCCTCGTAGCCACCGACAAATGTAAACTTGAGAGTGATCAGCGTTAAGCGCGATCCTTCAGTCCCTCTCGCCAGAGACAGCGCAGGCAGCCACAAATGGCAACGGCGACAAGCCATACTCAGAGCAGGTACGCAAGCTCTCAGACAAGCTAGGCCAGATCCTGGGTGATCAAGCCGAGTCTGGCGAGCCATCGCAGCGGAACGAGAAGGGTGAGGTACGTCTATTCAGTTGTGCGATAGCCAGGAGTCTCACGAACAGAGACGTTCCAAACTTTCACAGCTGATCAACGAAGAGGGGCTCCCTATCGTTGATATAAACGAGCCCGTTACTTCTGCCGACATCACCTTCAGGCCTGATCCAGACGGCCACTTTGACGATCCGGACCTGCTGCCTGTGTGGGCTTTGTCACCTGCAGAGCAGGCTCGCCGCAGAGCTGAGCGAGAGCGCATCCTTGACCTTCTCGAAGAAGAAGAACGTGTACTCGAACGCAGAGATGCCGAGGCTGCACGTGTACGCTTACAACAAGAGATGGAGAAGCGGAAGGAGGCAGCCAAGACGGAAGTGGAGAATTTGAAGCGGGCTCGAGAGCTCCAGAAGAAGATGGGAAGAGCGCTTATCCGGAGTGTCGTTGAGAGTCGCGATAAGGAGGAGAAGGATCAGGCTGAACAGGCTGAGAAGGATAAGTTGGCTGTCGGGAACAAGGCACCGAAGGCCAAGAAATCGGTGTCTTTCGCAGACGACATCGACGAGAATGGTCGGATCAAGTCGAGCGAGAAGGAGAAGGACGTTGACTGGGGAGACGTCGCGCCCGGCACTCTGCGCCCTTCTACGAGCAAACCTTTGGCGGAGCGGCAGGACCGACAGCCTATGAAGTTGCATGTCGTCGAAAGGCATCCCCGTGGGTTGGGACAATCGCAGCTTCAGTCACCGGAGAAGGACTCGGATGACGAGTCTGATCCGGGTGTTGCAGAGGACGGCTCCGATAATGGTTTCTTAGGAGACAGTCAACCTCCTGATTCGGAAGACAGCGATGAAGAGCCTCCCGCCGATGAGCAGTTATCAGATTGGAACGACGACGATTTTGATTACGCTCAACATCAGCGGGAGGTTGCCCTCGAGTATTACAACAAACGGCAAGCTATCGGCGCTGACGCCACAAGCGCAATGCGAGCACATAACCACGACGAGGATGAATGTGATCAGCCTGTGAGTAATCAAGCGATGGTTTCCTTTTGATTTACTAACATATGCGACGGCAGGAAGTACCTCTGGAAGCGACTCTGGCATCTGGGCCACCGCGGTCTGGTGTATCACGTTTCAAAGCTGAACATACATCCCGTGGTGCACCAACCCAAAGCACGCTAGCCTCTCATTCATTAGGCGCCTCAGTCGTACCTTCTGCGGGTGTTCCTTCCATGAAAGGCGCTATCCGACTCGGAAAACTGGAGAACGGTAAACTAGTAGGCGGCGAAGCAGGCGAGAGTGACGACGAAGTACTCGAAAACGACGAAAACGCTCGGGAGATGCTTGAGCTGTTGAAGAAAGGAGAAGTCACGAATATCGGGCCTCAGTCTTTCTCCGCTGTGGTCACCCCTCCCACCCCGGTAGCCGCTTCTGCACCCACAATACCCGAATCAATCCCTTCCACTTCTGATAAGCCCCCAGCTGAACCCGTCTCAGAGCATCGAGCATCAAAACCTTCAAAAGTATCCAAGTTCAAGTTATCTCTCGCCCAGTCTGGACCAACACAGTCATCGTCTCCGAGCACACCAGCTTCCGGCGCCAATACACCCACAGATCTCGCCAACCGTTCTTCTCCCAAGATGACGTCCCCTCGCGGGGGCACTCCGGTACAAGCAAACGCCTCCGCATCTTCGTCTTCATCTCAACCACCTCGGTATACCTTACCGCCTGAAATCCAGG
The DNA here is from genome assembly GCA_001986395.2 of Irpex lacteus. Taxonomy (NCBI): domain Eukaryota; kingdom Fungi; phylum Basidiomycota; class Agaricomycetes; order Polyporales; family Irpicaceae; genus Irpex; species Irpex lacteus. Next base: position 269,947 of record MQVO02000004.1, on the reverse strand, counting down.
CGGCGTTCCAGAATGGCGATCTTTCCACCGGCATGCCTGGCATGATAGTGGAGTCTCCTTCCTTCCTACCTCCACATGGGCAGACAATAGCATCGCCATCTTCAACGGCTTCACCAACGTCGACAGTCGTCGGCACGCCTACTTCTGCTGTCTCTATGCGTTCACCTGTCGGGAACAATACTGCTGGACAGAGTTTCCCGATCACCACGACAATGAGAGAAACTGTCCTCGAACGTCGTCCCCCGGCTATCGCGACGTCACACGCTTCCAATCAAACCCAGTCAGACGCAGAAAGCCAAAAGCCCAGGGTTTCGAGATTCAAGGCGCAACGTTCTTAATTGTATTTGTAGTACCATCTCTCACCGGCAACCTGTTTCTCAGGAGGACGACCGCAGTCTATCCAATTTGTATATCGTATTTATCTCACTACTCCATTCCAAAAGTCCGTTCGTAACCTACATACAGATAGTGAAGTAAGTTACACACAAAATTGTATCAATAAATTAAAAAGTTCCCGTGTCCTTCTCGACGCAGCGTCCATTTCAGATTGTCTCTCGGTTCTCAGGTATGGGACAGTAAGTAGTAGCGAAAAATAATCTCAAGTGACGGTGATTATCTGTCCTTTGCCATCCTTGAGTATTACCAACTCGCAATCGATCTTCTCTCCCGTGTCGCCACATACAACGTCAGTCGGATCGAGAGGGTCTGTCTTGACTTGACGTGCTTCCCAAAATGAACGGCCGAGTACAACGTCGAAGTGGGCTTCTTCTGAGAGATAGACGGTATGCATAGTCTTGGTCTTCCCGACTTTGATTGGCCAACTACCAAGGCTGTGAACGGGCACAACACGAAATGAGTGAGCAGTATAATTACTCGAGGCAGATCAGCGACTTACTTGACGAGACCACCGTAACCGTAATGCCCAGGTGTAGCGTCGTGAGGGATAAATCCGTGTCGTAAAGCAAATTTCCTCGATATGTATACGTGTCTATAGCCGTTCTTCAGAAGCATGCGCACTTTCGATAGAGAGTTGGGATGAGTATATCTGACATCTGGCACAATGCAGAAGATAACGAACTCACCGCTTCGCACAGGTCCGATGTCGCCTTGGATCGTTCGGACACCATTTTCTTGGTGAAACTGATCAAAATCCTTCTTGTGCTGTGGAACTTTGTCGTGCTGCTCAGTCTTCACCGTCTTCTTCGACTTTCCACTCTTCATAGAGGCACGATCAGCGGCAGAGCGATGAGATCGCGGAGGACTCGCAGGGGCAGGCCTTGGCTTAAATTGGTAGAACGACGGGTTCTGGTACGCCGGAGGTTGAGGAAGCGGCTGTGCAGGGTTTCGTACATGGAGGACAGGCATTGTGTCTGCACCATCCTCGGACGACTTCTGGCGCCACACAAAAATCTGGTAGTCAGATTCTAGACACGCAAATTAGAGGCAACAGGATAAATCGTAAAGAAGATACTTACCATCATCTAGATTCCATGTTGAGTCGTTCCAGGAATATTTCACCCATCCTGGCTGGACAGACTCTCCATGAAACTCTGCACTTGTCTTCTTGCTGAGTTTGTCAAATAAACTGTCTAGCGTGTCCAGTGTATCTAACATAACGATAGCATGAGATAGGTGACATATTTCAGTAGAAGAGAGCGACCTACTTGAGTATACAATGGAGAATGACTGAGATGGCGTGTGCACATTCAGGATGGGAGGTCGGGTATTGGCCATGGTCTTGTATGGAACGAGGCTCTTGAACGATGAAGATGAAGTTGATTGTAATCCGAGTGTGCGCAAATCCTATAAGAAATGTTAACGATGACCGTTGAGCTCTGAGGGTCAGGAAGAAGTCGCGTGAATGGCTGCGAGTAACTACGCAGCAACCCGAACCATGACCGCGACCTTTTTCCCGCTTTTGGAAGCTGCTGTTAAACCTGAAATTCGAGCGCCGGATCAGCGCGGTTCGGTTCGCGCCTGCTTCATCGAACCCTACAACCGAACTGCAAATTATTGCCGCCGCTGTCTTTATTTCTGTTCCTCAGGTTTTGCTCAACACCACCAACCCACTCGACCAAGGATCTTCAATCGTGAGGTCACAAAACATATAAAATAATGTCGGACCCCAACTCCCATGGAAAGGCTTGGCCTCTTGCCCCTGCCGACTTGAACGACCAAGTAAGCCACTCTACAAATTATCCAAGTTAACGGTTTTTGACAGACACTTTGATTAGATCCTTGATTTGGTGGAGAAGGCGACGCAGTACAAGCAGCTGAAGAAGGGTGCTAACGAAGGTATGCAGTCGAAATACAGAGAATATGCCAAACCTGACGGGAATCTTGTACTTGAATGACAGCCACCAAGACTCTCAACCGTGGTATCGCAGAAATTATCATCCTTACTGCTGATACTGAGCCCCTCGAAATCCTGCTTCATCTTCCCCTGCTTTGCGAAGAGAAGGTACGTTGCCGGACATGTTCCGCGTAGCCATTCACTCATACTCTTTGCGATACAGAACGTCTCGTACGTTTTTGTCGCCTCCAAGGCAGCTTTGGGAAGAGCGTGCAGTGTTTCAAGGCCCGTCATCGCTGCCAGTATCACTACAAACGAGAACCAGGAGCTCTCTTCTGCGATTCAGACTATCAAGCGTGCCATCGACAAGCTCATGGTCTAAATAGTCCCGAGTCGACGCCCCATAGGTTCAGGCTACGCGGAGCTATCAATACTGTACCTCTTGCAATGAAGAACATCGCGGCGAAACACTACCAAGGGGTGGAGCCAGCTTTCTTTGGCGGAGTCGAAAGCGGTGGAGGTTGTCGCAGTCTTTTGCATGTAATCTCACGAGTACAATAAATGCAACATATCACCATAGCAGAGCACGAGGAAGTAATGTACACATCGACAGCAGGACCAACAAGTAACACCAGTGAGAAATTACGAAGCGGTATACCTGCGGAACAACTATTTGGGTATGTTTTCCCTGGCTTGCAGGCGTACACGTCGCCTAAAGGAGATATTTCAGCAATGAGAAGTTCGAGAGAGTGTGACACTACGTACTCGTATGCCACTTTGTCGTTTCTGCATCAAAGCACTAATCAGGATATGAAAGAATCAAAGGATTGAGGGGACTTACTTGAACATCGTGTACGCGTCACTTTGTGCTGGGTCGTTCACGTTGGGGTCGTTGAGAAGATCCTGGATTCCCAAGAGGACCTGACGCAGATATGCGGTTACAGTGAAAGAGATGGTGTAAATGGGACGTACCTGTTTGATGGTAATAGCCGGTTTCCATGACTTCTCCTCATCGAGGATAGATAGGCACACAGTCCCAGATGGATACACGTTCGGGTGGAACAGTGGTGGAGTGAACTTGCCTGCGCAGAGTCAGTATGTCGCAGGCTCGGCGGATGCAATTTGCTTACATACATTTCGGAGGTTTCGAAGGATAGTCTGAAAGTAAAGTTGGGTCTCATGAGGCCATATGCAGAGAGGGGGTTGCTACTCACCTTCAGGGAATGTCATGACGAGCTTGTACACACCTCCTTCCCATGCCGTCTGTCGTCCATGCGTTCAATTCTCCGCGCCAAGGCGACGAGGACATTGGTAAGCGTACGTACTCCTGCTTTCCCTGGGATTCCAACCTCCCATTCAAGAAGGTTCATTGAACCATCTGCCGCCTTCGTTGGCTTCGCGTAAAATCCCTAGAAACAATGTTAGAGCTTCGAAGTGGCTAGAGCGAGTCAAGACTTACGAAAGGGTGGTCCTTTCGCCATTGCTTCCTTTCTTCGGCAAGCCGAGTTCTACAGATGCCAGACATTGTTGCTTTGCCTCCCGTTTCACGTCGTTCAAAATACTCTGGTGAATGTGAAGCCGAATAGCGCAAGCTGGAACACGCAAAGTCGCGGTTGAGGCCTTAGTTAAGTTAGACGCTCGGAAGTAAAGGATGAGGCCCAAATATGGTAATCATAGTGACGCGCGTCTCTGATGCCTCTTCGCGCTGGATAAATCGCCTTTCTCCCTTCGACGACGAAGGCCATATGCTTCAAAGCCTATCAGAACAGCTAGTCCATTTTATACGACTGCGCAAGAACAGTGAACCTCGAGAGAGTGTATTCGCGTGTACCTGGTTCGTCTCGTTCTGGCAACATACAACTCGCGAGAACGTCATGCATATGTGCGTTGTGGATGTCGTGCGACCATACCAAGGCGACGATAGGGAATAGGCGCAGTGCGATGATAGTGTTGTCGTGAACTCATTGGTGAGTCATCTAGAATCTGCACAGCTCGTGTCTGTGGTGATACTCGAATCGAAACCTTCTAACGAAATCTCTGATTAAGCAAATCAAGACACACCTTCGCGTGTGCACTAGGAGAACAGCGTGGTGAAGGGGCCCTTTCTACATCGTGGTCTTCGGCCCTGAGTTTTACTCGGACACAGTAAAGCTTCCCAAAACACCCGAATTGTACCATTGCACCAACGAGCCGTACTGGGTTCCGTCAAGTCCGTCAAATTCTAAACTTCGATGTGTTACGCCACAGCGGGCGGTATCCCCACTGAGGAAGCCGATATCATAATTCGAAAACTCTGGGCGGTCTGATTCGCAAGCTGTCAAAGCTGCGCAGATGACCCAACACTATATCTGCGTCTGCATATATACCGATGGCTGATTCTTCGTAGCCCTACGACTTTCTGGACCATGGATCGCAGCGATAACTCTAGTGCGAGTGGCAATGCCAATGGCCGTCCGGCCAGCCCATCTCCCTCGTTGTATTCATTCCATTCATCTATAGACGAGCGCACGATAGTAAGCCACGATCCATCATAGTGCAGGCATTGACATTCACCAGCTTCTTCAGCTACGAGAAATGTATGGACGAATTCTCAACAATCAAAACGACGTAAGTCTTGGCATCCCGATATAACTGCCCCCCTCTGACCCGCCGGCTGGTAGACATACTTCCTCCCCGCGGTAAGTGTCAGGAAGGTGGTCATGAGTTACTGCCGCATGATTATTCTATGTAGGACCACGAAGAACATCGGCGACTAGATCTTCAGCATCATATCTACACACTGATGCTCGGAGATCTGTACCCTGCGGGGAATCTGGTACGATGGGCTCTACGGCCTAGAGCCAATCGAAGACCGAGTGTACTTGATATAGGTACCGGTAGTGGGCGCTGGTATGTTATTCATGGGTAGACGGCCTCAGTGACTAAGTGTTGCATCATACAGGGTAATAGACATGGCCAAAGAGTTTCCTCACAGCGATGTTGTCGGAGTCGACCTCGCTCCACCGAGATTAGAAGGGTAAGCCATCTCCCTCGTAATAATTACACAGCTAATGAGTAGTGGTTAGAGAGGCTCCGTCAAACTGCCGGTAAGCCATCTTTCATTGGCTTCCACTCATAATCTACCGACTTATCTTTGATAAGGTTTGAGATAGACGATGTACGCAGTGGTTCGAGACCTGCTGAAGATGGTCTGTCTAACTTCCGCATAGGCTAATCTTGGATTTGCCCACTTTCGCCAGTCATTCGATGTCGTCCACGCAAGAGCTGTCTCCATGGGCGTGCGTCTTCATTTATCATCATGCGGTAATGGATAGCTCATGATAGTACCACAGATCCGTGATTATCCTGTGTTCCTCCAAGAGCTTGCACTCACACTACGGCCCGGCGGAGTATTGATCTTAGGAGAAGGGGAAATGCAATTATATGACGCACAACAGCGACCGTTATCGTACTCTGAGAGTACATCCTCATGGACAGAACGTATATTTTTTGCAGGGTACAATGCGGTCAAGACCCGTGGTGGGAGCATTGATGCATCGTCCATGACTCCCTCCTGGCTACGATCAATTGATTCCCTCATCGATGTCGGGTGGGCGAAGGCTTTTATTCCAATTGGTCCGTGGGTCTATGGTAAGATATTGCATTGTCATTCAGCAAATTGTCGCGTGACGCTTCATCAACAGCGAATGAACGGGAAAGGGTCCTTGCCGAGATGACGCGAACGAACTGCCTGCAGTACATTTCAGGATTGAGTCCGCTGCTTTTGAGGTAATGTAAACTATCAATTGTACGCGGAGTCTGAGATGTCTTGCTGAGCATCATTGCAGCGACGGGTATCTGCCAGAAAGTGTGGAGAAGATGAAGCGAGAGGCTACGGCCGAACTCCAGGAGCTGAAAGTAAACATATACAGCCGCTGGAGCTTTGCATGGGCCATGAAGAAAACGTGACTGGCAGTGATGCTATACAGCATAACCAATAGATGGAAGGTATCAGGCGACGAGAATCTGAATGTTATGGGCAATGGACTTGATTTATCCTAGACTTGGGTCTTTAAAGAAAAGCGTGAGCAAGAGATCTATGAATGTAATACTCACTATATGTAAAGCGAAATGAATGATTCCCATTCTTTGTTGATTTTCTTGTGACGAGGCCATCGCAGCGAGCAGTCGAAGTGATGAGTATGCCCAGAAGAGGCTCGTGGCGCCCACGTGGCGCGGCAAGCGCCAATTGCCTGCTTGCTCCGTTCTTACTCTGCTTTAACACCATCCACGACGACGACCGGCGTCGTCGTTCATGTCATCGTTCTCGACGTTCCTGAGGCCGCTACCGGCTGTGCGCAGAGCATACTCTGTGTACACTAAGCCTGGTGGCGGTCGGTTTTTCAACGCGGCAAAGCCGTTGACTCAATCCAGCACCTCAAACAAGACCGAGGTCGATGCCACCGGTAGCACCAACAGCACCGAGCAAACGACTCCAGGAAGCATTGTAGAAGATGCAAAGCCCTCACCACCCAATGTCGAATCCAAGAGCACATTCCCACCGTCACCTATTGGCATCAACTTCGCGCCTTTACCCGTACATCCACCCGTCAACTCACAAGACCTGAAGCTTCACCAATTCTTCTCTCTGCATCGCCCACTGCTCACCATATCACAACCTGTTTCGACTGTCTTTGAGTCGTCCACGGGACCTTTCGCATATCCACCACTGGCTGATGCTGAAGCTGCCAGATATGGTGCTATCGATGAGCCGCCCGAGACCTCACCAGAGTCGGATGCCGACGCTGCGCGCCAGCTCGCAAGGGCATTGGTCTCAAGCCGAGTTGGAGCCGCATTGTCATGGCAAGACACGTTGAAGAAGTTGGGATTGGACGATTCGAAAGTTCATGCGGCGGAAGTGAGCCAGGCTCAGGCGGAGTATGATGTCTATATGGACAGCACGAAGAGGAAGAGGCGAAGGAAGATGAAGAAGCACAAGTGCGTACATATCCTTACCTTAAACATCATTGGATACTTACAGAGTCTCTGTTTATAGGCTGAAGAAAAGGAGACGGGTATGTCATCACTAAAATTGACTTTAATGTTGTTTGCTCACCCTTGCATAGTTGACTCGGATGAGGAAAGAGAACAGGTAGATGCTATATTTGTGCATTACTGCTGTCGTACCCGCGGGTTTTATCTCTACGCTACATAGTCCGGTGTCCTCGCTTTTCTAATATCAGTTTGCTGTTCATATTAGCTTCTTATGTGGCCATCGCTCAGTTTCTGTGGGATGAGTTATATTTCCTCACTTCAGTGGTTTAGTAACGCTCGAATCAAGTCGTTCGTCGCTCTCCCTATAGGTCTTTCTATCAATTGGACATCCGCAAGACTCCGAAAATCATATTTCGAAGCTTTCATGCGGTGGTATGACAGATCGAGGCCAGCAGGAGACTTCTGAAGTATGTGGCCACATTTGTGCTCCTGGCATGTTCTGAACTGAGAAACCACTAGGTATCAGCCATGTTATCCGGCTGCGCACTAGATGTCCTTGGACAACGGACAGCCAGTCCATTAGTCCAGTGCAAGCTACCGTCTTCTATCGCTCGCTACCTGCTCGTTGTACCACTTGATGGGCGTGGCAGTTGTTCTACTGCTGTTGTCACTGTTTCCCGAGTACCGCTTGGTCCATCCTTTGACAGCTGGAGCATGCCCTCGTGTTGTGCTCGTTTTGGCGAGGTTACCTAACCGTCCTGCAATGGCTGTGACGTTGTACATAGGTATGTGGATAGCACGCCACTCTGGAACGGAAGATGTCGACTCGAAGGCAATACACTGGGTCGATGTGGCATCGTGGACCTGATGGTGGCCGATTGTATTTGGATCGCCATTTGTGGCCGGCAAGTCTGACTCGCTTGCTCGTGAATCTTGTCGGAATGGCCGCAATGTGGCGTTGCCCAAAACGCTACACCAAGAAGCTTCGATGAGCTATAAAACGCGCCTCAATGTACACTCAAAAAATCAACTCCCTCCCTTCCTCGATTTCAAGCATCAGTGTCAGTATCAGTATCAGTAGTAGCAGTACCATGACCCACGACCGCAAGCCGTCCAACTCGCAGCCATCCAGCAGCAACTCCCTTCATCCTGACAGTGGAACGTCGGGACAAGGCAGGGGTCATAACCGAACGGCCTCCAACAGTTCAATTCACTCTCATGGAAGCAGCGGTGGATATCGTACTGATGCCAGTGAAAACCTGCTCACTGACCGCTCGGGCAGATCTGTGTCCTCTAGTCCAGTTCCTCCGCTGTCCATGCAACATCTGCACAACATACTGCCTCTCCTCCGCCTCCATCGCGCGCCACACGAAACCTCTCTCACTTCCCTCATTTAGCTGCGGCCATGGCTCCACGACGTTCTTCTGAACCCCCTGGTGCTCCCCCGTCCTCTCCTGCTCGCCCGAGAGGCCCGATCCCAGGTCATCAGCAAATGTTCCGAATGGACTCTGATTCTACCGATAGCTCTCGAAGCAGGCATTCTCACAGCCATTCCGATCAGTGGGGATCTGGTCTACCCACGTCATCAGCGGCGTCCAGCGTTCCTGCTCGTAGGGATATGAGAGTTCACTCTTCATCTTCGTCTGAGAGGGTGCCAGAAGGTACTCAGCCTCCAAGCTCTCGGCGCGCCCCTCAGATACAAATAGTTGGCTTTGGTGACGGATCTACATCGTCTGAAGATCAGTCCCAGAGGCCACGTTTTCCATTTGGGCAGCGCGATACCAGCGGTAGAGGTCGAGGCTCCGGTTCAAATAGCTCTTCGCGTCGCGGGTTCTGAACGTTTCAAGACCGCAAGATTGTGAGGAACAGTGGTGAGGTGTGAAGTAGTGTTTTATCCCATGTTGTATTCTGTATATATAGTCTGTGGTCCCGTCTGACTTTGGATACTCGTGTGCATTGTTCCTTGTTTTACCTTGTCTAATATAAAGAGCTCTAAGATATCGATATTGTCACCGTGGTCTCTCCCTTGTTCTCCCTGAACATCGCGTGGGAATAGGATGTTATTATTGAGATTGTCCAGCGGCGGCTTGAGATTAAGTATCATCAGTGGGCACTTGCAGGTCTGGCACAGAATATATATATATAGTCCACACTACAGTACTAGTAGACATGTTGTCCAAGTTCAAAAAAGTTCGAATTCTGTACATACGTCGAGATTTTTCTGGAAGTAACTTATGTAAGCGCTTGGCGCCGAGTAGTAGTTCAACTTGAAGCCTTTACTCATCACTACTACTGGTGACTCAACAATCCTGCAGGCAGGTTCGCAGTGAAATAATTTCAGCTTGAAGACAGGAGGGCTCCAAACGTAGTCGGCTGAATCGTCAGCCATGCGCGGGCTATGTAGTCACGGGTGAGTACTGGTAGACTGTATTGGTCTGGACTTGCCTCGGAAAAGAATGAGGTACGCACTTATCGGTCATAATGTTCCTCTGATATCCATATTGATTTCATTGCTCTCATGAAGGATAAGTACCAGTACGATCATCGAACACTTGGCTTAGTTATAGCTGTGAACGGTAGCGCTATCGAATCTTGACGAGGATCCAGTACGAGCCAATTTCCGCACTAGTAACTCATACCGACTTGAAGGCTCAGATTCTAGCGTGAGCTCTACTGAATAGAACTCGCTCGCGAAACCAAGGCCCCTTGCCGCCCTCTTGTCGCTGTCTCGCTATACAGAGTAATCCCGAGGCAATCCTGCAAATTTGGGTGCGACTGCTTCTGGTACCGTCACTCCTTATGTAGATCTCTTACCTTCGCCTCTCAAAATGTCCACAAAACTGATGTTCTCACAATATAGACACTCCAGCCGCGGCTCCGTGGGCTACCTAGCCATTGGTGATGAGGCCGAGTATGCAAGCACAATAGCGAGGCGGGCTCAAAGTGGCAAGCATCGTACTTGTTCAGAAATGACGAGTCACGAGTTAGTTTGCAACTACGTACATATTGTGAGCCTCACTGTGTCTAGTCACGCTAGTGTACCATATTGACATTTAGTACACGTAGATTCGAACGAGTTCGAGGATATTTTGATGTATACGGAAGCCTCTGGTTTGTAACTCCGTAATTGAGCGTGCTGGAATGGGTGGCATGACCACGCATTACTAGTACCACCTCCGCCCTTCTGGCGGCAATTACTGTGGACTGGACATCCTGCACTGCAGTCAGATTCCTGTGCGTATCTCCATATCTCCGTGGATGATGGTTTTGACGGTCATCCACGTGTTTTGAAACACTGTCAAACTAGCTAGTCTTCACCGTGGTAGTTTTGAGTCCCTGTCAAGCTCGCCGCTGTTCCGCCGTGGTATTCGTCGCATCTTGGATCTTGCTTCCGCTCCAAACGGAACGTCTCCTCGTGCGCCAACAAAGGCGCACAGGTAGTTGGCAGATATTTCCAGCCTCTCCTGACATGTAGGAGATGGCCGGTCGCCATCGTAATGTGGCCTCACTGAATTACTTTCCAAATATAGGATGCGTGCGCGGGATGCATGAATAAACCGTGCTCAAAGCAGATCTGCAGAAACGTCTTGGGACCGTCACAGCGTATGAATCTGCTATTTATAATGCTGTATATTCGTATCGAGCTGACATTATATGCACTAAGTGGCCCGCCTGCTTGCGCCGTCGTCCATGGGATGATTTGGTACGCAACTCGCTACAATTCTACTGTCTAGGAAATGACGAAGAGACTTGAAGGCCTAAGTGTTAAGCCTTTCATGCAAGTAAGGATGTTATCGTGACAGCTTAGCGTGACCGTACTGGGGATTTTCCCCCTTCAGGTATCTCCAAAATAATGACTTTTGCGGTGCATGCTGCTTCATCCGTGCCAGCACACCGGTACCGTGAACAGCAGAAATGTTTTTGTCTGCGGCATTCTGCGTCGTCGGAATTTGCCCCAAGGCATTCCCTCGAAGAGGGGGAGAGAGTATGCCTTCGTCTTGACCTTACGGATAGAGGATATTTCGAGGCCTCCAAGGTATAAAGATGCGCCCCGTTGGTAGCTCACACTCCATTCTGCCCCGTGTCCTCCCCTCCCTCTCCATTGGCTACTTCTCCTTCTATGGCTAGCCCAAGTCCGTCACACAGCCATGCTCGCGGACAAGCCTCTGGTGAGTACCCAGTACCCTGATAATCCAGTAGCTCACAGTACTCACCTCGCTCGCAAATGTAGCCGTTGGCCAGGACGATGACCACCATCTCACAAACCCTATCCCCAGTACTCGTCAACCGCTGGCACACGATGTGTTTTCACATCCGCCTGTTCCGTCGTGGAAACGCGGCAGATTACACGGATTTACTCCTCCTCATCTTCCTCCTCATCCACTCCTGCCTCCACTACGACTGTCTCCACGAGAGAGCATAGTCGGGTTCGACCATGCGGTTCTTCAAGGAGAGATCGATTCCAAGTCCCCCACCGCGCCTTCTCAGCTTGAAGCGCAGAGCCTTCCTAATCGTACTCCCCACACTGCCCCAGGGCCTTCAGATGACGGAGGCGATTCGAAAAAGCTCCCATCAGCCACACCCTCCAACCCCCCGCACGCGTCGGACGAACCGATAATATTCGACATGGATGAGTTTGGAGAGATTGAGCAGCAGCCGTCGTTATCACCACCGATGCACCCGCCGCTCACACGAAGGGACAGCGAGGAAACGCTGGTGAATTGGCCGTCAGCGCGATGAGGAGGGACCGAAGGGGATGTGCCCTTCACCACGGGAACTAGTTGGAATGATGGAGGGGAACACTTGCCCAATGGTACGTGGAACCCTATATACCTCGCTCAATGCTCAGTGAACGTCTGTCCAGCAGATTGCGCTGATTACTCTTGTACTTTCCTCTCACTATATGTCAGTCACTGTCCGTTGCTATAACGCTGTATCCATAGTATTTATTTCTTGTAGTACTGCCGCATTGTAATACGTTTTGCTTTTCTGCTGTCCTTGCATTTCATTGTTTTCCCGTTTTGGATTACTAGTTCGTACTGTACAGCGCTACTAGTTTTCGTCGACATGTCTTCATCTTGTAATCAAGACCTTCATACTTACGTGGATAACAAACTCATCGTTGGAAAGTTGAACATGCGTCTATTGGATCCATAAAGTACTGACGTCGAGCTGGTACATGCAATCATTACAGTTGCGCACAAGCACTTGGAATATTATACGAATGAAGGGAGTAACATAGCAAAAGAACAACATAACCCAATGTCTATGGCAGCGTGAGAAAGATCTAAGTCTAGGCAGTGAGGTGAGCAAGTACAGTCATGTCAGTGGTATATCATCAGCAAAAAAAACTTCTATGGATATCGGATCGAGTGGTGCGTGATGAAGACGAAAAGGAAGTGGCCTAGTATTTGTAGTCATCGTCGAATTCGAGGGAGCAGCCGCGGTCCTCTATGGTGGAGCAGACCTTGTCGAAGGAGGGATCTGCGATGTGTGGCTTCCAATCGCCGTGAAGGACAACTCTGCGAAGAGCGGGGAAGGATGATTTGTCGTACGCGGAGACATGCTCCTGGACGTGCTCCCAGAAGGTAGAGCTACCCGCCGCGACAACTTCGTTGGGAGAGGCGTGGAGTCGGATGGTGTGGAGATGCTCGTGGCGTTCGACGGGTGGTTGAGGAGCAGCGGTAAACTGCACGTAATAGTTGAGCTCCCTGAGGTTGGGACAGTGCGCGAGGACGTGAGAGATGAGGTCGAGAACGTAGAACTTCAAACTCCTGCCGAGTTCGACGGTGTTGACCTGGTTGCCGAACGTTTCCCAGAACGGCTCGATCTGCGCAGGTACACTCGGGTACGTGTCGAGAATGACGTGTCGGAGGGATGGCATGGACCAGCGACAGAGTTCCTGGATGAAGAGGACGTTCACGCGTCGCAGACGCAGCGTGGTGAGTTTCGGAAGAACGATCCGCTGGCGGCGCATGAGGTTGAGCCATAGGTCACCGGTGAGCGAAAGATACTGGAGATTAGGTGCCCTATCAAGGACCTCTGGGAGCGAGTTGAAGCCGCCACTGCGAGCAGCATCGTTGTAATGCCACCAATCGAGGCGCTTAAGCGCGGTTAAGCAGGGACAGTCCTCCGCGGATATGTCGAATATCAGCTCCTCCGAGTGCTGTCGGAAAGGACGAACGAGAACTTCGAGTCGGGGGCATTCTTTGACGATCTCTGAGGCACCCTTGAGATGTGACTCCCAAGGAGTGCAGCTCGAGTAGGGGAGGCATACTCGGCGGACTGGCCAATAGCCACCTTGATCCGCCTTCTGGAGCGCGCATTTGAGATCGCAACCTCCTTTCGTGAGCACGACATCCTCGTAGAGCAGAGCCTCTGCGAGACATCGCCACTCGCGGCAAACGCTGACCAGCGCACGTTTGGTGGCAATGGCTTCTTCATCCAGCCAAGCCGATGGGTCAGAGTCTGACTCGAAGGGAGAGTATTCAGTCGCGGTGAGAGCGAGCGTGCGGCGGGACACCGTTGCCCAGCGGAAAATGTCGAGCCAGAGCTCTCGAGGGAGATGGGGGTACTCTACGGAGTGCATGGTGGGAGTGCAGCGAGTTGAGGAAAAAGATAACGGACACTGCTGAAGTTATATACCACCTCCAAAACCTAAACTGATTCCGACGCGCCGAGCCTTATCCAGCTGGCAGCTAGACCCCGACGCGGCTCAAATCGGTAATGAAACCGCCAGATCAGGAAGGTGCTGTTACCGTCTCAAACCTAATCCCGAGCCTGGTCTCCGTCGAGTCTGGAATGGCGGCGGCCCCACTGTCCTGCTTCCGAGTCTCTACGAGGCGGGTCTACGATCAAAATTCGTTGCGTTTGCGATAGCTGCATCGTGCATCGTGTGCTACTCGTGGCTATGAAACCTTCAAAACAGTGACACCGCCCTGTCTCCTACTGTCCCCCTCCCAACCAAACTCTTCATGCCAGATCTGTCGATAACCCCTGTCCATAAACGAATTTGAAATAGCTGGATCCTTCAGCAATACTCCAAAGATGACCAGGTACTGTGGCCATTCGTGCTCCCAGTCGTATCTCTCGGGCGGTGGTTGACCTGGCATGGTGAATGGTTTTGGTGATGCGGGAAATCGCGGGTCAACCTCAGGGGGGAATCGTTCGCGGATGTACTTCTCCGGCGACTCGTAAAATACGTCGGTTTGATCTTTGTAACCTTTTGCACTCACACTGGACACACGAGGATGAGTTCTTCGGTGACAAGGCATATGGATGTGAACTTACCCAACAGGCGGTTCGCAACCTAGAGCCCACAAGCGTCCCGAATCCGCCAGCGAAGGTTGATGCAAGTACGCCTGCCATGGTGTAGAGTGGCAAGGCATCAGGAAACCTATCGACCGAACGTCGTCGGCGTTGAGGCTCCGAAGGTAGTACATTACGTCTATCTGTGCTTTCGAATGAAACAGCATGAGGTACAACAACGGCGGGAGGTTTAGTACGAAGATCAGCCAGTAGCCTCCACGAGTCTTGCGAAGAAGGGGCACTTTCGAGGCCTTGTCCGATCGGTTAGGAACATGGCGGCCGAAGATGTCGTGGGAGTCTATCAAGGAGACAGCTGCGAGGATGTGAAAGAGAGGAAGAAGCGGATGGATGAATCGCCACTCTTTGTGACCTGCGAGAGAGTATATAAGGACTGTCCAGACCACCAGCCCGGCGATGCGCCGAACTTGAGTTTGATTTTGATTTTGAAGACGGAGGTATTTATAGATGGCGTGCAGTGCGAATGGCGTCACTGTTCCACACAGAATGGGTATACCCTGCGTGAGGTAGTAGTGCCAAGCGCTTGAGCCGTAGAATAAAGAGACCGAAGAAAGATTTGTGATCACAAAGTTTAGAGGTGTGAGAGTGAGCGACCCGTAGTACCATGAATCGGCTGCGCAAAGCAACAATATCGCACCCACACTGTGGAACGTAAGCTTATCTAGTCTTTGCATGAGGCAAATTAACGTACCCAACAAGAGCCGTATGAGCGGCCATGATAAACAGGTTCTTTGGTTGCCGACGAAATTGCCATGCGGTGGTACCCAGCATGTATGCCCATAGCATCGCGTTTGTAGGACGCACAGCACATGCAAGGGCAGCCACGGTGAGAGATTTCACATAATCCTTCCTAAGTGGTCAAATTGAGCTACTTCTCGTTGAATCTTTGACAAAGTCGTACCTCCAAGAAGGTATCTGCACCTCCCATGGGTACAGGCTCAGCGCTATTGTTGTTAAGGATGTCTCGAGCGAGTTCGATAGAGACCGTGACAAAGAGAGTCCATGGAAGAGCGACGTTAGCGAGAGCCAGAACTGCCTAGATTTCAGCGCGGCGTTCCGTTAGGTAGAACGGGGTACTCACAGCAAGCGCAACATATCTCTCTCCTGCAACTCTTCTCGTAAGTTTGTAAATGTAGATATCCGTTAGAGACGCTAGCACTCCATGTAGTACCCTAGGTCCCCAAATCTGTGTGCATGGAGTTCGTTATTCTACTCTGGCATCTCAAGAGTTGACTGCACATACCCACCAAAAGACGCGTATTATCAAGGCCAGAGTACTTCAAGATCGAGTATACAGGCACATTGAGTAGAGGGTATATTATGCTTCGTATAGGTTTCTGTGTGAGCCATTCCCAAGTAATGTGTCCGTAGCCAAAGACCAGGTGATGAGCGACCTCCAGTGACTGGTAGTATTCGTCGGGCTGAAAGAAAGTCTGCGTAGCCAGAGCTATCAAAACTCGAGTCGCAACCGCAATGAACACAATCTTCCAAGTCATGTCTGCATTGTACGGTCGTGGTTGAAGACAAAGGTTGTAGAACGACAGTGACAGCTGCCACCGCAATTTCACTACAGGCTTTGTGCGTCTATTCCACGTGCTATGCATATACGCGTTTGGCGGCCGCGTCACCCTGCGAACGTCCATCTCATCTCTCTTCCTCTCCACGACGGTCTTTGCACAACATGAACAGCTTGATAGATCGTTACTCGAAGAACAGCGCTACGGCGGAAATTAGGAGGGCAAAGGAGATGTTTGAGGAGGAGGAGGGGATGGAGGCCATGTGGGGATCTCAAGCGGGTTTCGCGACAGTTAGCGGTCTACCAAAATTCACCATTCCAGCAGTACCAGACGTAAGTTGTGAAGGATTAGTGTAGGTATTACTGAACTTATGTGCATGAATTAGCCCTCAGCATTCCTCAAGCTACACACCGATGATCACGCCGACCCTTCATGCAGAATTAAGATCAAGCACGGTACCACCACTCTCGCATTCAGATACCAAGGCGGTGTCGTTGTCGCGGTAGATTCAAGAGCTACAGCTGGAAGCTACGTTGGTACGCCTATTGCATATCTCTGCGCATCGTACATGCTTCAACTCCGGTTCGATAGCTTCTGGTACGGTGAAGAAGGTCATTGAGATCAACCCTTACTTGCTCGGTACAATGGCTGGTGGTGCTGGTATGTCTCGCGTCGCATTGTTTATGGATCTAGCTCAGCACTACTGTAGCCGACTGTCAATACTGGGAGACATACCTCGGTATCCAATGTCGCTTGCACGAACTAAGGAACAGAGAGCGTATCTCTGTGGCAGCGGCAAGCAAGTATCTCAGCAACTTGGTATATAGCTACAAGGGCATGGGTCTGAGCATGGGTACCATGATTTGCGGCTGGGACAAGACTGTACGTTGCATCACTGTTTTGCATGTATGTATCTAACAACTTGTATAGGGACCAGCTGTGTTCTACGTTGACTCGGACGGTACGCGTCTGAAAGGCGATCTCTTCTCTGTTGGCTCAGGAAGCACTTTCGCGTACGGTGTCCTTGACCAAGGGTACCGCTGGGATCTATCAGATGAAGAGGCATTGGAGCTCGGTCGTCGAAGTATCTACGCCGCTGGTCATCGTGATGCCTTCTCCGGTAACACCATCAATCTCTACCATGTGAAGGAGAATGGCTGGGAGTTCATCGGTACGTCTCCTCATCACTCTATACTTCATGAGGAGTCTCTAATCGTCGAACACAGGCAATTACGACGTGTCGAAGATGCATTACGAGGGACCAAACGGTACAGGGTACGCCTACGAGCTCCGTGTGGAGGGCAAGAGCTCGGCGAACCCGCCACCTGCTGCTACGGAAATCCCCGCTCAAGCATAGTTTATTTTTTTGTACGTACAGTATACTTGTATCAATATTCCTCTCCCAGCCCAAGGATATCCAGCTCAGCTTTGCCGCGTGTTCCTGTGTGAGGATGACAGTGGGGGCGCTGGGGCACTGATCTCTTCGTCTCAGGCTATATCAGCTGACTATTGGCTCTGCGCACGTTGAATTCCCTGCAGTCCGGATGGTAACACTGCGAGGTCGGTGGCGAGTCCTCAATGTCATATGTCGGTATATATCTCGGCGTGAACGCGCCACTGGCAACGAACGTACGCATCTCGTACGCCAGACACCCCCGCTGGTCCCATTCCTGAGAGAGCTCCAGCTCTACACATTCGAGTCGGGGGAGTCCCTCGCATAAAGTACGCAGGCTTTGCCACGGAAGCTCGTGCATTTGTGCAAAGTCGTACTCACGGAGGTTTATGCGAACGCGTCGGAGACGATTTTTGGGCACATGTGAGATGTAGTCGATGGCAATTTCCGTGCCCTCGATAACTCTGTCTGGGATTCGGCCGGGTTCACAGTGAAACATGCCTATGGATTCGAGGGTGTGGACTAGGGATTCGATCTCGACATCGATTTCTTCTAATGAGGAACAGGCGGATAGACCGCGTCTGAGTGGTTCGGCAGTGAAGTTGCGGTTATCTGTTTTGACACGCAAGTCGTTTGCATGAGTGTTGTTCCATGACGTCTATGTGGATATTGTGCTACTTACTCATAGCAACCTCAGAGTGGACATCTCCCTCTCGCGTATATCTCGGGAAGAGGTGTATGGAAAGCACCTGCAGCGTACTTTTGACCGCAACAAGCAAGTCACGTAGCCCTGTGAGACTGTACCTCTCTTCAAACGAGAGACAAAGGCGTGTGAGATGCTGCACAGCGCCGACTTGGCGAAAGTACCGTGGAAGGAGAATAGTATCCATTGTCCCGCGTCCTTTGAGCTCCAGTTCGCCGATGTCCAACTTCCCGTGGCTATGCGAGCAATCGTATACTTCATAAAGACCGGTGTCAAACCAGCCTTCCCAGTCAATGTCAAGTTCTCGGTCTGTTTGGTAAGTCTCCAGTCTTCCGATGTGAGAGAATAGCCCCAGAACGCATGCGATACCCTGGATGTGAGATGGCCCGACACCGCCAATGAAGGTATCATATTCGTATCGTAGCTCTTCAATGGCGTAGGTTCCAGTGGGGGCCTGGTCGGGGTACCGACATTCAGAGAAGCATGTCTCCCTGATGTACAACGATTGAAGAGAAGGTAATGCCTTCAGCAGATCGTCCAGAGGCTGGATAGACACCTCGCGGTCGATGGAAAGATAAACGCTCCCCACAAGATTCGCAAGATGTGGATGGGTCGTGTAGAACTGATCTACGTATTCGTACACGTCGTCCCGGATGGGGACGGAGCGAAAGAGGTGAGGCAGGACGATGTGATACCACCGCCGACAGACCAGAGCGCATGCTTCCCAGCACCGTGTCACTGCTTGCTTGGGGATCGGCCTGTGTCGCAAAAGATGCGGCGCTGGTGGTGTCCATGGTCTTGAAAACAAGATCCAGGACCTCGTCTGGAAATTGCTGAAATGCAGATGCATAATTGGTTCTCTGAAACGAGGCAGAGTCCGAGGTTGCGACAGCAGTGGTACCAATTTCAGGATCGTGCTTGATCTCCATTAGAGCGATATGATCTAGTACTCTCCTGGTTGCTGACACTAAGTCAGGGCCTTGCTAGTTGCTACGTATACGCTGGTGCTGCGCAGATGTGAATAAAACATGGATTCTTACCTCTAAGACAGAGGATATAAGTCAGACAACCTGGGCTAGGGGATTTTGTACGACCGTGACCACAGTCTTGGGTTCGAGTTCAAGTTGGGGTAACGCCGGTCAAACCCCATATATAGTCACTAGCGATAGCTAATACCTTCAGCGCTTCAGCGCTCAGCGTGAGGTTTCACTCACTTCTACGAGCGTTCGGTCGATTGCGGAGAAGCGAGCGAGAGAATTCTGAGGTTCTCGCTGGATGAATTGGAGGTTTATATAAGTACAAGTATTCTAGAGAATTCGTAGCTATTTGTAAGATAGGAGGCGAGCTGAGTGAGATATGAATAATCTATGAATAATACCACAAAAGACGAGATCTAATATCTAATGAAGTCATAACGTCGATCGAGCGACGAGTCATCTACAAGTGAGTCGGGCGGGCTTTGGTCTTGTTTGGCTGAGTAATATCACAACACTACCCCCGCGTTAAGGGCTTTACGTCCCGGAAAGCTACTCTATGAAGAAGAAGGCATAAGTAAGGTAAGCACTAAGAAAAACGAAGTAAAATATTTTTTTGGGCTTATGTAAGTGGATAAGGTACTTGTCCAATCCCGAATCGGGAAATCACGGTTGACGACGGACGACGTTCTTCAAACGTTCGCGTTCGTCGAGTCTTCGAAGTTCATCGCTGGCATGCCAGAGAGCACCATTGCTAGTGCGTCCGGGTACATAGCGACGGAGGCGTTCTCCGTTGTAGAGGTGACGAAGTACGTGACCAGACCTAGTTTGCAGTTGGTAAGTGTTCTTGTTGGTCATCGCTTTCACCACGAAGGGGCCATCCCATCGGGGGTGCAGCTTAGAGGGGCTTTCGAACTTACGTCTGACCAAGTCTCCTACACCAATAGCACGCTCGTTGAAGGTGTCATCGCGCTTCGCGGCCTCGTTCTGAAGACGGAGAAAAGCACGCTCGTTCGCGTCGTCACGGAAACGGCCCAAGTCCTTGACATGATCGAGGCGTCGAGTCTGAATAGCCTCGATCTCCTGGTCCGTTGGCGGTCGTCGAATAGTGTCGTAGACGTGATCGTTCGGAAGGCGAGGTTCACGACCGTGCATGAGGTAGAACGGGGATGCGCGTAGGGAAGGGTTGACGTGAGCGTGATGTGCGAGAAGGACATCCGGTAAGTATTCGTCCCATCGATTCTGCGAATTCGGAGCACATACCCTTGCTAACATCTGAACCAGAGTATCATTGAACTTCTCGAGCCTGCCATTGGTCTGAGGGTGGTACGGCGTAGTGTGAAGATGCTCGATACCTAGGCGGCGAAGGAAGTTTTGCACAGCGTAAGCCATAAACTCTTCACCGTTATCAGTGAGAATTGCTTTAGGCTTACCATAGGTTGCAATGACGTAGCGCAGGAGGTTGAGTACGGAATCCGCAGAGCGACGAGTGAGGGCATTCGCGATGGTAAAGTCTGTTCCGAGATCCATGCCGGTGATGAGGTACTGATTGCCATTGACAGTGCGCGGCAAGGGACCAATGAAGTCAAAGGACCAAACGTCACCGGCGTCGACGCGAGGAAGCGGGTGCAGAGGCTGAGTGACTGCAACTTCACGCCGAGTGAACTGGCAGTTATCGCAGGAACGGACGACACGATCGATGATCTCCGTAGCGAAGGGAATCCAGGCGCGACGACGAAGAGCGGCGGTGACCGAAGTAGTTCCGAGGTGGCCAAGGTCGATGTGAACCTGACGAATCAGGTTTTCGGCCTTCTCGAGCGTGGTTGGAACGGCGACGAGGAGATCTTCGCCCTTGTCTTTCACGGTACGGTGGAGAGTTCCATCGACTAAGCGGTAAGTACCGTTTCCAACATCCTCAGGAGCTTCACCTGACTGGAGTGCCTGCTCATAGCCTTCAAGAGTTGCAAAGGTGGCAGAACGATCGGGCGCAGGCGCAAAGACGTCGTGAGGATTAGCGAAGAGGGGTTCCACGGTTTGGTCGTCGGGAGTCTCTTGGTGACCGCTGCGCCGTGATAAGGCATCAGGAGCAAGTTGCGAGCGTCCGGGGCGGTAGATGATTTCGACATCGAAGTGAGCAAGATCATCAATAAAACGGGCAAGGCGACGTCCAAGATCCTTTTGAGTACGAGCATACTTCAAGGATTCATGATCGGTACGTACCACAATCGGTGATCCTTCGATGTACCCCCTCCATTTACGGAGCGCCCAGACGACAGCCAGCATTTCGCGTTCTTGCGCAGAGTACCTTTGTTCCGTAGGAGTCATACGGCGAGATTCAAAGGCAACGGTGCGTAAGTTCTTGTCCTTGAACGTGAAGCGTGACGGTGACTTACTGTCATCCTTCCCCCTCTCAAGATCCCTAAACGGCTCCGACGTTTGCTGAAGGACTGCTCCAATACAATTACCAGAGGCATCCGTGTCAATTACAAACAAACGCCAGGGTGTCGGGTGAATCAATAGAGGTGCGGACGTCAGCTTTTGCTTCATCACAGTAAAGGCACGCTTACACTTGTCGTTCCATTGGATAGGTGTCCCTTTCTTCGGCGAGCCGGTAAGCAGATCGTAGATCGGATTCATGATCTGCGCAAAGCCTTTAACAAAACGCCGATAGTACCCTGCAAGGTTACAGAATCCACGAACCTCAGTGATATTGGTGGGCTCTGGCCATTCCGTGATAGCCTTGACTTTCTCAGGGTTGGGTTTGATTCCGTCGCCAGAGACGATGTGACCTAGGTACAAGACATGGGTGAGTGCCCAGCTACATTTCTTCTCGTTTAAGACAAGCTTATGTTCGTTTAGCCGTCTCACTACCTTATCGACGTCAAGGACGTGCTGCCGAGCGGTCTTCGAGAAAATTATGATGTCGTCTAAGTAGACGATGACACACCTGTCGAGGTACTCTCGCAGGACATCATTCATCATATTCTGGAAGGTTGCCGGTGCGTTCGTCAATCCGAATGGCATGACGCGAAATTGATAGTGGCCATAACGACAGGTGAATGCTGTCTTTGGACGGGCATCATCCGATAGCCGGACTTGCCAGTATCCTGAACGGAGGTCCAGGCACGTAAAGAAACGAGCACCAGCCAAGGTGGCGTAGCAGTCGTCAATACGCGGTAGCGGGTAGGCATTCGGAACTGTGACCTTATTCAAGGCACGGTAATCAACACAGATCCGTAACTCACCATTCTTCTTCCTGACAGGTAACAACGGCGACGAGTACGGAGACGAGGACGGCTCGATGATGCCTTCCTTAAGGGCATCGTCGACAAACTCCTTGATCGCCTTTTGTTCGAGGGGCGAGAGAGGTCGTCCGCGGGCGCGTACGGGTTTGGCATCACCAGTATCGATGTCGTGTGCCCAACGACGATGAGGTGGAAAACCGGGTTTAGGAAGGAAACAGGTAGGGTAATTTTTCTTCATTAGTGCGAGTATCTCCTGACCAAGATCTCGACCTCTCACCTGATCCATACGTTCGCCATCATCGTCTTCGGCTACGGCAGCTATGAGAGCGCGCGGGCGGCGAAACGAACGGGGGGCTTCCATTGGAGTCCTTGTCTTCAAGACATATCGAAGGCCGGACGTAGGGTCAATCAAGACGCAAGAGTTGTCCGTCCAGTCGATGTTAGCCTGGTGGAGGCGCATCCATTCGCGGCCGAGGAGAAGGTCATGACGGAATTCGTGGTCGCTATCAAGGACGTAAGCGAGGAATCCCTCACGCACCCGACCGTTGAGTACGAGAGTCATCCGCGCAATAGCGGACGTGGTAGTCTTGCCAGCACCAACGACATCACGGGGAGTGATGGGGTAGAATTCGGCATGGGCGAGACGAGCAACACGACGGGAGACGTAGTTGGAGGTGGCGCCGGTGTCGAGCAGTGCCTTGGCAACGGTGAGACGTCTACCGTGAAGGTCACGGTTAGGTGCACCAAGTTGAACGTTGTAGGTAGGGTTCCGAGCACCATCGTTGATGGCATACATGTCCAACGGGTCCTCCTCATTATCTTCATCATCACTAACGTCGCCTTCGTGTCCAGGGTCTTCTTCGTCATGCGGTTCCTCCGTGATGGTGGCCTCCATGGTGTGCAAGTGATGGGTGTTGGACGACGGGCGCTGTCCGCGAGGTCTACCAGATGCAGCCTGAGTCGGAGTGGAGCCAGCCTGAGGACGACGCGGATCGGTACAGTCCCGCGCAAAGTGCCCACGGCGGTTACAGTTGTAGCACCGGACGTTGGAGAGCTGCATTGCATCAAGCTCCATAGGCGTAGGCCCATTGGCCTCATTGGTCAAGCCACCAGAGGTTGGCACCGCGGTCTGGGAGTACGGAGGCGCTGTACCCTGACCTGGGAAGGGGGTATCGCGGCGCATCTTCTTAGCGCGAGGAAACTGGCGGTCCCGGTCATTACGACGAGCAGACGGTGCGTGTTGGTTCTGGGTGCGATTGGTGAGCTGACGGTTCTGGGACCACTCGATAGCGAGATCATAGACATGAGACATATTGGGTGCAGTGTTCGAGCGAAGTGCCTCTGTGATATAGAGACGAGCGGCCTGCGGAATCGGGGCAAGGAAATTCCAGCGACGATCCTGGTAAGTCATCTGATCATCGGGAATGCGAGCATCGAGCAGCTGAAAGCGTTGAACGTAGGCCATCATATTTCCGTCATAGACGAGTGCGTGCATCTCTGCACGAACTTGGTCCAAGACGATAGGACTGTCGAAGCGTTGGCGAAGAAGGTTCTCAAACGCCGGCCAATCTGCGGGAACAGCATTACGAGCTCGGAGATTATGATACCAAGATAAGGCCAGTCCATCAAAGTAGGTGGCTGCGGTGGGGACCCACAAATCCGTCGGGACGGCAGAAGCACGAACGGCGTCGAGGAAAATAGTGATCCAATGGTTAACGTTGCCATCCGCTGCGTCGATGTTGCCGCTGAAGCGTTGCGGGGCGACGCGCAATGAGCCGCGCATAGCTGGGGCAGCCGCGGGTGCAGGGTTCTGGACGGTAAGTTGAGTTTGCGATAAGGCGTTGGAGAGCGCCTGCTCGAATTGTTGCTGCGTAAGGAGGTTGTTCTGGGCGGTCTGGGCAATCTGTCGCGCCTCATGCAGGTCGGCGGAGAGATTGGTGATCAGCTGCTGGATAGCTGCAGCGACCTCAGGTGCGAGTTGCTGTTGCAAGATCTGGAACGGGTCCATTGCTGATGGAACAAGTGCACGTTAGGACCGGGATACTGATATACGGCGCGCGAAAACGGCGGTACCTCTGAGTGCGAAGATGTCTCTTGTAGACTAGGGCTCGGGACGTCGAGCGTATAGGCCTTCTCGGTGCGTACCTAAGTACACAAGCGATCGCGATAACTTGACGGTGATGCTGATAGGGAACTTCGGGTGTGAGAACTTGTAGAGAATGGACGTGAGAAGGTTAGCTAGACCCCTCACTTGATCAAGTGAGGTTTCACTCACTTCTACGAGCGTTCGGTCGATTGCGGAGAAGCGAGCGAGAGAATTCTGAGGTTCTCGCTGGATGAATTGGAGGTTTATATAAGTACAAGTATTCTAGAGAATTCGTAGCTATTTGTAAGATAGGAGGCGAGCTGAGTGAGATATGAATAATCTATGAATAATACCACAAAAGACGAGATCTAATATCTAATGAAGTCATAACGTCGATCGAGCGACGAGTCATCTACAAGTGAGTCGGGCGGGCTTTGGTCTTGTTTGGCTGAGTAATATCACAACAAGCGATTAGTGCCACATGGACCGTGGGAAACCTAGTTCATAATACTCGCTGGCGTCAAAAGTATGTCCAATCGTATTTGTATGCTCGTGACGATGCTCAGCAACCGGAAAACCGTCTATAATCTCAAATTTAATGTAGTATACTTTTACATGCATATAAATCTTGTACACCAAAAACTAGACTGCCAGGTCCTTCCTGGACCTCGCTCTGGGCTGCACAAGTTGCCTATTATGACGTCCATCTTGTGATGGACATAATTATGTAGGAACTAAATAATAGTGTCTGAAAGGTTTTTGATGCAACCAGTAAGACCCCTGTAGTATGCCCGTAAAGTGTCATGAATTTAAGATTCACTACGCACGCATGAGAATTTTGACAAGATGGCCTTCGACGGGCGGTTTTGGCGCATCAGGCGCCAAAAAGCGTGAAAGTCTGCACAATGACGAGGGTATAGTACCTCGGTACTCTCGAGTTATTGT
This sequence comes from Irpex lacteus, assembly GCA_001986395.2. Taxonomy (NCBI): domain Eukaryota; kingdom Fungi; phylum Basidiomycota; class Agaricomycetes; order Polyporales; family Irpicaceae; genus Irpex; species Irpex lacteus. Next base: position 244,491 of record MQVO02000004.1, on the reverse strand, counting down.
CTGATATTTTTTGTATGAGCTGCTGACATCATAATCGTATTTATCACATTAAAACTGTTGCGACTATTGACCCACAAGAAAAGATGGATTTTCTCATTATTACAAAAATATTCGTTGTGAGAGAACATCAGTATCAACTGCTCTAATTTCTACGCTGAAATATTATGAATGGCCTACCAACCATTCACGAATATTTTCTGAGCAATCCGTTGACACGATCTCTCGCGGTGCATCGTCGACGCCTTTGGACAAACTTTTGACGCCAGCGAGTACAGTTGCCGTTCCGTGGACTTCATTGTTTCTACTATGTAAGTCACTCAACGTTTACTATCATAACATCGCGTGCGCACGTTTTAAGCCCTCGGTTTGAAGTGGAACGAGTCTACTGATACTCTACCCACATCAAACCTGCCGCCGTGTGTGTCATACAGATTTGCCCGCATTTGGCCGGGTTGGGATACTGCCAGTGACAGTATGATACGAATGAAGGAACGATAGTTGTATTATGCCTGGTGTGCTTGCATTACTTCCACCGGGCGAGGCCTGTAAGGTGCGGTATACGTAAACTTATTCATTAATCTTTGTGCTAGCTTTTGGAGCTTACAACTGGACACTCATTGGCAAGTCACTGGAACAGGTGATAGTATACAGCGGTATGCATCCTGTTGTTTCTTTCACTCTGTGAACCGCTGCATCTCATCTAGTAAAGTAGTAAAACATGCAGCGTCTGCGCCGGCCCAGAATATACTCTACGCACCGCAAAATTCTAATTGACTCAGGCTGGTTCTCTTCGTCATAATGGAACGATAGGTGCGACCGTCTGCAGATCCCAACTGCCGTACTAATCTTATGGTTCATTATTTTCCTCGAACAGTCACCACGCCGCATGCCCCACCAACCCTTATAACGTGAGATCCAGTGTTTATCAAGACGTGATCATACTTATATTTTTCATCATTTAGATCCCAGAAAGCTTACGCATGCATAGACTTACGCGTACTCATGCGCATACGCGTCTACACCTCCTCCCGCAGATACACGACAATCACTTGACTAGTTTCATGGCCGCGTCACCTCCTTGTGGGTACATATATACGTCCCGCTTTCTCTCTCCACCCATATCTCGCCCTCCTCCTCTGACTTCCCCCTTCCCCCTTGCTCCAGGACAGTAACCGACATGAACGATTTCGTTGATCGCTTCTCCAACAACAATGGCTCTGCGGAAATCCGTCGGGCAAAAGCAATGTTAGAGGAGGAGAACGGCGGTGGTGGCAGCGTGATGTGGGGATCCCAAGGAGGCTTCGCTACCGCGGCGAATGGATTGCCGACGTTCACTGTCCCTTCTGTGCCCGACGTATGTCTTGCATATCCACCGATTTCACTATCATCAAGCTGTATGACTGATATGTCGCACACTCTCACTATCTATCAGCCTACAGCGTTCTTAAGACTGCACACCGACGATCGCGTCGACCCATCGTGCAGAATCAAGATTAACCACGGTACAACTACGCTCGCGTTCAGGTATCAAGGGGGTGTCATTGTTGCGGTGGATTCAAGGGCAACGGCGGGGAGCTACATCGGTACGAGGTCTTACATCAAATTATGTACTTTTACTGACTCTTATCACCTTTATTAGCCTCGGGCACTGTGAAGAAGGTTATAGAGATCAACCCGTACTTACTTGGTACCTTAGCTGGGACAGCCGGTGTGTCCAGTCCTTTCATCTTGTTGTAAGTCAATATATTTACGGTAATGCAGGCGATTGTCAGTACTGGGAGACATACCTTGGCATGCAGTGTCGCTTGCACGAGCTTCGAAACAAGGAACGCATCTCCGTGGCGGCTGCAAGTAAATTTCTCAGCAACCTTGTCTACAGTTACAAAGGTATGGGCCTCGGGATGGGAACTATGATCTGTGGTTGGGACAAGACGGTAAGTTCTTGCGAGAGACTACGTGCCGCTCATTACTGAGCAGCTCTTTAGGGGCCAGCAGTATATTATGTGGACTCTGACGGTACACGTATGAAAGGCGATTTGTTCTCAGTAGGGTCAGGAAGCACGTTTGCCTATGGTGTTCTTGATCAAGAATACCGGTGGGATCTGACGGATGAGGAGGCACTCGAGCTTGGGCGGAGGAGCATCTATGCCGCTGGGTATCGCGACTCGTACTCGGGCAACTCAATCAACCTCTACCACGTCAAGGAAGACGGTTGGAAATTCATCGGTACGTTGTTCAAATTCATGTTCCATGGGTTGATCTCATGAACAGGCACAGGCAACTACGATATCTCGAAGATGCACGACGAGGGGCCGAACGGAGTCGGTTATGGCTACGAATCGCGCGCGGAGGGCAAGAGCTCTGCGAACCCTCCTCTCGCAGCCTCTACTACGGATGGTGACAGTCCCTGACCGGTGACCCGGAGCATTTGCGCATGTAATGTCCACAGAAGCATCAAGGTCTAGATGAACACATTCTTGAGTCATGGCGGTGATTTTTCGTGTTATCGTATAATAATCGTAGACAGATTTGCCTGAAAATGAGTTCATTGCAATGTGCAGTGGCGAGTTTGGTTGGAAACCGATCTTGGAGTAAAAATATGCCCGTAACCGCTTTGTCTGCCTCGTAGAGACAAAGTGTGTTGTACGCATTCTGCGATAGGGTTCACGGGTACTATGCTCGTCGAGTGAATATGATGTGCTGCGTTAAGTATGTTCAACTCAGCAACGGGTGAAAGAAGTATGAAGTGAAGGAGCATGAAGGAACCGCCAAGTGACGCATCAATTGACACGAGTATACGTATGCGTACATGGCGGCATTCTAGAGTATACAGACAAAGGATGGCTCAGCAGTGCAGCAAAACTTATGAGGAAGAACTTTTACCAAAACTATCAGTCATCTCCAGCATGAACAGGAATTAGTATCTGCTGCTACTTTGTCTATTAGCAGGGACCGGCGGGGCAGGCCTTGAGGACATATCAACGGATGGAGTAGACTGTAGGTACGACGGTTTCGGCAACCTCGTGAATAGTGGAGGGACCTTTCGCGGGGACGCAGAAAGAGTAGGCGTCTCAGCCGTCGACTGGGACCTGCCGTATACAGATGATGGTCGCGGAACAGGTTTTGGCGGAGCAGCTGGAGGCGGTAAGGAAGGCGAACGTGCCATTAACACACTCGCTGCCGTAGGAGCGAGCTTTGCGATAGGCTGGCGTGGAGGGCGCGGAGGACGTGGAGGACGTGGAGCAATCTGCGTGAGTCGTGGTTGCGAAGAGGGAGGTGGTGGCGGGACTCTGCGCATCGGAGGAGAAGGCGGAGAACTGGCAAGTTCCAGTCCTTCTGTGGCGTCTTCCAAGCTCTCCGGCGCTGCAAGAGGAGAGGCGACCAGCTCGTCCTCCTGGGCTACCCGAGTCGGTAGCCTACCCTGGTAGTGAGATGCAAAGAATTCGTCTAATTCGTTGAACAAAGCCTCTTTGTCTCTTTCTGAAAGGTTTATCCAGTCGATGTGTTCATCCGCGCCGCCATGTACTTCAGTCGAGGGCGACGCGCGAGATGTCGAGTCATCAAACTGTCTCCGCAATGGAGGAGGAGGAGGCTTTCTTGTCCGCACTGAGCTCGCTGAGTACTGCATGGTGGGAGGGATGGAGACAGATGAGTGGGGTAACGGATCAGTGAAGGTCATATAATCGCATTAGACGCGAAACGATCATGATGCTGCACCCACGCTAACGATACGTATCAGCCGCAGTACCTGCAACAATCAATGAGCTCGAAAGACACGTTCATGCATAGCACTCGGTGCATCAGTTCTCCAATTCAAAACGAAGTATAGACCAAGTATACCATAGACAATCACAGGACCTCCTTCACGAAACCCAAGGTTCCCAACGACTTCGCCAATAACTCTAGCACCCGCTCACTTTCTACCCTCTGTACCTCCTTCAGTCTCCTCAACTCGTCGCCGACTTCATCTCCGTTGGCGACCAACACGTCTCCATGCATTCTCAAGAATACGTTCTCGAAGGTTTGCACAGCTTCAAAGTCGCGACGGGACCTTAGCCGCTGGATAAGCGCGGTGAGGAACAGGCGTTGTAGGTCGAGGGTGACGAGCGAGCGGAGTTCGAGGTCTATGGCAGCTGGAGAGAGCGTTTTGACGTAGCTGTAGAATCCTTCGTCTGCAGAACGCGACGTTAGCAGTTGACATGGGGGCGCTGGGCATCGATATATTTCGGTAATACTCACAGTCTCCTTCAGGAGCTTCGGCTCTCAGCTTCTGCACAAACACACTCTCCGACTCTGCAGCTGTCTTCTCCAACCTTCGAGTCTCTTTTCTCTTCTTCGCCTCTTCTTCCCTCTGTTTTTGCTGGGCTTGGACCTGTGCAACGTCGAACCGCTGTTCAACACCGGGCAACGTCGGCAAAAAGAAAGGAGCCTTCTCAGGCTGCTTGGGAGGCTCTTTTGGTTTGTTTCGTTGCTAAACAGATTAAGATAGCACAGTCGTTTAGATGAGCAGGCATGGAAAATAACAACAAGGGATACTTACCTGGATAACTTCGATATTAAGCAAGGTCTGCCACCGTGCTCGAGGCAATAGAGTTAAAGTGACTAGATCGCCGTCCAACTGTGGAGGCGTAGTAAATACGTCCTGCGGAGTCTCGTTCACCGTGAGCGCAGAGAGTGCTTCAAGCGCTGCATGAACAATGAGTTTGATGTGCGAAAAGCGTATGAAGTGGTATGCATACCTTCGTCCTCAGCCTCTCCTTGCACAGACGGAAGAGAAACATCGGCGACTTCTTCGTCCGGTATGCTGTGGAAAGATACCTCGGAATACTGTGCACGATTCGCCCTAACACGCCCATTAGCTCAGTCCGTTCATTCTGAGACGAATAAATCATACCATAGGTAAACACCAACGCTGTCAACGTGTGATGTCGCGAGAAAGTCGTTTGTTGGCGAGAAGCTAACACTCGTAGCAACGCTTGCCGTCCTGAAAGCGTCAATCAGTTGACCGGTTGGGACGTCAAACGTGCGGATGATAGAGTCTAGGGATGTCGTGACGATCCATCGTGCGTCGGGAGAGAAAGTCTTGCACAAGATGTCAGCTTTCTTGGTAATATGACTGCTTAGATGATAGTGCATAAACGTACAATATCTAACACCCTGCTTCTAAACCCGCTTAGCTCTCTTACCAAGCGCTGCGTTTCAATATCCAATACTCGAACTACCAGGTCGTCGCATATGACAGCGAGAAGACCACTGTCCCTGTGCAAAGATATCGACACGGCTGCCGAGGGTAACACGACAGTGCATTGCAGCTCCGCGGTGTGGAAGTCGAAGAACTGCATGTACAAACATATGTGTAGTTAGTAACCGACTCGTTGTAAACGAAACGGTACCTGAACGCACGTTCACAGTCCCGTCGAGTGTACTGGCGATTAACGTTCGATTCAACGCGTCACTGGCCAACCCGGTCACGCAACGCTGATTCCGTTTCGTACTTGATCCGTTCGGGACACCATCTGGGACGGCCCCGACATCAAATGACTTGCGTTTTGTCCCTGATTGCATGTTGTACATGTGTATTGCACCCGTCGAGGAAGATGCGATACCAAAGTTTCCACAAGCAGAGATACAGGTAGCCTATATAATGAAACAAGAATATGTTATATAGATTTGCTCGATCGCGGATGGTGTAGTCTACGTACCTTCACAGAACCTGGTACAGCGCCCTTCTTGCCTTCACTCGTAACAGCAAACGTGTGCTTTCCAAGTTTTTTGTCTTTCATCGACCATGATCGAGCGAACGTCTCGTCGATGTGGCCTGTGAGAATGTCGTCCCAGTCTTTTGTCCGAGTCGTCGAGAATGATATAGTCGCTATAGGGGGAAGTTTGAGTGATGCGACAGGAATCGAAAGGTTGGAAGCCTTCTTCGCTAGTGATCCTATAATATAACTTCAGTATACAATGACGGGCAGTCAGAGATAAAAGCGAGTACCTTGGCTGAGCTCGAAACTTCTCGAGTCCCGGACAACACTAGTACATCTCAAACTTCGATCCCTCGAGGCTGTCAATAGCTGCTTCCCATCCTCCCCATAATATCTCACCAAATGAGGAGGTGCATGATGCCCGGACCTGAACTTCAACAACCGAGGGGCCGCAGTCGGAGAATCAAAGACCCATTGCTGCAAAGGTATTGAGTACAGACTCGCCCACATTCGCACATCTTACTACTCACCTTGACGCTGTTGTCTTCGCCTGAGCTGACCAAGAGTGGCTGGCCTGGCACCCATTCTATCGCAGTGATAGCCCCATCGTGTGCACCTCTAACGAGATGTAAAAGTCTTCCTCCGGCATTTAAGTCCCAGAGTGCAATATGTCCATTGGCAGATGCCGTAGCGAGAATGGGGTGGCCATCTGTGTACACCTCGGTTGATAGTAGTTCTGAAGCTGGCAGTTCATGAGCTTACCGGTACGGAAGCTAAGTGCTCTGATAGCCCCGTCCTGCATCTTCATTCGCAGGAGTCGTTCGTCCATACGGATGTCATACACGGATATCTCCCCACTCGCGAAGCCGACACCAACCACGTCAATTGCAGGTGACTGGGATAGCGCGGTTATAGCGACCGAGGAGCCGTCTTGGGAGCCAGATGGTGAAGTGAGAAGAGAAGAGGTGGAAAATTTGTGGATACATGTTCTGAGGTGAGGCGTTGAGCGACGTGCTGAGGCTATAGAGAATGTGAGACATACTGTGTGCGTATGTTCCATAGTTGCAAGGAGCCCTGGCTGCTTCCGACGAGGATTTTGTTGAGATATGTCGCGGGGTGAAGAATAGTTGTCGCAGTGAAGCCAGGTTCAAATTGTATGGAAGACTGGAGTTCTGTTACGTTGCTCGAGTTAGGTGTAACATTGAAACAGTCCAGTTTGATACGTACCTCCATCTGTCGTACTCCATACAAACATTTTTGTGCCATCTTCAGATAGTGCCAATAGTTGACTACCAAATATGAGAATGGAAGCCAAGGGGACGCTTAGAGGATTTGAGAGACGGGCGACCTGCAGTGCGTTAAAGACCTTGCAGTTACTGCAGCATAACAGTACGCACCTCTTTGCCTCGCATATATTTGATAGCATCGGTGCCAGATGCAGTCCATACTGCCTTTCCTTCCATGGCTAATGAAGTGATAGGTTCATTTGCATCGGGACCTAAAGAAAAGTATTCCAGTCCACTGCATCTCACAAACGAGTAGTGGTTGACGTACCAACGAACTGTAGAGTCATCTTTCCGCCTTCCCACATCGCCCATGACCTTCCCAGACATGTAACTAGATGCAACGAGGGACCATCCGCGGCACCCTTGTAAGACCTTGTCTGCAGCACGAACGGAACATGGTTTGTGATCAAGCCAAGAGCGCGGAAGGGAGCAAATAAGCGAGGTTCTTTGGTAGATTTTCGTTTTGTGGGCTCGGTCCTAACTTTCTTGCGTGGTGGAAGTGAGCTGTCATCTTCGTGCTCGAGCTGGACAACCATGGTGAGATGGAGGTGTTTGTGCAAACCTGCCTCAACCGGCAATTAAATGATTTCAGCGCTCGGACCGCACTCCATGCCAAAATTTGTACGCGGGCGTCTCTGGCCGGAGAACCACCTTATTTACTGTCACTCGGTCTGGTATGGGGCATGACTACTTCCTGTAATGCTGTATTAATAGTGCTACAGAAAGCGAGCTACCAATATATTTGAGGCCGTTATTTAGGCCAGAAATATCGTCCGAGTCTCATTAATCTCATTACTTAATCCAGCATCATAGAAATACCATGATCCTGCTCTACAGCCATCGGCATGCGTCTTCCCAAGAAGTCTATAAGCCATAGTCAGTCAGAGTTATGCAAGAGAAGCAAAGAGCCAACTAACCTTCCTTAGGCCGCTTCGAGAAGTCCATCACCCATAGTTCTGTGGACTCCGGCCGTGCTAAACATATCCTCCCTGTCGTCTCATCCCATGCCACACACGAGAACCTCGTTCCCTCGTAATTGAAGGGCAACCTCCTGATTGGTCTCCTCATTGTATCCGTCTCGATGTTCTCCTCTTCAAGGTCTTCAGGTTGATCAGAGAATAGCTCTCGGTCGTGATATCTGAAGAATCCGAAGACGGGTGGGGTGTCCGTGATGTCATCCAAGGGAACCGTATACAGCAGAGTTCTGTAGGATCCGGGAAGGATACGATATTGGCAGTTGGCGTGGCATTCGACAAAACGGACCGGAGAACAGTACATGAGGGTGTACCGCCATTGGTGAGCCACAGGGAGCTTTAGTTCTGGGTTGGGAGTGGGAAAAGCTTGCGAGGTCCAGCGTTGAGGATAGAAGGTGATGCGCAGAAGACCGATGGAGGGCATGATAGTCTTGCAGAACACGCTCACCGGTCGAGGCTTAAACGCGTCGTGATTTTCACTAGTGCTGTCGTCGCGAAGGGACGCGTTGATAGACTCGTCGATCCAGTTCGGCGTGCCGTGTTCACTGACGTAGATCTCATTGAATTGATCGTCGTATAAGAAGACGGAGTCGCCAGTTTCTCGATCGTAAATAATGTCGATGCCGGTCTTGTTCACTGGAATGTCTTGCAGTTCCAAGGCGGTGACTGGATATGGATTGCGTCCCATGGGGACAAGTATCTCGCGGACAATCAGAATTTGCTGTTGTTGAGGTAGGGGGCGTATAGCTTTAATTCCATGTGGCTATATGTACGCTGTGACTTAAGTAGGACGTAGACTCCAGCTGAAGAAGAGACTCACTTGATCGACGAATTCAGCGTAAGGAAGGAGATTCAATACAGAAGTCGGTCCCCCATTGAGAGGTTTGAAAATGATCTCATGTGGGTATCGGACGAGTGTGAGATGCGGATGACCCGCAAAATCATCCAGAGACAAGGTTCCAAGCGGCTTGGAAGTGCGGATGTGGGATACACGTGTGAACGGCGGTGGGAGGCTTCTCGCGTGTTCGATGAACTCTTTCGATCCTGGAACGAAACGAGGGTCGCAGAGCTCTTCTAGGGCTCTCAAAGGGACGTGGAAGGTGACACATTCATATTTGAGTGGATAGGGCGCGTCGATAGCGTAGTCAGCGCTGTACTCTGATACGTTAATCCTACAAGAGTTCAGAATCAGAACTCCGGATGGTATGTGGTGCATCTATATACTCACCCCCGCTTGCCATGTTTTCTCTTTCTCCAGTCCCGCCGCACGTACGCGATGGTAATGCCATGTACGCCATTGATCGTAAGATACTTGGCTTGCAAGTGGTACCCTTTCGTTCCCGTAGCTATTCTAGCGATCGGCACCACATTCCATCGACTATCCAAGACATAGATTACCAACGACCAGTCTTGCCTCGTGAAGTCGGAAACAGTAGCCACGAGGTACTGGCTTCCTGGTAGCAACACCATATGTGCGACGTAATGCTGCGCGTTGAACTTCCATGGATCAAAGAGAGGTGTATGGCAGCGCCATATCCTATCCAAGGAATGGGCTCGGGTCAAGAGACGTTCTGCCTCAAGACCAGTAAGGTTCTGAAGCGAGTGGCGGGAGGTGGGTGGGAGTGGAGGGAGCGGCAAACCCGACCAATGAAGGAGTCGCTTCCAAATGACGGTATGATGTGTCAAATGGTAGTATAGCTTACTGACCTGGCGATTCGCATCGAAGTTTTGTGAGCAAATCCCGTTGATATTCGCAATAGGACTTACCCTGCGCAAACGACATATCTCCTTTACGTCGAGATAGATGAAGATAGAGTCGACTAGGATGTCATTTGGCAAGCTATCGAGCCAGCTGTGTTCTGGAGCGCAGTGCCGATTGAAGAAGCGAGCAACTGGAGTAATAGGGAGTGGCATTATGAGTATCGACGGAAATTAAGAGAGCGCGTTATGCTAGTTGGGAGTAAGTTTGACTGTGGCCAGCACAGGGAGACAGAGAGCACTGGAGAAACGATAGCAGCGACGAGAGATGCTATCCACTACACCTCGTCCTTTTAATCAGGCTGAGGATATGCTCGATTTTGCGACGTCGGCCTTGTATATTCAAGACAAGACTTGCCACATATGAACAACACCTATCTCATTGAACGATCCTGGATGCATTGTTCCCTGGACGTTATACAACTTGAATGGTGTCCTGTGATTACTTGTAACTTGGAAGAAACGATGAGCAGCACACCTTCCATGCAACCTTGTTAATTCCTTACTGTTCGAGCCTTTGACCACGCTAGTAAGTGAACGCTCAGTACCTGGCCATGATGGAAGTCGTAGGCAAAGAATCGCTGATAGACGCCCATGCTCTTTTACTCTTGCGCATGCACCGACAACCGTCCTTCTTGGAGTTCCAAGGTAAATCCAGCAGGCTTTTCTACGATAACACTCTCACGGCGTCGTTATTTCACCACTACGCAGTACTGACATATTTATCTGGATGCGCTGGAGGTAGTCCTGCAGGCATGCAGGGCACGCGAGGCCTCGAGGCTGAGGTGTAATTGGAACCGAAATGGGACCTGGGGTGCACATGCCTCTTCTTCCAAGTCTGGCACATCGTTTGTGGTGCCAACGGATACCAGGATGACAGCTGGGAGGTGCATGTAGGGCCATCACCGCCATAATCCGGGAATATTGGTACTCAGAGTGCCCCAGGCGCTTGGGGGCCCTTGACTTGAGTACAAGGCCCGTTCCCTCAGGTTGACATAGGACAACGTCGCAACTTCTACATCTTCACGGAGACCTTGCCCAGCATGAACTCAATGTGAGTGGGCGAGCTACCTTGACGCAGTAGTCCATCAATCGTCATGACCCTCATCCCCTTCTCCCGCTCACCTTTCCCTCTGCAGGACCAGCATTCTTCAACGCCTCTTGTCTCCATCAATACAGTCCGCGCTGCAATCTCCCCCTTTTCCCAAGTGTCCTCCTATACAGAAACTCCCTGACGAAATATTCGTAAACGTCGTATTTTCGTTTCTCGATTTACGAGATATTTTGAATCTTCGGGAGGTACGTGCAAGATAGCCCCCCTTAATGACTGCCATGATTGAACACCCCCCAGGTCTGCAAATGGTTCTGCGATCTAACTCATCATGGTGTGATATGGAAGCGACTTCTCCAAGCGTCGTCTATCCGCATCCCGCCTCTCCCTCCACTTCCACGATATAACTTCAATAACCTCACAGCGCAAGAAGCTGAAAGATTACTTGTCAAAGCGCATTCTCTGCAGAGGAACTGGCAAAGCGACGATGCCGTCCCGGAGTTGCGATCGTTTGACTTTGACTACTGCGTTGCGGAAATAACACTACTCCCAGGCGGCCAGTATCTCGTTGCTTCTATATCGGACCCTACGAAACAGAACTGGGGCATTATTCTTTGTTCGCTTGACTCGCAATCAGGTGTTACACTTATAGCGAAAACATCCACAAAGGCGAAGGCCTTTCAATTGCAGGCCCGCTACCTTAACGTGCGTGGCGAGGCCGGAATCACCATTGCCTTCATCTGTCGAGACTGGGTGCATAGTCAGGACAAAAAATTGTAGGTAAACCTCGCTATAGCTTTGTGTGATCAAGTCTTTGATACAAAAGTCTGACGTACTGTGTGTACACTTACAGAGGCAATGTTTCTGAATTCGACCCCACAATTCGATTCGATCCACGCTGTAATATCGGGTACGAATGTCGGGTGCTGCATATCCCGTTGAGCTCCATCCCCCTCGTTTCAGGATCTGTACAGAAAGCGCGGACTTTGTCCCCTTCCTTCCGCCAATTATCCCATATTAAATCTCGCTCGCATATCCTCGGTCCACTTGTGCTAGACGATTTCCATGGAGAGCCGTATCTGACTCTGGCACAGGATCCGAGTCAAATTATATTCAAACCTTTGAACGACTCGGATGGACCTGTCTCGGTAATAGGCCTCATACCCCAAGATCAATACCCAGATGCGGTACGTTTGAACTCAACGTACTGATGGGCCCCCTCGTTAAATCCTTTCATTCCAGGAGTATCGTATCGAGGCTATTCGACCTTTCCCCCAACAGAATCAGATTCTTGTCGCTCGCTCTATTCAGTGCGACCCAAAGCCATTGCTATGCTTCGAGATGCACGCTATACCCGTCAGCAGGACGGGTAAAGTCAATCGTGTGACATTGACCCCCATTAGCAGCGTCATTACCTGCAGGACGTTTCAATTCAGGGAAGTGCACATTACCGACCACGGTGCCTCATATCTTTCGGCGCGCCAGAGAGACAAGGAAAGCGAAGGCACAAAAAATCCTCGTCCCAGGGTAGTGAAGCCCCTCCCCGTTAGTATCTTCATCACCTCATCTACGCCAAGGAGCGCCATTGAGCACATCCTTCTCGAACCCAAATCAGTCCATATGCCTCCCCCACGCCTCGTCAAACTGGCCCGTATTTCACATGGTGCTCGTCAGAGCTTCAAAATTCCAGAATACCACTACAAATATGAGCTCACCTCGAGGGCATTTCGACACAGAGCGGAAACGAAAGCACCAACCAACGCCCGGTGGATCGTTCTCCCCGGATCGGAGCGTACACTGCTACTTACAGTTCCGCAACTCGCGTGCCGCTTGCCAGTAGGTGTGTTTGGTATGTATAAGCTTCGTGGACAGGGACATCCGCCTACTAAGACCTTGAAGCCTGGGAGAACTTACATTCCTGTTGAATTTCGCACGAGTGAGCAAGGGGATCACGGTGTGTCTGCTATTGCGTGGGATGACGCGATAGGGAGGGCGGTGGTCGTGAAGGAGAACGAGGGGAAGTTGAAGGTGCTTGATTTTGCACATATGCCAGTACCATTAGAAGGTACGGTTACGTGTTGTCAAACTCATCCATCTGCTCATTCCTGTCATCAGATATCCATGATCAGCATAAACCGTCTACTGAGCATGGTGTTCCCGCAAAGCTTCTTATATGACAGTTGTTGGGCGGAACAGAGTTAGAGGATCTGATTGGACTTGATGAAGCGTTCAGATCGTATAATAAAGCACATGTCGATAGATGATCAACTAGAATGTAATTCTATGAAAACTACATATCCAGCAGAAGATGACGTTATAACGTTGTGCGTGGCGTACAGCAGATCTACGGTATATATGAATTCATGCGCTGTATGAAGTATATAGCAGAATTCCGTTGGGATGAACGAACCTCGTATGTCAAAGTCACAATATCAACGGTCGCCTGCAAAGGACGCAGATGAATCAACTTCACAAGTCAAAGCCCCAACAGATGGAACAGAACAAGACCGTCTAAATAGTAGTCTACAAAGAACACAGATCAGTCTCGCCAAATTGGAGCTAAACTGCACGCCGAACGATGAAGGAGGGAAGAAAGCACGCACGGGCACCTCTGACCACCGCTCACACACATCCGCCACATGCTGCACCAGCGCCGCTTTGCACTCCGGGCAAGGTATCGTATTCACGAATGCTGACATGCCAGTCTCAATGTGTATGCGAGAGATCGCTACGCCCGTCAGCTATCCTGTCCACAGTCACGTATATTTCAGGAAAGGCTCACCAGGAGAAGAAGAATAGAACACCTGAGTCCCACAAAGCTGATACGCTCTAACAATCGCCTCAACATGCTCCTCATGATGCCCATGCATCGGAATGCCCGGCGGCTGTTCGTCCAGCAGCGACCTCAGCCTCGACGTCCTGTTCCCATGCAACTTGTACAACCGAAGCAAGTACTGCAAGCCCATCTTATCGACCAAGGGCGCGGGGATACGGTTCACGCTCATGCGGAGAGTGTACGGGGAGGCGGCGACAGCGAGGTCTTCGAGTTCGCGGGACGCTGCGAGGGCGTATATTTCCATTGGTTTGGACTGTGCGTGATTGACGAAGGCGGTGTGTAGTGGGGACCCGGTGGCGATGAAGCGCTGTATGGGGAGGAAGCCGTATGTGTGTAGTGCAACGATGACCTCTTCGAGGCATTCGAGTGAGGGTGTAGGGGTGTGAGGCGGGAAGGGGAGGTTGTAGACTGCATGGAAGAGGATTTCGATAATTTGCGCGCGTTCGCTGACGCTTCTGGCGAGAGGGTTCTCGGGAGGTGGTTCGACCGTGTTGAGGAGGAGGCCATTGAAGAGGTTGACAGATTGTGCGTAGAGCCAGCGGTAGTGCACTACGAAGAGAATTCTGTCCGAGCTTAGGATGAGGGTGTTCGGAGGTGTGTGGTCGAGGTTGGCGGCGGGGTGAAAGGTGCTGGAGATGCTGACGGGAGGAGAGGGATCGACGGCGCCTGGGAGGTGCTATATGTACAAGGGTATCATGTCACGTTTTAGTCGTAGGGTGCACGTTATCTGCGATCAACTCAAATGCAACGTATAGTGTGCGTGCGTACATGCATCTGGAGGTTATGTGACTGGAAAGATGTACTCACAGCCGGGTTTTGCTCGGGGTCACCGCTTCCGTCATTCGGATGCGGTGGCGTAGGTTGGTCGCCCATATCAAAAGATCCAAGTAAGCACTGACGAAGTACGTTGAGTAATCCTGTGGGGCCGTGGAGAGCCATCAAAGAAAGAGTGGACTGGTATTTGGACTCACACCGGTGGTAGTAGTGAGAGTGATAGTGCACTCGCAGAGGCGATCTTTTGACATCCCCTTGAGCCCTTTATACATAATCTGTTCAGGTTAACGTTAGTGTAAACGCTTATCTTTTGATACCGCGCATGGGGTCTCCAAATCTCCGTGTTCCCTGCACACTGTACGTGTACACAGGTGACAGCCCCGTTTGTGTTCTCATGGACTATGGACGTCCTTCTGAGCTCACGCGCTAGAGAGCAAGGTTCACTGATTCGATGCAAAATAAGTTAGCGTTTCTACAACCTCCGACATGCAGGTCATCGAAAGGGTATATCAGCTCACCAGAGGACCAGAAACGGGTGTGCATACTTGACGGCCACGCCATGGCCAGCAGGCGAAGTAGTTCACGGAGTTAGCCACAACTGCAGAGTACCTGCTGCTCTTTGAGTTCAGCTATCAATAAGTCTGGTGAACAGGTGTGTTAACGTCGACTTCTTGCTAGCATGTCGAAGGCACAAGGAATTTGAACATGAAGCTCATAGTTCAAGTCAAAGTTCAAGCTTTCAAGCTTCGAGTTGCAAAGTCGGCTCGCAGTTCGCGGAGGTTCTGGCTTCGGCATTGGCCGCGATATAAGTGATGGGCGCTACCTCTAATTACAAGCTCTTTCCTCTCGTCTCTACTGCCGATACTCAGACCAGGAAATCCAGCGCACGAAGCTCGCACAGAAATTGACATACCCACGAAGCTCGGGCAAGTACCACGTAGACATGGACCCCGACGCGTTCAGCAACGTCGCGCGTGGAACAGCCGCAACATGCAAGTTCGTCCTTACCTTACATGCAGGCCCTCCTCACCTCTACTTCAGAGAGCTAACTATCTGCTACGGTGGTGATTGTAGGTGCGACTGCGTCCCTGGCGGCTAGTGTGTATGGTACCGTCATAGGAAGGAACATTGGCGTTATGGCTCTTGCGTCTGCTATAAGAGGGAGCGTTACTGGGGCTACGTTCTTCAGTGCGTTCTCTAGTATCGTCTATTGCGAAGTCCTGGCTAATGATGATGATTGTACGATGATAGGCATACGCGAATTTGTTGTTAGTCCGCTCCTGGTCTCGACGCTTGAGACACCGCAATATATGCGCCGTCGACAGGAGATTGAAGGTGTAAGACGGTCTGGTAGTGACCCTCAGCAGCAACATCCACATCGGCTTTCATGGTCTGAAATGCGGATGCACAAACTCCTGGACTCGACAATAAGCGGTGCCCTCACGGGTGGGATCCTATACTCATGGCAACGTGCGTGTATACTCTCCCTCATCTTGTAAATATGCTAACGCACATTACGTATATTCATCTCAGGTGGCTCTGTACGTTTCGCAATGTCAGGCGCAACAACAGCCGGCCTCACCTGCGCCCTCCTCCAACTCGCATACAACGAAGTCCACGTCCGACACGTCAAGTCCGTCACGCGCGACATCGAACAGGCCCAACACTCCCCTGAGCCGACACAGGAGAAGGAGCCGCGACGGCCGTTCGGAGAGCGGTTCTTCGAGGCGTTGGGGATGCCGAAGGTGTCGGATGAGGAATTTTTGCAGAGGTTGAGGGTGAAGAGGGATGGGGCGCTGAGGAGGATTGCTGAGATTGAGGCGGAGAGAGAGGCGGAGAAGGTGAAGGCATCGCAGGAAGAAAACTAAAATCACAACTCGGATGGATTGCCCAAGGCTGGGTAGCTCCTCGCGCTGATACCACCGGACATGGCATCTTCGCAAACTATATACTGTATCATCGTCATAATTGTCCATCTTATCTCGCATCCACCACTCATCTAGACATTTAATTGACATAATACCTGACCTCTGCGAGACCATGATGTGCGTTCCTATTTAGTTGTGTGCATAAAGTTGTAGTTGCCGCCCGGTTATTCTCCTGCGCTCATACGGACTTGGTGCTGACTCCAATTACTTCACTCTGTTTTCTCCCGAGACACGAATGAATGACAATGCTCCTAAAGCGGATCGAGAAGAGAGAGAAGAGAGAAGACCGCCGTCGACAGCATGGCCAGCTTACAACGTGACGCCGTCATCTGCTAGCTCTGACAATAATTCGGCCTTCTTCACCGCTTCGACCCGCTCTAGAGTCCATCCCGCTTCCGCCGCCATATAACAGCCTCCTCCTCTTCTGTACGTCGTCCTTTCTCTTTCTCCTCTAGCACCCCTCTACAAACCACACTCACCCATGTCAAAGTCAAAGACCTTCCTAGGACTGCTCTCCCTCGTGTTAGCAGTACACGCCGCAGACCTCCCCTCCCAGCTCTTCTCGCCCCTAATCGCCCAAAAAGTCCTCGCAACAGCCAACAACACCCAGAACCCGCCCAAGTACCCACAATGGACAGACAGGACGAACGGCTCCTGGCAGTTCTTCAGTCCCGATACTTGGACGTCGGGGTTCTTCCCCGCTACGCTCTACGCACTTAATGACCGGGCAAGTATTTGTCCCTCGGATGAGCTGAAGGCGACGAGTTGGTTGGAGTTGGCGAGGGGGTGGAGTAGTGCTGAGGTGCCGCTTGAGACGAAGACGACTGTTGGACATGATGTTGGGTTTTTGAGTTTTCCGTTCATTGAGGAGTTGAAGGTGTACGTCCGCTCTCTAGATCTCTGGGTGATTGCCATTGCTGTTTTGTTCTGATTATGTTTGGTGTAGAAACGGCACGAACGAAACTGCTATTGCGGCCGTGAACAACTTTGCGAGCGAGTTGGCTGCGCGGTTTAGCCCCATTGTGGGATGCACGAGGAGTTGGGATACTTCGGACCCTACAGATTTCCAGGTGCGCTACTAGCAACTGCTACATAGGTAATAGAGGCTCATCTCACACCCCCATGATATGTAGGTAATCATAGACAACATGATGAACCTCGAGGTCCGTCACCTTACACCCTCCTCATCACTCCTCCTCGAATCCCTGACTGTATGCGCACTTCCAGGTCCTCTTCCAATCCGCCAACCTCACAGGCAATCACACCCTCATCGACATCGCCACCTCGCACGCCGACAAGACCTTGGTGAACCACTTGCGTCCTGACGGTGCGTCCCCGCCTCACATCCTATCTCGTTATTCCTGGTGCTTATAGTAATGGGTATACGGTTCCTAGGCTCGTCGTATCACGTCGTAGAGTACAACTCTACCACAGGCGACGTAATCAAACAGCGCACAGCACAAGGTTACGCGGATAACAGGTCCGTACACCCTCCTTACCCCTCCCATTCCCCTTCTGACCCTCCCATTCGCTCATGGTATCCTACTTACATAGCACATGGAGCCGCGGCCAAGCATGGGGCATCTACGGCTTCGCCAACAGTAAGTCCTCCACACCACCTTCACACCACCTTCATAACCATCTTCATACAACTACTGCTCGCTGACGCTGACGCTATCCGAAGTGTACCAACACACGAAGAACGTCACCTACCTCGAGACATCACGGAAGATGGCGGGATACTTTTTGGATAACTTGCCAGAGGACGGGATCGTGCCGTGGTACGTTCTTACTCTATTCCTCTCTTCTCTTCCCTGCTCTCCTCCCCTTCCCTGCTCTCCCCTTCCCTTCCTTCCTCGATCCATCTCAATCCACGCCCTCCCTCCACTTCCACCTCCCATCTAATCCCATTATTCACCCACTCACCACTCACACCTCGAAACAGGGACTTCAACGCCCCCCTCTTCCCGCCCCGCCCCGCAGACTCCTCCGCCGCCATGATCGCCGCCTCTGGTCTCTTGTTGCTCTCCCAGGGCGAACTTAGCCTCTCGCCCGCCAACAAGTCGGGGAGTGATTGGTATATTGGGAGTGCTATTCAGGTGCGTCTCCTCTTTCCTCCCTACCTCTAGCTATATCTTTCGGTTTATTCCACCGTGATGCGAATACACATGAGGGAGGAGAACTGACGAGGTGTGATGTAGCTCGTCGCGAACATGACGAACCTGGCCTGGCGTCCCGAGTGGCAGAGCCTCCTCGCGAACGGGACAGTGAACAACCCGGCGGCGAATAACTTGACGGGTATTGTCTACGGTGCGTCTTCTCTCTCTATCCTCTATCCTCTATCCTCTCCTCCTTCCTCATCTCACCCCCCTCACCCCCCTTCCTCCCCCCCTCCCTCACCCCCTTCACCTCCTTACCTACCCCACCTCACCCACTCACCCTACCCACTAAACTCACTAACCAACCACACACAGGCGACTACTACTTCATAAAAACCACCAACGACCTCGTCTCTTTAAACATCACAACCTGCAACGGCTCCCTCACCGGCCTCACGCCCTCTTCCCCCTCCTCTACTCTCTCTCCTTCCAATTCCAATTCCTCCTCTTCGAATTCTTCGAATTCGAGTTCGGCGTCGGGATCTGAGGGTACGGATGGTGTGAGGACTTCGGGTGTTTTGGGGAGGAGGGAGGTGAGTGCGGTAGGGATGGCGGTGGTGGTGGTGGGTGCTGCGATGGGATTGGTTATTTGAGTGGGCGACGCGATTAAGATGGACATGGACATCCGCATCGGTATCGGTATCGGTATTGGTATGGTTATTTGGATGCAAGTCGCGGAGACGAGGTACAAGAAATGGACATAAACATGGACACGAACATGGACGCAGACGACCATCGTCGTCATCGACATCTCGACTTACACTTACATCGATAGTCATTCAGTTTTTCCGACTGGACGTGCTAACTATGTAGGATCGCGGGAGATGCGCATGTACGTACGTACATCTTGACTGGAAGACAGATGGACATTCGAATCCGTATATTTGGACGTCGGGAGTTACATACATACGATGCATACATACGTGCGGTAATCCTAAGTAATGAATTGAATTGAACAGTGAAGATTTCCATCGATAACGTATGCCCGAGTATACGTAGACGATAGAAGAGCTCGAGTGCATGTATAAGAGAAGAGACGAGAGTCATCTGCAGAGAGAAGCTTGAATGGACAGTCCGGATATAGAACTTTTGTGTATGGCGTATGGGAAAGCGTACGTGATCCGGGGTTCGTGTGAGACGAAAAGCCCATGCGAAGAAGTTCAGTCCGTTGACGTCCACGTCCACACCGAGTGCGCAGCTGAATTTTCGAGAACCAAGGTGCCAACCCGTCGACGTACGTCAGACGAAACAAAAACGCAGAACACAGATGTTTCTCAACGTAAAGATGTACGAGGCTGTTTGACATTCTTGCCACTCTTTCCGGGGACCAATGGGCCGTTGACAGCTGTATGTGGCGGGGCAGGCGTGTGATTTTCGCTGACAGGTATATGGGCGGCTAGATTAAGGTTTGCAGGGTAAAGGCAGCATTGTGACAGTGAGGTTCCGAATACGATAAAGACGAGTGAGAAATTTAGAGACTGGGAGGAGTTGCCATGTTACAAAGTCGTCAAGCAACTCAGAAGACAGAGAGATGCGAGCTCGCGGTTGGTCTGCCTGCAGTTGAGAAATGACGAAGGGGGCAGCGACACAGGTGGAAGTGGCTGAGGCACAGACTAGCTCCGCATCGGCTGCGCGGCCGACAAATTCACGCACGACCATCGAGAGGCGAGGTACAAACCAGACAAAGAGACAGAGCAGACAAAGCCAAAGCAAGTTCCAGAGTTCACAGCAGCGTCGAAGTCAGGAGGTCGATGGTGGTGGGTGAAAGGAGACAAGAAGGCTTTTGACAGTGGCGCCGGTTGCGTGGGTAAATGTTGCCAGGGCCCGAGCGGGCGTTTGTCGATGGCTCGGCTGAAATAGGGTCCGTCGGGCGCGCAAGAAAGGGGTGTCCCCAGCGTGTAGATGAAGGCAGACGGAGCTGAGATTTGGCCAGGAATGCGAGCACATCGTATATGAGGTCGTTGAGGTCGCCACGAGCGATGACGAGAGGCGCAGGGATGGAGTACTCGGGCGTTGGGGCGAGACGAAGGGGATGATGGTGGTCAGAAGGAATCATGGGATGGTGATGGCAGATTGATAAGGTGATCACGATTTTCGTCGGAGTTTCAAACCCAGCCCGTATATAAGACCCCAGAGGACCACCTCCGAACGACCTCTTCCCTCCCCCACGCAACTTTCCCACGGTTGCTTTTACTTTGCCAAATCTCAGATCAAATTGTGCGCATCGCGTTCGACTGCCTCGACATCGCCCTTCACGACCTTGACGACGTTCACCTCGTTTTAGAGAATACTTCAAGTAGACCATGTCTTTCGCTCTGCCCGCACGTCAGGTCACGTTTGGCCGCACCACACACGTCCCCCCGCAGCCTCAGCCTCAGCCACCGCAACCGGCTCAGGTCTACTCTGCGAACGGCCTCGGGATACAGCAGCATCAGACACAGAACCCCTATGCCCTTCCAGGCCCCTCCAACCTCGCTCTCCCTGGCTCGGTGCCTGCGCCGATCTATGCCTCCCAAGCTCAGCCGGCGCAGGCGAAGCCTATGTCACCACCCACCGCACCTGTGTCTGCTGCCGCCACTAACGCTCTCGCTGGTCCGTCTACACCAGCAGCATCCGCTGTCCCCTCCACCCCGGCTCCCCTCACCCTCGAACAGCAACACATCACCGCCGTCGAGGGCATCGTCCCCACCCTGCAGAACATCGTGGCCACCGTCAACCTCGACTGCCGGCTGGACCTGAAGACGATTGCGCTGCACGCCCGCAACGCCGAATACAACCCCAAGGTTTGTACATTTTCCGTTTACTCATAGTGAGCATGTCGGACTTCTACTCCGTCATCTCGCGTTATATAGCGTTTCGCCGCCGTGATCATGCGTATCCGTGATCCCAAGACGACGGCTCTTATCTTCGCCTCGGGCAAGATGGTCGTGACGGGTGCCAAGTCGGAAGACGACTCGCGATTGGCGTCGCGCAAGTACGCGCGTATCGTGCAGAAGCTTGGGTTCGACGCCAAGTTCTCCGAGTTCAAGATTCAGAATATCGTCGGCAGTTGTGATGTCAAGTTCCCCATTCGTTTGGAGGGTCTTGCATACAGCCACGGACAGTTCAGCAGTTATGAGCCTGAGGTACGTCTCTCGCGACATCGTGCAATGTTCTTTACTGACAGTCCGTGCAGTTGTTCCCTGGATTGATCTACCGTATGATCAAGCCCAAAGTCGTGCTCCTCATCTTCGTATCGGGCAAGATTGTCCTTACGGGTGCGAAGGTAATTATCCTCTTTCCTCCTTGACACCACATGACCCGGCGACGTTGTTACTCTGTTCACGTTCGCTGACACTGCCATTCATCACCAACTAGGTGAGGGAGGAGATCTACACCGCCTTCAACACGATCTACACCGTGCTTTGCGAGTTCCGCAAGCCCTGATCGGCTCCTCTCCCCTCTACGCTCGCAGTCCTTGGCGACGCGAGTGTTCAAGATTCGTGATTCGTGCCTTTATACCGCGTATCATATCATACACACGAACAACATACAATGCTTAGTAGAAAACGTGAAGAAGGGGTTCTTCGGACGAGGAGCGGACGTAGTGCACGGGCGATGTTTCTCCTCCACTCCCCTTCGCTAATTCACATCCCCCATTCCCTCCACACTCTCACATACACATACCTTCATACCTCGACGCGACGAACTCTTTTCTTCTACAAGCCAACCGATATACATTCACTTCAAATACCGTTCTTTTTTTGCGTATGCGGTCGTCGTCGAGTTCGAGTGTGGTTTGTGGGGTTTTTCGTGAATCGTTATTAAAATATAGTACAACGTAGTATGGTAGTTCATCTTATTAGTGTCTCTTCTCGTTTCTGGTTTTGTGTCATTATTCGGTGTCGGTGTATCAATGTATTTTACTAGCCATCCAACTTCTGTCTGGTGTGATCGATTGTGAGATACGACCTTGTTTTCGCGAACGTTCACTGTGTGGCCAGCAGGCGCTTGATGACATGATGTTGACGGTTATTTGGCTGGCAGCTTTGTGGCGTCATCGAAACTTCGCGCAACGTCGAGCAGAGCGAACGCCTTCCGCAAGGGGCAATCCAAAGTTACTATATCGGAAGCCTTGGTCGGGTCGAGACCTTCGAACCTTGCATCCGAATTTTCGGGCCCTTTCGATGGCGGGTTCGCCAAAGTCCCGGAGAGGGGTGTCATGAGGCAATGCGTCAACGACGCGTTAGAGTTGTCGTCACTGCTGTACTAGACGTTTCTCGTACTGCGGTATGGCTTTCGCGGGGTAGAGGAGGACAAGGTATAAAAAGGCTGTCGATGGCCTGTTCCTCCTCACTGAACAACGAACACAACACTCGACAACTACTACTCAAATCCCCCTCTACTCAGACTCACTTAAACTCGCTACTACTACTACTCGATAACGATGGCTCTCTCCTACTACTTCTCCGAGCCCTTCTTCACTCTCACCGACTTTGACCGCCTCTTCGACGAAGCGTTCGCCTCCCGCCAGCAAGGAGCTGCTAACACCTCCAACGGCCAGCTCCAGACTCGGCAGACTGCCAGCTCGGGTCTCTTCCGTCCCAAGTAAGTTTCATCATTACCACTCATATTCTCTTGTTCAGTAGTACTGATCGCGGTCTGTTATGTAGGATCGACGTACACGAAGACTCCCAAACGAACACCGTCACAACCACCTTCGAGCTCCCCGGCCTCTCCAAAGACGACGTCAACATCGACGTGCACAATAATGTTTTGACCGTCTCTGGGGAGTCGAAGGTGTCTTCTGAGAGAGACGAGAATGGGTACGCGGTGAGGGAGAGACGGTATGGCAAGTTCTCGCGGAGCGTGCCGCTGCCTCAGGGTATCAAGGTAGGTTTTGCACTGTAACTGATGTTAGATGAAGGTTGTGCTGACTAGGGTGTTTTTGTAGGCTGAGGAGATCAAGGCGTCGATGGAGAATGGGGTGTTGACTGTGACGTTCCCCAAGTCGAGCCCTGAGCAGGCTCCGAAGAAGATTGCCATTGCGTAGAGCGGCGAACAGCCTATGCGACGTCGCTGTAGCTGTTTGGAGGATCAGGAAGAATGAAGTCAACAATTGGAAGAAACTGGAATTTGTAGCGTAGTAAACGGAAATATACCCTAATGCATTGTATCGCTATTGCCTCGTACATTGTGGTTGTGATGTTAGCATGTCCGTGCGTGAACTAGAAAATTCTGGTCGTTATATGTATGCCAGAGATACTTTTACAGTGTGAATACAGGAAGCCAAGTAGGTGATGTAGAACCGTTTATGACTTTACGAGTGGGCTCAACGTCGTGTGCACAGATGTACGCACTTGAGCTGGCAAGCCACATCACAGGAAGATAGTCTGTTCAATATAGTGATTCGGCCTACCCCAATATATATCGCTCGTTATTCAAGCACTTAGCTGGCCATAGCAAGTGATGGTGGTTGCAGAACAAGTTCGATCAGTAGACAAGCGCCGCTGATAACTCGAATCGCAAAATTATCATTAGGGAATTATCTCGGTGTGTATCCGCACTCGTCGCAGTGACTCCGAGTCAGACCCTCTTTATCTACAACGACCACCACTATGGCTGCCGTACCTCCCCTTGGTGCTCCTGATGAGCTCTCTGTTGACCCGACTGCTCCTGTGTCAATCGCAAGCGTAACAGAGTCGATCGCGAAAGCATCCCTGGAGACGTGAGTGGCTTTGAGACCTCAGAGCTTATATATACGATATTGACTTGAAGTCAGATCTGTACCAGAATCAGAAAAGCCAACTGTGCAAGCAGACAGCTCTTCAGGTGCGGCACCTGCTATCAAGCCAGCGGACGAGCCGGCACACGGGCAGGTCGTTACACCCTGGGATGTACAAGGATCCGTCTCAGCAGACGGAAAGCAATTGGCAATCGACTATGACAAGCTCGTTGAACAGTTTGGTACGAAGAGGATTGATCAAGCTGTACTGGATCGATTTGAGAGGTTGACGGGGAAGAGACCTCATGTGCTTTTGAGGAGAGGGACGTTCTTCTCACATCGGTGAGTCAGATATAACAATATAGACTACTTTTTTTGGTGCTGATGGTCCTCTTGTATATAGAGAGTTCGACAAGATTCTTGACAGATATGAGCAGGGAAAGCCGTTCTTCCTGTACACTGGACGAGGGCCGAGTAGTGATAGTATGCATCTGGGACATATGATTCCGTTCACGTTTACAAAGTACGTCCCCTTGATACAACGTAGCCAAGGTTACTCTAACGGCTAGTGTAGATGGTTGCAGGAAGCCTTCGATGTACCGTTGGTCATCCAGCTCACTGGCAAGTCTTGCATAACAAGCTTTGAGAGTAGACGGACTCATACGTTTTGTAGACGACGAGAAGTTCTTGTTCAAGCACGAGCTAAAGGTTGAGCAGACGTATGACTTTGCGTTCAGAAACGCACGCGATATCATAGCCTGTGGTTTCAACCTGGAGAAGACCTTCATCTTCAGCGACTACGACTACGTTGGAGGAGCATTCTACCGCAATGTCTCAAAGATCTCTCGACAAATCACAATCAACCAAGCAAAGGCTACGTTCGGTTTCAACGACTCGTGAGTAAATCTATCCCAGCGACTTCCATACGAACCTCACCTATATCCTCAGCGACAACATCGGCAAGATTCACTTCTGCTCTATTCAAGCAGCCCCATCCTTCTCTAACTCCTTCCCAAATATCTTTGGTACACGCACCGACATCCCTTGCCTCATTCCCTGTGCCATTGATCAGGACCCATACTTCCGTCTGACGCGAGATGTTGCCGTCAAACTCAAATACCCGAAACCCTCTCTCATCCACTCCAAGTTCTTCCCGGCATTGCAAGGCCCACAGACCAAGATGAGCGCGTCGGACTTGAACTCAAGTATATACATGTCCGACACACCGAACCAGATCAAGAACAAGATCAACAAGCATGGGTTCTCTGGCGGGCAGGAGACGGAAGAGCTGCATAGACAGCTGGGCGGGAACCCTGACGTGGACGTGGCATACCAGTATCTCGGCTTCTTCCTTGACGACGACGAGGAATGGGCGAAGATGGGCGAGGTATGTGTCTTGCGTTTCGCGTTCGCGTTTTTCCCTTCTGGCGGGATGGCTGTGCTGCGCGGAGTTGAAGGCTTACATATCGTGTTTGTTTTTGAACAGGAATACCGAGCAGGCCGGTTGCTCACGGGTCAACTTAAAAAGAAGTGTATCGAAGTCCTGCAGGCTTTCGTCAAGAATTTCCAGGATGTGAGTCGCTGTTTCCTTGTACCCTTTTGTCTATCCGTCCGATTTTAGCGGGTATGTTTTACTGATGACGGTGGGTGTGTCGGCGTGATAGGCAAAGGCGAAGGTCACCGATGAGACCGTACGTGCGTTTATGGATCCTAACCGCAAGATCGAGCCGACATTCGGGAAACCTGTGGCCACCTCCGCTCCCGCCTCTGCAGCACAATAGCCGCGTATTACCGAGCACTGCGTCATGAATCAAGCATGTATATCTATCGTGTAAATATAACATCTTGTACAAGCAAAGCTGTGCCTCAATTTGGAAGACATCGACGAAATCTGTTACAGAGCGGCTGGATAGCTTCGTCGCGCTGTTATCTTTGAAAATGCAACAGATGTGGATGATTATCATACCTCGAGTATAATGAATCCCGACACGGTTCTCAGAATAGAACCCTGAGCGACTGGACTTCTGTACAGGCACTGAGACTGACCTGAGCAGTCGGCCAGAAGTAAGCTAGAGCTGTACCTGGGGGTGCCGGATTCGAGCAAACGTTGATGTTCATTGGGCCGTTTGTTGCCTTTGGAGCTAAAAGATCTTTCTTCGAGTCCAACCTGCCTACACCGGAAGTACTTCAGCAATTGTCGTCGGGCGGAACGCCATAGAAAGCTGGCGCTGCCCTTGTTTTCCTGGCCCCTTCTATCTTGCTTCTACCTGCTGAAACAGCATCTCTAACATGCGTTGGGTTGTATTCCGAACAGCTAACTGACCAAGCACGGCGGTCAGTGCGTCCTCTGTGGGCGGAATACCATACACAGGCTGTCTTTTCCACCGTACTTACCCGCGAGTTATGGAATTCTGTCGTGCAGCGCTTTCAGAACCATTCATTAGCGGAAAGGGTTTGATACCAGCCTGTGTGTGGCCACATACATCAGAATGGTACACTCTACCCTATCCATGGTTCGCGGTCTCCGCTCTCATGAAGATTGATCATAGTTCACCGGC
This sequence comes from Irpex lacteus, assembly GCA_001986395.2. Classification (NCBI taxonomy): domain Eukaryota; kingdom Fungi; phylum Basidiomycota; class Agaricomycetes; order Polyporales; family Irpicaceae; genus Irpex; species Irpex lacteus. The sequence continues at coordinate 217,761 of MQVO02000004.1, read as the reverse complement.
TTGTGGTAGCCAAGATAAGGAAATCCAGCTTGGTGTATGGCCGGTGCCCCTGAAACGTATAACTATGCCATACATGAGCCATTGTACAACATCATCCATTCGAAAACAAGGAAATGCGCACCCGTATACGCAGAACACAGTCTCAGCAGTAAAGTCCGCCTGAGAGTATATGTCACGAGCGGCCCTTCTTTGGCGTGTTGCGGGTGACAGCGTGTTCATAGCACTTGTTTTTGCAGACGTTCTTGAATGTAATTGACAACATGGGTGTTCGGATCTGTATGATGGCCTATCAAAACCCGTCAGTTCTGAGATGGGGTGCGTCATCAGCATAATGTGCCTAGTAATATCATTATACGGAATTGAAATCCGGGTAACGGGCAACAGGGACGTTTTATCTCGTGTGGCCATTCGGTCGTGCCGTGGTAACAAACCTGAGCGCTGAGCACTAGGACGGGGAAACGCTAACACCTACACAGAGAGATACCTGTGTGTAGCAGTCGCTTCCCTAGCCAGTACCTACTCACGGTGGTCTAGAAGGATCTGTACATGTCAACAGATAAATCAGTGCCGAGACGAAGAGTTACGGGCCAGCGATAAGATTACTCTCACAGGGGCTGTGGCCGGAGGATGGCGGTTTCAAGGGAGCGTGATTCCCCATGTACCCGTTGTGAGCCTTGGCCTGCTAGAGGACGTGATGACATCTGTGCGCCGCCGAACAGAACTCTTTTTGGTCTGTTCGACGGCTTGTAATTCATAACGATCAACACTGTTGAACTATGGGTACCTGTGAAGATGACGCGTTTCATTATCGAGGCACTGAGAACGGTAAGTGAGCAACTTTCCGCTCTCATTAAGGTTGTCAATACGTACATTCACATGATATTTTCTCCAGCAAGTGATCAGAAGAAGGCGATGTCAAGTTGTAAGGCCACACATGTACGTAGTGACATACCAACACGCCGTTGCTACTGCTCGTCCCCTCGTATTTGAAGCTTGAAGCTCCGTCCGTATCGTGTGGCCGTTGGCACTGGGCAGCAATGGAGCACCAAATTACAATGATGCGGCGGGCCTTGATCACAACTGCCGGACACAAAGAACTGTCCTGAACAAGTCCCCAGTCAATGCGACTACAAAAGCTGCCGTTAGCCTTTCGATGGCCGGTCCTCGCAACATTGTCAAGGACGTCAATGCCCGGATTAGGGCTTTACCTTCAAAAACTTTGCTTGCCTTTTCGGGCCGGTGCATTGACGGACAAAGCTTTACAAGGACCGCAGCGCGCGGTAAACTGCAGCTCACTGTAGGAATGTAGTGTCAATCGCCCGCCGCTTATACATCCTACTGTATTCCTGTATACGGAGTACCTTCAGCAAGAATGAACGGATGTGGAGATGTTAGGGTGTGCGTACCTCTTGTGACTGTTACGGAGAGAAAGGGCCACGCGACCGAACAATGTGACACCGCTAGCCTGAGTGAGTGGTCTTGAGACAGCGGAAATGCGTGGCAACGCTCGTGTTATCTAAGCTGGGCGAGTCGCAGTCGGGCGGGGGTGAGAGGGATACAGACTGCATAGGAGGCGGCATAGCATGGCATCGGCGTGAGTGGGAACGATACCGGATACGAGTATTCTGCGTTTTCCACACCGAGATGATCTAGGCGCCGAGGCTACGGTCGCGCTTTGATGGCGCTCTGACATGTTCCGTCACTGCACTTCTGCTTTCTTTCTTGCATGCATCTCTCCTGCTGTGCCACTCGCAAACCCGAGGAGGAGGGGGTGCTGTATACCGCGTTGCGCGAACACGAGGTACGCGGCAGGTAGGTGCGATTCGTGCGGTTTTTCCTTGCGGAGAAAATGTGCACCTAACGTTATTGTTCTGCCAGCCTTACTACCCCTTTTGGGATGTGTTGTTTTCTCTTGCCTTTTCTGGACAATGCATCTTTCACGCACTTCTGGGCCTGTTGCGTATATATGTCAAGTTCGCTTGATGCTCTGCCCCCCGCTTTTCGTACTTTCCACCCAAACCCACTCCCTCCCCGCCTCGCCGGCCCGCTCCCTCCAACACTATTCTTCCTGGCCGCTCAGGCTAGTGGTATTTGGATAGGTTCCTCGGTTTCTGTTCAGTTATATAGACCCTGTTCTGCATCGCTATCATCATGTCGCATTCCTACATACCACTCGTAAGTCGCGATCATCCAACAGCAGATCATATAGGTGACTAACCATTTATGCACCCGTACAGGAAATGCCACATTCGCCTACCAGTGTCGATAGCCTATTCGAGCTTCCTAATGGATCACATAGAGTGAAATACAGGGGAGCCTCCTCCCATAGCATGCATGACTTTGTGCTCGAGACAGAGAGACGTCCGATCGACGTCTCCCTGGTGTTGCCCCACTTTCGGGCACGCAACCAGCCACTCAACCACCGAATGGCAATGTATGTCGGTAACGACAGCGGCGAGCCTATCAAAGTTAAAGTCGTAAGTCTCATATCTCTGCTCTCTCATTTCCAGAATACTCACTATCCTCCCTCCAGTGCCGCAATTTCACGACAGCACGTTCCACGAAGTTCTCATTAGAGGTCCACTCTTCTTCGAACGCCGACATTACCGTCTGGCTCCCCTCGGACTTCCGCGGCCACATCCACCGCTCATCCCACTGCAAACGCGTCAGCTTCTCCGCGGGCTTCACGAACCGCATCATGCAGAACGTCCAGCTCACCCACAGCAACGGCCAATCCCGCCGTCCATCCGTCGTCTCTCCCAACGACATGTACGCCTACTCGGACATCTACATCGCCAATAGCACCAGCGACGCGGATTCCGATTACGACTCGCAGTATTCGAGGGAGAAGCTGCATCATGGGTTGGGTCTGGGGGCGATGGAGGAGGACGAGGTCGTGATTCACACGGCGGGGCAGGTGACGTTCAGGATGTGGGATATACATCGTGGTGAGCCGGAGATGAGGGCGAGGGAGGCGTGTAAGCGGATGTTTGGGTTCGGGTGGTGCACGAAGAGGAGCCCCGAGGTCGCCATTGATTGGGACTTCTTGCTCGAGGATTGAGCCAAGGAAGCCCAGAGATTCTCTGTGATCCTTTGTTTGATCTTCGTCCTTCCCTCTTCGTCATTTCTTCGTTTTCTCCGCGCATCGCATCATCTCCGTCATGGCACGCCATCGCACTCTTCGCATTGCACATTCGTCTTCTCATTTTCGCTTCTTTGGTTCTCATTTGCACCCAGGCCTCTTCCTCATCGCTATCACACACATCTGTAGCAACATCTCTCATTAGACCGCACATCGTATCCCCACATTGTAGCCATAGCTTTTACATACCATATTCCCGTATTCTCATCCATATCGCTCCTTCTATTTCTGCTTCCCTATGCCTCACTCTCCCTCTCATGCACGCTATACCTCACCTTCGTTCACATGTCTATGTCTGATGTACGTAGTACACACCATTTTGGATACGTTGAATGACGATTACATTCGTCGAACAGTCTACCTGATATCATGCTATCGCTACAAAAAGTTACTTTGGGCTGGCTTCAGTATCGTGTGCAATGGACAGCGGCTGGACGACATACTACATAAACGTTTTCTCCATGAATTTCTTGAGCTCTTAAGCTATGCGCTTCGGCCGGCGGTCGAGAGACACTGCTCTAGTACCTCTAGTAGAGCAGGGTTCTCAAGAGCTGCGGCAACTCGCTCCTTATCATTGAGCTGCTTGTTCACTAAAGACAGTGTCAGGACAATAATCCTGCGGATGTATTTTGGGTGCATACTCACGAGCATGTTCACTCTGATGCGACCCTGGCTTCACTCGTATGTCGATTTTGTATCTATCCGGCAGACTTCTGAGCAGACGCACACGGATCGACAGACCTACAGCCAAGGTGCGATGAGTCAGCATTGAGGCACAGCTTGAGCAGTAAACTCACCAATGAAGGTACTCATACCACAGTGTGGTACTGTCGGAGTGAACTCGACGGTTACTCGGTCATGGACCTTCGAATCAAAAGTTATTTGGGGTGCTGAAACGACTGCGAGTTGCTCAAGGGTCATGCTCCTATGCTCGGGATCGGATATTGACCTGATGAGCTCTACGCCATATGAGACAAACCAACTAAGTGCGATATAAGATGGAGACATACCAAAGATTTCATCCTGGTCTATCTGCTCTACCTCGTCTGAATCGCCCTCGTCTGTGTCATTCTCATGATCAGGGTCGTCCAGCCAGAGCGAATGAGGTTTAGCGAATTGGGCATGTCGAGATTTGGTGGGAGCGAAGATCGTTGGGTTCGGATTGAAGACCTCCATTGTCAATGGTTGTAGACTCTAGAGTATGGAGGTGTGAGATGAACTTGAAGATGGCTTAGAAAGCAACTTGACAGTGGTGGGTGAAAGCAAGCAGCCAAACCCGGAGCCTTCGCCGATACAGGCAGGGCGTCTATGCGCGTCGCGGGTCGGAAGCTGTTGACATCGTACGCGCACCGACACACAGCGAGCTCGAGCCAAAGGTCGATGATGACGACTTTACTACGGCTACACAGCGCTTCCCCCTTTGCACCATCGCGCTTTGTCCTCTGCTAAAACTCGGACAGGCGGATCAGGCCCAGCGTCTAAGTGCTTGCTCCTCAACCACGTCCTTAATTAACGCGTCCACACCGTCCGACGTGTCGACGAAAGGCCTCAAGATGCCTCCAAAGGTGAGTAGCACAGTCGTCTTGAGTATAACGAAGGAATCCTTCTGAAGACTCTTCACAGCGAAAACGCGCCGCTGCAGAAACGGCCACAACTACTACAAGCACGCGTGCAACTCGTAGCTCTGCACGCAACGGAGATGCAGCTGTATCGGACACAGCGAGTACGGCACCAGCGATGGACGAGGACGTCCCAACAGAGGTGGCGTAGTCCGCAGCATGTCACTTGTCCTCTATGCTGACTATATGCGCTTCAAACCCAATCCCAAGGACCCCAAACCAAAGCGGTCAAGGAAAGCGGCAGCCAAGTCCACAAAAGCGACAACCGCCAAGAGCACTGCGTCCAAGTCGTGCGTCGTCTTCTCCTTCATCCCTTGTTCCCCGTCTGACATTTATGCGCCTTGGCCACGGTCTTTCACAGCCAACCTGTAAGCGCCATTACGCGTTCGGCTACTGTCAAATAAGGGATGTTTACTGATCGAAAGAGCGCGCTATTAACAGACTCGTGCCGAGGGAGGCGGTAGCAGCGGGAATTCTGCGTGAGTGACTCTCTTTCTTCCTCCTCTCACCATACCACCATTCTCTCTCACGACCCACGACGATCACTGGCCTCGCGCACATACGCGCTCGATACCCTGGCCTTGTTGTCGTTGATCGACACGATCTGCGCTGTCTCGTTTGAGTCGCTCTGTTCGTCTTCTGTGCTCCTTCCCTTGACCCTTTCGAGTCCTGCCACGCTGCTACCTCATGAAACTGACGACTCTCTTCTGTTGCTCTCCGAACACTGCCACCACACACTATGACGACTACATCGCACACGCGCCACATCCTCATGTCGCGAACGCCAGCAATACCTCCGTAGTCTCGACCGCCAAACCACCCAAAGCCGTGAAACCAGCCAAGACTAGTGTATCTGAACCAGAACCGTACAGTGCCGCCGAGGCGAACGCGCTGTTTGGAAAGTACGCGGACGAGGATGATCCCGAGGTGATCGGGCCTGCAGGGTTGGAGAAGCTGTGCGGGGACGCGGATATACCACTGGAGGGCCCGCTGCCTCTGCTAATGGCATGGCAATTCAGGGCAAGCGAGATGGCGAAGGTGACAAAGTCAGAATGGGAAAATGGGACGTCTGCACTTCAGTGAGTCGTCACTCCACGTCTCTTGATACTCACTAAACCCTCGGTCTACCCATAGAATATCCTCATTGTCTGCCCTGTCCATTGCCCTCCATGACCTCCACGACCTCCTAATCCTCAACAAACCCGCCTTGAAACCTCCAACAACCACTGCTACTGCCCCAAAGAAGAAAACCGCAGAGCCATATAACCGCACGCGATACTATCAGTACGCCAAAGACAAATCCAAGGCGTTCAACGAGTTCTACCTGTTCTGCTTCATGCTCGTAAAACCTCCGTGAGTACTTTGTCTTACGTCACGTCATACCCTGCGTCTCGCGAGGTGTAGTGCGTCATAGCTAATGGTTTGGATCATGTGCACAGGCAAGGGAGGAACATCGAGATGGAGGTGCGTTTGGCGTTATGTACTCGGCGTGTGAGCTTCACTGACGGGTTGTTGAATGTCTTGTAGGTCGCGTCGGCGTTCTGGACCGTGCTTCTTGTACCGCAGTACGAGCTGATGCAGGAGATTCTTGAATTCATCGCTGTAAGTTATCCATCACGTTTATAGACTCAAGCACGGGCTGATGACATATTCTGCAGGAAAAGGGAACGTATAAAGGCGTGAACAAGGATCTCTGGCAAATGGTCCGTCTTACTTTCCCTATAATGTTTATGATACTTTGGAACTCACCGGTACATGAAACTAGGTCCTGGAATTCTGTCAAACGGTTTCACCGTCATTAGAGAACTTCGAAGCGGATGGCGTACGTATTCGATCACACTCCCCAGAACGTAAGTAACTGACTGTACCCCTTGTATCAGGCATGGCCAACGATGCTCGACGAGTTCGTCGCATGGAAGAAGGCGAAGTGATCTGTGGAGTGTGTGGAGGATGTGATGGTCTGAATCTACGTTACGCTATATGTATATGCTTATGATAATCAGCAACTACGGTCGGACTCGTCCTATTGTTTCTTACAGTGTCGTTTTTGGTGTTATTTGTGCTCCTACACTTCTCTTTCCCACACGCAAGTTATCGTTGCAACATGAATCTCTCTACGGCATAGAATGTGTTTTCCACGTTTCTACCTCTAGATTGGGTGCTATCCAATGGGCTCGTTCACGTCTAATCATGATATCCTATAAAGAAAGGGAGTTACTGTACCAACCCCACACCCCGCTTCGCCAACTCTTTACTCCACTGCCTCAAAACATGCTTCTGCACCTTCCCGCTCGCCGTCTTAGGCAACTCATCATACCCATCCTCGCCCACGAACCACACCCACTTCGGCGCATTCTATCATCATCAAAACAGCCCATCAGCCCTTCAACCCATTCAGTCAAGACACCAGGTCCAGTGAACTCACCTGCGGGTTCATAGCACTCGCCACACCCTTCCTCACCTCCTCCCTACTCAACTTCGCGCCTCTCACCGGGTCGCGGACGACCCACGCACCTACGACTTCGCCGTACGTGTCATCGGGGACGGAGACGACGGCTGCTTCGAGGATGGCGGGTGAGGATGTCAGGACGTTCTCGATTTGCACGGGGAAGAGGTTTTCGCCGCCGCGGATGATTATGTCCTGTCAGGGATGAGGATTATTGAGAAGTTCGGAGGGTCAATGAGGACGGGCGGGGTTACCTTGATACGACCGACGACTAGAAGTAGAGCGGGTAATTAGAACCGATGTAGAAGGGTGCAGCAGAAGAGAAGGGACGTACTCTGTAGATACCCTTCTTCGTCCATGATAGCCTCATCCCCGGTATACATCCACAAAGTTCCATCCTCATCCCACTTCATTACTGCCGCAGTCTGTTCTGGATCTTCCCAGTATCTAACATGCATCGTGAGCATCTCAGCAGCCACGGAGCCTATCCCGTAATCATAGCTAGAGGGACGCACCCTTTCTGCAAGGAATAACCAGCGACCACGAGCTCGCCGGGTGTACCAACTGGAACGATGTTCCCTGACGCGTCGACAACTTTGGCTTTGATGTGAGGGTGAATCTTGCCGACTGTCTCGACGCGTTTGATGATTGGGTCTTCAGGGGTCGTTTGGAAGGATACTGGGCTGGCGCAGGTGTTAGATAAGTTATTTTTCGTATGAAGCGGGGAAAGTTAATGCGTACCTCGTCTCGGCTATGTGGAGGAGGAAGTCAGTATTTGCCGGAGAAAAGGAAGAGAAAGAGTACGTACTCATGCCATACGCGATCGTCAGTTCGGTCAAGTTCAGCTTCTCGATCAGCTTCTTCATAAGTGCAATTGGTATTGACGACCCAGCCGCAATACCAGTCCTTTCCGCACAATCTTCAGCTTACAAACCCCTCCCTCTCTTCCAAGTATCCTTACTCACCTCAGCCTCCCAAAATCGAGCACTTCTCCCGCATCATGCCTCTTCTCAACTTCCTTGAGCACACCAAGGAAATGCGTCGGCACTCCGTGTAGGGCAGTGCACTTTTCCTCAATGACGGCGTCGACGATCTTAGGTGGGTCGAATATGTCGGAGGGATAGACGATGGAGGCTCCGTGTGTCCATGCTGCGAGGTTTCCTAGGACGAGGCGTATTTTGTTACGTTATCGGTAAGTTGAGACGGTATGGAGTTACGGGTGGAGGAGAGCACTTATCAAAACAATGGAAGAGGGGTGGGACGTTGCCTGTGAAGGTGTTGGGAGTTGTATGAGTTAAAGGAGGAGGATGAAGCAGAAATAAGCGTACAGAGAACGTCTTGTTCTGTAAGGCGCATACATCTTCCAATTTGAATACCGTTGTTGAGAAGGTTATGGTGCGTCAGCTGTAAGATACATAAGCAGGGATTCATATTATGACCCTCGAATTGGACGCACTGAGACGGCTTTCGGATAACCTGTTGTTCCACTACCCATGCATCAGTCATTCAGCTTCCCGGCACGGCTATAAGCATGCTCGCGCACGTACCTCGTGAACTGCAGATTAACAATCTCATCCTTATCCAACCCCGCTTGCGTCTCTCTCACAACTCTCTCCTCACTCGCTTTCTCCCTCCACACCAACACCTCCCGAAAGTCCACAGCACACTCCATCATATCCAAATACGACTGAAACTCCTTGTACCCCGGGGTATTGTCAACCACAACTATGTGCTTCAGGTGCGGGAGAGCGGGTTCTTGGATGGATCCGGGTAGGGAGTTGGTAAGAGAGGGAAAGGCGTCGGCAAACATTGTGAGGTAGGAGGAAGATCGAATGCGGGGGACGAGGAAGAGGTGTGACACGCCTACTAAGGACAGCGTTTTGACCTACATGGGTGTTATGAGCAGGATGTAGCAATGTTATAGCGGATACCCTAAACGTACGAGCTCTGGAAGACGGTATGCGGGGTTTAGCGTTACGAGTATGGCACCAATACTTGCACACGCCCATTGCATCATCGCATATGCACTGCAAGAAGATTACCAGTGAGCTTACATTGCAGAGATACCAGAGCACTTGAACACACGTACCTGTTATTCCCCATAATAACACCCACTCGATCACCCTTCTTCACTCCCAATCCCACCAGCCCTCGAGCCAAGGCCTTCATCTGCTCGTTCATCTCCCCAAAGCTCCATGCCAGATGACTCTCTATGCCCAAGTTTCCTGTTCTAGGGCCTCCATGAGGACGTGGCTTCTCGCTCCTGCAAATCAAAGCTGGTCTTTCGGCATAGTGGTGTAGGATGGTGTCGTTCCAGAATGCTGGTAGTGTGCTATGCGCTAGGGGCGGCTGCGTGGGTCCTTGAGCATAAGATAAAGATAGATGGTCGTTTTGCGTGTGGGAGACTGTAGAGGTGGATTGGTGTCTGTGCGTGTGGCGAGTCTCTAAGTTGCGCTGGCTTTGACCTCGGACCTTGGCAATGCTGCCAGTAGAGGTGGACGTTGTTCTGAGAGTCCTCGCCGCTGTCTTCATACTTGTCTTGGTTGCCGCCGCCGTGAGACTATTTGGTCGCATGCTCGACACCGTTTCGTAAAGCGCGTTCACCGTCGTCGATGTCGGACTCAACCCGACGCACACTCACAGGACGTCGTAAGAGATTGAACCATGGTTTGGACAGCCCGAGGCTATTTAACCCATGGTTCATACCGCTGCGACATCGCTTAGCGTGGAAGCCCGAGGATGAGCGAATAGGAAGAGGAAGAAGTTGTCTCATGACCAGCGCGCTCTCAACAAAGCGCATGTTCCAATCAAATCGCGTTTATCGAATAAAAATGGTAATAATATTCCAGATATCCAGCGACTGCAGCTTATATATATTCTCCTATGTACATTGTCGACAGAACATGTTAGATCGAGCGTTGCGTAGGGACGCAAGGAGAAGACAGAGGAGTTCGGAATGTGAGCGTAATGACCGCCCAATTTATAGGCGTGCCGATCGGTATTCATGCCAACCGACATAGGAATATAACGTAGTAATCTTCGTCCTCGACAGCAATAATTGTGTGCGACACGTTGTGCGCAAAGGTAGCAGTATCGCCTAGAATCCTGTTTTCATGAATGATTAACACCTGCCCCACGTAACCTATCGTGTCGCCGTACTTACTAGCTATAGACTTCGTTGAACCTTTTGCAGTCCGGGTTACTGCATTGTGCCAGTGGTAAACGCGTATCTTCTTCGTCGAGAATAAGGATGCGCCGAAACTCCTGCATCTCGTATTTTACGCATAACGAGTGATTAAAGAATCGCTGGTCGTAATACGTTTCTTCGATTTTGACACCGACGTGGAGAAATCGAAGGTTAGGAAACCGTTTACACGCATCTCGTATACCGCTCCACGGAAGACCGTGTACATGTTCGGCAGTGGACCGATCATTCGTACAATGAATAACCATCCGAAGGCGAGAAAGACGGCTGAAATTGACTAGGCCCGTTGCACTACCGACCAGAGGCCAGCTATTAGCATGCCAGACATGGTTTATATTGCGCCACGAACGGGTCAAGTCCTGTTCAAGAGGAGCTGACACAGAGAATTCCTCAAGCGACGAGCAAGCCGCAAGTCCACTTCGAATGTCCTCAAGTAGCGGCCCTGAGATATATCGGAAGACCATAAGAGATGTATCGAGCCCATATACAAGAGGAGTACTTACTAAAGTTGGATATAAACTCATCCATGGCATTAAGTTGTAACTCAACAGAACATAATGTGGGGCCAATCAGATGGAGCAGCTTGTTGAGGAGTAGTAGCATGTTCGGACGGGTCATATGTACTGTGAGATTCTTGAGAGTTCGCAGATCGTAGCTGTTGCTGAGGATGGGTGGAAGGCAAGACAGGACAAACCTCGCGCATTCGAAAGAAAGCGAGCGAACTTGTCGTATATCGGGGCTGATAGGAGCTTCGGGAATGGGCCCATCAATAAGCTGCTGGCCAGGGTCCTCTCCATATCCATCCGAAGCAAAGCTCAAAGCCTCTATCTCTGTAAACAGGGCCAGTAGATCCAGAAACGATTCGAACAACCACGCTCTCGGGAGCCCAATCATTCGTGCAGGCTGGTACGCCCAACGAAGCTGTTTTAAGGTGTAACTCCGGTATACACGTTCAGTGCCTCGTTTTCTGCGTTGGATGTTACATTGGAGATGTAAAACTTGGATTCGAGGAAGGCAGCCGAGGAGAGCGTCCAATTGAGTGATATCGATGTTAAGAGGATGTTCGATTACGACTTCCTGGATGACCTCTGCAATCTCGCATGGCGCGTCGGATAAGAGTTGCGGATAGTCCTCGAGAGCGGGACCCTTGGAATGAATGCGCAGACGGCGGAATATGTATGGGAGAGTGACATAGCGCCAATGTCGACAGACGAGAGAGTAACTCTTCCAATTTTTGAGTCGCAGTAAGGGAAAGTATGGACGTCGACCGGGAGGATCTTGCGCAATGCGCATAATGATGTCCCATAGTTCAGTAGGGACTCTCGCTGCCTTGTTGAATGGAATGAGATATAAGACAATAGTCAGACCACCTCAAAGTTCACAAGTAATGTATGCTACTTACCGCAGGGACCGGTGTTTCAGACATGCTCACTGCTCAGTCTGCTCGTCCAGTAAGTACTTGCGAATGTAAACAGCAGATAGCCTGGAGAGTCATGATGAGATAACTTTAGTACCGAGTACTGAGACATGAGGATGAAGAGATTTACGATCGATAGTATGTAGTATGACTTGAATATGCTCTACTCCATGTCTCGACGTTCAACGTTCAATGTTGCAGTTCCAGCTAAACTGAGTCTGGTCGGAGTTGCGGCATCATGATGGGAGTCCTCGGAGGACCCCAGACCACTCCCGCGCGCTAAATTATGCTACTAGCACCGTCAACTCGAATTCGAATGCGTTCATCAACTTCCCTTACGGTCAACAGCACAATCAGTCATAAAGAGGAAGTTCTGGGCACAAATCCCCCCAGCCGCATCATGGAGCTCATTTACTTCTACTCATCGCAGATGGACTCAGACATGGTTATCATTGCTCTAAAAAATAAAAGACCTTAAGGCCGACAACATCATGAATCACTACTCCAATCCACATCCCGCATTTGTCCACCGCGTGACAGTCGACATAAGCAGGATCGAGAAGGATCGGATACGTTCATCAATACCTCCGGTGTTTATGACTGCAAAGAAAATCTGAGTTGGCCACTGTTTTACGTAGTGAACGGATTCAAGAGCAGACTTACTATTACCATACCTTGTTCGCCTTCCCAGCGTCATGCTGCGTTGTAGCTGACGCAATCATGGTCGTTGCACTCTAAAAACCTTTCTGGCCCTCGGCTGAGAACCAGGACGGCTTTGAAGTCCTGCATTTCATACTGAACGCATGGATCTGCGTTCTCGGGTTCGGCAGCGCCATCCGGATTAGTGATGCGGATTAACAATTCCAGTGAACTGAGATTGGCCAAGCCGCGGCACACAGCTTGCAGACTGGACCATGACAACCAGTGCACAGAATTTAGCGCACTAGTAATGAACGCGACGTCTAGGCGGAGGCGACGAATATGACGGCTAGGCAATAGTGTCACAATCTCCACAATTCGGAGCCACTCTTGCTGGTATACGGAGATCGCAGTTGCCTGGAGGGGGAAGATTGTGGTTGTGAGAGAGAACTCTTCAAGCACCGAGCACGCGGTAAGTCCTTGATGAAGTTTGCTAAGGATCATCTGACGGACTGAAAAAATATGGTAAACATAGACATTAGACAGCTGCGCCAACCAGAAGCAAAGCGCAATACGTACTACTGGTGTGCCAGGTGCCTATATCACTGTCCCAGTAGTGATTTTCCGTGAGTAGGGCAATACTAAGACTTCGTAGCCTTGGTCCCACAGAGCACAAGAGCTCGTCAATATATTCCAGGAGTTTATCGGGTTCCACAATATCCATAGATAACTCCGTAAGGCTGCTTAAAGCGCCAACGTCGAGAAGGAACGAAGGGAGAAACGAGTACGTGTTTGCTCCGCAATCCAGGTAGAGCGAACGAATTTTAGGACGCGATCGATATTGTGCAGGGGTTGCCTTCAGAGCGTTACGAGAGACGTCCCGAAGAGCTCCAAAACTCCCAGCATCGTCTACAGACAGTTCAAACCGGTTGAGCTTGGAGAATAAAGCCAGTAGTTGTAGTAGACGGCTGCTCCATCGGCTGAAATTGCATATGCAGTAACAGTCCAGTAGATCCAGTTCGTAATGTCGATATAGAAGCTGTGAGTCTGATTCCCTTCGACATCGCAAGTCGACTCCAATCAGCCGCACGAAGCGTACATTGGGAAGACATCCTAGGAGGTCGTCCAGTTGGTCGATGTCGATGTTTTGGTGGCCAATATGTATATGACGCACCAGCCGGGCAATTGTTGGCGTATCCGTAAAGAATTTCACGTACTCCGGAATTGAGGACCGTCGATTAGGAATGGAGATGTGGCGAAATAAGTACGGCAGCGTAATACTACGCCACTGTCGAGAAACTAGGGAGCACGATGACCAGTGCTTCTGCGAGAGATAGTCCAGTGATGTGTAGTCTAAGTCTTCGTCCTCGTTACGAATGATAGCCATCCATATTTCAGGGGGAAGCTGCACGGCATGAGGAGCCCCGACCGGCGGAGATGGATGGTCCATATATATGTAGTATCGTATACTAGTTCGTGCTGCGCTGGAACTGCCGATGTCTTAAATATCAGCTAGGTAAAATAACAGTGGATGAGTAGTGAGTTACGTTCCAATTACGGCTTGATGCTAACCAATGTGAAGCGCATAAGCTCGAAGTTGACGGTACTAGGAGGACTCGGGGCAGGGCGAGATGGCCGGCAACAGCCGAGGCGTAACAAGCCTGCCCTAAAGAGGAAGTTCGGGTATAAATCCTCTCGGTGTTGTGCGTCTCAATTTTCTTCATCCCCTCATGATTTGGCAACTCGTCATCTTCGCTTCAACGGACGACGAACTGCATCGTGAGGCCCTCGCAGGAGATCAAAATTGGTGCAAGGCATAGACTGTACCTCCGTATCTCCCTGACTTCCGCTGTTACACGGCTTCGGGGCTCGTTAGCGTGGTATACATATTCCTTTCTTGACGTAGTTGTTTTGGCCATGCGTAACATACGATTGTTTGTATGGATAATCGAACGGATTCAACTCAATTATCTTCTGGATCATGTATCCTCTGTATTGCGTGTGCATCTATAAAGGTCGCGAACTGACGTTGATTAGCTATGTTCTTCTCCAAGTATCCTTGTACAGAATCAGTGCAGTCCAGAGCTAGGAATGTATGACTTCCAATTTATGTAGCTGGTACCTCATTGATTGAGGTAATCAGCATGACCCTCGAGATTATCGCATCTCTTACGGTCTGACGAGATGAATCGAAATGAATCAGTCTAGGGTAGCGCCCTAGACGACCTCTACTCACTACCACCAACTACCTCTCCCACTTTCTACTGATCACCGTCTAATAACGCTTTAGAATGCCCTACAAATTATCGGCAACGCTCACAGGCCATACTTCAGATGTGCGTAGTGTTGTTCAATTGGGATTACGCGTACATTTATTGTGGCGCCTAGGTCCGTGCACTTGCGACGCCGACCAACGATCTCATCCTCTCCGCCTCTCGAGACGCGACCGCCATTTCGTGGTCAAGATCATCCCCAGAAATTCAATTCAAGCAGTCACTTACCCTGCGCCCGGGTCCACGCTATGTGAATGCAATCACATACATTCCGCCATCTCCAGACGCACCTGAAGGTTAGTGGCCGAGGGTAATGAACTGAGATACTGAGACAAGAGAGATGCTATTATCAAGGCTACGCGGTCACTGGAGGACAAGACGCTATTATCAATGTATTCTCACTGTCTTCAAAACGAGAAGACTCGAACGTACAACTGATCGGGCACACTAACAATGTGTGTGCCCTGCATGCATTAGCGGACGGCACAATTATATCTGGATCCTGGGATCAGTACGTCTCTCGTACTATTGAAGTTTTTTGAACTCTGAACGGCTACGTCAGAACAGCGCGAGTATGGAAGCAGTTCCAATTTGCGTATGAACTTGTGGGACACGCCCAGTCTGTCTGGGCCGTCATTGCTCTGGAGAATGATCAATTCCTAACTGGTATGGTTGACTACAAGTAACTTGACGGGTTGATTGACTGCGTCTAGGCTCCGCCGATAACACAATCAAACTTTGGCACCAGCACAAGAATGTACAGACATTCAAGGGCCACACGCAAGCTGTGAGAGGCCTCACGCTCGTCCCAGACATTGGCTTCGCTTCGTGCTCTAACGATAGGTGAGTAAGCACACGTATTCCTCGATGCAACTCCAATCGTTCATGATTCTTAGTGAAGTACGCGTCTGGACGCTCGAAGGGGACCTCGTTTACACGCTTTCCGGTCATACTTCTTTCGTATATAGCATCACACTCCTTCCAAACGGCGACCTCGCCTCAAGCGGCGAAGACAGAACCTTGCGCATCTGGAAAGGTGTGTCCTCGATTGCGTACCTGTGTGAGAGTCTGGAACTGATCTGAATCCCGTTTCAACCTCTTCTTCAAGATGGCGAGTGTGCACAGACGATTGTACACCCTGCAATCTCGGTATGGACAGTCTCGGCCCTCCCTAATGGAGATATTGCGACAGGTGCGAGCGATGGAGTTGTCCGAGTGTTCAGTGCCGCAGAAGAACGTTGGGCTCCCGGCGATCAGCTCAAGGCTTTTGACGATCAAGTGTCGAGCTCGGCTTTGCCAGCTGAACAGGTCGGGGACATCAATAAATCAGACCTGCCTGGTCCAGAGGCATTGTCTGCTTCCGGTACGCGCACACGGACTAGGGTCATACCCTTAGGGTCTGAAGTTAGTGACTGATGCGGAATGCAGGTAGCAAACCGGGCGAAGTGAAGATGATCCGAAAGGGAGCCACTGTTGAAGCCCACCAAGTAAGCCTAAGCCTCGTTCGCTATGATCTAACCTAACGGGGACCATACCAGTGGGACAGCGCGTCTTCAAGCTGGCAGAAGATCGGAGAAGTGGTGGACGCTGTAGGTTCAGGAAGAAAGCAACTCTATAACGGTAAAGAGTACGACTACGTCTTCGATGTCGACGTTGAGGAAGGCGCTCCTCCACTTAAGCTCCCTTACGACGTCCATGGTATGTTTCTCTATCATTATTTGTCCACTGACGTTCGGTCACTGACTTGAGAGTGTAGAAAACCCGTACAGCGCTGCCCAGCGGTTCTTGCAAAACAATGATCTTCCGTTGACTTATCTGGATGAAGTTGTGCGGTTCATAGAGAAAAACACCGCTGGCGTCAAGATCGGTGGGGCTGGTGAATTCCAGGACCCATTCACCGGTACGTCTATGTTAACTCAATCATGTATCACGCAATCTTACCCCGTTTCAGGTGCATCACGGTACCAGCCTGCACAAAGCCAGGCCGCAAATAGCAATACGGAGTATATGGACCCTTTCACTGGTGTGTGATAGCCGTGTTTTTGTAGAGATCTTGAATCTTATATTACCTAGGTGCCTCGAGATATCGTGCCCAGCCAAGCTCTACTCCTGCTCCTACGCAGGCACCTGCAGCCACAACGGGTGGCGATCCTTGGACTGGTGCTTCCCGATACTCTGGATCTTCCGCCCCACCACCTGCAACATCTCGACCTGCTATGTCGACTGCCCCAAGCACCCTACCCGTGGTACGCAAAACGTCCTACCGGTTCTGCATCAATATTTCTCACATCTACTTTCACAGCGGACACCATTGCTCTTCCGTCAGGCTAACGTAGCTGCTATGCGCAGCAAGTTAATGCAGTTCGACGCCGACCTTTCCAATGAGATTGTGAGCATACACGGTGCTGCTATGGTGCATTCAGTACTAATCAGCTGGCACTCAGTCAACGTCGGGTCTCGCCATGTACCACCAAGAACCCGTGTACCTTGAAGAAACGTTCGCTTACCTGACACAAGCTGTTGCCAACACGTCGCCTATCACTGCTGCAAAACTCAATGAGAAGCATATCGATACTATCAGCTCAATTGTGGAGCGTTGGCCGTCTGGGTCACGTTTCCCCGGTACGTTCATCCGCTACCGCACCCTGACCTGAGATCTAGGCCTGCAGGCAAGCTGACCCGGCTTGTCTCTCATGTATGACAGTTATCGACTTGGCCAGGCTCGTGGTCGGCCACTGTAGCTATGCCTTCTCCGAATCCGAGAAAAAGCGAAAGTTCTTCGCTACATTGTTTGAGGCAGCTGAATGGACGTCGCGGTGGACCGTTCCTGTGCCAAAGTCGAGGGAAACAAATGGGCTGCTTATGCTGCGTGGCCTGGCAAATGCTTTCAAGGAGGACACTGATATGGGAGATTCTCTCTGGGCCAAAGACGTGCGTGTTCTTGTTTACTGCATATGGGAATTTCAAAGGCATCGGGAGCCGATCCTGCCTGAGCCAACTTCTCGATGCTGATATCTATTCGTTCCTTGGGTCTAGATCCTTGAAAAGCTGGGTGAGGCGCCTTATACGGTTCTTTCGAAGCCTCAGCGCGTGGCATTAGGCACGGTCTTGTTCAAGTGAGTAGCGACTGTCTCCTTACCGCTGGAATCGGCGCGAGGCCGTGGCTGACGCATCCTCCTTGTACTGCATAGCCTGTCGACGATTGGTGTCAGAGAGCCTCTAGATCCTTCGCTGCGCAGTCTTCTTGTCACCCTAGTCCTTCAGGTATGTGTGTGATACCTGATTCATCTAGATCGCTTTCTCACCTTTGTCCCCGTCGGTTCTCGTCGTAGATCCTACAAAGCGAGAAGACTGATTCCGAAGCGGTCTATAGGGCGTTAGTTGCTCTTGGAAATATCGTGAGTTTTCTTGTACTGCACTATCCCTCGTCTGACCCGTCAAACGCATTGCATCTTTAGGCGTACGCAGCGAAACAACAGTCAATACCCCTGGATGATTGGCAAATTGACACTGTCAAGGAGAGTACCACAGCTCTGCCTAGTCTCTTCCCTGAGGATCGTGTCAAGCTCGTGACCAGCGAAATCAGCTCACTCTTGTGAGTGAGGCTGTGTTATGGAGTGACAAGACTTGGAAGTTTCGGTGGACTGTGTAAATCAAAGCCGTGTGTATATGTACCTAGATGCACAGTCCGAGTAGTCAGGAGAATTTGAAGTGACGTGGGAAGACAGATACTGCGTAGTACCTGAGCTGCACCGTGTGTAATGTATGTGGATCGATCGAAAGGCATATGCATATGGCTGTGCAATACGGTTTGGCGACTGAACCAGACGCGGTGTTCATACTAGGATACAAGCATTGTGAAGCACGAATCTACTTAATTTCCGCGTGAAAATGTCCTTGAGTGCGCTTCCGAAGCCATTCGGGCGTCCATCTACGTGCACTGCCCCTTCAAGCGAATACATGTTACGATAAGATGAAGGAAGCGTATTCGATCTACTTACATATTCTATTGGTTATCGTCTACATGTAAGAGAGCTACATCCAACAGACTACCTGCTGGAAACCCTCTTATTCATCCACAACGTCTGCGTTCCCGTTCACAAACTCTACATCCAAATGTGTAGTATCTGCAAATAGAGCCACTGTTCCCGGGGCCTCTTTATCAACCTCCTTGCTCTGCACAGGTAGCTGAATGACGCTGATAGACGCATTTGGGATACTATGTCTTGTCAACAATCCAAGCTTGCTACTTTGTTCAAAGATAACTTGACCGCTCTCAAGGAGGTCTTGAACGAGAACGTGCATAAGTCCGCCGTGAGAAACCACGAGGATATTCCTTTGTTGCTCTTTGTCTTCTTTATGTGTTCCACTGGTGGTATATGGCAGTATGGTCTCTTTCCACCAGTTTTCCGCCCGGGCAGAGAACGCTTTGGCGGATTCGGCGTTCGGTGGCAGACTGATACGGCGGCTTCGGTCAATTTTCGTGCCTTCTATCGATCCCATATACTAGTGACACAGGAGAAAATGAATACAGTGAGTCACTTCGAATTTGTACGACTCATCGGTCCCGTTCATACTACACATCATCGGAGGCAAAGAGAACTTACTTACCCTCTCTCGAAGCGCCTTGTGTGTCTGAAGTTTTACACCGGGATGTTTCGCGATGATAATTTCCGCTGTCTATGACTCAACGTGGTGTCAGAACTGGAAAAAAATCCGCTTTGTGCATGCCAGTGAGAGAAACTGAGCGCATGCCAGTGTCTTCCCGACCTCACTGACAGACCAAGTCCGCCATAGTACACATACAGATTACACTTAGTAGGCCCGACGGCTCACTAAAGTGCTGTGCAAAAAAGGAAGCCGGGCACATAAAGCCAAGGACGACGATACACTGGCATGACATCCAGTGGGAATGAATATAACACTGCTCTCACCTTAGCGGCGCGACTAAGGTCACTGCTATAAGCTGCGGTAAATTTCACGTTTTCTAGCGCATTAGCGGCGAGCTGTGCTTGCTCGAGTCCTGCGGCGTTAAGCTTTGTATCGAGATGACCTTGCATGATCATTGCTCTGTTCTCGTCCGTTTCGCCGTGTCGGACGAGATAAACGTTGACGATGGGGCTCGACATGACCTAAACGTAGTATTTTCAATGGATGCATGCATCAGACCAGGTATTATCTGGGTTACGGAAGTGACGTACGGTATTAAAGTTCTTGTCGAGCGAAGTGGGTAGTAGGAAATTGAGATCAAAGTACTAGAAGCCTGTGGCGATGAATGAATGAGAGACGTGACTTCACTGATAGAGCGGATCGAGGCACGTTTGACCCTCGAGGTATGCAAGAGAGAGAGCTTACTGGGTTCTGGGTGACGGACTCTGAATTGTAGTAGCGATACGCAGTTCTAGCGCACTCAAGGCTGTGCTCGCTGATAACGGTGTCAGTGCTGCGAACGCCACGTGAAAGGCCACGATTGCACACAAAGCTGGCGTGGCACTGTGGTTAACTACTCAAGAGCAACCTGGAGAGCGTCCTTGTACTCAGTTGACAGTTTCACGATAAGAAAAATGACAGCTGACCTTGCTGGTCTAAGTACAAAGGGAGGGAGGGAGATTGACTCATCGGGCATTCCCGATGGACGTTCGTTTGAGAAGTTACCGAATTTGGCAGGTGGATTGGCGCCTTACGAGTTTCTGCTCGGATGAGGGACGGTAAAGCTGGGTGCATGTCTATTGCTTACGACATATAAACATCTTCCTATATACCCTCAACCCAGCACGAATATATGCCTTCATTCCGATTGCAAGTGTCTCGTATCCCCTATAACAATGATCTTCCCCCTCTTCTCTCCGTCGCCTTCGCCGTCGACATTACTTCGCACAGGAAGCTCAATGACACTGATAGATGTGTTAGAGATGTTATATCTCTTCTCCCCTTCCAGCCGACTATCGAGAAACTCTACCTCGCCGCTCTCATGAAGACGTCGAATGAGATGGTTGATAAAACCGGCATGAGACACCACTAGAATGCCTGGTTCATGCTTTTCTCCGTCCGTAGAGCTCGACACAGCCGCCGTGCTATGATACGCGTATGGTTTTATGGTTTCGTTCCACCAATCCTGTGCCCGGTCAGAGAGCGCTTCGTCGGTTTCGGCGTTTGATGACGGAGAACGCTCAACTTTGGTGAAATCTGTGCCTTCTAGTTCGCCGAGAGCCTGTAACGGTATGAAATGAGTATAGATATTAATCCGTCCGAGGATTTCATGAAGACTAAGGACATCGAACTACGCGTGATGACCAAGTAGTGCAAAGGAAAAAAGGGACGGTACTCACCCTCTCTCTCAGAGACTCTTGCCTGTGCAACTGAACGCCAGGATGTCTCTCAAGGATAATCTCGGCAGTCTAAGGTACAACTTTCGGTAAGCACTCCAATCCCGATCCTGTGCACGACGAGGACGGAGAACCGGCTATTATCAGCGTTCGCATACTTCCCGACTTCTCCATACATCGACAACTCGCCGATCACTGCAATGAAGCTCACATTGAGGCTCATCGGCGTTCTGGCATGCCGTGCAGGACAATACGGGAAGATAGGGACGATGCTAATTATAACAGTATCCCGACTACGGATACTATACGCCAGTGTAGTGCATTGCCAATACGGGTACGCGGGTGTGTGAAAGCGGTCTCACCCTGGCTGCGCGACTGAGGTCACTGCTATACGCCGCGGTAATCTGGGCGCTCTCCAGTGCGTTCGCGACGAGCTGAGACTGTTGGATGCCGGTGGCGTTCAGAGCGTTCAGTGCGGTGTCTAGATGGCCTTGTCGTATGTGGCTGTGGTTGTGATGTGTTTGACCGTGTCGGACGAGGTAGACCTTGACAATGGGGTGCATGATTACTTTATGAACATATAATGAATCAAGCACGATATGTTAGAAGTTGACCCAACGTGGCACTGGGATACATAAGGACTTGCGTACGGGCCCGAGCTACGAAAAAATAATGATCAGTGTATTCCATGGCAGGCGATTAGAGAGGCGCAATTGAGCTTGTTTGACTTGGGCCTAGGGAAATATGAGCGACAGCAATGGTCGGACACGATAAGAACGGACTTTTGTTAGTAAGAACGGTATAGGGTTTTACTTACGGCTCAGGCTGTGCAGCGTTACAGCACTGTGTTCGAAGAGACATAAAGTCATACTCACAATTGTGCTATTCACCTGTTTGATATAAGCAGTGAGTCTCTACATCAATTCTGTATGTAGTTCACCTTGCTTTCGACGTAGTCGCAGTTACGGTTAAGGGCTATGATATTCTCGTGGCGCTCAGCGGCTCAGATATGCCAAGCCTTTTTGGCGGGCTGATGGCGCCGGGCGGGCGATCCGAAAGGGGTCCGAAACTTGGAAGTCAGTGTCCCTGAGTCATCTCAGTTCGCTGCAGAACATCCGCCGTAGCAGTTGCTGTGTATAACGTTGTAAAAAGCGCAAGACAAGGTGACCATGGCCAAGGAGCTTGGGACAATAGTGTATGGTCAAGGGCCTTTTATTTAGTTGCCCAGCGGACATCGCCTCGGGAGATCGGGCAGCAGTATCTGATAAGTCGGTGGGGTTATTGATTGGAAATACCAGATTAGGGTGCGGTTAGATGTATTCGACCATTTCGATGGAAGGAAAGCCTGGGCGCTTGACCGAGGCTGTGTCAACTCTGACCTACTTACTCCCAGCTGCCAGCTGCTCCTCATAAGTAAACCCACCTACCCAACTTCGCTCCTTACTCTTCCGTTCTTTTTCTCAAACCACCACCACTGCCCGCATGTCGTCCTCAATACTACCAACAAACACAAACGAGTCCACACCTCTGTTGCATCAAAATGGAAGCGCAGGAAGACACACAACGCCAAGTCCAACATTGAAAGAACGCCTGGCCGCTTTCATCAACCCGACAGCTCATGGAGAACCAGGCTGGCTGCACTCCTTCAAATTCTTCCTCTTTGGCTCGTATATGAATGTTTTCCTGATTGCTGTGCCATTAAGCGCAGTCGCGCATTACTCGAACTGGGATGCTGCCTTGAGGTTCTCTTTCAGCTTCATTGCAATCATGCCCCTAGCCGCTGTACGCCTTTCAGTGCACTTGGAATTTCCGTTTAATGGTTCTCATGGGCTATGTTAGCTTTTGGGTACAGCAACCGACCAGCTTTCGATGAAACTCGGCCAGACATTGTCTGGCCTTCTAAATGCGTCATTCGGAAACGCGGTAGAAATTATCGTTGGAATCGCTGCTCTTCTGCAAGGTATGTCGCCTAATCGTGCTCAACTAATTTGCCTGGGTGATTAAACGTAACCAATAGATGAGATGCGCATTGTCCAGACCTCGGTACGTTTGACTAACATAAGTACTCATAGATTCATGCTTATCTGGCCGATAGCTCCTCGGTTCTATCCTGTCGAATCTGCTTCTTGTGCTAGGTTGCTCATTCGTAGCGGGTAAGCTATAGCTGTCGAGTCCGAACACCAGTTATTGAATGATATACAGGCGGAATTTATAAAAAGGAAGGCCACTTTGAAGCCACCGCAGCACAAGCGTGAGTTTCGAACTTATCTTGCTTTGAACGTATCTTAACTCCACCCTCTGTAGTGCTAGCTCTGTGCGTATACGTCACAGACTTGTATTCCTGGACAACTGCTAACCTAACCCGCCTTCACCTCTAATAGCTCATGACCTTAGCATGCATAAGTAAGCGGCGCGTCCGTTGCTGACATTTCTAAAACTCATCGTATTGTTTTTGTAGCTCTTGTCATTCCTGCTGCGTACCACAGCGCAAAGTCGCACATCGGGATTGACGATCCCATAGAGGGGGTTTACATCAACAGGCAGGAGGTCATCGACGGCAGCGACTTGCCAGATCAATACAACAACGGTCTCAGAATCATCTCGCGCGGTACCGCCATCTTGCTGCTCGGTGTTTACGTGGCCTACCTCTTCTTCCAGGTTAGTACGCCATATTGAGACACAGTTCTTGCATCTTACAATTGAAGCTAACCTTTTGTACTATGCCACGTAGCTCAAGACACATGCGCATCTATTCATTGCTGATGCTACCAAGACTCCGGCCCAAATTGAGCAGGGATCGCAAGGGCCCGCCGTTGCCAACGCCGTCGCGTCTGGCCAGCCAATTGTTCCTCAGCTGGCAGCTGTGAATCCGGAGGAAGAGGAACCTGACATGAGCATTGGCGCGGCTGCTGTGGGGTATGTCCTGCCTTCTCTCACTTCATCGGTATCGTAAACTGACAAAGAGTAGCCTGCTTCTCGTTACAGTCATCACATCTTTCTGCGCCGACTACCGTAAGCAACGATTACATGCGTGTATTTGGACGATGTAAAACTTACCATGTTCTATACAGTGGTTGCGTCCATCGAAGAGACTGCTGAGCGGTATCACATTCCTAAACCTTTCATTGGTCTGATCTTGCTTCCCATCGTCGCCAATGCGGCTGAACACGTCACGTCCGTTTGGATGGCAATGAAGGACAAGATGGAGTTGACGATTGGAATTTGTGTCGGTAGCTCAATTGTACGTGCTTCCCTTTTCCTACACGCCTTTAACATACTGACGTCATCTGCTACATAGCAAATCGCAGCCTTCGTCGTTCCACTTCTTGTTATTGTCGGTTGGATGTACGTCCTTTCTCTTCACCTATTTATCGTATATGCGTTGACTAACCAGCAAATTAGAACACACCACGACCTCACCTTGTTCTTTGCCGACTTTGAGACCATCGTACTCTTCGTCTCGGTGCTTCTCGTTAACTTCCTCGTACAGTAAGTCAAGTTTGACTGTATTCTCATGGGAATTACAGCTGACACCGGTGATAGGGACGGCAAGTCGAATTACATGGAAGGCCTCATGCTTCTCACTCTCTACCTCGTCATCGCTCTTGCTTGTACGTCACCCCCTTTTCTCATCATTATTGTTCATTGTCTAACCGAACGTCTATCCTATCAGTCTGGGTGTCATAAGTGCATTGCCCCCTCACAAAGCTGAGGGATCGAAGAGGCGAGGAGCAAAAATACGAAGTCCATTATTCCGCCTGTCGTTCCCTGGGATGGGCCCTTCTGATCTTTCCTTTCCGCCTGTCCGGTCCTTCGTCTTGTTCCATACACCTCAACTCCGATATAGCCTCGGTCCATTCCATTCACCATTCACGTAGAGAAATCATTTGAGACGGCCGACGGCTTTTTCGCTCCCTTCCTGATATTTAAACCCACATATACCTGTTCCCGGTCTCGCCGAATGATGTCGGCGTACCGGGGACACTTCCCTGACCAACCATACTCTCTCTTCGATGTTCCTCCGTGCTTGCTATCTTGTTTGACAGTACTCTGTTCACCACGTCACCTGCGCTACCTCTTCCTCTCCTCTCGCTATCTGTGTTACCTCTTCATCTGTACTCCCCTGACCTTGTTTGAGATCCTTAAGAGACTCGTACGTTTGGTATACTGTAAGTTGACTACATTCCATTATGTAGCCTGCAATACAATAATCCCCATCTGCGTACTGTATTCAGTAGTAGTCAAAACGTCAGGGCTCATCCGCTCGTCCACTACGGAGGAGCTTGTCATACATCTCGAGCTCATCCGCTGTGCGCGATGAAGTACGTCCTCTTCAGTGACCATCACCCACGTAACGTTCACTCTATCTTGTCATGATCTCCAACAAAAAAGGTTCCTCTGAGAAAATCAGATATTTGACAATACGCCATTATCCCCCCAACTCATCTCACGATGCGTACTGTACTTTGTGGCCACAGCGCTTCACACCAGCGCCTATCATACGGTGGCCGCGAGCCGCGTCCTGAGTAATATTCAATGGTTGACTTCCCACCAAGTGGTTGAAAAAACTACGAGAGAGATACACGGGGTGGAGAATATGTTTGCTCAACGCCAAGTAAGTAGCAACCCAACTATGCATGTACAATAATCGAAGTCATAACCGTTTACTCATCTACAACAGGAGAATGCGACTTCCATCGAATATATGCTGCCAACATGTGCGCAGGCCGTCCAACTCCCCACAGAACTTATAGACATGATCATACACGAGGCGAATAACATGCTATGGGGATTCAAGTTGTGCTCTGCATGCTCCCTCGTGTGTCGACAATGGCGGGACATCGCTTTGCCCTATCTATTCCGTGACCTGCATTTACCCAACGGTGATCGGGGAGTGGAGGAATGCTTGATGTTCTTCGTTTCTCGACCTACTCTCGCGAGGCTGGTAGAATTTGTGGACATATCTGCACTTCACGGGATCAACCTCGTCCATCTGGATTCCCTTATTGGATGCTTCAGCAATATTCGTGGGTTGCACATCTCATGTTGCACCTTCCTGCATCCTGCCGAATTACCTACAAGTAGCCACCACAAATACACACTCGTCCAGTTTGTGTGGTATGAAGACGCCGAAGTCCACGAGAACAACGAGGAATCTCCAACGTCCTGGTTGCGGCCTCTTTTGGAAATCCTATCCTTATTCTCTGATATCTCCCACATCGAACTCGATTTTGGCGAGGAATGGGAATTGTATGAGATCCCGGACAGAATCTTACAGGGGTCTGGGTCAAAGACTTCACGGCATGGACCGCTGCATATTTCCTCCCTGTCCTTCAAGAGATCCCCAACACGTGTGGTCTCCACCGTCCAGTCGTACCTCACTTCGTCCAACGCGCTAAGTAACATCACGCGATTGGCTCTCGATCTTCTCGAACCAAAGAGCATGGCCGTTGCATTCAACGGGATGCTTTCTCTCATAGGCTCACAACTCCGATACCTACATATCGGATTGCCAAGGGACTGGGACTGGACAGACATCTGGAGCTCCAGCTCCAACTACAGTGCGTTTCTTGGTTTTCATCTATTGAATATTGCCGTTCTCATTGACGATCATCTCCTACCACCTGTGGCTCCGCAGCGGACAGACCACTCGTTGCCCATTTTCTCCCAGGATTCTCCGCTTGCATTAACCTAGAAGAGTTTGGTCTATCTGCCATACTGTGGGCCGACTCGGAGGTACTCGAAGGCGTGATTGTTCGGAGCTTCCACGTAGGATGGCCTACAATCGTCCATCTGTTGCTGCTGATCCCGACCGACCGACTTCACGCAATCGACTTGCACGTTGAACTTCGTCGCGAGCCTACGGTTGAAGCCCTGGATAGCAAGCTCGAGCCAGACTTTGTGCACTTGCTGCCGTGGGAACGGTTGAGGGACGCCTGCCGTCGATTTACGTGTCTTCGATCGCTGCAGTTTTGGCCAGACATTAGTGAATTTGGATCAAGGAAAGGCGACCCAGACCACAGACTATGTCTCAAGTATGAACTACGGGAGTTTGAGTCGATCATGCGCGGTAACAACCCATGGGATTTGATAGAATGGAGCGCACTATCTGAGTCGGATTTCTGTGACCATACAAGCTGCGTCATGTACAACTCTAGATATAGAGAATCCCCACTAGGCCCGGACAACGCTGCGAAATGTGTCAGTACAATTGGGTCAGAATAGATAGCTATCATAGGACCGTCGTAGGTATGCTCCTTGTTAAACCAATGGTTCACGTGCGTGCCATATTATAGGTCATTAACAAATTTTGGAGATGAGTCATCTTGCGACGATGACTTTTTCCGTTTTACCCGAGTTCATCCCCAGCCCGATGTCATTGAAGTTGTGGAGTGGGCTCGCATTAACATCTACGCCTCTACATGTCCAACTATCATATTGCGCTGTGCTGTGCCAGTGGTAAGTATCCAGACTACAGGAAATTCTCTCCGAAGAACTCTCTGAGGTCTGCAACGAGATCATCCGCATTATCGAGAGCAGGAAAATGTCCACCATTCTCGTGCACTACAAGGCAACGGATTGCGTGAATGAGAAGTGTTCTTTGAGTATCATGTATGATATCACGAATTGGACTTGCCTTTGTAGAAAGTAAGGTTTCCCAGTTTCTCAGCAACGCTTCGGAAGACACCTCCTATATCATAAGGCTGAGGTAACAGACAGTTGTGGTATGAGCATTGATTTGGGCCACTATACGTCCGACTCGTACTCACAAAGATGGATAATCCAAATGATTTCGACTTCACTTCCAAGGTCGTCGGATTTGTAACAATCTCTCGGGCAGCAGGATCTTTCCAAGCCTATACGTCAATAAGCAATGTAGGAAATTACAGCGGAGACAATACGGCTTGCTCTCACCTGATTATAAATCAAGACCGAGCTTGCGAAAGACCCGCTCAGGAAATATAACGCAGCGGTATCGATGATATCCAGGGGATCAATCCTCGCCGGATCCGAGTAGTCGTAGAACTTCTCTCCAATATAGGTCAGGATGGCCAAGGGAGAAGAACCAATGGCAATTCCAATGGTGAATGGCTGCGTATAAGAGCTTGAGTTGTTCTTGCCTGTGGCGTAGAGGGCTTGGCGTACGTACTTTGGTTCTCTGAATCTCCGAATATCCTCTACCGACGCTTTGGAACCACGCTCTCTGCTCCAGCTGCTTCTTTTCTGCTACCGACAGTTCAGACATATCCTTGTATTCAGCCTCAGGGGCAAGGAACAAGTTGAAGTGGACTGCCAGGAGCGATTCGGGATATTGGTTCGCAATCACACGTACGATGATCGCGCCATACAAACTCAGGCATCAGTATTCCGCATTTTGTCTTACACTTAGTAGCTCGTATACCCAATCGCCCCCCTGCGCAGCATAAGTCTTGTAGCCTAGTAAATCCACCATCAGACCATTATAAAGGCGCGCGGTGTCTTCCAAGTTCCAGCCGTCCCTACGAGGAAGCGTCGACAAAAAGTAGCCTGGAATCGACGGTACTACAACATGGAAACTGTGCTTAACGTTAGATTAATTATTCAGATCTCATCAAGGTATCGCAAGCTTACGCAGGGTGTTTTGGATCACTTGGGTTAACCAATGGATCAATGACTTTATGAAAGTCGTGGAATGTGCCTTCAAAAGGTTGTCAGTAAATGAGATCCTACGCATAGTATAGAGCGGTCACTAACCTGGCCACCCATGAAGAAGGAACAACGGAATCGCGTCCGCTCGCTCGCTGCGCTGGTGCACGAAGTGAAATTGTAGCTCATCGCCATTGGTAGAGTAGTCGACGAGAAAATGGTCGAAGGTATTCACTTTCTTCTCAAGTTCGGCCCATTGCCACTCGTTTTCGAATTTTTGTTTCAACTGCTTCAGATAGTCGTAATCGATCCCTAGACTTCGAGGTGCTGCGGGATCGATAGGTGCTTGCGAGGGAAAGGGTGCGGTCTTGACCATAGAGACCATGCTTTGCACCACGGCATCGTCGTAATGGATCAAGACCTTTCTCAGATTGGTGAACGACATATCGAGATACACTAGAGTTCGCTGAGTAGGAGAAGCAGATGATGGTTAGATGATAGTACTCACTTCGTAGTCTGAGGGAATTATCAAACAGAACGTGGGAATCCGACATGTGTCTAGCACGTTCTGTGACATCATTCCTGTGGACATGTAGCCCTGAGTAGACTCATACCTGTGGTGATTGGCAGCTCAAATGTATCAGAACACTGTGTAAGCGGAGAGTAGACGTACGATTAGACTTGAGAACATGCTCATTGGGCCGTTGAGGATCGTGGTACGTATTTCGAACTATCGTTAATCGGGTATTGATCAGGTAAGCCTACCACATTGCATACTAAACATCATGCACATGTTTGACACTAGTCATTTCGTGCGCTCTCAAACAAAGTTCTTTCCAAAGTACTCCCTCATATCTTCAAGGAATTCGTCGCTGCTATCGAGCGCAGGAAAGTGCCCACCGCTTTCATGCACTGTGAAATGACATATCACGTTAGAGATGAAGCTTCATGCAGATCGAGTCTTATGGTAGTACAGAAATGCTTACCTTTATAAAAAGTCAAATTGCCCAGCTTCTCAGCGACGGCTCGTTGAACGCCTGCAACCTCGTAAGCCTTAACGAGACGGGTATCAACGCAAGACTACGACGATCCACTGCTTACGGCCCGCACTTACAAAGATAGAAAGTCCAAACGACTTGGACTTTACTTGCAGTGTCGTCCGACTTGTACTTATCCCCCTCCCAGCAGGATCTTGGAACGCCTGGCAGAGGACACCGTACGTCAGTGAGCAGAAGACGGTGAATGAATACGATAAAATGTGAAGCAAGTGCCAGATGATGTACTGACCTGATTATAAATTAAGACTGAGGTTGCGAAGGAACCACTGAGGAAATAGAGCGCTACAGTGTCGATAATATCTTGTGGATCAATCTTTGTAGGATCAGACCAGTCGTGGATTTTCTCCCCTATGTAGGCGAGCACAGCTAACGGCGAAGATCCAACAGCTATTCCAATAGTGAACGGCTAGGAAATAGAGCTAGTGGCTCGACAAGGCTATGGAGAGGAAGAAGGCAGGGATGACATACTTTGGTCTTTTGAATCAGTGTGTAACCTCTTCCAGTGCTTTGGAACTGTAGTTTGCGTTCAAGCTGTTTCTTCTCGCCAGCTGAGAGCTTCGATATGTCCTCCTCGTCGGACTCTGTGCCAAAGAACAGGTTGAAGTGGGCCGCAAGTAGCGACTCTGGATATTGATGAGCAATGACGCGAGCAATCATCGAACCCTGCAAGCATGACATGTCAATACTATAGGCGTGATTACTAGTCTCGTTCTCATTAATCTACGTACCCAGTCACCGCCTTGTGCAGCGTAAGTCTTATACCCCAGCAAATTCACCATAAGTTTGTTGTAGAGACGAGCTATGTCCTCCAGGTTCCAACCGTCACGTCGAGGCAGAGTCGAAAGGAAATATCCCGGGATAGACGGTACTACGACGTGAAAACTACATCTCAGTCAGGCAGTATATTCGGAGAGCATAATGTTGCAAACTTACGCAGGAAGGTCAGGATTGCCTGGGTCGACGAGGGGTTCAATAACCTTGTGAAAGTCGTAGAATGTGCCTATTTGCGATAAGTCCATAAGGTTGGCTAGGCAGTATGGAGACGCTCACCTGGCCATCCGTGAAGGAGAAGCAGGGGGATTGCATCAGCTCGCTCGCTTCTCTGGTGCACGAAATGGAATTGCAGCTCGTCTCCTTCGGGAGTGGCGTAGTCAACGAGGAAGTGGCTGAATCTGTTTACTTCTTTCTCGAGTCTGGTCCATTCCCACTCGTTTGCGAACTTGTGCTTTAAGTCTGTAAGGTAATTGTAATCGATACCGAGACTCCAAGGCGAGGCGGGATCAATAGGAGCTTGTGTAGGGAATGGCGCGGTCTTGATCATAGAGATCATGCTCTCAATTGCGGTATCTTCATAGTGGATCGCAATCTGGTGCAGGTTGCTGAACGGCATACCGAGATGTGGATGGGGTACGCAGCGCTGATTAACAAGGATTGTGTTCACGCGCGTATGTCGCTCGGTAGATCTACGCTACCCCGTGAGAATCTTGAAAGTACGTAGCGACCTTCACAGCAAGCGTTTTGTCAGCCGGGTATACGAAGGACACACAAGCGATGAATTAATGACGGCTTGGAAGATCCGTGGCAGCGTAGTACATACTTACTCTCTATGCGCCGGAACCAATGAAATTGACTGAATACGGTTGGATATGAAGCTCGCTGAGACGGTTAGCGATCAGTGTCCACTAGAAACGCGAGTTGTTTAAGTTCGGAGATGTGAGGACTCAGATCACGCACTCACCGGATGGTAGTCTGTAGCTCAGATGGTGGTTTGTGCGAAAGTGTTGCTTGTCATGAGGTCCTGGCTCTGAGATTCATACATAGGGTCGGAACAGCGAGTTCCTTTCTCACTTCCCGCGCGCGAATCCGAAGGAGCTGATCATGAATGGGAGTCTGAGGTATGGGATACCAGGAATGCACGCGTCTATGCCATGTGATATACTCGCATTTAGGCGCTCATTCGCAGTCAACAATTGCACCCACAGCCTGAGCTTGCACTCCAACGACAATATTCGCTACGTCGCACAATGGACAAATTGAACCTCTATGCAGAATCTGAAGTAGCTCCTGCGGTAAGACTCTGCTTGAACGCCTGTATTAAGCTCACTGTCGCATATTTAACTCATTTGTTCCATAGGGTGCCACGTCGACGTCTCTACCACTCGGTACTCTGGGGTATCAGAATCATGGTGCCGCGTCTCGTGGTGCTACAACGACTACCAATGCGCTTAACAATGGTTCAATATGTGGATCCACACGTTTACCTTATGAGCTCTGGGATGCTATAATTCTCGACGGTTATCCGAATCGGAAGACACCAATAACGTCTTGGGAGGTTCCGCCGCACACGTGGTGGATGTCGTGCTCTCTTGTTTGTCGACAATGGCGCAGAATTGCCCTACCGTACATATTCCGTCGCATCTGGATTACTTGGGAAGGCCGTGATGTACGAGAATACGCAATTTTCTTCGCCAAGAACCAACATATCGCGCGGTCGGTGCATCACCTCCATATCAACGACAGGACGGTTGAAGTCGAGAGGCTGCGCTACCTCTTAAGCTCACTTCCCAAGATCCGGTCCTTGCACCTGCTCAATACTCGCTTCGAACGAGGGGAGGACTCCGTTATATCACCTACTCACTCGAGCTTCACGCTTGAGTGCTTCTCATGGAAGATCAGTTTCCAGGAATCACCAGAAACTGTGCACGATCAGATTTCCGATATATTATCTCTGTTCTCTGTCATCAAACTACTATCACTATCCTCAGATTACCACTATGAGCCGGAAGCTCTAAATAGTCAAATCTCTGCCCCGGTCGCCGTTTTCCTCCTCAGCAAGAGGCCACAAGCTCATGCGGTGTCCCTTCGATGCGGAGCTATCATGACCTCGTGGCTCTTGACCTTTTTTCTCAAGGGTGGCTGGTTAGACAAACTTACGGAGTTGAAGCTTTCCCTCAATGACCCCTTGCGAGT
Organism: Irpex lacteus; assembly: GCA_001986395.2. Taxonomy (NCBI): domain Eukaryota; kingdom Fungi; phylum Basidiomycota; class Agaricomycetes; order Polyporales; family Irpicaceae; genus Irpex; species Irpex lacteus. The sequence goes on along the minus strand of MQVO02000004.1, from coordinate 185,040 downwards.
AGTTGGTCCGTTAGCCGACTTGCTCTGCAATGTCGGAGACATGCTTCGGTCTTTACATATCAATATAACCTCTAGCTTGAAATGGATCGATATACGATCACCACAAGGCACCAGTGAGTGAACCTAATGTTTCATCGCCTCTTTAGTCAGACTAGCCGCTAAATGGTCATACAGGAACGGAGACCCTGCTTACCCAGATACACCGAGGTCTCTTCGCGTGTTCCCGTCTCGAGGAGTTCTCTCTATCAGCGATGATATATCATATCGTAGATGATCCCGATCTATGTCTTCAAGGCTGGTCTATCGTGAATACGATCGTTCAGTTCGTTCCTGTCGGCTACCTCCACCACTTTGACTTGAAGGTTCAATTCTCCGGGGACGCTGGCCCCGACATCTGCCATTCACTTCCATGGGGCAATTTGCGAGCCGGATTACACCGTTTCTCTCATCTTAGTGCTATCACAACACAGTTCTCCGTGTTTCAGGACCTTGGCAATGCGTCGTGTGCGCCGTGCGTTGAGTTCGAGCTGCAAGAATTCAAGACTATCCTGCACAGTGATGTCCCACGTTGTGCAATCGACAGTCATTGCAATAATTCCGAATGCAAGAGATACGCCGAGAAGAGTAACATTTCCGGAACGGCGGCGATGATATGTAAGCATCATGAGCGTTTTCTTTTCACCGCGAAGATACAATCGCTAATCACGAAATATCCTCAGTGCGCTCGGCAGCGACGACGGGTGAATTCACCATGGTGAGAACCATCCTTCGACAGGATGCACTGCCTGTATAGTGTCAGTGATTCTATCGTCTCACCGTATCGTCTTCGATCAACTGATACATGAGCGTCTTACAGGCCAATCTGCATGTTCTTCAAGTCTCTGGCCTAATCAATGATCATTCCAATGAACTAGTTTTACCCTACCCACGCTTTAGCTAATACGTCTCTTGCACAATACAACATTGTTTCATGTCTGTTTGGAATATACCACTAAGTGCGGGAGAGATGATGAAATATTCTATCGTTCATTGCCTCGAGTGCAACAGCCATAGAACTTAGTTGTAGTCTACCCGTGACAACGTCTCGAGAGAAGCAAGCACACTTGTAGCTCTGTATCCGTGATCCGCGACGACTAACTGTACACATTCCTATGGCAGTCCATCTGGACCCTCGCACACAATCATGTCGCTTTGTTGAAGCTAACGACCGCCCCTCCGTGCCGTTGACACTTTCCATTGATAAAGGATACATATACGTACGGTACTACTAGTAGTACTAAATCGGTGCACATCGTGGAGGTTGTCCTAAAGCACCATTATATAAATATCCATTCTGCTTGTTACTACTTGATTGCATGCCAGTGGTACATGAGGGTTAATACTTCTTCTCACTTGTAGTTCTTCCCGAAGTACTCCCTCACGTCCTCGAGGAACTTGTCCGGGCTATCGAGCGCAGGGAAATGCCCACCGCTTTCATGCACTGTGAGAATGTACACCGTGAGAAGCTTTTCGGCAGTGAAATCTCGTGCGATAGCATACGAGCACTGACCTTTATAGAACGTTAGATTTCCGAATTTCTCGGCGACAGCTCGATGGACGCCTCCGATCTCGTAGGGCTAGCGAAATTAGGATCAGTGCTGGATCACAACGACATAAGGCTTATAGCCTTATGCTTCATACGTACGAAGATCGAAAGCCCAAACGACTTTGACTTCACTTGCAGTGTCGTTCTACTTGTCACTATTCCCCTCCCGGCGGGATCTTTCCACGCCTATCGACGACGCGCTTTGTCAGAGTATGGAGCAAAAGCAAATCCGTTGCACTCACCTGGTTATATATCAAGACAGAACTCGCGAAAGAGCTGCTCAGGAAATATAGCGCAACGGTGTCGATGACATCCTGTGCATCAAGCTTTGCAGGGTCCGACCAATCATGAAACTTCTCGCCTATGTATGTTAGGATAGCCAGCGGTGAAGAGCCAATGGCTATCCCGATCGTAAACGGCTAAGATGGGAATCAGGAGATCGTAAGGTTATGGAGAGAGGGAAGGGGAGGGTATGGCTTACTTTCGTATTTTGTATTTGTGAGTATCCTCTTCCAACACTTTGGAACCGTGCCTTCTGATCGCGCTGCTTCAGCTCAGCAGCAGAAAGCTGCGATGTATCCTCATCGTCGGACTCTGGTCCAAGGAAAACGTTGAAATGAACCGCAAGCAGCGACTCGGGATACTGAATTGACATGACGCGTACGATCATCGAGCCCTGCAAGCGTGACACTGTTAATACTGTAGACGTTAATTCCCCCGTTCTCATTGATCGACATACCCAGTCGCCTCCTTGAGCAGCGTATGTCTTATACCCGAGCAAATTCACCATGAGTTCGTTGTAGAGACGAGCTATGTCCTCTAGGTTCCAACCGTCACGTCGAGAGAGAGTCGATTGGAAATATCCAGGGATGGACGGTACTACGACGTGAAAGCTATATCGCAGTTAGGTAGCGTATTTGAACGACATAGCGTTGAAAACTTACGCCGGAAGGTCAGGATTGCCTGGATTAACGAGAGGTTCAATGACCTTGTGAAAGTCGTAGAATGTGCCTTTCCGCTATCAGTTTATGTCATTGGATAGGCAGTATGGAAACGCTCACCTGGCCATCCGTGAAGGGGAAGCAGGGGGATTGCATCAACTCGCTCGCTTCTCTGGTGCACGAAGTGGAATTGCAACTCGTCTCCTTCGGGAGTGGCGTAGTCGACGAAGAAATGACTGAACCTGTTTACCTCTTTCTCGAGTCTGGTCCATTCCCACCCGTTTGCGAACTTTTGCTTTAGATCTAGGAGATAATTGTAATCGATACCGAGGCTCCAAGGCGAAGCGGGGTCAATAGGAGCTTGTGAAGGGAATGGTGCGGTCTTGATCACAGAGATCATGCTCTGGACCGCATCGTCCTCATAGTGGATCGAAATGTTGCGTAGATCACTGAACGACATGTGTGAATGGAATTGGAGTGCGCAGGTAGGGGTGATAAGCAAAGGCCGTGCTCATTTGCGTATGTCGCTATGATAGATATACGCCATAGCGTGAGAATAGAAGGTGGTGTTTGTGGTATACTTCCCAGCAGTAAACTTCGATAATTCTATGTCAGCCGACTGTATCAGGGAGGAAGGCTCACTAATCATGAGATGGAGCACTGGCAAAACCACAGACTCATGTTAAAGTACGTGAGCGGCCCACCGTACAATGCATAGCTTCCTCAGTTACGTCCCATGTCGAGTATCACGACGAATAGCCTACATATTGCCGGGGTCCCAACAATCCAGTCGACAGGGAATCCTCTGGGGCTCGCTCGTCCTGATAGAAAGCTATTAGCTATACAGGATGCAATTAGGTTGCCATCTTGAAGCAATAAATACTGACCCATGTCCTCACTACAAGCCTTGAAGCGTATGGTAGAAGTTCAAGTCGAGTTCAAGCTCGAAGCGCCGCGAGTCGCAGTACGGCCCGATAGCAATGATCATTCCCTCGGTCGCTGTACTTGTTCCAAGACAAGTTGCCATCGACGACCACCTCGTCCATTCCTCACCTTCAAGCTTCAGGGCTTCAAAATCTGGGAATGGCAATTACAGAGATAACACTTTCATCTCTAAAACAAGCAAAGAATGCTGTCATAGGAAACCCCACCGCAAAACGAGCCTTGGCACGGGACGAGGCACTCATAGGAACGTGAGTTTCTTCCGTCCTCATTCTGCACAAACCTAACATAATTATCTTTTTTATCAATTATTATAGGCTAGTCAACTTTATATACGACGCAGAGGCATCCAGCGAGCCCTCGGACGACCTCCGCGTCGAGGCCGCGCACATACTCGCCTCGCTCTCCTACGGTGCGACTCCTTAGCTCTCTATACTCCCACTCAACCCTACGCTCACTCACACATACTCGTGGCGTAGGATCTTCCGAAGCACTGCGCACTCTCCTCAGAGCCAACGCCCTACAAGCTTTACTACTTGCCATCTCCCACACCGGCCCCTCCACAAGTCTATCCTTGCGCGCAGCTCTCGCACGTGCACTCAAAACGCTAGGAGCAGCCATAGCGGACATCATAGGCCCAGCACAATGGGGTCTGCAAGATGACCATCCTGATATCCAAGAAGAGGCTCGCGCTGCGTTGGAAGCGCTGTTTCAGGTACGATCCATTCAACCAGCTCTTCAATACCCACGGAAAGGCTAACCCGAATGTACAGATGGATGCATTAGACACCTACCTCCCCCTCCTTATCTCAACCTCTCCTTCCTCCCCACAAATATCATCCTCCATAGCGCACCTCCTCGCCTCAACCCTCCGGCTCCCGCTCTACCGGAACGCAGTGGCGGAATGGTCGCCCCCGGCAGAGAGGCAAAAGGAGTTCGTCGTCAGAGGGAAGAGGGGGTGGGAGAAGTCGGAGGGTACGTCTTCCCATCCGAGTAGAGGTGGTGGGTGGGTTGCGAGGGTGTTGGTTGGGCTTCTAGAGAGGAAGGACGTCAAGGTGCGTTTGTGTGCAATTTAATGTGATGGTAGTGCTGACGCGCGCGTTTTCATGTTATGATAGCACCAAGAAGCGGCGCTGTTAGCCCTAGCCTCTCTCGCCAAAGACAACCCAGCAGTCGCCACCAGCCTCACCAGACCTACCACCGATCATCCTCGTAAGTCCTCCGTCCGATCCCTCCCTCCGCTATCCGTGCATCTCACAAGACTCTTCAGCGGTCTTAACAACAGTTCTCTCATGCTGTAAATCCCGCGCTACGGATTTACAGTTAGCTGCCTGTTTATGGTACGCATCCTCACCTCCCTCCCTTCCAATCCTCACACCCCTTGCCTCCTTTTCACTAACTCACTTGCACTGTCGTTGAAAGCGCGACAAACATATTCAGAGCATCCGCTGCCAACGCACCCCCTCACACGCACCTCGACCAAACGGCCCCAATGACGGTCATACATGTCATGAACGGCCTTATTGAAGCCGAGGGCGAGAGTCCGCGGACGAGGATGAAAGCTTGTTATATCATCTGTGCGTCTCTCTCACCTCCCTATCCCACCGTACCTTCCCTTCTCTCGCCGCCTTCTCCTACCTCGTCCCTACCAATTTATCATACCACATGCTTCTATCCCATCCATCGCTAATACCATCACTAATATCGTTGGAGCAGATTACCTGGTAGCAGACGACAAAGACCTCTGCCAACTCGCCTACGAACGAGGGTCTCTTGCAAAATTGGCGAGCTTGGTGAAGAACATCACCCCGAGCGACACAGCAGATTTGGGGTGGGGTTGGGACGAGGACGAGCCTGAGAGTGTTTCTGCGCTTCGTGCGGTAAGCTTGCTTATTCCCCTCTTATTTTGAAAGCCCCTCTCCTGACGACGAAGTACTAAACAAAGGCAGCCCTAACATCCATCGCCTCAATTTCCCTCTTCGATACCGACATCCGCGCCTCCATCTCCGGCCCACTGCGCCTCATCCCCACCATCCACCTCTCCCTCTCCTCCTTCTCGCCCTCTGTCCGCTTCTCCGCCTGCCAATGTGTGCGGGCCCTTTCGCGCGCGGTAGCGGTGTTAAGGACGAATCTTGTTGATTCGGGTTTGGGATTGAAGGTGTATGAGGGGGTGTTTTGTAGGGAGGGGGAGGAATCCAGGGTGCTGCACGCTGCAGCGAGCGTTATATGCAACATCATATCTGATTTTAGTCCTCTACAAGCTGTGAGTTTATCGTCACACTGCTGTTCTGGACTAGAGGAAAGTGGTAGACTAATTGAGTGGTCTTGGTGGCAGACCCTCCTGGAAAGAGGCGTCATCGAGCGACTCGTGCGGCTCCTGCAGTCGGGCGAGGAGAGCCTCATGCTCGACGCGCTGTGGGCGTTCAAGAATCTGCTGTACAAGAGCACGTTGGAGCTCAAGGGGCGGGTTATGAGGGCGCTTTGCTGGGAGAGTGTTGCCAGGTGCGGTTTCCTAATCTTCTCTCCTTATCTCGAGCTATCCGAGGGTTAAGACTGATATAGTTTTTCGCGGGTAGTCTACTAGTACACGACAACCCAGGCTTCCAAGAGCAAACATTCCACATCCTGCGCAACCTCGCAGACAGCCAGGAAGGCATCGCTATGATCTTTGACGAGCTGGGGAGCGAGTACTTGCTCAGCTCGTTGAGTCATGCGTTGGAGTCGGATAACGAGGACGTTCTTCGCCAGGTACTCCCTCTTTACCTTTAATTCTATCATTGCGCACAACGCTCACTGTACCTCCCAGGCTGTCTACCTAACCGGAAACCTCTCAAACTCCCCCACCCATTCCCCCCAAATCCTCTCGCATACGCCTATCCTACACGCCCTCCGCCTCTGCCTCGTCGACGCCAAACCAGACGTACGACGGCCCGCCGTCACAGCCGTCTTGCAACTCATCAAGGCTAATCCATCAGGTGCACAGAAGGCGTTACGCGAATCTGGGATCGACTCTACGTTAAGGCATATGTGTGATTATGGTGGTGGGATAGGGTATATGGGTGGTAGTGGGTTTGGGGGTGGGATAGGGGGCGTGGGAGGAGGAGGAGGGAGTCCAACGGCGGGGAGGTTTCATGGCGGTGGGGGCTTTGGACATATGGGGGTCGAGGATGATAGGGAGGTGAAGGAGAAGGCGAGGGAGGCGTTGAATCGGCTGCAGGTTGTTTTTCCTGAGTTGGAGTAACGATGTGTCAAGCTGGGGTTTGGTGAGTGTTATTGTTTTATGAGGCACCACAGAATTTGTTTTTGCTGATTTCTAGTGCGTTTTTGCTGTGTAGGATGATGACGATGAGTGCGCTGTGCTGCGTTGTATTTGTATGATTCTTTTGGCTCGGCGGATTGAATCAGGAGGTATTTGTATTTGTACGAACACATTCACGGTCGAGCACGGAGCTGGAGTGATAAGGATGAGGTGAAAGGTAATGTTGTTGTTGTATTTATACGTTATGTGGGTTTACTCATGTCGTTTTTGTGGCGGTGCAGTCAGAGTATCGACTGCGTTGCATTGGTGTTTATGCCACCTCCCGTATCGGTGCATCGGAAACCATGTATTCTGACAGACAAGTGAACTACACCGCACATCCAAGGTCCAGAAGCTCCATGCATGTGTACGATTAAACCTCTCTCAATTGCCACACCGACGTGGTTTGTTCTAGAGCATCAGAAGCTACTTCTGTATTTTGGATACGAGCACGCTACACCAGCTGATACGCCATGCAATCGCATATCCGAGGTACAGTACGACAGCACAAGCTACATACGACGCAATCATATTCGATTCTCGCACCAACCCTTTTGACTTCGAATTTGCCAAATCAAGCAGCTATACGACACATAAGCACACGAGAGTCAGTTCTCTGTTACAACATCAACGAACCGAAGATCAGTATACAAGACTTACATGGATCTGGGGCTACCCGGATGAAGGTACCCGCGATCGGGTTTCCGAGGTGAGTCGCCGCAGCGAACGAACTGATATTGAAGTTTGCGACCGAAGTTCCAGCAGTGACCAAAGTTTGGTTGTTGAAGTCTCGCGGTTGGCGGAACAAGAGGAACACATAGCTATTCCAATCCAAAAACCGTCAGGTGACTCGTAAGTACTCCACATAACATCACAAATCCACACTCTCACTTACCGATGCGCATCAGAACCCGCAGGCGGAGTCGGTTGAAGCCAGTTGGACACGGGGACCGTGAGGTTATTGAGGTGCCTCTCGCCGACGAGGAGCGCGCCCGGGCTTAGAACAAAGTTGTCACCGAGGAAGTGCCTGATCTGGGCGGAGGTTGGGTCCTGAGGAGTGGGTGCGTCGGGGTCGACGGTGGCGACGACGAAGCGTTGGCCGAGTTCGAGCCCGTGGTCGCCGCTGACTGCAAAGTGAGGAGGTCCAACGGTTTCTACATACGAAGTATAGGGTGAGTAAGCTTTCACGTAAGGCGATGCGGACTTACGGTTGCGAGGGAGCTGGACGCCTGCGGTGACTGGTACTGAGCGTCCGCCGGGCTGAGGGAAGGTCACTTCGAGGAGGAACTGGGGGTTGAAGTTGATGTGGAGATCCTCTGGGATCTTAAAGTGTGTGAGTTAGCAAAAGTAAGTCATGGGGCGTCGTCGATGACTTACACTAGCGTTTTGGAACGCAGCTCTCACTTGAGCCGTGCTCCGATCCTGAGCGACGGCCACAGAGGCGAAAGAGACGAGCAGGCAAGTGACAAGCTTAGTGTACCCCATCATGCTGGCAGAGGTCTGACTCTGAGGTGAGGCTTGTACGTCGCTGTTGATGGTTCATATATACCGTGCACGCGTCCATGCGTGCGCAGCACAGCAACGTACTCCATGAGTAACACCGGGATTCGCATCACACGGCGATGCGACTCGTACTCCCATTGCCGGTAACCTCTCTACCAGGACCGAGGGAAAATCTGCACGGAGAATACGCGAAGGAATTCCCGAAGCCAGCGGTATATGAGAAAGCGGGGTTGGAATTTAGTGCTGGTCAATGCTTGTACGCAAGGTGGCGGGTGGTTGACCATCAACCGCGTGAGGAACGGTCGGTATCTGTGGGAGGGAGGTTTTCGGTGTCAGGTGAAATGGACGTCATGGAGATTTGCTGAATGGGACGTATATTGTAAGCCGTCGCAGATCGCGTTGGAGTGGGATATGCTTACCTCTCTCAGTACTGTCAGTGGTTCTGTATCAGTACCAATGTTCCGCTCACGCTATGCTTAATTGAACCTCAATATGAACTATCCTTAGGGCAAGGTGAGCTTCGTAGAACTTTGGGTGGGTGTCAAAATAGAACGATCTATGAACTGCTGCTCGTTTGGTGAATTTAATCCCAAGGAACTTACATGTGTCGCCCCACGGTCGGAAACCTTACCAATGGACTCGACCGAGCATATGCATCAGCTGTTCTGGCATATAGAGCCTGGGGAGACGAACGTCAAGAGGAAATAGGGCGGGAATTATGTTGAATGAAGAGAGACCGTGACGTAAGTGGAATGAGTATCGATTAGTCAACGGGGATCTAAGGTAACGCAGATCCGTGAAAAGTGTTAAGGTAGTCTTGGAGAACAAGCTGGATAACCTGAGATATGTTTTAGTGTCAATTCATAAGAAGCAATGTGTTTATGGAAAGGATTACTTTGTAAGATGATGCGCCTAGTTGAAGAGAATCGGTTTCATTAGCCACCAGTCATCGCAGTCCGAGTCGGGCATGCTAGAAGAACACAAGATGTCTGGTAGTTAGCACGCGAATCACTGCGCAGTACAAAGATTTACAGGGCTTACATCGTGGTGCAGTGTTTTCTGGAAATATCATTCTCCTCGCTGTATCTCTTGCAATCCGAATTCTTGCATTTACAATCGCCCGAATAGAATTTAACGCCACTGCGCAGGATATTCCTGAATTCTCGCAACTCCAGCTCTACGCAAGGGGCGCAGGACACGAACTCATAGTTCTGATGCGAGGAAAACCGCGTCGTGAGGGAGTCAAGACGAGGAAAACGGCGTAACTTGGCTTGTAGATTACACCACGATAGCGAATGGGCAATGTCTGGGTTGGCCTCAAAGAATCGGACGTCCAAGGAGAGCTGGCGGAGATGGTCAACAGGGATAAGCTGGGTGATCCCGTCCACAACAGACCAGCTTTGAAGACAGATATCGTTGAATATGATTGCGGATAGAGAGAAATTATCGAGATGGGAGCACGCTGAGAGCCCCTCGCTTATCTCGGCAAGAAGGATGTCTCTTCCTGTGCATTATTTTAGTTGGATTAGTGGACAGAGAAAAATTGTAAATACTCACTCGTCAGTTGTGAGCCATCGATCTTAAGCCACGGGATCATGGTGGGGATGTGGAGGTGTAAGGACCGTAGCGTGTCCCCAACAGAGCGGAGCAGATTCGCAAGTGGACCGAATACCCGCGAAGGTTTATGAACAGCAATCTTCAACTCCGTGAGCTTGTCTAGCCAGCCGACCTTGAGAAGGATGATCAGGAGAAACGATGTCATAACCTCCTCGCATCTGAGCGACATTGTCCGGATCTGCGGCCTGCCAACAGGAATAGTGGCAAGAAGAGCAGGGACCTGATCATTCGAGGGTTCAGGTTCATAGACGTAGTCTGAGCATAAGAAAAGTAGATCGATGGAGGAAAATAAAGACAAAACATCAAAGATGGAGTTGTACACCGATTCCGGTACTTTCTTGCGCTCGAAGTTCAATTGCAAGCACTCCAAGGCAAGATCCAGCTGGCTGAGCGGTGTAGTAGAATCCTCGCTTCGCTTTACTTGAGTCCCAATCATGTGCAAGGATCGTATTTTGGGAAGAGAGCGTAAGATGTAGCATAACTCTTCGACTTCAACTTCCCGGTCGTTGATGTGGAGGTGGTGCACCAACTGTGCGATGTGTCGGTTTTTCGCAAAGAATTCGGCGTATTTCTGTACACCAGATGATAGCATGCCAATACAGATGCGACGGAAGATGTATGGCAAGGCGATTCTGCGCCATTGCCAACAAACCAGAGAGCACGGAATCCACAAGTCGTAAGGTGGAGTCTCCCAGTACGTTATCGGTGTCTTCGGGTACCCGTCGAGGATAATGATATCCCAAATCTCATGTGGCAGGCGCATATATCCACACGTTACTTGGTTTCCAGGTGCGTGGGTCGTCGTACGACGAGATGCTGTAACTTCCTGGCACCTTATAGTGTCTTGCGGGAGACTCGGAGACGACGTGACATCCTACGAAAAAGGAGTTAGTCTTGAGACCATGCACTCACCACATGCACATAAAATCTCACTGCGTCTTCGTCTGGCATGTCCGACATTTGTGACGCGGTGTCGTGAGTAGTTCGAGGTCAAGCCGCTGTAATTAACGCCACCGACTGGGAGCCACAAGCGGTTTTCTGACATGCCAAGTGCTCAGATAGGCGCCAGCTGGCTCGACGTCGATTTGAATTTGGATTATTATTACTCCGTGTTATTAACCATGTCCCCCCAAGCTTCAATTTTTTTCTTACCGTTGCTCAATCGCTTCACTTTTACTTACGACGCCATGTCAGGGCGTCCATTCCTTTCTTATCTTTACTTACCTAGCTTACTTAGTGCTTACTTATTTGACTCGATAGTCGTGCCCTCCCCTCCCCCGCAGGATCTCTGCCTTCCCTGACTATTTATCTTTCTGCGTGTACCTATGATGTCATTTATTTGCACCCTGTGTCCGTTCTATCGTGCCCCGGTGGAGACTTCGCGAACCAGTCTTTTGTTCTGCTGCGGTATTACCGTAAGTATCGGCCTCCGCTCTTACGGAACTCAAATCTTGGAGTGTACTGTGATCCGCTTTCCTCTTGCAGTCGTTGATCCTTGCACCCTCGCTCCCCTGGACCACCCGAAGCGTAGCGAGGGCCACTCTTGTCTCTACTATACAGTGCACTGCACAGCTTCCAGTCGTAGTGAAGCTTGGATCGGTGACGGTATTGCTCAACATGACATCCTAGATGCACCCTGTATATACGGTATACTTATACCAGGAGAACGCTCGCCAGAAGCTTTCCTGGACTCGGAGCTATCGACTTGGAATGCCAGTGTGCGGACACAAGCGAATATGTATTCGTCACAATGCGATCGGAATTGTGGCTGGGAAAGCCAGGGACGATGGGAAGCTCGCATACGCGCATGTTCTAGCATCTTAAACCTCCCCGACTCACAGCTGACCCTATTGTCGTAAACCACGTATGGAGTTAAGTGCCGGTAGGATGCGTCTGCCTCTCTCAGCGGTCCTGTGTTGGTAGGTATTACTTAGGATCTTAGGGTGTCGAGAGGCGTTGCCATATGGCAATCGACGAGATATTACCGGCGGCTCTGTGTAACGACTGATGCTGAGTCCCAACTTGGAGAACCTTGCCGGTGAACTCGACGAAGCGCATCATGTGTCCCGGCGTACCTGTAAGGTCTTACAGAGATGAACGCAGATACATAGTAGGAAACACGCACGTACGGGAACATGGATATCCTAGGTCACAATCTACGAGTGTGGCGTTCGCGAGTCGCGACAGAGCCTGAGATCGTACCGTAGCGACTCGGAAGCGCACCTGCTCTCATTGACAATGGTGCATTCAAGACCCAATACGAACGTCACTGTGTTTTTGTTTTTGCAGACAAACGCGGTGCAAGCTAGGAGGATGGAAGGTAAATTGATTTGATTTTTAACGAGTAGGGGAAGATATGCGGAATAACCTGGAACACAATCTAATGCAGGCGAGGCAAGAGACTTACTTTACAGTAAGACAGTACGATTGAGCACAAAGGAAAAGCACCGGTTCCGCTGAGTGACCTCAAATCTCACTACCGGTCGCTGTCCAGTTCGCTAGAAACGTATGAAAAATCTCTTGGGTCAGCATGCGAGTCCCAGAAGCTCAGAAGCTCACAGTTCGTACAAAGTGGTGTCCTCGTTCCCAGCAGCGTCTTTCCCGCAGTCCAAATCGGTGCACCGACAGACGGGGCACCACTGCGCATGCGCAATCTATCCCTGAACTCGCGCACGACACCGCGTGGTGAGGGTGTCCAGGCGAGGGAACCGACGGAGCTCGGTTCGCGGAGAGCCCCAGGGGAGCGAGTGGAAGATGTTCGGGTCGGATTGGACGTCCAGGACGAGGGAGCGGAGATTCGAGGCGGGGAGGAGCTGGATCAGCGAGCCAGCCTTCGACGCATATGGCAGGGTTGCCTGGTGAGTTGTAGAGTGCTGCGAATAGAGGCGGGAGCACGCGGAGAGACCTGGGCTTATTTCAGTCAGTCAGGACGGTTTCCTTCCCTGATATGATGGTATGCAGGAGCGATAGAAACATGGCTCACACTCACTAGTGATCTGTGGGGATTCTACGTCAAGCCACCGCCCTATGTAGTTTATGTCTATGTGCAAAGACCGAAGGCTATCCCCGATAGTAGAGCAGGTTCCTGAACGGACCTATTATCAGCAGAGGGTCATGGACGGAGAGCTTCAGCTCGGTAAGCTTATCCAACGAGCCGACCTCCAGGAGAAATGAGGGGACGGTCGATCCGGAGTTGAGCGATAGTGTATCTACCTGTAGTTTCCCAACCACGAGGGAGGCGGCGATGAGAGCAGAGGCTTGGTGATTGGGAGGTTCGGGCTCGCTCTCCCGGCGGGATGACAAGGACAGTAGTTTGATGTTGGAAAACAGGGACAACACGTCAAAAGTTGCGGTGGTAGAGAGTTTCGGGTGTCTCTTCATAGGTGTGTTTCCATTGTAGGTGCTCAAGCGCGAAGGTGAAGGGGCTGGGTGGTATACGCCTCGTTTGAATCGGGTGTTGACCATGTGTAAGGATTGTATCCGTGGAAGAGAGCTTAGGATGTAGAACAGTTCTTCGACTTGGACGATCCGGTCGTTGATGTGGAGCCGCGCAACGTGCTGGTTGTTGGCGAAGAACTCGGCGTATTCCTGTCACTGCGTGCATCACCCCATGTTCCGCGGCGGAGATGAATCAATGTTATTAGGGATAATTTTGATTTTTATCATACTGGTTACTTGGCAAACATTGCTAAAATATATTACATGTATCGCAAAGAATAGGTCTTAATATTGCAGAGCGTATCTTTTACAGTGTTCACCAGTGAGAAACGAGGAGGAAAGACTACAATACACGGCCAGATGCTTTTGAGTTGTAGCTTCACAAAGCAGACCGATAGAATTATGACATCTTTTTCGATGTTGCGCCGACTGAGGGGATTAAAAGTGAGCAAAATGTCCCACATTTGGAACTAGCAGAAGCATGTGACACACATCGCGGACTCTTTGACGATGCTAGCATGGGATTAATTATTGAAGATTACCGCGATAACATTCTGAACATCTCTCTGAAGTTGTCATAAAGTCCCACCAAATCTCCCTGCGCCATAATGTGAATAGAAATAAATTTGCTATAGCAGGAAGCCTGTTGAAAAGGATTTCGAAGAAGCATAAGTACTGTTCCCGCGAACTCGTTTGTGTAAGAAGTAATAATGCTCCATGCATTATGCCGCGAAACATTTGGATAGCTCCCGAGCGAACACGCCGTAGAGAAATCAAAACTGTGTGTCGAGCCAGCATTGAAGAAAGTGCAGGAGGAAACAATGTGTACGGAACATTGAGATTATTGCGCGAGGAAACATGGTGTTTACATGAGGCTGACATTAAAAACAACGGTGTAATGGAGGATGTGATCGTTCACTGGGACCTCTGACACTGCATAGTTTGATTGCAAGCATTTACGCTCACGTGATAGACACCGACAAGGAAGGGCCTCGGGAAAATCAACGCAAACGCTGCCATTCACATGTGCAGCCGCTCTGTTTAGGTGAATATTAGGAAACATGACATTTAGGTCTCTTTAACATACTAATTATAAGTTTCCGTCAAACCGCGGTATTAATCGGTGCTCGGGGTACCTCCTCGTGTTAAAAGCGCGACATGGCATTATTTAGCATATTGCGTCGGGGAACATTTTGACTCCTCCTCCAATGATGTACGCGATGCTTTCATGTGGGGCATATCCTCTGTTCCGCCTGCAAACAATCGGTACGAAGTCATCCTCCGAAACATTCTCAATGTTACTCAATTGTCACCCGGCAGAATCTTGAATGTATCACTACAAAACATGTTTTTTTTCTTATCAATGTATCCTTACCCACTCTAACCGGCAACATTCTAAAAGGTAGCACCGTATGTTGAAGTTTTGTTACTCAGATTAGCATGCAGATTACTTTATCAATTGAACATGCCGGAAAGTTCGTGCAACATGCCTCCCATTACTCTGTAATATAATCAAAATGTATCTCCCATCATTCAAGTAATTGTTACTCGAAGCAGCATACAAGTTGTCAGGCAGCGTAGCATCATAGAAACAGCGTGATTACACTGTATATACACGCCCAGGTGAATAATTTATAGGGCGGATAAAAGTGAGAAAGTTATGCCGGTGATGATCGGGCCATACGTTGTCATCATGTATTGAGTAACCGGTGAATAAATTATTGTTTTATGCTGAGGATACCGCCGTAGCGATATTTTGACGCTGTCAAATGTTCATAATGGTGAATTGCACAGGATACACGCAGCAATGATCTGGAGGATAGCAACGAGATAAAACTTTCACACATCTACTGATCATTGAAGTATGATATCCACCGGATATCCACCGCTGAGATGTCCGAGAGTTATCACACAGATAGCGGGCAGATATCCAGAGTATACTGACATGCGGCGCGGCGGCACAAGCAAATTCACACTAAGTATCACTCGCGTGCACATTCAAACCAAGCACATATATGATTCCAGGGTAACAGAGCACATGTAGAGTATCCATTCAAAAAAAGCGACCAAATGAGAGACAAAATTCTAAACAACACCACCATGATACGATATGACACGATAAGTAAGCTCATTCCACATCTCCTGCCGAACGTCATCGGGTGGGTGCTCGCCACGAGGCCTTTTCAACCAGCTGGTGAGGAATGCGCCGTCGAAGGGGGCAGCGTACCCATTCCACGAGGGCCATATTCCATACGGAAAGTCTGGGTAGGCACCGACGAAGGAAATCCAGAAAAGTTCGATCCCCCATTGCAGCAGGGGATGCTCGTCATGGTCGCGCACGAGCTTAGCGAGCCAGTCTTGAATCCGGAGGCTGAGCATCAGCCAAGGAGGTGTGAGCTTGTACCTGAACTTCTTCTTCATGATGAGGTGAAAGAAGGGAGGGTCGTTTTCGTCCACGAGCAGATCATCGGAGTCCGGGTCCTAGGTGTTGTATGAGTGTGATGTGAATAAGAAATGATAATGCCTCGTACTCACCGGCTGACGGCCGTAAACCAGCTCGCTCGAGGCGTCGGAGTCGATGTCGTCGTCTTCGTCGTCTTCGTCATCGTAGCCGTCGTCTTCGTTGTCTTCGTCATCGTAGCCGTCGTCCTGTTCTCTGAAATCCTCGTGGTCAACCATCTCGGCACCCATCCCAGCGTTCTCGTCCACATCGAGGGGGCAATCTGGGGACCGTTCCTCCCAGTTCACACTGGCCGAGTCTGTCGCCTCGTCCTTGACAGCAATGTCGACGGCGTGTTCGATCGCCTGGTCGACGGCCGTGTCGTATGGTGTATTGGCCGTAGCTGGGGCCTGGTCGTCGCAGAGTGCCTCGAGTGGCTCAACCGTCCCCTCGGTCAAGGTATAGACGTCGGCGATAACACGCGGTGAGCGGGCGGTGGGCATGGTGAAGATGACCGTGGTGGGGCCACAGAGGTCGAAGGTGAAGGACTGGTCTCTGAAGGTAAAAGTACAGGACTACTAGAAGTGAGTGTAGATAGAAATATATTCAAAAACAGTACTCACCGTCTTCTGTCCATCCCCAGCCGACGGCGTATTGATCGACCACTCGAACTGCATCGGGTTCAGTGGGCCCAGGCGAGAAGGGGGGGCTCCATTGTGTCTATTCAGAGAGAAACTGCCCTTTTCCATGGGCTCTGGTGGTGGTGGCGGAGGCGAGGAGGGAGGAGGGTTCAAAGGACAAAGGAGGAGAAAGCAACGAGGACAAGGCATGTTCAAGTTGAACGTGCAACACAAGGTCGTAGCGCCGAACGCACATGTGATCGCGGCAGCACGTCGCGTCGCGTTCTTTCCAATATTCAGATTCCTCGTCATCGAGCAGAAGCTCCCAACTAATAGAACATCGCGATGAGCAGGCATGCGGGAAAAAATGCTCCCTTGGATCCGCAGGGTGAGTTTAACGCTTTTAGCATGCCACGTCAATAAAACTCATGTATTACAAGTGTGGACAATACTACCAGGTGGCAACACTGTTCAGTGCCAAATCTGCAGTGACGGGAAGACAGGTGAACCGAAGATAATGGGCCGGCGATTTGTGGCTAAACACGAAGCCACCAGTAGACATCAAGAGCGTCACAAACGCATACTATTCAACTTAGAAACTCGTCGTATACAGCAGTCACTGGCGCGTGCCAGTGAGAAGGAGCAACAACCAAGGGACCAACAATCCCCGGAATTCGAACTATGTACGATGCAAGACAGCCCCGATGAAGACGTAGAGGCCCTACAAGCTGCAGAGAATGCGGAGCCCGACGTCGCCGACGCAGAGGACCTGGTCCCTTTGAGCGAGCTTTGGGAAGTAGATGACCAAGATATCAGTCTTGCCCCGCCGCCTCGTGAGGAACCACTGGAACAGTCATTCGAAGATAATGATGACGCGCTTCCTGATGACGAAGATATGCAACTCCCCACCGGTGCCAGCTCCAGCGGAGGCCAGCACGATCAAGCCGAAGGTGAGTCGATGTATCGTATTTCCCATAAACGAGCTAAGGTGCACGTAACCTCCTAGATATTCCAGTCCGAGACAACCCATACTATCCATGGCCTTCGAAGTCGGTACGTGCACGTAATCTTAGAATATTAAATCACGTACTATTGATAGCTATACACAGGTTTTTCTCACTGATCTACTTCTGAGTTCCCCCCGCCTCAGGTTCTCGGAAGCACAGCTGGAAGCAATCCTACGATGGGCCAAGGCACTCAAAGCAGAAGATGTTCCAAGCAAATATGCGCTCGACAAGTCTCAACGGGATCTGGCCAAAATACTCGGAAATCCGACAAAGAAGGTGACCGGGACGGGCGGGAACATCTTCTATATCAACGACATCGCTCATGCCATTGCGAAGGTGAGTACACGAGTGATCAAGATAAAGCTCCCTCACTCAGGTTTTGAACGAAGGACTACTCGAATCCACTTACACGTTTTGCAATGTCCGACTTTCCCGAGCTTGAAGGCAAGGGGGCGTCACAAGCATTTCACGGACACAAAATGCTTCTTGACAGCCCACAAGGCATTGCAACCCCCTGCGCAAAGGTTCGAGGTCAGATATATTTCGTCAATGAGCTCCTCCGATGCGTTGATGGGTCGTTCTTTATTCCTGAGAGATTCTATATGGGTGTGCCGAGGTCTTCTGAGACTGGTGCAACTGGGGACTCGGAGAAACCAGAGAAAGAGCTGTTAGCATTAGGACGAGTGGTAAAGAAAATCGAGGTATGTGCTAAATGATATCAACGTGTTCAGAGGCTCATATGATATCCAGAGAGGATTTAGTGTCGATAGTCAGAAGCAAGTCATCCGCCGGACTTCATCGTTTGACATTCCATATGATCAGTTGCCTTCGAGCGATCTATCGCATGGTTTCACAGGTATATATATATTCTAATCTATCCGGGAGTGCGCAGACTAATGCTTAGATACACAGACGAATCCTCAGAGTATGCTGCACGCATGCCACACCCAATCCGAGAGCGTGCCAAGGGACGAATGTGCTACTCGGTCCCGCTCATTATCTTCATGGACGACGTCTCGGGGAATATTTCCAAGCAATGGAACAAGCATTTCGTTGCATATATGTCGAACGCAAATCTCCCTCGCGAAATGATTGAGAAGGAATTTTGTGTACGGTTTGTGACCTCGTCGCCGCATGCCTCGCCAATGGAGTTGATGCAGGCCATTCGGGATTCAATAAGGTACGTGTTATCGTCTCGCGTGAGGCATGTGCTGTAATGTTCTCACCTCATCTAAGCTCGGCTGCCGAGTCAGGCGTAGATGCGTGGGATTGCATGAACAATGAAGATGTTCTGCTCCTGCCGTATGCTCTGTTCTTTGCAGGCGACAACCCAATGCAGGCTGAGCTTGCTAGCCAATTGGGCTTGCAAGGAAACTTCTTCTGTCGAACCTGTCATGTTGGAGGTACACGAGAGTTCAAGTCTTCCTTAGAAGGTTATGCGACATTGTTCAAGGTAGGCGTTTCTCTCTCCTAGCCAGCAATGAAACTTCTTCATTTGTGTGAGTACTTAGGAAGGTCGACATCGCACACCCGCCGAAACCGCAGAAGAGATACGAAAACAGGTTGCTGCGTCCGTAAGGTCCGGAGCTCAGACTGAAATTGACAATACTCGTCGGGCAACCGGTATCCGCGACACGGGGTTGGACAATGTCATTCAAACCGTGGTTGAGCTGGGTAAGAAGCTTCGTGAGAAGCAGCTTAATCAGCCTCGTCGATCAGAGGCAGATATAAGACAGCAGCTCGAAAATGAGCTGCACAATCTCCTTAAACAGCGCCCCGTCGATGACTGGATAAATCCCTTACTGGGACTAGCAGGTGAGCTTACACCCGTGATACTCGTGAGAGCGACTGATCTTTGTACTGAATCATCCGGGCCGCACAGGTGTTGATATTCACAAAGACACACCCACGGAGATTCTGCATACTATTCTCCTGGGTGTCGTCAAGTACTTCTGGGCACAGACAGTTGCGTGGATAGAAAAAGCGAAAGCACTTGACCTTTTACAGGCTCGAATGCAGTCGTTGTCCACACACGGTTTGAATCTCCCGTCTTTTGTCCCGGAGTACATTTGCCACTACCGGGGCGGTCTTATTGGGAAGCACTTCAAGAGCATCGCTCAGGTGATGCCTTTTGTGATCTTTGATCTTGTCCCTCAGAATGTTCTTAACGCATGGAACGTTATTGGCGATTTGGTGATGCTCTTATGGCACACCAAGATTGACGACATGGAAGACTATCTGGTAAGTACACTTGCTTGAGCGTTGCCTAGACTAATCACTCTATGCATGCCAATAGGCGACGTTGTCTCGAACAATTCAAGATCTCCTTAATATCACTGCGCAATGTGCGCCAAGTATCCTGATTAGCAAGCCTAAGTTCCACTTTCTCGTGCATCTTCCGGCTTACATTCGACGTTTCGGTCCCGCTATATTGTTCTCGACAGAGCGCTACGAAAGCTTCAACCATGTCTTCCGCCTCTCCTCAATCTTTAGCAACCACCAAGCTCCTAGTCGGGACACATGCATCAGCTTCGCCAAACAAGACACCGTCCGACACATTGCTCTTGGGGGATATTGGTACGATCATCAAAAACGAGTCTGGCGTCAAGCAGGGCAAGGTGTTAGAGAGTATATGGACGACAACCCGAAAGACAAGGCATATCTGGGATACACTCAGCCGGCCACGAATCATGGTACGTATATATCTCCGATGTTCATGAGAGCGACATTACTTACCTCAGCGTTCACACCATACAGGCTCTCTTACTTTAGTTAAGTCAACGAACAATGGGCGGGCTCCCCCTCCTGTGTTATGGTCACAAACCCGATGCTCAAAATTTGCAGCCGATAGCGAGCCACCGATGGAACTACAATTTATGCAGGTCCAATCTGTGGTCCTCAACAATGGTGATAAAGTCTCAATCGGAGATGACATCATTGCGACAGGTGCCGATGGCAAGGTGCGCTGCATTCTCCAAGTCGATAGACTTCAAGTTTGCTGAGTCTTTTTCGCCAACTAGCCTTGCTTTGCGAGGATAACAGAGATGCTTACCCCTTCTAAGGCAAACAAATACCTCTCGCACGTTTGTCTACAGTTATTTTATCTCGAGAGCACCAGACATGACCGTTACAGGCTGCCGCAGTTGACTCTCACGCAGCGCGAAACGGTCGTCTCGTATGAGGTATGTTCTCTCGCGCTGCAATTTTTTTTTCTTTCCCATTGACTTCCACGCCAGAGCTTGATCTGTGCGGTTAATGTTCAGCACAATTGTCTTGACAGTAACTGCAAAGAAATCACATCCCAACCGCGGAAACAAGAGCGCGTCATTAGTGATCACTGCACTCTTCCCGTCCTTCGTCACGCAGATACAGCCTTATATCTGCTTAACACGCACTCGATACACAACTATCAGCAAATCCGCGATGCATTACCAGAAGACCTTCACAAGATCACCTTGGTACACCCTGAGGACGCTCGATCTGGGATTCAAGCTCAGGCGGTCGAGACGATGAAGGCTCGCAAAAATGCCGCCATCCAGATCCCACAAGTCACAAGCTCAGCAGCAACTACCAACCGTGGAGGACGCCGAGGTTCTCAGCCAGCCACCTCTCGTACACGAACTAAAGCCATACCGGTACCCCAGCCCGAGCTTCAACCTTCCTCTGTTGGTGCATCACCGCTCGAGATGCACTTGACAAGTGAAATTCAGAGCAGCTTGGGCCTCACTTTGGGGGAACAGCATGGTGAGTAGGAGATTTTTCCATATACGCACAAATGAAAGGATCCCTCGGATGTCTCAATTGCTAACTTCGACTTCTAGACATCGCATTCGACCAAATATCTAGTCGCCGTCCGACAAGAGGGCACAAACGGAAGGCATCCGCAATGCAGCGCGAACCAGCTGACTCAATCTCGCAATCTGTAGCGGACGTAAGTACACTTGTCGTCTCATCCAGTGAATAGATCGCTTACTAGTATTGAGGTAATGTTTTACAGTGCGCTCCCGGGCCATCAGTGGCACGTTCAGCAGAAGGCCCAAATCATCCTCCATGGGACGCGAGTATGCATGAAATTACTGCAGCGCAGGGGATTGCTTTGACGAGTGTAAGTCTCTTTATTGTCGTTATAATGCTCCGTATCTCATAATCGCCACAGCAAGCCCCACTAGGGATGGATGGTTCATTGGCTACCAGCGGGTTCGTCAGTGCACACGCACACCCGCGCGATCACACAGAGACAGGGGCATATTGGCAACAGCTCCCCGCGCCAGTGCCTCCTTCAAGTTCTTACGCAGATCCCTTGCAGTGGTCCCCCATGATGGGGCTCCCTTACTCGCCTTTTGTCCACGCATCACCTTCTTTGCCTCCCCCCCTCATGATCTCAAATGGAGAACCTTCTTACGCGTTCCCATCACAGCCTCATGACCCACAATTCGCATTTGCGCACTCACTTCAGTCGCATGCCTTTACTGTTGCTGGTACAGAGGAAAGTTCCATCCCGACTACACCTTCTTCTCAATTCAACCGCTTTACGCAATGGGTACGCAGCTCGCCTGCAATGCCCAATTATCACGTACAATAGATTGCATGTGTTCACCTCAAGTTTTCTCAAATTTACCTCGTGTATTGAGCACCTTTCTCGTGCAGATGCTGCACTGGCAGCCGCCGGCGTGCAAAACATAAGTTATGTGCGCCTATTGCTGAATATATAGACGCGCCATGTTCGACTTCAACCACCATCCCATTGCGTCTCATTCTTTCCCTCCTTCGCTGTTTCATCGAGCTCGACCTTTCGAGCTCGATGGAGTCTTTCTTTTCTCGCTTCGACTTCATCCCTGCCGAGGACAATAGGCAGGATGACACGTCTCTCGACTCTTCTGCTGGTTCTGCGGGCTCGGACAGTGCGAGCCAAACGGCAAGCCAAGGTCCATCCCATGTCGGCCCTATCTTGCGTCGTCGTTCAACTCAAGAGCGTTCTGACGACGAGGATGAGGATCCGGCTGACGAGGCTGCTCACAAACGTCTCAGGGCGTATTCCCGTGCTGCGTCTTCCAGGGAGGGGCTTGCTGTCGACAGCCTCGAGTGGTTTGCCGTCGTAAGCATAATCATTTCACGTTTCATATACTCAAAAATCCCTACTCACGCGCTATCAGCTTCCCCGGGTTTACAGGGATATTGAGATCATGGCCAAATTGACTGCTCATACCAACCGCGGTCTGGAGGCCCAGAACACCATTGCCTACCTTACGAGCGCGGATTTCAAGGTACGCTAGCTACCTGTTACTTTAGAAACCGTGTTCTAACAAAATTTACAGAAAGGCTTCCAAAAGGACCTCGTCGGCTGTATGCTCTCCCCCAGCATCAGGTCCTACGTGAAGACCGCGCTGGACGATATCACGGTATGTCATATTGTTATCTCATGTTGCGAACTTACTGACGAGCAGTGTATACCATCAGCTCTTGGTTCGCAGTAATCCCCAGTCTTTCAAGATCCCGGCTACGACGGTCGAAAGTGCTGAGAAGTGGAATATCGTCATGAGGCTTATTGGCTTGCTCTTGAGTCGTGTTCGTGGGGCTATCAAGGCCAAGGTACGAGTCTTCACTTCACCTAATATACATACTAACCGTTATGTAGATTGAGCAGTCCCTCGTCGGCTATGTCTCGCAGAACGGGCGTGTTAGGACCAGACCTCAAAATGTGGTGGAGCTGACGAAGAGGATCTTTAGTCTCGCTCCGCATGTTGAAATCGACGCCGTGCATTACACCCGCATAGCCTTTCTGGTACGTGTATCAATACCTGTGACATACAGATGCTAACTACAAGCAGCGCCTGACCTATGTCCAGTTCCAGAAGCAGTTGAAGGAACCGGCTCCTGCTACCCGCCCCTCGACTCCCGCTACCCGCCCCTCGACTCCCGCTGCAGATGGCCCGACTCCGGTGTCGGCTCCTCGCTCCCTGACCAGGTCTGTGTCGACCTCTTCCGTCACTTTCGAGTCTACATCGGAGCCTGCCTCCGTGCAGGATGAGTCTGAGGCCAGCTTCGTGGAGGAGAACGATGTCACAAAGCGGTTTTGGAAGTTCGTAGACAACACTCTGGAGAAGGTTCACCTTGACTGCCGTGGTCCTGAGACGGCGCCACGCACTGAGGCGCAGTACAAGATGAAGCTGAACGAGTAAGTTCATATTATAATCTATCAGTGTCTCTATTGCTAAACATGTTCACACGCATATAGGTTCTTCTCTGAGTGCTTCGCCACGGACTGCAGGCTTTTCGGCAACAAGAGGGTCCCTGAGCATCACAACGGGCCTACCACCCTTCAGCAAATGGCTGAATCGTACTACCATTCTCTGTAGGACATTCTGAGCCTGCGGTTGTCGTCGTCGGCTACCGCTTTACTTCGTCGACGTTGCCGCCGCCGTCTTTCATTGCTGTTGTCTCTGCTTGGTACCGCCGCTCTCTCTCTTTCGTCGACGTTGCCGCTGCTCTCCTTTGCTCACGCGTTCCTGTTTCGTTCGGGCTGCTTGCTTCGCTCGGAATGCTTTGCAGCCAGTGATGTCTGGGCCCGGGCCTACGTATAATCATTTAATAGCTGTCATTTCTTGTGCCTCACGTATTGTATTGCATCGTTTTAGTACATTCGCACACATTATACATGCTTTTATCTGTTAATGGGCCCGCCAGAAACCTGTAAGCATCCTATAAGCTAGCCCGATCCCTGCGGGTGCACACTCGCCTATTGAACCTACAATAAAGAGATGATAAATTGTGCTTATAGCGCGGTTGTCCGACATATATCTCAGAATTCATATCCGCAGGATATACCAGCTTGTCATATGCATATGATAAATCGACGCTGTCATCTTGTCATTCGAAATTTGTTTAGCTGACATCATTTCCGGAGATCCACCAGATATTGTACACGCCGATATCTACGGGCTATATTGCGAAAGTTAACCGGTCGCTATCATACATGCATCAGACTGACAACTTCGGACCGATATCCTCCACATGTCTGATCCGACTGTGCGTGTACTTCGCAGGGCCTTATTTACTAGTTCAGTGCGCACCTAGAAAGACTTTTCCTTCAGTCTTCCTTCGCGCAACTACAAAAATGGGTTCTCTATGTCCTCTGTTAGGACATTCATACTGATTAGCTCTAGCATATATAAAATAATGAGCAGGGCAGCAGTCACGGAACATTAAAACCCGCTACAGCCAGGAAAATTCAAAATTTACTTCTCCGCAAATGGAGGATACCATTCTGATTGGTTCTTGACGAGCATTATTTCATCTCCGCCGCGGAACATCGGGTGATGCACGCAGTGTGTACCTTTCGACCGTTCCAGGTGATCCAGATACGACGGAAGAGATACGGCAGTGCGATACTGCGCCACTGTTGACATACGAGAGAGCACAGATTCCACCAGTGCGCGGTGGAATCTGCCATGCTGTGATTGAGGTCTTCGGGTATCTGTCGAGGATTATGGCGTCCCAGATCTCATGAGGAAGACATGTAGAGCTACACGATGCTCGTACAGCGACATGCAGTAACTTCCTGCAGCTGGCACCGTGACCTTGAAGTGTCGCGCGGTAGAGACGGCGACGTGACATCCTATGAATCGCACGAGTCAGATCTAGTCAGGAGTCGAAACCATAAACGCACTTTTGGAGAATCTTACTGTGTCTACGTCTGACTTGTCTGGCATCGGGATGTTGTGTGCTGAATATAATTCGAGGTTAATAAGTGTATAGACCCCGGCGCCAGATGCTATGGGCGCGTCCGTTCACACGAGAGTCACGGACACGTGCATGTGACGGTGACAACGCGTTGGCAGAAATGAGCGCGACGTGGACACGGCATTCAGGTCCGACGCCCTCGATCATATCCCTGGTAAAGACCATCCACGTCATGAAGAGGTCAGTCGACGACTCGGATTCAACCAACCCGACGGAGTCAATTAAACGAACCAAGTCGAGCTCGACCCATGAACCCACCGACAAGATATTCGCCGCCTCGAAACAACGCTCGGCGACCGACGTCTACGAGCACGGCATACCCGACTCAGACGAAGACACATTTCTCACCTTCCGAGTATCAATGAAATGGGACCACATCCCCGGAAAGTACCACCTCCAAGCCCAAGAATCCGCAGGCCAACTCTCCTATACCTACGACGTCTTCTTCCTGCACCAATGCGCACGGTTCTTCCATTCCATAGGCGTGCAATTTGACTTTGGTGACACCGTGCGGTTGTCGTTGAGAGGTGCGAAGGTGGCGAAGAAGCCTAGGGAGAGCTCGGGCAGTAGGGGCTTGCCTATGAGTATTACTTATGAGAGTGGGGTGTGCTTGGAGTTTGTGAAGAAGAAGAAGCCGCTTGCGAGTGGCTCTGTCATCAATTTCTGGCCTGGTAGTCCTTATTTTATTGTTCACTATGAATAGTGCTAACTTGTAAATGGTACAGCTACTCGACAGAATGCGCCGTCTGGCGACGCGCCGCTCACGGACGACTGGTTCTCTACACCACCCGAGAACATCGTCGCGCAGAACAATACAACTACCGAACCCGCCTCTATCGAGCGCACTAACTCTGCACCACCCGCCGGGAGTCCTTTGCGTAACGAGACACCCATGGACGTAGACGAACCCGCCGCGTCGTCGTCGTCGTCACTTGTCCAACCTCAACCGCAACCACCGCCACCACCGCCTCCGCCCGTAGTCACGAAGAAACTATACCGAGACACTAATTCTTCCAAACGACACCAGAAATCAACCTCCACCTCCACCTCTATCTCAACGGATACATCGCGCAAAGCGTCTCCTGCAACATCTACCTCCAACTCTACGTCGAACGCAAACCAGACCTCGAAGACAAATCCGACGGGAGGCCCGCCGAAATCCAAATCCAAATCGAACTCGCCTCCGAATGCGCCTGCAGGCCCATCGAACTCAACTCACAAAAACGAAATCATTGCGGTGGGTGCGAATCCGGAGAAGAAAAAAGCGTCGAAGAAAGCACAACGCGCGGCGCGCAAAGCTGCTATCGCTATCAATGGCTCGGGAGGTGGAGGTGAAGACGAAGTGGGGGCGGCGGTCGATGTGCCAGTGGTCGATTCGCCAGGTCAATTCGCTCGTTCCGGCCCTCCAGCACCTCCAGAAACCGGAGCTACGAAGGCTGCACCTCCAGAAACAGGGGCTACGAAACCTCCACCTCCGCCAGCTCCTACGAGTAAGCCTCCCCCGACGGAAAAGGAACCGTTCTCGACAACCTTCACGACCGCGAAGTCCCCTGTCACCTCCACCTCCACCACCCTACCTCCTCCTGTCCCTTCGTCTTCGTCTTCGTCTTCTTCTTCGCAGCCTATCCCTCCTCCTCCTGTCCCTCCAATTTCTTCGTCTTCGCAGCCTAAGCCTACGACGGCGTCGGCGCAGCTCAAACCTACGACGAGCAATCACCCGACGACCACGGCTCTTCTCTCGATGAACTTCACAACGGCCAAATCCCTCGTCACATCCGTCAGCGTCCCTCCTCCTACCACCATTCCTCCCCCCTCCTCCTCACAAACAACCAACCTCAACCTCAAAGATATCCACGTAAGTCCCCTTCATCCTCCCTTCATCCTCCCGCCTTACGTTTCGCTGACGATGTACGCCGCTAACGAACGTCCTACGTTGTAATGTGTGGTGTGATGTGTAGGGCCCATGGCTGCCGCTGGACGCACTCCAACCCGGGCGGGTGAGCCTCGCGATTGGAGTTGTGTGTGCTGTTGGGGGGGTTAATACTAGTGCTAGGGATGGTAAGCTTCTCCCCACTCTCTGCTCTTCTTCCCTGCTCTTCTCCTCTTCTCTTTTCTCGAATTCTAAACTCACTAACTCTCGTGTTATGCAGAGAAATACCGCCGGATAACGCTCGTGGATCATACAAACCTCGACCCCGATATCCTTACGTCGGGGTTTACACTTATATGTTTTGATAAGCGGACGGCTGAGAACTTGCCTGATGCGGTTGTTGGTGATGTTCTTGTTGTTAGGGATATGTGGGTGCGTGATTATTTTTCTCTTTCTTGCCTTCTCTCCTTTGCTTATTCGTGGTTCGGACCATTCACCTCTCACCGAACGTCCAATACTAACGTCTGCTATATATATCACAGACCGAGAACCACCGCGGCGCCCGCCTAACAGGCTCCTGCCCCTCCTACAAATCCTGGTCCTGGACGATCTTCCACCCCGAAGACGGCACCCTCCACAGCGGCGGGCCCGCCCTCTCCCCCCACTCCCCTCACACCCATCCTATTCTCTCAACGCAGGAGAACCAATATTGTGTGAGGTTGGCGGATTGGTGGAGGGAGGTTTCGAAGGGGAGTGGAGAGGGAAGGGATGGGGTGGTGGTGCAGCAGGTTGTGGCGACGGAGAGAGGGGGTGGGAGGGAGCATCGGTTGATTAAGGACGCGTCTCCGTATGCGCCTCCGAGTGGGTATTTTGATTGTACCGTCGAGGTGAGTGCGCCACCATCCACCATCCCCATTGCTCAGTGAACTCAATACTTACTCTCCTCTCTGTAGATCCTCCACGGCCACGCAAACACAAACGGCGTCTACTCCCTCTACGTAACCGACTACACCTCCAACCCCTCCATCGCCCCCACGCTCGCATCCTGGTGCATCCCCGCCCTCTCTTCCCTCGTCTTCAAGATCGAACTCTGGAACGAAGCCTCCCTAAAGGGTCCCGAGTTGAATGTGGGCGAGTACTGGGAGATCAAGAATTGTAGGATTAAGGAGAGTACGGGGGGTTATTGGGAGGGGAGCTTTAGTGAGGTTAGGAAGATGAGGAGGTTGGATGAGGATGAGCTTGAGGAGGTTCCGTATCTTGTTGAGTTGCTCAAGTACGTGGTTTGGTGATCTTGTTGGGTGGTTGTGCATGTATAGCTGACTCTGGTTCTTTGCTTCGTAGACGGAAGAAGGCGTGGCAAGATGAGGCGGATGCTAATGGGACTCACAAGTTTCCCCATCAGTTAATTAAAGACGCCCAGCCAGATTCTCATTTCGACTGCACAGTCGAGGTACTTCTCATCTCTCCATTCCATCCAATCCTTGCCACTAACAAACTAACCCCCAGATCCTCCGAATCTCACCAAAAGACGACCGCGCCCTCTTCTACGTAACAGACTACACCCCCCGCCCCGACCTCTCCTTCATCGCCGCCACAGCCGACTGGACACGCGGCATCCCACACGACCGTATCCTCAAAGTCGCTTTACTCCAGGCGCAGGCAAAGGCCGCTGAGTCGCTGCGGGAGGGCGATTTTGTGGCGATTAGGAAGATGAGGCTGAAGGCTGTGCTGGGTGGGGCGCTGAGTGGGTTGCTTGGAGGGGAGGAGAGGTTGTTGCACAAGCTGGATCCGGTGAATACGGGGAATGAGGATTGTCTTGCGTTGCTTGAGTGAGTGGTTTTTTGGACTTGTTTATTTGTTTTGCAGTTGATTCTTATACATTCACTTATGTATATAGGCGGAGAGAAGCGTGGCTGTCTGCTCAGAAAGCCAAAGAAGCAGAGACTTCGAAGCGGAAGGGGAAGGGGAAGGGCGCTGCCGTTAGGCAGTCGTTCGTCCACGAGGTCGTCCAGCCTCAGACTCAGGAGGCCACAACAAAGCGCATCCGAGCTGCACCACAGCGGCTTCCCAAAACCACATGCGTACGGGATCTCAAGAAGGTCCACCCAGACTCTGCGCCTGGAAAGTACCTTCTGCTGGCGCGAGTCGTGGATCACTGGCCGGAGCAAATGGAGGACTTCGTCTCGTTGTATTGCTCCAATTGCCAGCAAGAGTGAGTTGTTTCTTATCAATTGTGGACTGAGATTGCTGAGTTTTGTGATAGTATTCCTAGTCATCTGCGGATATGTACGGCTTGCGACGACGATATGGCCGAGTCGTTCGTCCGGCCGTATTTCAAGTTCAGTCTTATGCTGGAAGACGACGAGGGCGAACGGATCTCAGTCGCGTTGGCATCATCCAGAGTACGTCGTCATTTACCTTCTCTCATTCATTCTCATATGCTGACTACCGTATAGGAAGAACCAAACGGCTTTCTTCAACATATACGGCCAGTCGACTTCCGTGAGGACAACAAAGCTTTCGAAGACTTCAAGAAGAAACTTCTCCCTTTGCTGGGTTCTGATCTAATTCACAACCGTCAACAACTCGTCCGGACGTCTGCGAGTGGGGATCTGGACCCTGACTCGCCCTTTCACAACATTGTTCTCGCTAAGCTTGCGCATACGGAGGGTTTCTTCTTTTGGGACTACACGCCTGCCTCGCATCAGACTAGCCTTTAGTTGAATACCCCTCACGTACATCTATCGCTTATATCTCCATATATTCTACTTGTATATATACCACGTACAAACTAATTCTAATTGCTTTGACTCTCGACACTTAGATCATGCTTTCGCATCCTTCGCAAGGATATCTTCAACGCGCTTCAGTTTGCTATCGTTTCCAGTACCAGGTGCTATCTCCTTGTCGATGCGAGTGCCGATTCGGATATCGGTTGCGATGCGGGGTGCGCCTTTGGCGTGCACGGCGGCGTGACAATCGTGGATGGCCTTGGAGACTTCGGACCACGGTCCTTCTGAGAATACGAGTGCAGTCAGTTTAGGGGCATATTGGATACTGTGAAGAATGCTAACCTAGGTTGGTGCCGTAGCCACTGCCGAGTGCGGATGGTTAGCGTTAAACGTTCTTGCGTGCGAAGGTCGATACTTACTGCATCTATACAAAAAGTCAACGACGATGGTCAAGTTGTCGGATCAAATTCCATACCTTATGCTTCAGCCCAGATTTCTCCAATATCCGCGCACATTCAGCAATGTACTCAGCGACCTACAATGCAAGATCGTCAATTTAGTACGCGATAAAGTCCGATTCGACAGTTCGCGTACTGAGGGATCGCCGAGGCCCATTGGAATGAGGCAGAAATCTGCGGGCTTGTAAGCAATCGCACGGGGTTTGAAGGAAGTGAGAACCGTGTAGTTACCTGCTATTGCGTACAAGTCGTTGCTAGCCATGACGTACGGTAGTATAACTTCAACGAGAGATGGAAGTTCAGAACGCTGGGTCCGAGCTCGATATCAGTGATATCATTCGATTAGATAAGCACGGTGAGATCAAGGACCCCGGGCCACTGCTACTAGTATGCGCAAGTCTGGCCGGATTCTGTACCCGCGCTCCAGGCAGTGTGCAGCTGCTCCTACTTACCGTGGTATGCAATCTTAGTCAAGACAAAGTTCTGTTGAGCATATAGAGATACACGCGGCCGCTGCCCGTTAATTGGTGACACTCTGAGACTCCTGCTTAGTATCGACTCTAGGCAAATGGCAATGCTCTGATCCCTTCGAGAACATATCCGGGTCAGCAAAGGCCTTTGCACGTACTGTGGCCTATGCGTCACTGGTAATTAACATGCATTTCAGAGCTGATCATAGTTGGCCTGACGACAGACGTGAACGTGACAAAGGGCTTGGCCGCCGAAGTTAGGTGGTCACAGCATGATTGGGGACACTGCAGCGGCCAACGAACACAGGTAAGGCTACTTCAAGCGCCTTTACTCTCCCTCTCATAAACCATCGTCACCGCTTCTCGATGTTCGTCATCTCTAGCGCATTGAACTCGACCAAGTTACCTATCGACTCGGAGCACTTGGCAGGGCGTCAAGTCATTATGTCTTCTCAAGATATCGCTCACTTTTTGTCGAAGCTGGAATCTTGTGCGATACTAGATAGCAAGAGCGGCCGCTGGGTGCCTGCCCCTCACCACCAGTGGGGTTGGTTTCCAGAGACAGCATGGGCTATGACGGATTCTACGCTGTATACAAAGGACGATGTGAGTTTTCAATACGGTGTATTGTTAATGAATATACGTAGTTGACATCACCTGAAGCTTACAAAGCTTATGCTCGGTCGTTACCTTACGCTGGATGACGATCTCCCCGACGCATTCGACCTTCCCCTGCCCCTGGTGCGATGCGTGGCGTGCGCGGAAACGTTTATTCTGAGGGAAGAGCCAGCATCGAGACACTGTAACAAAGAGCGCCACAGGAAACTTGTCTCTATGACGTACGGTCTCTCAGATATTCTACCTCGTAGCCACGAGGTAGTTCTACCTCCTGTAGAGGATCCATCTGCCTATCATACCAGACTGAGGAGCAGCGAGGAAGTCAAGGAGCTGAGACAAGAGTTAGAGCATCACCAACATAAGGAAATGCAAAGAGCGAGTGACACTCGCAAGAGGTTACGTGCCGAATACGAGGCTGGACGCCGCGTCCGTTTGCAGTTGGATGCCGTGGTTGCGCAAGTGGGCACGCTCAATCTGTAAGAATGGTACGTCGATGTTTCCTCTCCAGAATATCATTTCATTCATATCCCGCCCAGGAAAAGAAGCTTCGCTGCGATACACAGAGATAGCACGAGACGACCTTCCTACGCCTCAGGCTGCGGCGGCTTGCTACCGGTTTCTGGGAGCTTTGAATTGTCATGTTCATCTATTTGAGCGATACAAATGAATTGTGAATTTTACCACTTCTGAGGTGCTCTTCGCCTTGTATGCTCGGTTCTGCGGGTGTTCGTAGTGATCGTAGTCGGTAAAGTGTGCGGAACGCTGAGCTAGGCCAGCCGTCAACGCGTCAGTAACAAGACCCCCGACAGTGCTCTCAATGCCGAAGCCTCTTTACCCAAATGGCAAGTCTAAGCTTTGTGGCTGACGACGTGGCTTCAAGTTTGCTCGTTGACGACCTGGACTGATCTCATTGTGAACCAGCTCGTCCTCTTCCAACAGACTTGACATGTACGCTGCCATACTAACTAGTAAGATCTGGAGGTCCCTAGCACCAAATATGCCTCGAGTTCAGCATAGATCAAAAACCTATACTTAAGTAACGACTGGTCTACGTATCTTCCGAAGTCTGGAACATGGCTTTGTGCTCTGTGGTATGTCCCACTACGCTATATTCATTTTAGAGCTCATATAACCCAGTTTCAGGACTGCTGCCAGTGCATGCATCCTGATCTTGCTGGAGTTGCACCGTAACCAGCCTCTACTCGCCTCCGAAACAGCGTTTATGGGGTGTGTCAAAACTCTGTCTGCATAAAAATAAATACCATAGCCAGGTGGTCATCTCGTACGCTATTAAAAAGTTTTCATGTCTACTATCAGCAACGTGTACAAATGGAACCTGCGTCGGGTTGGGCGCTTCTCTCTTTGACCTCTAGCTTCAACCACCACCTCGAGACATACGCGTTGTTAGGCTACCATTGGCCTCAACGGCCTGAGGTGCCTGAAGCGTGACGTGACGCCTCGTGTTATTGTTGCGATAACCCGGCGATTGGTTCGAAATTACATCCCTTTCTTTTACCTTCAACAATCGTTCCCGGCCGTCGCGCTCTCGCTGTCTCGACTCGATAAGCAGGCTATTATGGAGTTCACGGATGAGGTTGGAGCAGGAACAGGTTATTTCCACGGGAGCTGGGGTCTTCGCGACCATTGGAAGCATGGGATGCACAGACCTCACCCTCGATTGGGATGGTTCCCTCTGAGCGTGAAAGGTGGCGCTATTTGTCATTGGTCCATGACCTCCCGTCACGATGTAAGCTTTTATACTTTCTGTTGCGTTCTCTGTTCTCAGATATTTTATTTTCTAGTACTACCAGTTCCTCAGTGATGGATACCATTCGGACTACGACTTTGAACAGAACACCGGCTACCTCCCGCGTCGCATGCACCTTTGCCTCGTCTGCAAGTCCATCTTTGACGCAAGCTTCAACAACACCGTCTCGCACTGCGACTCTATCACTCACCGCAACCGCCTCACCGACGTTCTCGACCTTGAATATACGTTGCCGTCGGGAGTGCACGCGACTTCCCCAGAGCAGGAGCTGGCCTACCAGCTGGAGAGCATGGGGATCAACCAAGGCAATAGCTTATACGACGAGATACCAAAAGCTACTGCGAGCTGGTTACAGAACTCATCCAATCGGCCAACACATTCTCCTGCCAGCTCCACCTCCTCAAGCACGAGTACTACCCCCACCATAGACCTGCCGGCTCTATTCTCAGAGGTCATGCGCATTTCCTCTACCCGCGAGGCAGAGTATAATGACCTTCTTGGTGCGATGAAATGTATGGGTCTCAAATAACGCGTACGTGTTTCTGGATTGAATGATTCGCAGAGTATTGACGACCTATTGATAGATACACTCAACTTTTCAGAACGACTCTGATATTTATGAGGAGTCGCTGTTGTTTATGATGATTTCTTTTTCAGGTGCTAGATTGTGTATTTTGCGTTGTATGTATTGCTCTGTACGTTATGTTTGCTTTTCTATTGTTGTTTACCAATGCTATCGCTTTTCTGTCCTCGATGCGGACTGAATGGTTAACTTGAAGTACAGGGCCGTGTATCGCTTGATTTACATTTCTGGTACGCATCAGCTCAATGCTACACAGCTCCCTTCTCTGTAATACGTAGCATTCCCTTTGCTATGTGTTCGTCTCATAGGTAAGCCGCCATTTCTATGTGATCTCACCTCTACAGCAACTGCCTATTGAGGCAGTTGTTGAGTCAGACTTAAATTAGATCTCCGCCATCACACTGTGCCGGGGCGGCCAATGCCGACTCGCACCAACTCGGACTGCCAGAAACTATGGCCAGATGCAACACGAACTCAGCGCATATTGCGAGTCGCGGCTCTGCGCCTTTCCCTACAAGACATGCTCATACTATCTCCGAGCATTGGCGGATATGGCAAGCTACGGTGATGGAGCGACTCGTACTTACTAACAAATAACAGCAACTTGAAGTTGGCCAAGTACAAAGCTTATATGAAAGCCTTCGACGCGATCTACAAGCTACAAGCAATTCTACGATCTCTTGTTCGTCATTGTCAGGAAATTGAAACATGTTCACACGATATATCCAACGCCTCAATGAAACAAAGGAAATCAGGCTTGGGTGTTCTTTGCTTCTTTCCGCCGAGGTTCTTTCATGTGCTCTCCCTTTATAGCATGCAGCTGGCGTATTTATACCGCTCTTGTAAGATGTGCACATTCCTCGTATCATCCATGGCTAACCATCCACGCCCTCTAGGACCGCGATACTCAGCAAGTCTCGCGTTTCAATCGGCAGTCAAGGCCCTACCACCGTTCGCGGTGAGAGTCCAAGGCGTGTATATCGCGGAAACAAATATGTGCAAGTTGTTACTCCCATTGAGATGATGTATGAGCAAAAAGGCGGTAAGTATCACAACGCTTGAGTAACGTTGCCATTAACTGAACGACAGGATTGCTTACGATCTATGAAGTTCACCAAATTCTCCGAGGCAGTAATACGGCCTGAAATATTGGACACACCCGGCGTTTCTAAACAAAACAGACTCTCGATCAACGTTCTTAAGTTTCCTACTCGTCTTTTTTTGTGCAGAAATTGTCTGGAACTTTTCGATGCGCAAGATGCTGAAGGAATAAAGACGCACTATGATGGTAAAAATCCGACGTGTCCTGTCGGCGCTGCTGGAGCTGTCATGATGGCCACTCGTGACGCTAGTCCGAGGTGCGTGGTCTGCTAGAATGGCTTCTCAGCATTGTTGATTATTCAATTTTAGACCTGCCACCCCCTCCGAGGAACCCACGGCCCAGTCGCCGCCTTCCCCTGTCGCCGCCACAGAAACAGGGGTAACGCAGGATAGTACGCAGGTACCCTCTCAGCTGCCACCTAGATACGGGCAATATCTACCGAGCCCCGTGTTCCCTCAGTATCCTCAGTATCCTATGTATCAGTTTCTGCCTGCACCTTTGGCGATGTATCCTCCGCAAATACCACAATGGACTACATTGTACGTGAATGGAGCACCGTACGTCAGTCCTGGTGAGTAGTGAGTCCGTCAAGCACTGTGACAATAATACTGACACTATGCTTTTAAAGTAACCGGAGATACTGAAGCTACGGTTAGAGATCCACATATGGTCAGAAGCCTCTATTCAGTCCTTGTTCCATTTGCTGAAATAACCCTATTCTCAGTACCCAGGAACGCCGCCACTGCCATATCATTATAATCAGCCGCTCCCAGGCCCATGGCCCCTTGGCCAATACGGGCAGAGTTTCCCCCCTATCGCCTTCAGCCCGTCGATGTATTCACATCAACCAGGCCCACAGCATCCTCCTATCATGCCACCTGAAGCTTACTATCCAATGATAGCCCCTCCTCAGTATTACCCGCCGCCAAATGCACTACCTCAGCAAAACTGGTCAACAGAAATACCGACTGAGAATCGCGGAGTATCAAGCGAGCTGGTACCAAGCAAGTCGAGTCTCAAGTCGAAGTCAAACAGCCAATCTACAAAGGGGAGAAAATGACCTGGAAATTCGGAGAAAGCTGAGCGAGCGAGGCTCTGCGCGTAGCACTCGTCTCTTACGAAATACTCTCTTCTCGTTTCTTCTGCAAATATAGTCTGAATCCTACTACTACAAATCGCAAGTACAACAGAAATGATCTGTATGGTTCACATTCGATACTAGTAGTACATCCGAAGTCCGTCAAGTCCGTATCCAAAATCCAAAAACAGCTACTATGGAACAGTAAGGTACGAGTGAGAAGAGCGAACAGGTCATTAAGATATGTTTATAATCCAACAAGTCCGAGGTCGTGATTGCGTTAAATCATTCGATCGTGTCTGCGTTTCGTTTCATTCATTCACTCTTCCATCGTTCAAGTTCCCGGACGTTTACAGGTCAATGACGCCCTTGATTGTGAAAGTTGGGCCGAAATTGCCAGAGTCGCCGAACACTAAGAGGAGGTTAGCTACTATCACGGAAACAATATTAAGAAGACGAGGATACTCACAAACGAGACTGTAGTCGTTGCGAGTCACAACGTCGGGGACAGTCACCTCCACACGTCCGGAGGTGAGCTTGAATCCATGGCCAACGACGACTGGTGTCTCGATGTTACCGGTCCTCAAAAGGATGAACCCGTTGTTGTTGGTGATGTTTACGGGTTTGCTCGATAGATCCCTGAGTGGATTAGTTAGATTAGATATACGTGAATCGGAGAATTGATAAGGAGAATTGATCAGAGATGCTTACCAAGTGACGTTATGCCTCTGGCCAGAGTACCAGACAGTACCGGCGTGGGGGTAAAGGAGTTTGGGAGTCCAAACGTCACGAGGTGTATGCTCGGTAGGGGCGGCGCTGACTGCAGCAGTAGCAGCGAAGAGGGCGACGACGGTAGAGAGGAACTTCATATGTGAGAGTGGGTTTGTGAGAGGTCGTAAAAGTGTCGCGAACGACACTGAATAGCGGGATGTGAGTGTATGTGTGCTGGATGAGACCACAAGGGGATATGGCAGAGTACCCCAGCTTTTATGCGTCGAGAGAATTTGCTGTTGTGTACATCCGCCAAGTAGACCACTTGCAATGAGAAGTGGACCAGACTGTGGAGACGGGCATTCCTGAGCGCATCAAGATTCGACGGTGCCTGTTAGCAATGCTCAACTAGGGGATGAGTACGCTGAATTCGGATCATTCAAGCCATGAACTGCATGTACTCTGCCGCACGTTGTCAAACTGTCTTACGATCAAGGTCCTGGGCCATCGGCGCCGACGTTATTCGCGATAGTGGAGGTGAGTCGAGTTCTGCATCAATGTCTACATGATAGAGCGTCGTCGTAGGTTATGAGTATTGTAAGGGTAGTGGTCAGCCAAGCTCTATAGGCTGTGCTTCGTCATGCATTTACCTCGGACATAACGAATTCTACGATCTTCCAGACCTAAGAGTGGAGTTTACAGCCCACTAGGTACTGAGTGAATGTCAGTATGTACCTCGCAGTACGGGGACCACTTACCGTATTCCTATTAACAGGGACATCGTAGAATCGTTGACGTTTTCTGTGTGACAGTTCTAAGGGCCGCATGCTATCGTAGCTCCAGCGAAAGCGAGTCACTCTGCCAGTCAGGTGTTCACGAACCCTGACGAATGCGGATTCATCTTGCGCCCGTCGATTTTGCGTACTTTATTATTGCATTCGCGGTCAGCTGCAAGGCCGAGAGTATCTTATCTGGCATTTTTGTGCGAAATCAACATCAACCCTCGGCGAGGCTGTGCCGTGATTGTGCTCTGCAGGAAGGAGGACGCAGCGGGAGGAGCTGGGCGCTGTCTCCGGTGAAACCCGACGCCCGGATGAAGCGTACTGTCGATCGAGTCTGGCCTTGACCTGTACCTCTCTCGAACCTCGACCGAACGTCTCTGAAATTCTAACCGGACCTTGCGATTTGTTTACTGGACCAAAAGTCAGGATGTCCGAGGGTATAAATACCCTAAGGGCTCTGTGGCGGCTTTCCTATCGTGGTTTTACCCGTCGTTCACATTCCCCCAACACACCTCAATACCTACTACTTCCATCACTTTTACGACCTATCATACGCACTCATCCTCACCTACCATGAAGTTCACTTCTATTGTTTCCGCCCTTTTTGCATCTGCTGTTGCTGTCAGCGCAGCCCCCGTCGAGCTCCCCACTCGTGACGTCTGGGCTCCCAAGGTCCTTTACCCCCGCGCGGGCACTGTCTGGACATCTGGCCAAAGACACAATGTCACCTGGTAAGTATCTATCGAACCCTCACTCACTTTTCCACCTTCTTAAATCTGATTATGCTCCTTCGTTCAATAGGGACCTCTCGAGCAAACCAGCCCAGATCACGAACAATGACGGCTTCATACTTTTGAGGACCGGTAACATCGAGACACCAGTCGTCGTCGGTCACGGATTTAAGTTGACTGACGGACGTGTCGAAATCACCGTCCCCGATGTCGTCACTCGCGACGACTTCAGCCTTGTCTGTGAGTATACTAGTCTTTCCCAGAGCATTGAGCTCGTGCTTATACCAGGTATAGTGTTCGGCGATTCAGGCAACTGGAGCGACCAGTTCAAGATCAACGGCGTCATCTCCGAGTAAACACCTCACCCCTTCATGCTCTTCGTCGATGACGGCCGATAATTGACCCTGGAAACGAACTAATGAATGAACTCTCGCACGATTGTACGAACTCACGACTTGGACACTTATCACGATTTAACGGGATACTTCTAATACCGTACTCAAATGTAATACTCTTCGCTTTTTTCGCTATCGCCAACCCATTAGGACTTTGTTTGTACATGGACTTCACGGACTTGCTATCATGTACATACTCACGCATTAGTAATGTAGTACAATCTGCTATCCATCACGTCTCAATATTTGACCTCCACTTGGCTTGTACCGGTGCATCTCACTTCGTTCGGCTTTATCGCAAGCCGCAATTTGAAACGGGGCTTGAGACGATTAAGCTTGCCATTGTTTCCGAAGCGGTTATGGGCGGTGCTGTAGCGTTGTTGAACTGGGGTATGGGGCAACTTCTTGTGCGGGCCAACAACCCTGTTAGTAGTCACAAGTGGATAATCGTTTGGTCTTAAGCGGCGCGGCGGAAGTCATTCGATGCACTATTGCCCGAAAGGGAAATAGTCCTGACATTGATCATGATCATGATGTCATCGAGATCTTTGGCGAAACACTCGATCCGTGACACTACAAGACTTCGGACTCGGAGCAGCACCATAAATAGAGGTAACACTTTGGTATGGAGCATATTTTGGGTAGAAAATGACATTTTGCACTTATGCGTCACCATGACCATGACCAGGGTCATCTAGGACCTTGAAGGCAGCCACACGAACTGATATTGCTTTCTTCTGGAGCTTAGTTAGGTCCAAGGAAATTACTGAACTAGCATTGACACAAACCTCAAGTCCTTATGTACTAGTTCTCGTGACATAATTAGGTCCGGCTAATAATGCGGATAGCTTCAGCAGCAGCGCTGTTACTACGTTTTCGCCATGGGCCATTCCACCTCCCACGAGCAACGGGACGGTTTTGATGATTTCAGGCATAACTTTGGCCATAGTAGCATCAGCATAAAGAATCTTCAATTCCATATTCAAAATCTCTTCATAACTACGCAAAAGCCGTGACGTGGTCAGCTTCTCCAGAGCAAATGGACAGGCCAGTCGATCTAGAGTGACGGAACATACGTGGATGAAAATGGAGAGAATATCTCTTTAGCGATACTGTCTGCAGTTATTTTTGATTGAATATCCTCGAGTGCGAGTTCTTTCAACTCGGGTATATCGACCTACACAAGCGCGAGATATATCAAGGGATTCCATATTTCACGAGAAAGTGAAACACCCCACAATATCAGCAAGACGGTAGATAGATTTTGGCGAGCAAAGAGGAGGCATTTTCGAGAAATTCGTTCGGTGTTCGCTTAATTCTGTGTGACGAGCTTCACGACCTTGTGACTTCAGGGGAGCGAATCGAATCCTTGCTGTGTATATATAGTGTACAAGAGATTGAAATCTACAGCCAGGTATAAAGTTGGAAGGCGTGAGAGACGCAGAATATCCGTGCAGTGTAAAGTATATACTCACGTGGGCGCGGCAACGTCGGGAATGACAACATGATACTTCAAGTGTTCATAGCCATCAACTGAGAAGGTGTTCTTGTAAGTTGGTGAGCTCATCACATTAAGAAGAGTGTGCTTGAGGCGTATCATACTTCTTGAGAAGCACGCGGCTCAGCGCCACGGTCGCTTTGAAGTGGTGTAGTCTTGGTGTCGTCGTGCTGGTCCTCGCTTTCGATTTCTTCCAGATCGCTGTCAGACTCATAACCATAATTATCTGCACTCATGCTGATCTTCTGATCGACGGAAAAGCCACCTGAAAGCTCTGTCGATTTTATCGTCAGCCGGAGGCGCTCTCATAGGTAGAAGGCTTCTACAACAACAATGACAAGCAGTGCGGTACTTACGAGATGTGAAGTATGACGATGCGTCTCTCATAACGGCACTACTAGCAAACACCGCCATCAGGAAACAGCGCGGACGCAACCAAGAGCTACGTTGACGCCGTATCGCTCGTACTGTCCGTAGACAAGTACCCCCTACGTGTAGCAGCGGCCCGCTGAGCACGTATCTCCGTAGCACGTCGTAGCATAGAGCGACAGCCCCGTAGATCGTGGTAGTAACAGCACATAGATCCGTAGACTTGTAGTATTTGATTAATTCTCATATCACTCGCGATAATAAAAAGACTAATAATGGCATTGCAAGCTGAAATACGGCCAAGACTAAATACAGGATATGTGTGCTATACATAAACTAAGCAGGCTGAACCACTACATCTTTCCACGGCCAACTGTTGCAACTCACATGTGTGCTCAGATGTGTGCGACGAGAACAGTACCAACGCGCTGCAGATATCAAGTCTATTAAAGATATTAGTGTGCGCTCTGTGACGAAGATAGTGGTCTACGTACCTCAAAAATATGTGCTAAGTGAATCATGCATGATGCGAGTATCAGCTGATGTGCTTCACCGACCTGCTGACTCACCTAACAAGCACACGGACGGACGTCGATGAGCCGATGATACACCCAATGAGAAGACGAGAGCACGAACCTATTTTTGAGCGCCGATGGTGAAGACCAACAGAGGGGGGACGGTCATCAATGAGCGGGTCAGTGCATGGATCGAGTCGTTACCGTTCGGAACGACAACGTTGGCAGTTGCCAGTAGTCAAGCTAAAGGGTCTGGTTCTTGGGAGCGGAAATTACGAGCGACATATGCAAGAGTTCAAACGTTCAAGTTGAAACGTTGAGTACATAATCCTGACCGTTGTATTATCATTGACCGAATACTCACATCATGATCAAGATGCATCGCTCCACTATTGTTCTTGAGCGCAGCTGGAATGGTTTCCGGAGACTATGCGAGGTAACATGAAGGATGAGAGGACAGAGGACGACTCCGACGACGCGCGGCGTCCCAGCGCATAAGGACAGGAATTCAAAGTCCGCTGATGGGCCCCACCTTCGGCGTCTTGAGCTTCACAGAGACGCGAAGTACTTAGACAGTTCGACCGACGACAGAGTACTGTACTATTACGACCGTAGCGGGCGTGGGTTGTGACTGTGACGCGGCATGTTGTTAGATTCTAACAACCACCCGGGGGGTGGGACCGTGACATCCGCTATTTTAACAACATATGTCACGGTCGTGTCACTCAGTGCGCCGCAGGCACGGAAAATATGTGACAAATTGTGACAGGCGTGATGTGCCGACTCGCCAGGATTTAACAACATCCCCCGCTGTGACCCGTGACCCCCGTTACGGTCGTAATAGTACAGTACTGACAATAGCTTTGTATACGTACAGTTGTTGTTTTGCGCCAGAACTCAGTCCCTAATGGTCACTATCAACGGCTCTAATATTTCGCGAGATACACGCGTACTGATAGCTTCGATTCAGCGGTGAAAATGATTGCGGCAGTAGCGATACGCTACTACAACACTGAACTCGAGTTTCAAATAAAATTTCGGTCGGCAGTCTACACACCAGGCGTATGTGTCTACCGCATGCTACGAAGACATGCTGATCATCTGCACCGTGCTACCGTGCACCACCTCGCCTCAGTGACTGGAGAACACTGCTGAGGGCGCTCCGTAGATGATCGCTAACTACCCGGATTTAGCGTGTTTCCTGATGGCGCGAGATCTACCAACTTTTCCGTTGGCGAATCTTCCAGCGTAAAGATAGTAAGCTGTATCTATGAAGACACCCTCTGTGATAGAGGCAGCAAGTGCGCCTTCAAGAACGGGCGCCCAGAATTTCCGCTTGGAGCGGCCTTTGGATGGTGGAGTCATGAGTGTCTTGGACGAGAGCAAGTAGACTGAAAACGAGGAAGCCACATACTTTGCAAGGCTCTTTAATAGGATTGCTTTGATTGCATCAGGGTGAGCGTTGATCACTGGGGTACCGCGCATCGATGGGTAGATTACCATTCGATGGGTAGATTACCATTTGAATGCTCATTTGATCATCGTCGTGAGAAGTTTGCAGTATTCTCGAGAGGTCGTGGAGATCTGAGTGCCTATCCTGGTATTTTTGTCAACTTCACAAGGCTGAGAAGCACATACCTGACTTAGATGAACTATTATCGGCTGTCTTCTCGTCGCATCCTTGAACTCGTGCTGGCTGTATATTACACCTTTATTACGAGAGTATTTTAGCTGTCAACGACTTAAATGTTCGTTTACTTTAGATTCGAAGTTGTAGACTTGATTAAAGGGCATTGCTCACGCGATATAAGTAGTACACAGCTGGCGGAAACGTGTTCCGCAACTTATCCACACGACCAATCTGAGACCTGATAAAACAAAACATATCTTTGGACGCTCAGGCTCTCGCCATCGAGCACCTCTGAGTATACTCTGTTTCTGGAATGATTTCGCAGGTGTCACCTTCGTCACTAGATGGAGGTTAGATGCCGATGATATACTCACACGATGTGGACACTCTTAAAGAGAGTGCTCGTCTGGCTGAAAAGATCATTGGAGGATCCAAAGAATATGCAAGAAACCAGACTCACTGTTATCCACGCGATAAGTCGGAGAGAGCAGCCAGCTTTAGAGATGGGAGTTCGGATGTCGTCCGATGGCTTTGGACGTTGGCACCAATCCACGTTGTATATTGCGGCTAAACACCAACCAGCAAGTTGACTCCGAGTCAGGCAACAGCAAGATCATGCAATCTGTATGAGTGAACAGATCCGTAGCCAGCCTTCACAGCATTATCGTCGATGATAAGTTATCGGAATAAAGTTACATTTTCAATGTCTGCCGTGACGCTGATCATGCTCGGCACCATCCTGACACCAACTTCAGCGACTGAATGCCCTTGTGGTCTATAATATATGCTCAGAGAGGTACGTTGCCGCGATATAGTATGGCTTTTACCTTCGGCCGATGGGTCACTTACTGAAATATCATAGTGTCAATGTTCGCGCTTGGTACCGCACGACTTCCTCCATACGTATTGCTGAAATGAGAACCTCCCGGGGCCGTATAACGATTGAATTTGTCCTGTC
This sequence comes from Irpex lacteus, assembly GCA_001986395.2. Classification (NCBI taxonomy): domain Eukaryota; kingdom Fungi; phylum Basidiomycota; class Agaricomycetes; order Polyporales; family Irpicaceae; genus Irpex; species Irpex lacteus. Next base: position 141,641 of record MQVO02000004.1, on the reverse strand, counting down.
CGATGAGACCCATCCCTATAACATAGCCACTCTTGTCATGAAAATTCGCTCTTGTATCCTGATCGGTAACAAGGCCACTTACTACGCATCACGGGCTCGGACATGTTGAGGGACCTGCGCTTCACTTATCTGTTTCATGCCATAAGTGGACTTGGCATGGCTGAGACCGACCAAGAAAGCACCTATTCGTGAGCGAAAACGATACCTTCGACAATTCGCAAGTACTGTGCCTGTTGCCATTTCACGTAAACGCTTGAGAAGTATTCCGAGATCGACAGTTCTCGGCTCCAAATCTAGGGTGAAGGGTGCCTGTACGAGTGTCAAAAAACAATCTTGTACGCTTGTCTACGACACATATGCCATCAATGCAAGTAAACCTTGCGATGTGATCGGTGTACGCACCGTCTTCGTCGTGCCCCCGTGCAGCACAGGCTGCGTATTTGAAAACACCAGACTCCACTTGTACACCTGTCGCCAAGTTTGGTGCATATCGTCGTTAGTTGGAACCTCGGCCACGCTGTGAAAGCCCGAGGTGGACGAATACTCCTCCGTATCATTGTCTCTTAGACAGGATATCAGGCGCGATGTTATGAGGAATGCAGATGTGGCGTACCGCTCTCACGACGTATAGACTAAAGCAAGATTAATCTGGAAGACTGCAGAATGTGAAGGATGAGATAGAGGAGCAGGAGTGTCCGTACTTGAGGCTGCACGGTACTGGCTTCTTGGGGATAGAAATACCTCAAGCTACACCGCATGCTCGCGTGAGTAATCTAGCCAGAATGTCCGCAGGATTCACCCGGAAAGAGGGACAAGCTATTGGGCCGAGTTGTCTGTTGGAGGCGAGTTGAAAGTTGCATTGCTAAAGCTGCACCGCAACGGATCCCGAGGCGCTGAGTGTAGGGTCCAGTGTCAATCTTTCACCCTCAGGCTCAGACCTTGCGTAATCTCTGTCTTTGCATGACAGCTAGCGCTCTCAGTATCTTTTATGAGCGGCGATAGTCGCAGTTCTGAGTCAACCAAGCTTTGTCCTCCCGATACGGAAAGCCATGACCATCGCACAGCCGATGACCGGTCGGAGACTGTATGAGTCCAACATTGCAGTACTGGCAGGACGGTATGTCGTGACTCGTCAATAACGTTGGTGAAAAGGGCTTGGTGCTGTGGAGGTTATAAGCATGTCAAGCGTAATGAAATAGCGAACAGATATACCAAAACCCAATTGGAAAGCGGACATCGAGTGGAGATGGCAGCTTTGCAATAATACTCGCCGCGGACCGAGACATAATCCGGCCGCAGTCCTTGAGGCAAGTATTACACCACTCGTTGTATACACATGCAGTCATCTAGACATAATTAGTGATTGGTCCGCAAATCGACAATGCGCATAGCTCATTACTTATCAAACGGCGTAGCCTAGGCTGCGCTCAACGTTATACATGTCACCCTGTCAGTGTTATCTCGGAGCTTTACAATTCAAAGAATGGCGCCACTAAGTAGGCACGGATCTCTGTTGCATCGCCTCGGAGCTGCCAGACCAGTACAGACTATCGACCGTTTCGTACCACTCGAGAAATGGTCGCCAACGCTGATGAGACATTGTTGACTACACTTGGCCGTGTACTACTATGATCCATTCTACGACTCAGGTGAATGCACGTAGTATTCCATAGGATAGATAAGACCACTCACTCTGGATAGAGGCATCGAGAGGTATACCCAGAAAGACAGATAGACAAGCAGGAGTTTGACATTGCTGCACTTTCGCCGTTTCTGCGGCGAAGTACGTGATCGCTTTTGGGAAGTAACAAAAATGATCCGAGACCACTGTCCCTGGGCGTCTGTTCCCCTTCTTACCAATTGCTCTTCAAAGCTTCATTATCATCGAGATTCATCACGTCGACGTCCTTGTTCAAGTGTTCACAAATCCAACACACCCCACCATTATGAAGCTGTCTGATAGCAGTTCGAGGCACCGTGAGAAATGCAGGCCTTCTGTGTATGAGTCCGAAATCACGGTATCGACTCCAATGTCACGGTGAGTTGTCGCCCCGATTCGTCGATAACCTTTTGCATATTTATTTGCAGGCACATTCGGTATGTGAAGCGAGGAAGTTGAGCTCACCTAGCCCCAATGAACCGGTAGACCAGTACTAGGCTCTATGCAGCTCTATATCTCAAAATGTGGCATTTTGATCTCCCAACCCAGGCACGATTCAAGACTTGTCGACGGGAAGTGCCAGTGGGTATAGGTGGCCGGTTCTCTATGCCGCACAGTGGCGTTGTCGTATCGTGGTTAGCAGCATGCCAACGCTGCATGTGTAGGGTATAGCTATTGAACCCTGTCATATTGTCCGATTTGCCTCCAAGTTCTGAGCTGTGGATCACAACTCCAGCTTCTGCGCTCAATTTTGGAGTTCAGAAGTATCAGAAGTCCTGGTATCAATGCGCCACAACGCGCTGTACTCTGACGACTGGATCAAATCATGTCACAGAACATGGTGAGTTCCTCGTTATTGTACACGTACACTGACCTGAATGAACATCCTACCAGATAGAACACGGTGCACATACCATGCTCGACTCCAGAACACCCTTGCGATGCGATCCATGACTGAGGATGTCCATCACGGGGTGATTACTGTGGCATAAACGGCACAAAGGAATCCTGTATTGGTGGCCCAATACCTGCCGTTTTTCGTATCGCCGAAAAAACAGCACCGGCATAAATACGAGAACATCTGTCCTTGCAAGCATTCTCATATATTTTGCCTTAGATAACAGCGACGGTATAGCTAAAATACGACAGAGTAACGGTAAGTTATGTTTTTATTACAAATTTCTTTCGAACCCACAAATGCTGCCCAGTTGATCTGACTGAGAGAATAATGTTCTTTCATCAAAATATGTCCTTGGAGCAATTTTCTGGTTTCGTCACGACACCGACAACGCGAACTCAGCCGCTCACTAAAGCGCAGGATAACCACGGTTTCGGCATGGTAGTTGATAGGGGACTGCGTACTGCAGTCTGATGGCAGACATCCACCAAGGGCACATATTATCACAGGTGCTCCTCCGACCGGAACGGTATCGCCCATCTGTGAACTTTGTGTTCTTGTCGCTCACTTCCCTATATGTTAGGTTCACGCTTCCCAGGACTACGAGCGTTACGAACACCAGACTATGCGACTATATAAGAGCGGCCGCTCCTCTACAGGTCTATTATCAAACCACTGCTTTCTAAAATGACCAATACCCAACTCCTCATAGATGCGGGAATCGTGCTCGCTGCAATCAGCCTTATCGTCCACTTTTCCAGGCGCAAGCAGCCTGCTCCTTACCCTCCAGGCCCCAAGGGCTACCCCATCATCGGCAATCTACTCGACATGCCAACCTCTCTCCCATGGCGCACCTATATGCAATGGGGAGAGAAATACGGTGAGCCGAATGTATTCTTTACCCATCGTGCACCGCGTAGCTGACATTCTACATAGGCGACATCGTACACGTGAACGTGGTTGGAGAACACGTCGTCGTCCTCAATTCCGCTAAACAGGCCGCGGCACTCCTGAACAAGAAGAGCGGCATCACCGCTGATCGACCAACGCTTGCCATGGCCAGCGAACTACTTGGGTGGAAGAATGCGCTGGCCCTCACTCCGTATGGCCACCGTTTCCGTGAATATCGCAAGTATTTCCACATGTCAATGGGCACGAAGTCTCTGGTCGAGCGTCACCACGATCTGATGATAGAGGAAAATCGCAAGTTTCTCCGTCGCGTCCTTCATAGTAAGGAAGACATCGGCGTCGAGATTCGCAAGTAAGTACCGCCCTTTGAGGGATAATAATTGCTGAACCAAAACTTACGGTTCAATAGAAACGCCGGTGCTATTATCTTGAATCTTGCATATGGCTATTCTATTAAGGAAGAGAATGACCCCATTGTCCACCTCGTAGAGAAGGCTATGGATACGCTAGCTGCAGGTACAACTCCCGGCGCATGGTTCGTCGACTATTTCCCGATCTTGCGTTTTCTGCCATCGTGGTTCCCTGGTGGTGGATTTAAGAATGAAGCAAAGTGGATGAAGGCATTAGTGACCGACATGGCCGCCGTTCCTTATGATCTTACCAAGGATAGAATTGTACGTTCTTTCTCTGTTCCACCTGTGAGTAATACTGATCTCTTGTTACAGGCGCGTAACGTAGAGCTACCTCCGAACCTTATCACGGACTGCTTAGATACCAAGAAGCTCGACCCAGAGACTGAGTACAACATCAAGTGGGCGGCCGCATCGATTTACTCAGGTAAGCGGAGCTGGCCTACCTGTGCTCGAACGCGGATTCTAATGCGCTTTTGTGTGACATAGGCGGGGCTGATACGGTACGTTTGTACGTCGATGTGTCGTTACTACCTCACTGACTCCACCGCGCCTGTCTACTATAGACCGTTTCTGCCATCCATTCTTTCGTTTTGGCTATGACCTTGTACCCAGAAGTACAGAAGCGCGCACAAGCAGAGATAGACCTAGTCGTCGGAAATGATCGGTTCCCAACCTTCGATGATCGCCCGCAACTTCCCTACGTCGAGGCAATCGTGAAGGAGATCTTCCGTTGGAAACCTCTTGCCCCAACCAGTGCGTTTTGCGATTTCTATATCGGTCGTCGTCTACTGATGCCTTGGATCGTGTGTAGCTCTTCCTCATCGGATGATGGAAGACGTAATCCACGAGGGTTATTACATCCCCAAAGGTACTAGCGTGTTTGGAAACATTTGGTCAGTATGCCTTCATTCGTCTCCGGTTATGACGCTGACTCGGACGTACCGTAGGGCTATATTTTACGATCCGGATACGTATCCCAACCCGGAAGTCTTTGATCCTAGTCGGCATGTGACTGAGGCGGGCGAGCCCACCGACGGTCCAAATGTCTACGATGTTTGCTTCGGCTATGGACGAAGGTAGGTGATACGAGGAATAAAAATGCGCTTTTGAACAAGGCTGATACTACCGCTGTGTACAGAATATGCCCCGGCATGCATTTCGCGGACTCGTCGGTTTATATCTGGTGTGCCATGATTCTGGCAGTTTACGACATTTCGAAGGCCGTGGAGAACGGTCAGCCCATCGACCCGATTGATGCTTACACCACGGGTGCGGTCAGGTACGTATCTCAATGTTGACTTGTTCGACCCCATTTAAAATATGGACTCCGCACAGTCACCCGAAGCCGTTCAGATATGCTATCAAGCCCCGCAATGAAAAGGCTGAACGTCTCATTCTCTCAACTGACAACTAACCGCACATCAGCACAGGCACACCGATTGTCGACTATGTAATTATCAGTAGCTGTATCAATCCCACATAGTCTCACATGTACTGCCGGGAATGTGTGTCCGCTCTTAGTGCTTGCACTTGACATTTAGAGTACAGATGAGATTATAAATATATTCGCCGAATCGAATTGGATGGTCACTAGTCATCCTCGATGTAGCACAAGCGATCTGGCAAGTATGAACGCAATCGAAGCGGTATTTAATTATAATCGAACAAAGTAGACGATTCACCGGGCCTGAACTTGGACATTTCAACCTCAGCAGAGGCAAGAGTCCGGCCAGGATATCGACGGTACCTGGAGACGAACGCGATACTGGTCCACTCGATGCTGAAGTCATCGAGCCCTAGTATCGCAACATTCGATTGGGTCATTTGAGGTCCTTCAATGAAAATTGCGGATTGGTACTATATAACGGAACAACGTTTTTGAAGGGGACGCGTACACAAACCGGATCCCGCTGGTAGTCAGGTGCCTCGGAAGGCTCCCATCGTCTCAAACTCTCTAAGTAAACGAAAAAGCCGCGAGTTCTGCGGGTGGCTATGTATGAACGGTACCACCATATGACCCTCCAATTGCGCCGATATCGTTGTGTCTATCATCTCACTGCCGTCGATAGTCCAGGATACAGCTCCCCTAGGGACGTTCTAGTCCCCAGGTACCAACCAACCTTGTCGTCGCAGTCGTATGACAGAAACGAACGGAGGGCTTGGCAGGTAGATGCAGATCATGCCTATCAACTCGTTCGGAAGTCTTTCATACCTGCGCCAGGGCCACAGCGCGACCTGAAATCCGAAATTATTGTATATGTTAGTGAATCCAAGTAGTCATCGGGTGGTGGTATACTCACCTAGAGATGAAAGAGCTAGAGTAGGTTTGCTTAGCTCCGTGAACGTCACACCTATTTACTGATCAAGACCTAGAGCACTGACGAGTAAGTGAACACTTCAAACACACTTCTGATTCTCTACAATAATCAATACATTTCTTCTTTTCCCCTTACACACACTCCCATCTCATTTCTTTCTTTCCTTCTCAATCTTCTTCACCGTCTACTGCCCCTTAACCTTCCGAATCATCTCACTCCTCCCAGGCCCCACCCCAATCCACTCAACAGGCACACCAAGGAACCTTTCAATAAACTCTACATACTTCTTCGTGTTCTCGGGCAGCTCGTCGTACGTCTTGATGGCTGCGATGGACGTCTCCCATCCGGGGAGGGTCTCGTATATGACTTCGACTTTTTCGAGGACACCGAGGTCCGCTGTGAACAACCAAAGCACAAGGACGAGGTCAGAAAGCTGTGGGGTTTGTGATAAGAGGAGGATGAAGACTGACCAGGGAACCCTTCGAGCTCCTTCCCGTCGACAGTATACTTAACAGCAACCTTGATCTCCTTGAGGTCGTCCAGGATGTCGAGTTTGGTGAGGTTGAGCGCGTCGTATCCGTTGATGAGCGTGGAATGCTTCATAACGACGAGGTCGAGCCAGCCACACCGTCTACGACGACCCGTCGTGACGCCGAACTCACGTCCCACTTCTTGTAGGTGTACACCGACGTCCTGTAACGTATAACGAATGAGTCCCGAGGACAAAATTGAAGTATAGAAGAGATGACTTACGTTCAGCTGTTCGGTGGGGAACGGCCCCCCGCCTACACGCGTCGTATACGCCTTCACCACGCCGATCGTCTTCCCGATCAATTTAGGCGGGATGCCCAGGCCGGTGCACACTCCTCCTATCGTAGTTGCCGACGAGGTGACGAAGGGGTAGGTACCGAAGTCAATGTCGAGCATGAGCGCGTTGGCCCTTCGACGAGGACTTTTTTGCCGGAGGCGATGGCTTTGTGGATGAATGTGACGCTGTCGACGACGTAGGGCTTGAGGCGCTCTGCTAGGGCCTGTGTACAGATAGAATGTCAGTTAAAACTTGGCTGTGAAGGGGACATAAAGTAACAAGTATATGTACCTTGTAGCGAACAATTTCGCCCTCTGTGTCATAGTCAAAGTGCCCATAGCGCTTGTATCTCCCTTCGACGACTTTGCGGAACTTGGCGGCGAACGTCTCGTGGTCAAATAAGTGATGGACACGCAAACCTGAACGAGAGGCTTTAGCAGAATAAGCCGGACCGATGCCCTTCTTCGTTGTGCCGATGCTGGAATGAAGGACTCGATGGTTTGCGATAGAATGAGATGAAAATGTATGAGAGCATACCTTGACCCTCCGAGTTCGACTTCTTTGAGCCCGTCGACGATTTGGTGGAAGTCGAATACGAGGTGGGCGCGATCTGAGATGAAAAGACGGCCAGTGCAGTCCAAACCTGTTGAGTAGCGATGACGTCAGGGCACAGTTGTTTGAGATTGCGATTGTTACGATCCGAGAAGTCGAATGCGCGTGCAAGAACGACGTGGTGAAGATCGTAGATTTCGTGACGCTCTTCCCTTGGAGATCCATCGCCTAGATAAGTGCTACACACCTTGTTCTTGCAGCGCGTCCAGCTCGGCGAAGAATGACGGGACGTGTACGACGACGCCGTTTCCAATCAAAGAGACGCATTTGGGGTTCACAAGGCCTGAGAATAAACGCGTTTAGAATACACGAGCTGTAGCCTGTGATTTGGAATACGTACCGCTAGGTAAGAGGTGGAAAGCAAACGTCTTCTTGACATTGTCAGGACCGACGGGCGCGACGATGGTATGACCGGCGTTATTACCACCAGCACACCTCGCGACGACATCGGCCTCTCCAGCAAGGACGTCCACCAATTTTCCCTTTCCTTCGTCGCCCCACTGCGCACCGAGGACCACGGTGACTGCAATAATGCACGAAAAAAAGATTTAAACAACGATCTTCATGGCTCGTACGCGATTTTACTGACCGCTCATGGTGGCACGAATACCGTCGAGTGTTTACTCGAAGATGGAGGGGAGACGGTTATCTGATGGTGGTGGATGAGAGTCAGAGTCATTTTGTGAACGGACGAGTCGGGGCTCCAGTTTTGGCTGGTCGCTCGGCCGGTCCGAACGAGCCCCGGACGTCCGTCCGCGCCCTCGCTTTCAACTTCGTCGTAAACAACGAGCTCGTCATTGTACGACACGGCGAGGACCACCATGCCGCCGTTTACCTCACATCCGCTCAGGCGTCATCCAATACACGAGCGACTACGAAAACACCCATCGTTGTTTGGGATACCCTTCGTGCTCATCGTCGTCGGTGCTTCCTTCGGACTCTCTAGTTTCACTCAGACAAAGTATGAGCTACACGATAAAAAGATCCAGAATGTGCGTATTAATCGCATATTTCAGTGTGTGCGGGTGGTAACTGGTGCTCGTTGTTCATCTACTTGTAGGTAACGAAAGAACAAGAACTCGGATTAGACAAGAACAGGCGGAAGTTCGACATTAGAGAGGAATACTACGTGCGTCACAACCCCGTATTGTCCACCTCATCTCACTTATGGATGCACATAGCGGCTGAATGCGGCACAAGACAACGACGGCTGGGAGAACAAGCGAATACCACGGCCTGCGGGTCTACCAGAATGGGGCGTCCCACCCACCGAGCCGCTACCAAAACCCGACTCGTCTCTATCGTCATGATATCCTCAATATTAATGTGCTCTAAGTTATTGCATTTGTACTATTACTCACTTTAATTGCATCCATTTCTCCCCTATCCGCTTGTGTGAACACATTAGTCATACTGGTGCTGCACACGACGCATACGGTACGTCTTGCCACTCTTGCACTCCATATGATCATCATTAACTAATTAACACACAGATTATAGTATAACATTAAAGTATAGCCAAATCCCAGCTTCCACCTAACATTGCCCACGACAATGCCAAAACCTCCTCTCCAGTTGTCTGTACACCCTCTCATTCACAAACACAACCCCCGGATTCGTCACCGCCACGATCCATCCATTCCTGTCACACCATGCATTCCCCAGCACAGGGTCGAACGCCGGGTTTCCTCTTGGATGCACAGGTATGATGTCTTCACACCCAAACATCACTGTTTGCTCACAAAGATTGACGTTAGGAAAAACATTCCTGGCGATAAGGGGCGCGAGCCTCTCAAGCACTTTAAGACCTGAAGATGCACAGACAAAGCATGAGCTGCATGACAAAAAGTTCCAAACCGTGCGACTTCGTCGCATATATCAGTGTGTGCGGGTGGTAATCGGTGCTCGTTTTGTATCTGTATGCAGGTAACAAAAGAACAAGAGCCAGGACTGGACAAGAATAGACGGAAGTTCGATATCAGAGAGGGATACTACATGCGTCACCACCTCATATTTCCAGCCTCATCTCACTTATGGGTGCAACTAGCGACCAAATGCGGCACGAGACAACGGCTGGGACAACAAGCGAATACCACGGGCCTGCTGGGCTGCCAGAATGGGGCGCACCACCTCATGAGTCGCCCGCAAACCCGACTGGTCTCAATCGTCATGATGTCCTCAACGTCTTACAATAGTGATGTGCTCTAAGCTATTGCATCGCTACTATCACTCACTCGAATTGCATCTATTTCTTCTCTCTCCGGCTGTGTGAACACTCAATGATAGTGGTGCCGCACACAACGCATACGGTACGTTTCGCCACTCTTGCGCACTCCATACTATCATCACTAACTTCTAATGAACATACAGATTATAGTATAGCTTTACAGTATAGCCAAACCAGCAGCTTCCACCTAACATTGCCCACGACAGTGCGAAAACCTCCTCGCCAATCCCCCATACACCCTCTCATCCGTAAACACCACTCCAGGGTTCGTCACCGCCACGATCCATCCATTACTATCGCACCATATATTCCCCAGAATCGGATCGAATGCGGGACACCCTCTCGGATGCACAGGTACGATGTCTTCACACCCAAACATCGCTGTTTGCTCACAAAAACCGATATCAGGGAAAGTCCTCCTAGCGATATACGGCGCGAGCCTCTCAAGCACTTTGAGTCCTGCAGATGCACGCTGGACGGCGACCTCGTTGGTTGAACGCATACATAGATAGGTGAGTGGTATGGCGTCGATGGGAAGGCCTCCATATCCTAGGAGGAATCTCGTACGCCACTGCCGCCGGTGAGTATAGGTTGGTGCCTTGTAAAGATGGACGATCGCGTCTGGTCTGAGGAGGGGAGGCCGGGGAATGTGGCGCCACGGGACATATGCTGGAGGTGGAGGCGGAGGCGGGGGGAAGGGCGGGTGGCGTTGGAAGTATGGGGCATGAACAGGAGTCATGCATATGGGAGATAGGACGCCAAGGGGTGGACTGCAAAAGCCACTAGAGTTCTGGCCGCCGTCCTCGGGTCCAAGTTGTAGTGGCTGCTCGTCTTCAAGTTCTATATCGTCAATCCGAAGGCGACTCCCATCCCTCGACGCTGGATATCTGATAGAGAAACGGGTCGGCAACGAATGCGCTCTCTGAGGTGGCGCTCGAGGTTTGCAGTTCCGAGTCTCTAGGGTGTTCCTCTTCTGTCTTCGCTGACGGTGAGACGCCGTCGGGTATGCAGGTTGTTCGTGTGTCATGCTTCAGTGCTCGAGATTGCTCGTAGTTGCGAGAAGTTCAAAGATCAAAAAGTTAGAGGCCCCTTACGCTCACTTCACCATTTTATATCCATCTTCCTGGCTCACCCTCTCGACTCGAATCTCGATCCAACAACGGCCGCTGCACAACGCTCACTCCTCAACACCATGACCACGGCCTGCGACTCTGCCACCGCAACCTACTACCATGTAGTTACCGCCCCAACTCGAGCCATTGTTCTCGCCACTCAGGGTCCTAGGGTAAGTAACCTTAAAAGGCCTTTGTTCTCGACAACGCATATACTCATGCACTGCTTTGGGACATGGCGGGTACAGGTTGTGGTGGCCTTGGTTCTTTATGGTACTGCGGCGCTGTTTGGTACAGACCGCGTGCGGACGCGCCCTTTGTCTCGGACGTGCATTCCAGCCTGCCAGCACTTCAACGTTGATTCATTATCCTCGCCACTCAAGCACAGCAACTCCTTCAGAGCAGCATGCAGCGTGCCATCGTCATAGCCATCCTGTCCTCAGTAACCAACATATACGGCGGGAATGGACTTCCGTACGCTTTGGATTGCTGCTCGGTCATACTGGAATTTTCAACTATGCGTGCCTTAATACCCGTCCATCCATGCACGGTATGTCTATCGAACGTCAAAGTATCTTGCTTGACTAACGTCCTACATCCAGGTGTTAGCGATCCTGAGCTTCAAAACTGTATGGAATACAAGTGGAACACAATCAAGGTCCCCAAGGCGGCCCCTTGAAGTTGCCGGCCATGTTAGGTAGCGACAGCGGTGGCCCGGGTCATTCATGTTACTGCGTTATCACTGCTAGGTCAGGCGCGATCCTTTGGTCGCATGTATTCTCCCGAGGTCTGGCCCGGTCCTCGCCACTCAAGAAGAATGCCGCCTTCCGAGTATAGAGCAGCACACAGCGTACCATCAATATCACCATCCTATCCTCGGCGTCCAACATTTACGAAACTGAACCCCCGAACGCGAACACTTTGGATGGGTGCTTGGACGTACTCCGAACATGATTATTCAAGCATGCGTGCCTTAATGCTCGTTCACCCATGCACGGTATGTTTATCGAACGTCGCGCACTTTCCTTGAATAACGTCCCGTACCAGGTGCCAACAATCAGCGAAATACGAGGTGTGAATACCATGGAACACGGTCCAAGGCTACCAACACGGGCCGTTGAGGTTACCAGCTGCGATTTCTACGGACTCTGCGTCCTTCTCGTCCACCTATCCGTTGGCCAAACTCTCTGGGTCGGGCGAGAATAACGGAAGCCCGAGGTCGATCCCGATCCTGGCCATATATCATGCCGAAAATATCACTACGCTTCAGCCTCAGACCTATAATGGGCGACGGCAGAGTCAATTTGAAGTTGTTCTCATATGTTGGGAACACATCGAGTTTCCAGGGGTTCGTACGGTGACGTCACTGCCGCTAGAACGAGAGAAAACTAACACACATACCTATGCAGATGAAGGGGATGTGCACAAGCCGCGATCCCCGATCGCGAGCTGTCAAATACCACGTTGAGGGTGCTGCTGAGGAATCGTGACAGGGATATCCAGGTTAGGCAGTCAACGTCTAGGATGTCCACCTCCTTAGCGCCTTTTGGATGCGTAGGTGTACCGCATAGGATGGGTTTTTTATTGTGTGTGTCATTAAGAAGCCTACATCGACCAGCTCACTTAGCTATGCATATTGAACTAATTCTGTTGCTACATTTGAAGCACCCCACTCAAGCCAACACAGTTCCAAGCTTGCAGCAATATTGTCGCGGCGACAGAAATGAGGGACCATCGGGCAGAACCCGGGCAGAGATCAATCAACCTGCATACCACGATCTCATCCAGCAAATCACTATCGGGTGTCCCACGCACATATGGTACGTCAAGCGCATCCGAAACCCTGCATGAATATTAATAATAACATAGCTACCATTTCAGATCTCCGCGCCCGGATTCTGCGTGGCGTCGTGAGATATGAGTAGAATCCGCAGAAAGAAGATCTTCTATGTCATTGTACGCCCGATTTGATGCTTTACGTGCCTCAAAAGTAAGCTATGTTTTTCAATCGCCGTGGCTATAACTTACGTTAGCGTATACGGAAAACTAACGGCCGTGACCTTCCATAATTTCAGGAACTTTCAATTTGAAGTCCTCATAGTGAACATATCGAATTTCCGGGCTGGAGTGACGTCACCGCAGAAGAGAAACATAGCCCTTAGGAGTGAGCCGCGTGTCCCGAGTTGCAAAAATTACGGAAATCACGTTGAGGGTACTGTACCTTGTAGGATGACAGCACTACCTTTTTAGGCAGTGAAAGTTTGAACGTCTGGGGTGTTCACCTGTTGACGCCGCAAGTGTTCAAGCTCGTCTGTGTGGCCATCGTCGGTGGGGGGTACGTTCCTTCAAATATACCATATGCATATGCATGTGCATTGAATAAACATTCACTTTCAGCGTGATCGAAACATACATTTGTCGCCGTAGTTTACTGATTACTAGCGGGACACTCCGAAACCAGGGACCGTCGGGCAGAGCTCGGGCAAACATCAATTAGCCTCCATACCAGCTCCTCAGCCAGAAAGCAGCCGTCTCATGTGGCGGAGCTATGTCGTCAAACTCAGCCGAAACTGCGCGAGCACAAAAACAGCTATGAGCTTTCCCAACTTGTGTTTCTCCGCGGCCGGTGATTTCGCATGAACTCGTGGGATCAACTCGTTTTCGCAGCAAGAAGATCTTCCGTGTCATGCTGTGGCTAGATTTGATGCTTTACATACCCAAAATGTAAGTTGTGTTTCTATAGGCCACACCGTGTTGAGCTGAGCATCGCGCCCTCCTGCAGAGTAGATTTCGTATAAATAATGTGCTGGTCTACGAGACTAAGTTCAAATCGTACTCATACCCAACTCGCTCACATTTTACACTGTCTACAACTACTCCTGACATATGTCTGACACACGCATCTTCATTGACGGAGGACTCCTCCTGCTCGCCGTCTTCCTCATCTCTCGCGTTGCAAAACGCAAATATCCTGCTCCCTTACCACCAGGTCCCAAGGGCTATCCGATTATTGGGAATATGCTGGACATGCCTGCCAATTATCCATGGCGTACGTTCACAGAATGGGGCACCAAATTCGGTGAGTCTACGTCGTTACATTCCATTGTCACCTGCGGCCGCGTCATGCTCATGCATCGGTCTAGGCGAAATCGTCCACGTATCCGTCCTTGGTCAGCACATCGTCATCCTTAACTCTGCCAAACAGGCTGTCTCCATGCTCGACAAGAAATCCAATATCTATTCGGACAGGCCGACCTTGCAAATGGGTGGGGAGCTGGTAGGATGGAAGAACGCGCTAGCAATGTCTCCTTACGGTCATCGCTCCCGCGAGTATAGACGTTACATACACAAGTCGATGGGCTCGAAGAATTTGGTAGAGAAACACCATGGGCTGATCGTTGAGGAAAACCGGAAGTTTCTGCGCCGGGTGTTGAGGAGTACAAATGATATTGGCGTCGATATCCGCAAGTAAGTCGCCCTCTACCCTTGCCTACCAGACATGTAGCTAACGATGAAAACACTATGCGTAGAAGCGCTGGGACTATTATTCTGAAACTGGCTTATGGCTATACCGCACAGGAAGAGGCAGACCCTATGGTGATACTTGTCGAAAAGGCCATGGAAACTATGACTCCTGCTACTTCTCCTGGAGTATGGCTTGTCGATACCCTCCCTTTCCTACGCTTTCTGCCGACTTGGTTTCCGGGAGCCGGCTTCAAGAAGATAGCAGCTGAAATGGGAAAGCTGGTGCAGGATATGGCGGATGTACCCTATGAGCACTTGAAGAAGCAGCTGGTCCGTTTTCTTTCCATCAGCTCTAGAATTGCACTGATCTCACTGATTGGTTTTACCAGATTGATGGCGAAAGCGTTCCGCCTAACTTTGTTACCGATTGCCTTGAGAAACAGAATCCAGACGCAGAGGCAGAGCACAATATTAAATGGGCTGCTGCCTCGATATATTCTGGTACGTGCTTCCATGAATATCACCTTACCGTCTTGCACCATTGCTTACGACTTTGACTATAATAGGAGGATCGGATACCGTAAGTAATATACGGCGCGTGGCGTATTGTCTCAGTACTAAAATGGCCGACCGTCATAGACCGTTTCTACCATGCACTCCTTCATTCTCGCTATGGCGCTCTATCCTGACATCCAGAAACGCGCCCAAGACGAGATAGATCTTATCGTTGGTAACGACCGACTACCCTCGTTTGACGACCGAGAGCAGCTCCCATTCGTCGAAGCTATCGTCAAGGAATCATTAAGATGGAGATGCGTGGCACCACTGAGTCAGTCATGATCCAACTACATTCACTCCAGCTCATGGATACTGATGGTGTACTTCATGTTGCAGCCCTCCCTCATCGAGTAACAGAGGATGATATTCACGAGGGGTACTTTATTCCCAAGGGGACCACCGTTTTCGCTAACATCTGGTCTGTCTCACATTCCTCCCTCGTGCATGATGTCTTTACTGACCCATGTGCCACAACACTAGGGCTATTCTCCACGACCCAGAGGCGTACCCCAGCCCAGATTCCTTTGACCCGAACCGATTTGTTACCGAGACTGGGGAAACAACGGATGCTCCTAGCCCATACGACGCGTGTTTCGGTTACGGAAGACGGTAAGCTACATCCCTACTAATTTGGTACATTCACGATACTCATCGTTCGACTTATAGTATTTGTCCAGGCATGCACTTTGCCGACGCCTCTATATTCCTTTGGTGTGCCATGATACTCTCAGTGTACGACATCTCCAAAGCAGTCAGTGACGATGGCAAAATCATCGAGCCCGCTGGCGAGTATACTTCGAGCGCCGTCAGGTAGGGAGTATCTTGTTCAGTAACATTCACAGATGCTGATTTATTGCCACTTAGTCATCCTATGCCGTTCAAATACTCTATAGTGCCGCGCTCAGCGAAGGCGGAGAGGCTCATTCTATCTGTCGACGAGTGAAGGAAAGGGTGACAGTGATTTCGTTATGATTTTATTTTCTCTCAGTTCTTTTTGATTGTGACAACGTACTACGCCAATTCACTATGTAATGAGTATCGATATGCGACTTGAAATCAAAGACTACACCTTCCTATTTCGTACAGTGGCATCGTAGTGAACCTGACTAATCATGCTTATGCGAGCCTGGTACTCCGCGAAAGCCCGGCGCGGACAATGGTTTGTTCACATCTCTCATGTTCCTCGGTCTCAAAGCACATATACTGCCTCTGTCGCGTCTGTATATCCTGCATATATCATCAACACACCACCACGTCTCTTCGTTCAAACATACAATCGCCAAAAAGCGTGAGTTCGATCTCCATTCTTTAGTTTTCGAAGTAATCCACCAGAAGGTAAGCAGATCTTCGTCATCCCGAAGTCAATCAGGGGCTCATATACTTACGACGCTGCGCCAGGCATGCAGGTGAGCTAGGCATGTACTCGCCTTCGTCTCTGAGACTGTGCTGTCTGATTGCGGATTTTCGTGAGAGCTTACACAAACCGAGCGCATTGCGCAAGCAGCCGGTCGCCCCTGTTCACTCGTACTGCGTGTGGCCCGGAAAGGTTGTTCGGGGCCTCCTGAGTATGACGTTAATCGACTGATTATCCAATAACACACACACGGAACCTTTCCCAGTCAACCTAATCAGTGAATTGCCCAGCGCCCCGAACGTTCGAATCATCCAGAGCCACAGGAGCTGATCAGCTAGAGCATCTTAATAAGCGGGTTTGTTCATCGTATTGTCCGGCTTGTACGGAGAGTACGGGTGGAGGATGACTGTGCCTTGCAGGCGTCGCCCCGCGAGCTGATTTTTGCTCTGGTTATATTACCTTTCGTCCGTTGTTGACGACCCTCCTAACTTCTCTATCATCGCTCTCCTACGCACTTTAACCGATGTACGAAGTTACTCAACAACGATCTCCCACTAATCCGAGGATACTCAAATCTAGTCTAATAGATGCCACTCTGCACCCGCCTGAGGTGCTTGAGATGGTCAATCTCAAGATGTCGCACAGCTTGAGAGGTAAGTACTCCCGGACCTGATAGCTATATGGGAGACCTTAATCTGATAACGTCAAACCACAGAATACATAGTGCAACGTACCATCGACACAGTTGACTATGCTCTTGGCTACCCATCTACCTCAACTTCTGATGGCACTGCGACTCGCTCACATTCTCCCAACTATCATCATACCGACTTCGCGCGGTTCGTAGACCGTGTCGTCGTCAAAGCTGACGTGACAGTACCCGTTTTACTCGTGACTCTCGTATACCTCGACCGAGCCAAGGCGTACCTGAGCATCGCGCTGGAGGAGTGGGCGTATGAGCGGACATTTCTGGGAGCACTCATCGTCGCTGACAAAGTAAGTTGACTGACCCACACGTTTCTGCATCCGTTTACTCGCATATTGCACACGCTGACATTTGCTTCGATATAGTTCTGTAACGACGTAACGCTGAAGAACATTCACTGGGCTACTTGCTCTGGCGTATTCGACAAACGCGACATTGGCCTCATAGAGCGCGAGTTCCTTGGCGTGCTCGATTTCGAGCTCACGGTCTCAGAATCAGACCTGCTGGCGTATTACGCTCCCATCATGGCTCATCTTCACCATTCAAAACATCACGTCCATATACACCGACCTCGCATCCATGTGACGGCCGCGAATGTCTCAGAATCACGCGCTGTACCTATGATTGTCGACGCATCAGCGTGCGAGGTATCTTCGGAACACTCTGCAGCAAGCTTACCGAAAACCCATATATCTCTCCCTTGCCGAACCTCCAATTCTCCAACTCCAGCTACCACTTGCACACCCAAACCACCTCGAACCGATGAATCCGTCCACTCAAATACCTCGAGTGCTACCTTGACGAATCCTCCAAAATCCCACTCGCACCGACATCTCGCGCACCAGCGCAGTTTTGTGGGCACGCTACACTCACTCAAGTCACTGGCTTGGCCACATTGGAGCGACTGCCTTCGAGGAAGGTCTAGCCCGCAGGAGGAGAAGCGCGTTGAAGGAACTGATGGGGATACCAGGATACCGTCTTTATCAGTCATGGTATCCATACCTATGTCGTGAGAGGGGCGCGTGGCTTCAAGAAGTGGCAAGAATGAGATAGCATGTATAGTTGCGGGTCACAATATATGTATATGATTGGCGTCGACCTTGTATTTTACATTGTAACTGATACTTCAGCGTACTACTAGCTGACTTTGTATCAATATCATTATATGTAATGACAACCTACCTTGGATTTACACTCGAGAAAATGAGACAGAGAGGGCCTATGCGTTTTATGTGTGGCCAGACAAGTAGCGCAGGCCAATCAGGATCGAGGATCGCCGGGCGTCTCAAAAAAGGGAAAATCACGATTGTGGCAGTTTCCGGAGGGCAACCGGAGAGACCCCACGCACCCTTCCTCCCACCAAACCGCCAACAAAAAAATATGGCGACCGTCGCCTCAGGCTCGACATCCACTGCTGGACCCTCGACGTCGTCGCAATCTCAGCCGTTGTATGCGCAGGGCAATGACTGGACAAAGAACCTCGTTCATCTCGCGAAGACTGCTGAACTCAAGTGAGTAATTGCATTCATGTCTGCTGTGCTTGGTTTCGCTTGGACGGAGACCATCGAGGAGACATAGGTGAAGCTTGGGTGTGGACGCGTTTATAAGGAGTGCACGGCTGCATGGGATGGTTGAGACATCTGTCTACTCTTTGCTCCTCATCGTATCCCGACATCGCGTACTTGGAGACCGTAATTTGCGCTGGCATCACGACGGAACACACGACCAAGATTCCGGTTTCGGCGGATATGGACGCGAAGATATCCTCTCCTCGTCTATTCTCATCATACTCCTAGTCTCATTCCATATTCCTTTACTCTTCATGGGAATGGGAATGGATGACTCCGTCCCATGGAGCGTCGGACAGACTATCGTGAAGCTGTATGCATGAGATATTCCAATCACATCAATGTTGTCCTCCGAATTGTTCATCCATGAATGCTGATGTACTTTGCACCCAGAAAACATGCATTGACGTTGCAATTACATACTGCGCACATTCTATCCGCCCATGCTTCGCTTGACCAGAAGAACAAGGCGATTCAAGATGTGAAGGAGCAAAAGAATAAGTATGTGGCGCGAGCTTTGAACGACGAATAATCATAACTCTGATTGTTTTAAAGACTCGACAGTGAGCGGATACGGCTGTTGAACTGTCTACGTGAGGTATGCATGCTATCGTATTACTCGAGCTCGTTTTAACGCATAAATCACTAAGGTCAACGAGGACCGCGACAAGGCCGATATGCTCGAGGCCAAGCTGAACGAAGAGTAAGACTGCCGTATAGTAATGAACGCTGATACTAACATTATTCTCAGAGTGTCAGGTTTAGAGACCAAAATCAAATCTCTGAGTGATGGCGAGTACGCAAACGCAAAGGCGGATGTCGACAGGCTCCGCCAAGAACTAGGCCAGCCACCTCTGCCTAGTTTGCAGCAGACTCTTGAGGAGAAGTCCCAAGCGTGAGCTTCCAGCTTGTGGCCCACTGCAGAATGCTGAACATCGAGTCTTTTGCATAGATATCTGAAAGAACTCCGCCAACAGACAGAAGCTGCCGCCGCCGTTAGCACCCCTTCCTCTTCCAAACGTGGTGGCGGAGGCGACGACGGTTCTGGTACAGGGGATGGACAACCTGCAGCCAAGCGTCCGAGGGGGCGACCGAAAGGAAGCAAGAATAGCACCAAGAAGGGGAAGAATGCCGAGGGTACTCCTACCACAGCTACTGCTGGGACTCCAACGAACGAAGTGCCAATGCAGCAAATGCAAGGCCAGCTGCCGATGGTTCCTTTGGGTTATGCCTGATTGGGCGCTCCAGATAAAGTGCGTTCTGTAGCTATTGCGGACGAGATAGAAGGACTTTCTTGGCTTCCATCTCCTTATTGCATTGTTTATCTTGTTTCATGTATTATAGATGTGCTTTGCGCCCCTCCCGTTGCCGTGTTTCCCTAACGAACTATCCTACTCACTGCTACCACCGAAATCTTACAAACGTGCGACGACAAGCCTCCGGAGTGGAGGCCAAGTATGCGCGTTGATCGCCAAGTACAGCACAAGCCTCCACTTCCTGAAAGACAGGAGCACAGTATACTTGGCACGTTGCTTCATCAAGGCACGTATACCCCACCACCGCTTTGAGCTGCAGGTACTGCGACTGGCGGTGTTCTGTACTGATCACGGAGCGCTTCTTCGACCATAGAAGCTACCTGTGGCTGTCCCATACAGTGAGTATACATTGTAACTGCGCACAAGAGATGCTTATCGATACTTGCAACTTTGATCAGGTGTTCCTTGGCGTCCACACTCCGCAGTCAGAGTACGTGGTGGCTACAACACATCACAACTGATTCAATAGGGCGTCCCGCGGACAGTGGGGTCACTATCACCGTGTCGAGGAACATGTAAGCCAAACTACGTTACTGCGAGGTTGTCGTACTAATGTGTGGTTTGTAGATAGACTTGGGTGCACGGCAGGCGCAGTATCATAAGATCGTAGAGTCCTCGTTTATGGTCACCATACTACGTAGTGAGTTGTACTGTGGACTTCTTTCTGCTCAACGGCTAGCAGTGAACCTGCGTAACTGCGATACTGCGTGGAAACTCAATCCATACTACATGACACGTAGCAAGTTACTGGACCTCCCGATGTGAGCGAGCGAGTAAGTACGCAGTTTTCCTCGACCGCCTTGGCCACGGTCTTCCACTCTTATTGTTTCACTGTGACGCATATTTCATGTAGGGCTGTTCACGTCCGTGAACGCCGACACCGACACCGACGTGTCCGTTCGAATTCACGCCCGACCGGGGATGAAGGAAGCAAGATGAGAGAAGCAAGGAGTCGGGCGCGAACCGCCCACAATCATGAAACGAGGCTAGCAAGTACAAGTGTACGTACGCGCCGTGCACGACGGGGACAACAAAAGCAGATCCACTGTACTGCTCCGCCCGTTGTCGCTCTGACCGGTGAACAGTTAATTATCACAGCCCGTACACTACGGGCTAACTCCGAGTTGTTTCACTATATGAATATACGCCGTCAGTCGACTTGTCCAACAGCGCTCAGTCCGACCGCGGATCGATGGTCAATTTAGTGTCGTTCTTGTCTTGTGTAACGAAGGAAACAGACGTCGAGCGGTCGGCGCTTGAGCGCTTGCCAGTCGAAACGCATCCTACTGTCGCAGCCAATCAGCGCGCCGGCCATTTATTCTTAGTCTCCACATTACCGACATCATGCATCGAACATTGTCGGCCTCGCCTACCCTCCCGATCGCAGGAGAACATACCAGCGTCCACTCGACAACTCTCGTAGCTCCTCGTCGCAAAGTCGGCCGTTTCGCTCATCCGTCGACCGAACACGTCTAAGCGCCCTTCAATACCGATGGATTCTGCATTGACGTCCCGTTTCTGGAGATTTGACGTCGAACTCGTACCTTGGCCCCACGCCGTCGTACCGGGTTTGTCGAATCGTGACTGCTCGGGTAGGGACGGGTGGGAAGATTGTGCATTATGTTTGAGGCCGGTGGGTGGTTCTTGATAGAGATGCTTCATATGACAATGAGGAGGGACGAGTACATGTTTATCAACGTTCTTGACTTACGATATTGATACGTGATGTACGACGTCTCAAGCAGAATCCATCGAATATGCACCAATCATTCCCCGAGACGTGCACCTAAACTGTCCTATATAACGGAGCGTGATTGAACACGCAAATGGTAGCCACTTTACCAATTACCTGAAGAAGCAAAACGGAGAGAGAGCTCGAGAACCAAAGCCCACCACTAAGTAGTACTTCTCTCTACAAATTGTGGCGTGTTATTGACGTGGCCTGTCAAATCAAACGACTCAATATCCTGTCAAAGTGAAAATCCAATATAGACACGGAAGCCTACCCTCCGCTCACTGGCAGCTGCTCGCTTCACGTTCTTCCATACTGAGAAATTTAGAGGTAAGTACAGTACATACATACCACGATCATGATGAATTGCAATCAAGTGAAGAAGCAAAGTCATTGAGGCGCACCTGATCTGATATACGCTCTGCTAAATTGATTGATGTGGTTTGCTTTTGTAGGCCCGGAATGGTATGTGTGGCCTCGAGTGCTTGATGAACTTGGAGTGCGTCGTGGGAGGTATCTGATCGTGGGCTGCCTAGGGTAAGTTAGTCGAAGATGTCAATCGAGCCCTACTTTGCATGATAACGAATTGGAGAGTGTGAAATTGATTATTGTGCCGCTCCTCTCGAACCAGTAGTAGTCCAGACTCTCCATATACATATGCAAGTGATATGATTTACACTGCGGCGTACGACCTCGACCACCGGAATCGAAGTAATGATTTGATCATGATTGAACAAGGTACGGTACACCGACGTCCAACACGAAGATCGGTGATGGGCCTCCGTTCATGCATATGAACACGTCGGCCAGAATAACCTTCCGTACGCCACAATTCCTTCACTCGAATGCATCGGGCGATCGAATTGGGGTATTGTGACGTGCGGAAGGCAGTTGCGACGAGCAGGGTGCTACTTATGGGCCTTGGGAAGACAAGGTCATGTAAAAGGGAGGATGTATGGTACGAGAACTCACTGTGGTGACATAACCTGTTGTATGAGGTTTCCTCCTGGACATCGCCATCTGTACAAGTACAAGCATCTATAGTTAGAATGCCTAATAACTATAGAAGATGGATGAACGCATCCTGGAAACCTATGTCAACGTCAAAACTTATCCTTGTGGTGGCGTGCCTCGAAGCACAGAGTTACGCTATGTCTTGGAAACCCTTGTCATGTCATAGACACAACACTATCCACAAATGCGAATAAAACGCACCGCCTGTCCGTCTGTCGATAATACACATCTTCGATTCCGAGGTAGCACTGGGCGCGGAGGTGGCAGTGGAGCACGCAGATAGATATGCGGGCAGAAGCTTCGAACCCCTGAGCGTGCGGTCTTCCATCTTCTCTTCGACGTGCACCTATTATATGCATGCATATTAGACAGGGGGCTGAGCTGAGAGAACGGAAATGCGATTCGAGCGGTGCTGTACTTGCACTTGCCTTTATTGCGAGCTGGAAATGATGATGGTGATCCTGTGCGAAGAATGATGGATGGCGCTCACCTGTAAGTATATGCATCGCAATAAACGTTGTTCTAGAAGACGACGACCACGGTATGCATCTGGAGAATGACAGCGAATTCGACGGGATGGCGTGGATGTGGCGGGCTGGGCAGCCTCGAAGAAGGCTCAGATCCTCGAAGCACCTGAAGCTTATAAATCACGTCTAGGATTCCCGCTCGGTCGATGATCACTAATTCTACGAGGCGGCGTCGCAGATTGCGAGGACATTGTCTGATTTCCATCGAGGGGCGATAACTAAGTCAATCAGTTGCGACAACCGTGCCGCGGGCTGAGTCATCCCAGGATGACTTGCACTCGTCGGGAGTTGCGTGGCGTAGGGGTGCGTGGGGAGCCAATAAAGACGAGACGCCCGGAAGCGCCCTGAGACCGACCCACTGTGTACGTCTTGCATGATGAGTCATCTTCCGCGGACGGACGGTGGGCCAATGGCAGGTGGGAACAGGCCAACGCGTTTAGATTGCCGGCTAGATTGCTTGGAGCGCCCATGTGCGAGATCGGGCGGGAGGGCCTCGGATACCGCCCACGAACGTGACGGGTGAGTAAGAAAATGTGAAAGAAAGTTTGCAGAATGGTTTATCGCGGTCGAGGAACATGGGGTGTTATCGACATCGGATAGGAAGAGGATGGGAATGGGAATGGGAATGGAACATCGGGCTGAGTGAGCATTTGCGGACGATTTGACGCTGCGATGGAATATGTGGGGACGGTTTCCGCTGCGGTCGGGCGCAGTGGGAGGACTGATATAGATTGAATGTATATTGGGATAATCGCGATGGGGCTGCGAAATGGCAGGCAGGCGCAGTGTCAGGCCATCAATATTATTGTGCTGGAAAGGTGGCGGAGAAGTGGCCCGGGGAGAGACGAGTACAGTCATCGCAATACAGCACTGCCGGTCGCACAGTGGAGAAGTGTGTTTATTGCGGCCTTTGCTATCTGCATCGTAGAGAGAGAGTATGATGTATGAATAATATTAGAACACGACGGCCGTCGGCAGCAGCAGGACGACAAGAGGAGTGGGTGGGCCGGGAGGGGACGGCAGAGGAACCGTGGAGATGGGATCTCGGGCTGGGTTCGTCAACGATGGTGACTGAGCGGGCGCTTGTTTGTGGCGAGTGGGATCGGATCCGAATTGGGCAAATGAGTGGACGTTCGGCTTCGTACTGACTGCGCTTGTCATCTTACACAACGCCTCATCTCAGATCAGTCCATTCCGAATAGTCCTGCCCACAAAACCATGCACTTCGTATATAACAACCCGCCCCCTCGGTCAATCCTCCTCCAATCCCTCCCGCCACAGCCACCTCTCCTCTTCTCCGTCCCTCCTCCTCCCCTTCCTCTCGAATGCCTTCTGCTACAATGCAAGAATCCTGTTCAACAATCAACGAGGCTAGTCTCATCGACGCCTCACTGCACTCACCCGCAGTCCTCGAACTCACCCAACTAAAGATGTCCCGCTCTCTCATTGGTAAGCATCTCTCGTACTCATTATCTCTCAACCGATAGCTAATCAAACTTCCTCTTACAGAATACGCGGTAGACTGCATCATCGAAACCGTCGACTACGCCATGGGCCGTCCCTCATCATCACATTCAAGAGGACGCTCAATGTCTCGCCACCACCGCCACGCAGACTTCCTCAACTTTGTCAACAACGTGCTGTACAAGGCTGAAGTCAAGGTCCCAGTGCTTCTTGTCGCCCTCGTCTATATCGACAGGGCCAGGCCGCACTTGCAGATCGCGCTCGAGCAGTGGGCGTGCGAGAGGGTGTTTATGGGTGCTCTAATCTTGGCGAACAAGGTACGTTCTTCTTTTCTGCTTCTCATGTTTTAGCCGAGACTGACTTTGTCTTCCGCAGTACACAAACGACTCGACGCTCAAGAACGTACACTGGGCTCTTTGCACCGGTGTCTTCGGCAAGCGCGACATCGGCCGCATCGAGCGAGAGTTCCTCGATGTCCTCGACTACGAGCTCTCACTCACAGAGTCCGATATCCTCTCACACCACGACGCTATCATGTCCGTCGTCGAGCCCCACCGTCATCATCACCGCCACCACCACCACTCACTCGAAGTTCCCGCCACCGTCAAGTTCACGCGCGCGACCGCCGAGGAGGAGAGGTCAAGTTGGAGCGACTCAGACTCAGAGTCAGACGACGACATGGCGATGCCCGCTACACCACACCACGTCGCTCTCCCCGTTCCCGCAGTCTCCGTCGCCTCCTCAAAGACCTCTTCACCCTCAGATCACGAACCCAAGGTCGTCGTCGTACCACACTCTCGCGATCACCATCCGCATCATCGACTCTCGAGTGCCCTGTCATTGTTGAAGTCCTTCCCCATACCGCACTTCCATCACTCGCATTCAGGGTCGTCAAGTGAGAGCGAGGGCGTCGTGAGCAGTTCAAGCTCGATGGTCTCAAGTTCAGCGTCGTCGATCGTCGCTGCTGCCGCATAATCACCTTCATTCACCCCCCTCCGCATTACCCCCTATCACACCACACCTCACCTCACATACACATCTTTTCCCTCCCAGGAGAAGGAGGAGAAGAGAGATGGCTCTCAGGACTGCCCGCGGCCTATCCTCGCGCGGCACGCCCTTCCTTTCGGTCTAACCACCACCAACCACCGTGCGCTGCATATCAGCACAAACACCACACCTCACGATGAATCTCTCCACGATGGGAGACCCACCCTACCATACCATATCAAAACGATATCAATATTCGCTTCTCTATCTATTTGGTTTTCCTTTCTCATCATCCAACGCAATATTTTTTTCGCACATCATGCATGCATTCTTCTGTACTCTTGTAATACTAGAACGCATACATCCCATCACATCACACGCACTCTTCATTACAGTAGCGTAGTAGATATTCATAATAGCAAGACAAAGCAATCATAAACACTTGCATAACAAACATCTCATACCGTTCGATATTCCCGCGTGCGAGTACATGAATTTCACGAGAATGGTCTGAGGAATGGCCAAGGGCCAAGCCGACTGCGACTGCGGCCAATCACACAAGGTTTGTCCAAGGCCCATCCACTCGTAACTAGCGCGCACCCCACTCCGAGTCGTCGGCGCCTCACCTTCTCACTGCACAGCAAATTTCTCTTTGTTTTCTCGCCGCACGCATGACGAAGACAAATCGGAGAGGTGTCAGCTCCCTCGGGCCGTCGGCTCCTACGCCTGCTGTCGTGTGTCGTCCGACCCATTCGACGTGCGGAAGGATTTACGACTCACGAGGACCACGGTGTTGGATGTAAGATGCGATCTTTGCTCTGTCAGCTTGGAAGGTGGAACCGGTGAGTCATGCGTTTGCGGCTTGAGGGAAGCGGTGGAAGGTTCCAACTTCACGTCGTTTGTTTGGTCGAATTCAGAGTTTTCTTCTTTCTTTGTGAATGACATGGATAGATATCCTGGGATATCCGACATCCGATGAACCTTTCTCACCCTGGTTAGCTCCAGTGAACCGCGCGCCAGTGTCTGTGCAGTGCAGTACTTCGAAGTGTCCAAGTTTCTATCTTGTGCACGTCGTAATTCAAGACAACTGACAGACAAAATCCGGATATCCGTACACAAACTCTGACGTCGGCCGCACCAATGACTGGCAGGACGCTTCATTTACGGCAATAGGCATGTGCTCCTCAGTGCATTCACTGGCCAGTTCCGGTTGGAGGCGAACCCGGCTTCAAACGTCCCCAAGAGGAAGTTTTCATTCTCATCGTTCCGGCAACCTCACATCCCGCAACGCAGATTCGAATCTTAGATTCTATTCTTCAGCAGCGTGAACAATGAACATGTGCAAGTCTGAGAGCGTCGGCTACGGTGTTGGGCGGGTGTGTGTGGGTATGTTCCGTCGCTCTTTGTCAGTCCAAATTGATTTTCGCCTTCACGTTTATCTACAGTTCATTATACTATAAGAGACTATAAGTCACGGGTCGTGCTCCGTAATTATAGGTCAAAACAAAATGAAGAAGCCGTCCGCGCCGACTCCGAATTTGACTTGCTTGGACTCCAAGGCTCTTGGGTGGAGAGCGAATATTGAATTTCGAGTTCGCAGTCAAGTCAAGTCAAGTGGCCATGGTCACGCGCACTGGTACGGTGGCCGTGGCCAGTGCAACTTCCTCGCAATCATTGCGGTGCGGTGGAAATCTGTCATAGGTGTGTACGTGTGCACAGTATGCCGTGCCGCAGCGCAGTGGTTAGAGTATGTTCAGTTCACAGCTGGTGGTATGCTGTATACTCTGTAGAGTGATCATGGGACGCTAAAGGCGATAGCTACTACGGGTCGCCTTCCGAAGGCGCGACGGTTCGCCTTTTTCGTCCGGGTCCACGAGCCCGTCACGGTCCTAAGGAGATCTTATCAGTGCTGTTGAAGCAAGAACATGCTCACTGTTCGTTGTTCGATAGATCACTCGTTCATTGGGCAAAATTGGCCGAGGTCGACATTGCGAAGTCGTGGATCTCCACGGCACGCGTTCGAGGTCGTTGACATCGAGCATCCAGGTCTGCACTAGACGTTCAACGTAAATCATTAACGTCTAGGCACGACTCGGATGGTATACATACTCGACCACATAGGAGCTAGGCGCAGACATATGATTGCGACTTGGTGTGATTGTCGTTACCGTGGCGTACGAGCCAATCAGAAGTTGTGTTCTGGGTATGTTGCCATATGTCATTTTGTGGTCATATACATGATTCGAGGCTCAACGAGGCCTAGATACTTATGAGGAACAGAGAGTTTGATGTCTAGGCGCGTCGAGCTCTTGTTTTGATGGGTGTTGTTTCTGAAGGAACATAGAACGGAAACATAGATTCACGGAAGTCCGGAAAGCCTCCTATGTTATTATTTGTATTAGGACTGCTACCAGTGTGTGTGTATCGCGATGTACTATGCACTAGACCTTGAACATGAAGCTGCAAAGGCTGGGTGCGTCGAGGTCTTCGTGCACAAGTGTAGACTACTGATCTCTCCCTCCTGCTCCGAGTCCGACGACAACTTGAATTGATCGCAAGCTCGCAGCCAATTAACGACTGATCATCCTGCAAAGAGCATTGATGACGACTCTGGCCCGCGACGGCGCGATGTGTGAGCACGTCGAGCTGCGCGTGCGAACGTCTTCGTTAACTGCGAATAAAATCCCCGAGTCCGACCGTATGTCAAAGAGGCTGACAGCACCGGCCACCGACAATGAATTGATGCATTGATGTACATTGAGATTACGAGTACTTATGTACTCCTTCGGAGGAAGTCTATCAAATCGACCTGCTGCTAAGGATTATCTGTGAGAACAGGAGATCATGTGCATATACTATGTAGGGACTTAGGAGGAGTAAGAAGTCAGAGAGTAATTGAGAGATACGTACGATCGACGGTAAAGGGGCGTTAGAGGTGTTTGGAATGCCGAAGAAACGTCGTGTTAAGACACGTTCATGTTGACGTGGCCACGACTAGTTTTCTATGTCACTGTAGTAGCTTCGAGGGCCAAACGAGGAGTGGATATTTTCCGTGCTCTCAGAAAGTGGTGGTGGTTCAAACAGCACGATCAAGCGATGCCGCGGCGTCGGGAAATGACCTCATGGATCTTGCAATGAGAGATCGGGAAATAGCAGACTTACAGCTTACACGCTAACCGCTATATACTTCGGGAAACGCGACTGCACTTGACTCGAGGATGGCACACGTCAGGTATTCCGGTCGTCGCAGAAATCGAGATTCCCGAGGTGTCGGAAAAGACGTCACGGCCAGAGTGTTGGACGGATGAGGGAAGCAAGAATGTATGAGTGAATCCCGGCGGTAGGGATTTAGATGGACAAACGATAGTGTCGGAGAACGGCAGTGATTTTACTTCAGAAGGGGTAAGTAGGTGGTGGAAATGAGATGAAGCAGACTTCCGACGTCGGCGATGATCTTGGTCGAGCCTGGGGTAAAGATAAGATTAGATCAAAACTCATCAATACCGTTACTGTAAGTCAAACGCCCTGCGTTGTGACGATGATCATGTCCGTCGCCGCAACTTGGCCACACCGGTCCCAAAATCTCTGACCTCGCGATGCTTGGGTTTATTGGGAAATAAGGCCGGCGCCGAAATGTTATGGAAGAGTGGAGCAGATGTCGGTGTACCTGAAGCATTGGAAAGGATGTCAATGAGCGAGTATGGTACCGAATATGATCAATGCTATTTCTAGTGAACAGTGGGTATTTGAAGTAGCGGAAAGTGGACGTAAGAGGAAGCAAACTCAGGCTCCTGGCGTCGGCAATGATCTGAGTCGTCTAGAGTCTGGGGTAAAGATAAGATTAGATCAAAGCTTATCACTATCGAACGTAACGCCTACCGCTGGGAACGTAACGGAAGCCAGACTGGAAAGTTATTTGGGGACTCACTCCGGTCAGGCGTCGAGAGTAACTGGCCAAGTGCCTACATCACACGTCTTCTTTGCATTCTTCGATCCTGGTCCTTCCGTTGTCTTCCGGGGTTGGACTTTCTCCGTGAGACGACGAGATGCTTCTTGAAAACGCAGTGAGGAAGCACTTGGCTCTGGCTTTCTTGAGGTAGGCGTCGATCTTCTGTACCGTGACTGTGGTGGCGCACCGTCCTGAGAGGCCTGGTATGGATGGTACGCCGTCTCTCTTGCTGATGCTCTTCTTACACGGCTAGAAAGCTCTTGAGAAGAGATTCTTTGTGGCTACCGTTCGTAGATTAGCTACGTGTACAAATAAGAAAAGCACGTTCGCACCTGATTGTGTTAATGTGGAATGCACTACCTTCTGTAGTCGTTTACATGACTGATCTTTGTCGAGCCTGAAGTAAAGATAAGATTAGATCAAAGCATATCAGCACCTGACGCCCGCTATACTTAGAGGATGGTGATCGTGACGGTGCCCGTCGTGTCGCCGGTCTTCAGCGCGATCGTAAAAGTCTGCGACGTGCCAGTTGAGATCAGAATGGGATTAAACAGGATAGAAGACAGGAGAATTTCGTGGGTTGCGCTGGAAGAGAAGCCAGACCGTACCGCCAGTGTGAGTTATTTTGGGAGTCTTTGGGCGATTCACTCCGGTTAGGCGTACCGTGACTTCAAGGCGTCGAGGCCAGCTGCAATAGAATACTGGAGAAGATATGTACAGATGGTTCTTGGATCCTGGTCCTTCCGTCGCCTTCCGGGGTCTGCTACTTTCCTTGAGACGCTGAGATGCTTCTGCTTCTTGTAGAGTCCGGGACGGTCAAGTACTAGGCTCGATGTGGGTATTTATGTTGCACTGGCTGAGTTCTGTACTGTGGTGATGGATCGTCCTGCGAGGCCTGATTTGGATTGCAATCGACTCAGTAAGACTCTTGTTAGAGATAACAGTTCTTCGCGGCTAGCGTTTAGAGATTAGCTACCACTCTAGAGACCGACGCAAAAGCGCACCTTTCTGCTTCCACCACACCTGTTTGATGTAAAACGCTATCAAACACCTACAATGCGGGTCTGTTCGAAATATGAATTTGACAATCGGAGAGACGTCATAAGTAAGCCTGGCTGCGTGCACGAACATGACGGCATGCTGCGGGACCTGAGTCCTGTGCCATGGGGATCAGCTCTGCTCTTCTCGTGTGTTTGAGGATGACGGTCCCTATCAACTGTTCAGTTGCAGTCGAACATAAGTAGGTCAATGCACATGACGAAATGCTTGTAGTGACGTACATACCTCGTAAGTACTGCGATGGTTGATGCATGGTATCTGGAGCTTGCACATCGAGCTTTTGCTGAATTCCCGTATCTGCAGTACGTTGGAGCACTGTTACCTGCGTGTTTGAGCTCATGTGAGGGCTGGGTATCGGTGGTTGCGTAGTAGTCGTTGACTCTAGAGGGACCAACGTTGCTCTCGACTTCGCGAGGGATGCAGTCGTCGCGACTGCGTTGAATCTGTTCAGGGTGGTACACCATCGGAAAAGCTTTCGTTGAAGAGGGTGCTAGATCGCTTGTCAGACAGCTCTCGCGGTTACGTATACAACTCTGAGAACGACTCAAATACGCACCTGTCTGCCTGCCCTACACTTATTAGACGTACACTCGTTCATGCACTGAGCATGACAATCTTGCAGTTTATACACTTTCAATTTGATGATTGGCAACTGCACAGACGTCATAAACCTCACTGCGGCCACGAGTGACGGACACATCATATCATGCTGCGGGACCTGTGCCTTGGTGATGTGCTCTTCTCTTCTCGTGGACCTGGCGGTCCCGTCGAACATAAGTAGACCGATGCACATGACGAAATGCTTGTAGTGACGTACATACCTCACACTGCGATGGTTGATGCATGATGTCTGGAGTTGCCACCGATGCCGAATTCCCGTCATCTGGTAGTATACCGAAACTCACGGGCGTGGAGGATGTAGGATGGCCGCACATCCGTGATTTCCAGATGGCATGACGTCGTTCTCAAAACGGGTGGAATGTACTGCAGTCGTTTGTTTGCTTGTACGACAGTGTAGCAATGGGTTCTAGCCCCGTAAGTATCACAGAGGATCTGCTAGGCGGTCAGCGAGTTACTCTAATTCAATGTTCAGTACACATAGCGAGCATACCGTACCTGCCAAAATCAACGTCGCTGTACTCCTTCGTACTCCTCGGCCGGTGCAAACCTCGCAAACATCCTAAACGTCCGACTCTGCCTCCATTTAAAACTTTCGCTGTCCAAGTTATATTAAACATCTCGTCCAATGGAGATTCTCGAGTCGCTTTAACCCTGAGGCACACGCAGGGACGGAGGACGATGACGGAACGAACAAACCTCAGGCTGAAGTCACAACGGAACGGAGGTGTCGGTGTATAGGTCCGCTGGCGCTTCGGCTATCTCCGGGAGCTTTGTGGCGTTTTGTGCCTGGCGGAAGAGCTGGCTTCTATCTATTGCTCCGGTGGTCCTGTTTTGCACGGGCTTTTGAGGAAAGATTGGAAGGTCTGAAGATCTGAATACCAGTGGAATGAATTCAATGCAACCTTATTGCGTCGAACCATCTGTGCACTGGACTTGAGAATTAGTCACAGTCACGTGCTTTGGTGACTGCCGCGTACCAATACGTCACCCTTTGAATCGGCGTGCCCACGTCAATAAGTACCGCGACCTTGCAGACACCATGAACACCTGCCGCGTAACGAGAGTAAAATCGAAGTTATCCAGGAAGGTCAATATACGCCATCCAACCTGGACCAAGCCTCCAATGGCAACAAAACGCTCCGCACAATCCCAGGACGACGTCGAAGAGCCTACGTCGAAGAAACCTCGCACATCCTCCAAGCAGACAAAGGAAGAAGATGCGGAGATTTCTGAAGATGAAAGCGAGTGCGAACTTAATTGGTATCCACAGCGAGTGGAGAGTCCTTGGAAGTTTGGACCACATGTGTCGGCTGCGGGAGGAGTTGAGAACGCCGTTTTGAACGCTGCCAACATCGGGTGCGTATCTCATACTCCTCATTCTCTATATATGAACATGGACACGCTGATACGACTGTAGAACAGAGCAACCGCATTCGCCCTCTTCCTCAAACAACAACGCCAATGGACCTCCAAAGACCTCTCCGAGTCGTCCGTGAGGAAGTTCAAGCGGCGGATGGAGAAGCTCGGGTATGATGCGAAGGACGTGCTTCCTCATGGAAGTTATCTTGTGAACCTTGGAAATCCGGATGCGTGAGTGCCTATTCATACTGCTCAGCTGGTTGATGTGTTAGTGACATGGTGTGATATAGGGAGAAAAGAGAGAAGTCGTACAAATGCTTTCTTGACGACCTCAGGCGGTGCGAGCAGCTTGGTCTTCTTCTCTACAACTTCCAGTACGTCTCTCAACTCCTCCTATTTCTCTCCTACATCTTTGGCATCGTGACTAACGTCAAGGTAGTCCAGGCTCAACAGTAGGCCAAACTACCAAAGAAGCCTCCCTCTCACACGTCGCACCGCACAATGTATCAACCGCGCGCATAAGGAAACTGAGAGCGTGGTGATCGTCATTGAGAACATGGTATGCACAACCTTCTTCCTCCCCACCTCCCTCCTACTTCTTTTGTAAATTTACACTCAGTGGTGAACGTGCAAACAGGCAGGAGCAGGCAACGTCCTAGGCTCCAAATTCTCCGACATAGGAGCCATCATTCGAGAGGTGGAGGATAAGACGAGGGTCGGGGTTTGTCTTGATACGTGTCATATGTTCGCTGCGGTACGCTTCCCATCTCCATTCCCACTTTCCCCCATTCCCATTCGCTCCCCATCTCCATTCGCTCCCCATTTGCTTCGCCTGCCATCTATCATGAGCTTCAGTCGGGGATTTCAAGTTGTGGGTGTAAGGACTTATTTGTGGTGTAGGGATATGATATACGGACGAAAGATGGCTGGGAGTACGTCCCCTAACCACCTTCACTTATTCTCTTTGCTGACGAGCTTGCTTTAGTGCTATGAGTACGTACCCCCTTCCCCTTCCTTTCATTCTCGCCATCGAACATCTCTAACGTAAACTTATAACGGTACGCCACAGTGTCCGAATTCACCGCCGAAATAGGCCTCCAATACCTCCGCGGGATGCACATCAACGACTCGAAGGGGGAGCTGGGGGGTGGGAAGGATCGGCATGAGAATTTGGGGTTGTAAGCATCCTCCTCTCCTCTTCGTCTCGTTTCTCTTTCTTTCACTCCCATCCCTAGCTCCTCGTTTCTCTTTGTATTGCCTTGACCTCACTCACTCACTGACGTACTGACATACTGCGCAGAGGCCACCTAACCCTCCACACATTCTCACACATCCTCTCCGACGAAAGGACACAGGGTGTACCGCTTATTCTCGAGACGCCTGCGCATGACGGGAAAGGGAAGTCGCGTAACAAAAGTAAGGGGATGGAGGGGGAGGTGTGGAAGAAGGAAGTCGAAATCCTGGGGCGTCTTGCTGCCCTATCTCAACCTTCAAGTCTACCTCTGAGTGAGAGTCGGGACGCGTCAGACAAGGAAGAGAAGAGTGAGGAGTATGAGAAGCTCCTAGAGAAATGGACGGAGGAGATTAGGGGTGTTGTTGGGAGGTGTGGTGGGGGTGTGGTGAGCGACGCTGCTAAGAAGGGTGGGAAGGGAGTGAAGACAAAAGGTAAGAAGAAGCTAGATGGAGAGGAGGATGGAGAGGAGGACATGGGCTTGGGAGAGTGATGAGTGAGGTGTTGGGAACGGATGTCTTGTTTTTTGTATCTTGTGTGAGTGCCATCCTCTCCTTCCACCTTCTACTGCCGCTCTGAACCACTGACTGTATGCTATGCGTGGACGTAGACCTTACTTCTGGAGTCTAATGTCATCCATTCTACCAAGTTGGGCATATCATTTTGTATCATGTGAGTGCCAAACCGTCTTCTACCTGACTAACCAACCAACTGACTACATGCTATGCGTGTATGCAGACTTCACTTCCAGGAACCAGTCTAATGCCAGCCGTTAATCCATTATGCTATACAGGGACACCATCGTGAAAATTCTGAGGAGCTTTGTCACTGTCGCCGTCCCTAACCGTGCCAGACAGGTGTATGAAGAGCTCTTTGAGGGTTCGGGTCAGGGAGTGTTTGGTTGTGTGTATGCGTCTCTGACCGTCTCTCACAGGGTAGTCGTCGCTCATCTCTTCGTCCTTCTTTTTCAAGAAGACTTCCGTGTGGGGATGGCCAGCAATTCGCAATCTATGGACGTTGACAAGCGAGGATGTTGTCGAATAGGTGAGCTCCGAGCTCTGAGTGTCGAGAGGGGGTGTTATGTAAGTGTTAAGTTGCCCTTTTTCTCGTTCATATTGTCTAACGTTGAAGCTCCCGCCTGCGTCTCACTTTCAGGGTCCTTAACAGCGCTCTGTGCATACATCTTTGACAATTTCTTCCCTACGATGGTGGCTTACTATACTTCCTTATGTCCTCTTCTTTCCTAGATAGAATTTCCACGCGAGGATGGTCCGCGATCCGCTGACCACCACTGTCGGGCCCGCCCTCCGCACGTTTGCACATATCGTATCCGACTGGCGATCGGGAAATGCCCTCTCATTCTGAAGAAATCTGTGGATGAAGCCAGTATACGAAGCCGATGAGGTTGATGACGAGGAGAGGTCCGAGTTCTGAGCGTTAGGTAGACTGTTAAGTAAGTGTTAGGCCATCCTTCTCTCGTTAATTTTGTCTAACGATGAAGCTCCCGCCTGTGTCTCGTTTCTAGGGCTTCTTACCAGAGAGATGCTCGCTCCTACTGGCGTCAGAGACGTTGGGATTCTGCACCCGTTCAACAATACTACAGTAGACAAGTGGAAGATATGTCGTTCATGGTGCTATCGAAAGACACTATCGTGAAACCTTATGAAGGCCGCATCCACCCCCCTCCCCCCTCACTATGCGTAGCAGGGACAAGAAGAGCTCCCAAGGGATCCGCTGCGTTTCGTCTTTTGTGTTGGCTTACGACACTCCCTTATCTCGTTTTCTTCCCTGGACAGAACTTCAATGGGGAAGGTCACCGATTAGCTGCTCACTGCCGTCGGCAAGCTCACCCATCGCACGTTTGCGATGTTTGAGCGTTAAGTGGACTGTTAAGTAAGTGTTAGGCCGTCCTTGTCTCGTTCATTTGTATAGCGATGAAGCTCCCGCCTGCGTCTCACTTTTGGGAGCCTCAACAGCGAGATATTCCTTACAGCCATCGGAGAAGTCGGGCCTCTGTGCACGTCCGCTAATACGCAAGAATCTTGATGTGCTATTCATGAGTCTATCGAAAAACACTGTCATGAAACTTCATGAAAGCCCTCTCATCGCCCCTTAGTATACGCGGCAGGCATACGAAGAGGTCTCCCAAAATTCGGTCCGTCTCGTCTTTCGCTCTGCGCATGCATTTCTGACATTTTCTAGCAGGCGGTCTTGACTTGCTAGCACTATGGCGCGTCATCTCGCCTCGGAACTTGACGTTTACTTGCGGATGTCGCACGATGCATAATCCACGGCCGTCCCTGTGCTCGACGAACCTTGCCAAGAACGCTATTGGGTCACGGAAGTTGTCGTCCAGTTCGAGAGCGACGTAGGTTGCGTTGCACGTCTTAAATTCGAACGGGCAAGAATCAGAGTCAAGAATATCCTCTACACGATGCAAAGTTGTCTCCCACACCATTGGCAACACAACGTCCCGTACTTCCAAGTATGATGGGAAGTACTCCCGGGCCTCCTTGCTGAACCCCATCGTCGGGCCGAATCTTGCTTCACGCTCCGCTACCCAAGCGTCTCCCATTTGGCAAGCTACGTAGAATGCGGCAGATGCGGTGTCAAAGTCTCGGAACGAGACAGTCAAGTTGACGAGATCGACTGGAGTTGGGCTGGTGTATGTTGTGGTGAGTCGTCGTTCGTCGGTTTTTGTTGCCACCCATGGCCAAGGTTCTAATGGCATGAACTGCACTAGGACATGCGTGCTCTCCGTGGAGTGATAGTCGGATGTGAAAGCCATGCTCCATTGGTCAGGTGACACTGCGTTGACTTTTGGTGTCATGGCTTTCTGACGATTTTGATGTAAGTCCCAAGGGTATAGTGGGGCCCAGTGGCGAGGTTCAAGAGGTTTGATGTCGGAGGGCGTTTTATACTGTCATTGCTTCTCCTGAGGCGATGGGAGGGCGTGCTACTTGTGTGGCGCTGTACAGGATTATATGCGTTGTCGCCACATATGGGCACGAAAGTCTTACACCGCATACTTGACAGGTAAGCCACAGGATATATGTCTACTTGCACCAGAACATACTATATACTCACAACATGTAGGTCACAGTTATCGCATTGGGTATAATAGACTCGCCATGGAGACGCCACATCCAGCTTTGAACCGTACTGTGGCGCTGCGGCGATATCTTCGTTTCTGCGCGTTTTCTTTAGAGGTTTGAATGTGTACGTTAATACTGTGCTCTTAGACTTCACTGACATGTTATCGAAATAGATGGAGCTTCGATGGCCGAATGCAAGTGGCCAGACGGTGCTTGTCTTTGTGGAAAATAACGTCTGTCATTAAGATGCGCCCACAAGAACATTCAATCCCACGCCCAAGCGGCAGTCGCCTGCCCTCAGATCATGATCCCCATTCTACACGTGTATTCAACGTGTGCTGGTTAGTATATCTAGGTGGTCCGCGTCGTATACATACGTACGTCCCTTCGTCCACAAGTCCCACACCACCACAATGTCGACCTCGGCTACCTCGACGGCATTCCCCACTCCTGCTCTTCAAGTTGCTCTGGCCACTTCTGTGGCAAACGGGACATTTTCAGATACGGCGTACTACTTGTACTCTCAGCGCGGTCGCAATTGGAAGATAGGAAATCCCCGGGTAGTTTACGCGAACAGTGGGGTTATGAAGGCAGCGTCGCCAGATTTTCATAAGCGTATGTGCGTTGTTGCTCGTCACACTTCTTCTTATTGATCGTCCCCTCTTCGATTCGCGCAGACTTCAACGAAGAGTCCGCTGCGGGGCAGAAGATCGACCGTGAGACTGAAGATTATGGTTATGACTCAGACAGCGACATAGATGACTCGGAGGCCGAGGAAAGGGCTCTAGAGGCTCAAGGTTCATCGGACGGCGAAGCCTGGGATGACAAGAGCACTAGGAGTGCGCCCAGCCCAGCGCCCGCAGAAGATGATAACTCCTTGGCATCTGAGAAACTTGAACTTGCGGGCACTCGTTACAAGTACCGAGTTGTGATTCCTGATGTCGCCGCAAAAACGTGCGTTTTACGAGTCTGCTGAGAACTGGGTTATCAGCGTATATATAATCGTATATACTATTCTAGCTGGCAAGCCCTCGTGCACTTTATTTATACGGGCACCATCCATTTTGCACCGCTGAAGTCCCAAGGCCTTGAGCTTCGTAGGGAGGAACAAAATCAACACCGAGAGAAGACTCCGCATCTTCCTCCACTGTGTTCTCCTAAATCCGTTTATCGTCTTGCCGAGTTTGTAAGTAGACGTTAATCGGTGGCTATCAGTGCACTTATGCTATTTCCATGTGATCCCGGCTAGGTTGGTCTTGAGGAACTCAAACA
The DNA here is from genome assembly GCA_001986395.2 of Irpex lacteus. NCBI lineage: Eukaryota > Fungi > Basidiomycota > Agaricomycetes > Polyporales > Irpicaceae > Irpex > Irpex lacteus. The sequence goes on along the minus strand of MQVO02000004.1, from coordinate 103,407 downwards.
TCTCGCACAGAAAGACCTCAAGGCCAAGATAACCAAGGAGACCGTAGCGCGGGAGGTGTTCTCACGTTTCTCCTCCATGTAAGCGATCGTGTTTTCCGAGCCTCCAGTGTGCTTTACATATATCTCTTGTTTCAGGTATAGCGACATCCTGGATATGCAACTAGAGATTCTATACCAAGATTCCATGCTTGCAGATACGTTGCCTAAAGTGCTCAAGACTACTACGTCGATTGCTCAAGGAAACATGCCATACAGTGAGAAGGCGCTCGCGGCGTTACTGACGAAGCTCTCGACGTTCTTAAGTAGTCCTGCCGGGTTTGGTTTCGCACGTTCGAGCGACGCCAAGCAGGATGCACCTTGGGTGGAAGAGCATAGTAGCGGGCATGACAACAGCCAGCAGGTGTCCGTGAAGTAAGCACACGATTGGTCTCCCTTCGAGAATCTCATTTACTGAACCTGAAAACTATCAGCACCACTCCTTCGCAGCCACCGTATCCGACGCCCCTATCCACTGCGCCGAGCGAAACACCACCAATAGGCCAAGTACATGTCACCGCTGATATGCCTCAAGTACCCGCCGCCGAGGACGAAAGCGTCGCCATGGGCGGATTCTCGGCGAAGATGGCAAAGAAATTAGCGAGACGGAAGCACAGGAACATCGAAGAGGCCAAACCTGCTTCTGTATACTCGACTGACGCTACGTCATCGACCACTTTACCCACGACCATACCTCTGCCCGATCCAACGCTCGGTACGAGGTCACCTTGGGGTTTCTAAGGTGACGGTACAAAGTCTCGCTACCTGTGTTGAGTCCTACTCATTCGACTTTGTCATATAACCTTGAAAATTTCTGCTTACATACCGAACGCAAATGTAAGCTCTTCGAACCGAGTGTGTAACTATTGGATGATAAACGAGGACTGCTGTTGATACCCTTCAACTTTTGCACAACGCAATCAGGGTCTAATCGATCTGTCTCGATTCTTTCGCTCGTTTATGGGGAAGTAAACTCTCAGTTCTCTAATACTGGCATTTTTTGGTATAGCTTGGAGCACCGCAGGTAACCGTGATGGCCGTCTGCTTATATTAGAACCATGAAAATGTCAAATAGGCCGTATTCACCCGTATTCACATAACCGGAGGAGGCAGGCCACGACCTAGCCTGTGTTTGCCATTGTGGTATTCAGTGCGGGGCTTTGCGTTCAGGATGGTTCAAGTTGTGCAAGCAGCTACCTTATAGGCGTGGTCAATTCTTGCAATTTTCGCAGGAAACCGCTGCTTTTCAAGCCCGTCGAGGACCAGAATCGAGCACGCCTTATGCAATACCATCCATGACAGTGGCTCGTGTACGTGTCCCATCGTGATTCGTTGTATATAATGATGCTTATTGACCTTTCGTCATGTGTATGGCCACGTACTGCATGTAGTATAGCTACGGCAAAGTGTAGACCACAATCATCCACGACGGCGCCGCGCTTATATTTTGACGTGTATCTGAAGACGAGAATACCATACTGATGCAAGTCTATGGGATGTGGCGCTGTCCTCGTTTCACATCACTTCCCATGGAACGAATATAATTCTTGATAAAGACTATCCGAGGAGTTATAGTAGACAAAGACGATGCCGAAGTTGATATAGTATCTCATACTTTGGCATCGAGGTGGTGAGTTTCCATTCCGAAAATAACGGTGTTATCATTGTTCGCGTGCGGTCTGATCGAGGTTTCTGCGTTTACAGAAGCGTATAAACAGATGCTATGTACATCGTCAAAGCATCATGCTTTTATTCCCTTTGTGCAAGTCCTTTCCACCTGTCGACCACTGACAGTACATATAGATACCGACGGATCCAAGCAGCCACCCCTTTCGTATCCCAGCCTTCCACGTTACTCCAGCGGCCATGTCAACGTCAGCTAAGTCGCAACTGTTCCCTACCGCTGCTCTTCAGGTTGCCCTTGCGACTTCTGTCGCTGAAGCAACATTTGCGGACACAGCCTATTACTTGTATTCTCAGCGTGGACGAAATTGGAAGATAGGAAAGCCTCGTGTGGTCTACGCGAGTAGTAGGGTCATGAGGGCAGCAGGACCTCAATGTTGTAACCGTCAGTATACAAGCTTGCTCTTTCTGTTGTGCCGGCCCTCCACAATCTCTAATCATACTCGTTGCGGTAGATTTCAACGACGACTCTATGGCAGGCCAAAATATCGATGCTGAAACCGAAGATTACGACTATCAGTCAGACAGTGACATCGACGACTCTGAAGTTGAAGAATGTGCGCAACGCTGCACTCATTCGAGTAAGGAGTCTCGAAGTACGATGCGTAGTCGGGTGTTAGATCGCGAAAGTGCCGGGTCACCGGGACCAGCAAAGCTTGAGCTTGCGGGCTCGCAGTACAAGTATCACGTTGTTATTCCAGATGTCGCCGCCACAACGTACGTCGTTTAACATTTCTACTGGCGGGGTCGTCAATTGCTGATATATTGTAAGTGTAGCTGGCAAGCTCTCGTGCACTTCATCTACTCTGGAGAAATTTATTTTGCGCCTCTGAAGTCCCAAGGCCTCACACTTCGTGCCGCGGAACAAATTAAGCATCGAGAGAAACACCCACACCTTCCTCCGTTATGTTCTCCGAAATCGATTTATCGCCTTGCCGATTTCGTAAGTTGTTTTGCACCGTATTGATGCAAACACTCACTAATTTACTTCGACGAAAATTTAGGTTGGTATCGAGGAGCTCAAATTCTTGGCTCGAGAGGATCTCAAGACGAAGATCACTTCAGAAAGTGCCGCGAGAGAGATATTCTCGCGCTTTTCATCCATGTGAGTCATGTCGACCCCGGGGCACTTAATATTTCATTAATCACTTGAAGGTATGACGAGGTCCTAGACACAGAGCTAGAGATTCTGTATTCGGGTTCTATGCTCGCCGACACGCTACCGAAAGTTTTGAAATTAACTACGTCGATGGCCCGGGGAAACATGCCGTACAGCGAGAAGGCTCTGGCCATGCTGCTCACGAAACTTTCTACTTTGCTAGTCCAGCCACTTAAACCGCCACTTTCGCCTGCTCGAGGGCTAGATAACGAGATCGATTCCGAGCCTGATCGAGAGATAATAGTTAGGGTGTAAGTGGCCTTCTTCCCAGTTGTTCACGCCTTTATGAAACAAGTTGTTAACGACTTGACACGTGCAGTCTCTCTCCAATCGAGGATTTGCCGAAACCTTCAATTTCAGACATCCCAATACCATCAGCTGGTGACCCACCTTCTCCTTTGTGAGTTAAGCCTGGCAGTCGTCCAGAACCACCCACGTTTACAAACAAAAGTCTTAATCTTAGTAGCGAAGCTGCCACGGTGACGACAGTACCCACCAAGAGTACTGGGACCAAGAAGAACAAGAAAGCACAGCTAGAGTAAGGGTTGAAGAATTATTATCCACAACCCTTCCAAGTACTAATGTCACTCTTCCCGTTCAATATACAGCTCATGGTGGTAGCCTGTCCGTGTAACACGAGCTGGCCATTCTGGGCTCTTTCCGTAGCAGTCAGACCGTAATGTGTGATTATCGTATCATTACAACCTGGCATGAATTCATTTGATTAACCTCCGAGTCAGTCTCGACATCGACTCAGCAGGCGATGAGAACACAGCTCTCATTGACACTATCGACGCCACTGGCAGGGACAAGACAGGTACCTACCATCGCGCCGAAGCTCAAAAACAGCTATGGGGATTACTTATACTAGCTGTGGCTGCGAAGGTAGCGAACGCAGTTACCGTAGTAGAGTATGTACTACTCGATGCTGGACCTCATTCTTCTCTCAGGCTGGTGGATGGAACACAATATCTTACCCACTTTCGCGAATTCGCTGTAAACAAATGGATCGGATTAAGAGGCTTTTCTGAGTTCGAAATCCTCATATTATTGGCGTCACCGGTTACAAAAGCAGAAGTCGATGATGAATGAACAAACAGACGTACACAGTATTGTTTCCCAGGACGTCCATGAACGTGCATGAACCGTAACCAAGGCTGAAAGTAAGCACTTCGTTCTGTGTGCGTACGTCTGCGTTAACGTTGCCAAGCCAATCTTACGTGAAGATTGTACTCTCTGCCTTCATGATTCCTTGCAGCATGACCTCAAGCCAGGACTCTATCACTCGCGTGGGTTTGGCGCACTTACCGAACGAGCTCGTATGCATACTGTCCACGTACATGCCTGCTACCGACATCGTCCATCTCCTCCTAACATGCAAGGCAATGCACGCCTACATAGCTGAAGAAGCTATCTGGCGTCGCTTTTGCGTCAAGTATGGAGTCCCTGACCCAGACGATCTGTGCGGTAGCTCGTATTTCCAGGTCTATTCCTGTTTGCTTCATAAGTACGGTCCCCTCATTGGCCTATGGGCTGGCGATCTTCCTTTCTTTGGCTCCATAATCGAATTCCGCGTCGACCCTGCGATTCGCGCTATAGTCGGAGAGACCTGGATATTGTCGCCCACTCGCGAGCTTGAGGAAGACGAATCACAACCTCCCCTTCCGGAGTACGACTTATTCCTCTGTATTTCACTCCATGATAGAGAAGACTCACGGTCATCTACATCACCATCTTCGACGGAAGCCGTTCTCCGCTGGCGTATGGAGTACGGGCGTTCTGAAGAAATGTCCGTGCAGGACACAGCTCAGGGAGTATACCCAACTCTCCACATCTTATCTGAAACTAGGGAAGCGACATATCTCTATCACGCAATTTCCGTGGCTTCGCGCCTTTTCTGTTCACATCCTCCCTTTCCTGGGAGTTTACACGACGTCTGGTACGATAGTTGTCATGAACTTCCATGCATTGTCGTAGAATCATCACCAAAGCTCCATATCCTAAGCCCGGAATCATCACCTCTATCACGTGAAGGTGCTATGAATATAGCACTGTTCACAGCTGCTGGGCGCATCGGCAAGCCGAAAGCACTATGCATCAAATCCCCAACCCGCACAAGGACTGGACCAAGAGCTGTTCTCCCTAGTGACATACATCATCTCAACGACAATATCACAGATCTCAGAAACTGGCATACAGACCCGTCTGCTAGCGGTATCAAGTGTACCGAGACGAGATATTACCCTCTTCGCCGCCCCATCTACAAGCTCGACACTTGAGGGAGCAGCCGTCAAAGCGGCGGGATACGATCTCTGAATTGAGCTCCCAGCTTTGTTATATTAGACTTGAAACAACCAATATAGCAGAGTAACACTACCTTTTACATGATTACAGTACCCTAACACAGACCGTGTACAATGTCACAGTACAGCTGAGTATTCGAAGATAGCACTGGCAGGAATCGAACCCGCAGCCTTCAAGTTGTCGCGATCGTCGAGTGCATCGAAACTGGAGCGCGCCTGAGTTTGAATAGTTTCTGTGGCTGGGTTCACTCGCTTTCTTGTGAGCGTGAGTGCTCACTTAAGGGCTGTTTTCTCTCCTGGGTAGTACAACAATAGAATAGGGACGTAGTAAGGCTAGGCTTACCTGAGCTTTTACTCAGAATGGTACAGTCGCTGTGCTTGCAAAAATCAGTTTGTGTTTGTAGTTGAATAAGCGCCAGAATACAAAACTGGTAAAAGGGATAAGAACAGACGGTAACAAATTGCTTACCGCAATGTAGTCTGATCAATTTCCCACACTTTGGGGACATGAACGTCACATCTCGCGACGCCCAAAACGCCAGCCCGCACAATAAAACGACTCTTCATTCTTCAGAGATCGTAACTACTGGCTCAGAGTCCAGCCCTGCCAGATTTGAAGGAATATGGTTGGGAGACTACGATGGGCATGGGACAGAAGTGCTTTGGCTAACTTACGACGATGCATCGAATACTGTCAGTGCGTGGAAACTCACGGGAGACATTAATGTCCCAAGAGGCGTTGTTTCCTGGGCGATCCTTTTCGACGAAGAACGGGACTTAAATCGCACAGCAAGAACTTTTCGAGGATGGGGAACTACATGTGGCCTCGGGTTTGTGTGCGTGTCTTCTATATTTCAGTGCCGAGTAGTTATTAATGCATGCTTTGCAGTGAAGGACTTCAAAACAAGACTGAGACGATCGTCAGCATACTTGGTCTAGACGATATCGGTATTGAGTGGACCAGTCTCGTGCCGGGGTTCGTGTCGAGGTATCGCCGATACCCTGGTCGGGATCCCGCCTCTGAGGTTGAAGTGTTTGAATTCCGGCACGGAGCCAGGGATTGAGCCAGGGATCATCGGAGTGATGCATCATGCATCATGGTCTGTCCACTTTGTATGAATGAACGATCCTTAGCTATAGTATGGCTATACTTCACTCGACGTCTCAGGGTATTGTTCAACGCTGAAAAACGCGAAGGCTTTTCACTTCCGATCGCTCAGTTGGTAGCACCACTGGCACACAAGCCTTTTCTCATGCATCCGAACTACGTAATATCCTCAGAGCAAGCGGAATCATGTTCTAGTGGAAGGCGTTTCTCTCACGACCCGAATAGGGTTATTTACTGCGGAGGAAGATTGAGTACCGAGGTCGTGAGTTTCCGTTCTAATTATGATCTTGTTCGCTTACGTTCTGATAGTGACCCCGTGCCCCCATAGAATTGTACAGCCAAACGTCATATACATCGAGAACGAATCACGCTTACGGCACCTGGTGTCTTGTGACCAGTACATATATCTGGGGTTCGAGCGACAGGTACTGCGTCCTTTTGAATCCTGGTCCCCATCTAGGCGATCGCGACTATGGCGACATCGGCTACCTCGAAGGTATTCCCCACCTCTGCTCTTCAGGCTGCCCTTGCGACTTGTGCCGATGAAGGAACATTCGCGGACACAGGATATTACTTGTATTCTCAGCGTGTACGAAATCTCAAGATAGGAAAGCCTCGCGTAGTCTACGCGAATAGCGAAGTCATGAAAGCAGCCGCGCCGCACTTTCTTAATCGTCAGTACACAAATATCATCTTTTTTCCGCTATGCTGGTCCTATACGAGCTTTTCTCATAACGTGACTGTCATAGATTTCAACGACGAGTCTAGAGTCGGGCAGCAGATCGATGTCGTATCCGAAGATTATGATTATGAATCCGACAGTGACATCGATGACTTTGAAGCTGAAGGCCAAGTGTCGCCCGGAAGACGGTATAGCCTTACGGACCATAATGACTATCACGACGACTCGGAAGACGACGACAACAACAATTATAGGGATACGCACAACCTACCACTGTTTGGAAATAGCTCTGAGAAATCAAGAAAGCTTCGGCTCGTGGGATCGCAGTACAGGTACCGCGTTGTTATCCCAAATATTGCCGCTACCACGTACGTAGTAAAACATCCACTGTGGCACTGCGGTTATCGACTTACTTGACCTATGTATCGCTGTAGCTGGCGAGCTCTCGTACACTTTATCTATACAGGGAAAATCTATTTTGCGACACTGAAGTCTCAAGGTCTCGCACTCTATGTCGCGGAACAGGTTAAGCATCGACATAAGAACCCGCGCCTTCCTCCGCTATGTTCCCCGAAGTCGATTTATCGCCTCGCCGATATCGTAAGTAGTACTACTTTACCTGTATAAACATCATGATTGATGCAATTGTTATGGGCGAACAAACTAGATTGGCATTCAAGAACTGAAGCTTCTAGCAATGAAAGATATCAAAAGGAAGATTACTGTAGAAACCATAGGAAGAGAAACATTTTCACGATTCTCCTCCATGTCAGTCGCCTTCGGTATAGTCTGAATGCTATCTCAATATTGTGACACAGGTACAGCGATATCCTAGACATGGAACTTGAGATGCTCTATACGAACGCGACGTTTGCAAATGTACTACCAAAAGTACTCGAAATCACCACGTCGATATCCCAGGGAAACCGGTCGTACGGCCAGAAGGCATTGCCCGCCTTGCTCACGACGCTCTCGACACTTCTAGCAGAACGGCCACCCATCACCTCACCTTTGCTTTCGTCCGATTTTTGCTCAATGTCACCGATCACTTCATATACCGAGATCGACTATGAGTCTCCGTCTACGCCGTAAGATATTTTCTTCAAAGGGGACCGCTTTTATGACCAAAGTGAACTGAAAGACTTCAAAAATCTCTAGTGCCCCTCCAATCGAGTATCCACCGGAATCTGAATCCGCAGACTCATTCACCAAAGCCAACGAACCAACTTCAAACCCGTACAAATCAGGTATAAGCTCTGCATTCCCCTACGCTACTGGACCCGCGCCAAAGACCCATCAGTCTTTAGTATCACGTTTAAACGCACAGGCGCGTGAGTTTTCGCTTGCTTCTACCTGCCTCTAGAGTAGGTCTATATCCCAGATACTTTGGCATAACTTTCTTCAAATTTACTTATGGTGCCCTAAGACTGGCTATATTCAGTATCTGACCCATACCATACAAACGTACTATTCAGAGCACACCGGACACCGGCGCACGGACTGAGTCAGCCGGCAACGTGCTGCGACTCCTGATAGTGGAGTCTGAGCGAAGGAACGTTGCGATCCTTGACAAAGCTAACAAAGCCATCCGTAGTCTGTGCCACTGGTTCGGCATGGGCATTTGGCGGCTAGGATATGGGTTGCAAAGGAGACAAAGGAGACAAAGGCTGGCACATGTCTTATATGAACTCGGGTGTTCCGTGTAGTATGAATCCGTTTGTTCGCTCTAAGTCTATTCTTCAACATGGCCACATTCGCGAGCTCCAAGATATACCCACGTTATTCCCTGCAGCTTGCGCTTGCTAAGTCTATCACAGAAGGAACGCTTGCCGATACAGCTTTTCGCCTCTATTCTCGACGACAGCAGAACTGGAGGGTCGGAGAGCAGCGCGTCGTATACGGGAGTAGCGTTGTTCTCAAACATCTTGGTCCGACTGTTTCTCGTTGTACGTATGCTAATGGATGCTGGACGTATTTTTGACTGAAAGCAGGTATACACAGATTTCACGCCCGAATTCAGTGCGGCTGGCCAAGAGGATGTCGGAGAGACCGATGACTACGACTATCTGTCGGACAGTGATCTCGATGAGTATGAGGCCATTAAGGAACCAGACGAGCCGGAGAGTGAAGCAGAAAGCGCTGATATTGACCCTGAGGCATACAAAGACGCACAAGAGACTGAGAGTTCGCAAGCATTGGAGGAGGATGTTCCTACGGAAACCGACGAACCTTTTCGAATGGAGGACAAGGAATCAAAATGCAAGTACCGCATTATGATCCCAGACATCGCTGCTAATACGTAAGTTTGTGGAGCTTGAGACTGTTTACATGCAAGAGCTCACATACCCTGACGGAATTCATGGCTGACATAGATGGCAAGCCTTTGTTTACTTCATCTACACGGGGCACATCCATTTTGCACCACTTGAATCCGAGGGCAAGGACTTTCGTCGCGCGGAACAAGCTAAGCATAAGGAGAAGAATCCGTCGCTGCCGCCGTTATGTTCTCCAAAGTCGATCTATCGCGTAGCACATCATGTGAGTTCCAACCCGTAACTTTTCCCGCCAATAAACTGACCGCGGCGCACTCTAGTTCGATATAGCTGAGTTGAAAGAGCTAGCACGGAAGGATCTCATGTCGAAAGTAACGCCGAAAACCGTCGCGAAGGAGATATTTTCTAAGTTTTCATCTATGTGAGTATGCTCTCCGCTTTGCGAGTTGACAATTTCATAATAACGTGGTCTAGGTATGAGGATATTCTGCACGCGCAGCTACAATTCCTCTATACCGATGACACGATGGCAACAGCACTACCTGACCTGCTCAAGATAGTCAAAAGAATCACAACGATGGGCATGCGACATACAGATAAAGCACTAATTTCTTTGATGATAAAGCTTTCGACTCTCCTAAACGGTGCCCCAGCACGAACTATTGGGTCTTCGAATGCGCCTTCTGCTAGCGTACCAACTGCGACGCGAGACCATGACCAGCTCAGCGATGGGAAGACGGCTGGTAAGGTCCTTCAGAAAGGCCTTGTTGCGACGACAGCTCTGAATATTGCATATACGAAGCTTGAAAGCATGAGTGAGCAGACTGAAATGGTGAGTGGAATATCATGCATTGCAGGTGGTGAATAAACGAACGGGAGCATTAACCATACCGTGGTGCAGTACTAGGGACTAAAAGCCCATCAATTGCCATTCCATGTGTTGTTGTCCATGTTCTTTCGCTGGCAGTCACGCAGGTACCGCGGATTCCATGTGCTAGTAAAACCGACAAATAGCTTTCTCGTGTTTCCTGCTCGTTATAATACAGTCCATACGTCAGTACTAATACAAAGAGCGAGTAACGCCTGACTATTGTAATGAATAGCCATGTTTGTCACCACTACCGCTCTTCGTATCGACTTGGATAGGGACAACAGCAGTCTCACCAACGTCGATCACTCCAAACCCGCCTTCGTCCATCCAATCACCTATACCACCGTCCTTTTCCTTCTCAGCTACAAGTTCTGCGACGGGCTCCAACGCTTCCATATCAGAGCCAGCAAACGTCGCAAAATGCATGCCGAAAGAGTGGCGCGAGCGTATGTCCTTATGTAACGCAAGTGCATGCTGAGGGGAAGCGTGAAGACCGTCGAGAAGCTCAGTTGAGACGAGCTGAAGAAGCATGAAGAGCAGTTAGTCAGTACGGGAGACGGAAAGGACAGTGCGGGACTAACACGAAGCCCAATAGCAGATATCCATGCGAGAGAGCCGCCTCGCCATATTGGTATCATCGAGACGTCAAAGGGGCCATATCGTTCACCGATTTCTACGGAGTTTATATTGAGTGGCTGATGCAAACCGACCAAAAGCGCGTTACTTACCTGCAAACGCTGGACATGGGCCATTCTGGGTCATGTAGCCCGTGTCACTGCCGAGGCGTTTGAGTACAACATATATGTGTTTCCAAAATATTCACGTACCCAGCATGATACACAGTAGCGGACGAGTCCCTGTACTCCTGCTTTACGACCCAACTCGACCATAACGAGGTCCGTTGGTCGAACAGATGACGTCCTACATACTATGAGTTATGAGGAGTAGATATGTGTTCATAAGTACGCACCACTTCCATGCTGTGCAGGCGTACACACAAATTTAACTGCAGGGTGGCGCTCCGATATTCGCAGGTCGACGCTGTCATGCCAGTCCAGCTCAACGATTTGGTCTGAAGGTATCCCGCCAGACTTAAACCAAGATTCGTGCCCTAAAGGTGCGAGGAATATAACATCCTCTCCCTTCATTTTGTAAATGCTCTCGATGGTAGGCCAGTCCAGATGGTCATAACTATGGCCCGTCATTTCTCAAAGGTGCAAAATCGATGCTGTGCACAACTTACTGATTGTGGCTGGTAACGACGAATTGAAAGTCAGGGAGGTCTTCGAGCTTACACGGAGGAGGTAGTCTACGTCGAGGGCCTGTGTATTGATTGGGTGAGGCACGGTCAGACCAGATAGGATCGAATAAGATTCGGACTGGCTCGAACGCGCCAACCTTCGGCAGCTGGACGAGAAATCCCTAGAGAATAGGACGGAGAAAGTGAGAGCGCGTATCAGCTAGAGTGTGCGTGAGCGTACTGCGTGTCCAACCCATGTCACTTTGATCACTCCCTCGTCGCTGATGTCCCTCCCAAAGTCAGGCGTCACAACTTGAACTTGCTTGACATGACCTCGTTGCTCTTCCACACGTTTTGCCAGGGCAAGTGGGAACTGAGAGAGAACCTGCTTGGAGGCAAGTAACGACTTCACTTCCCAGGGATTCTGAAAGGCGGTCGCAGAGTCGTTGGCATGATGCGCAGGTGGCAAGTTGTCAGGGATATCCATGGTTTCTTTCACTTCGATGATTGGTCAAGCACTTCAGTTCTGAGCATTGCAGAACGTTGTCAACTTTCCAAGATGTACTTCGTCCAGACTTAAGGAGAATGGGAGAAATAGAATGAAGCTAGTGGAGGCTGCATGTCAAGCGCGAGGCTGAGTGGAGGTTTGTTGGCGGTTAACCAAGGATAATGAACTTGACGTCATATCGAACCGGCGACAAACCCGGCGACTCAAGCTTGGAGATAGGAGGTAACAACTTCGTCCTTACCCATCTATACTGCTTACTGGTAAGTATCCTTGATTGCTGGTTTGACGATGTGATGTAGCTATATAAGTTGCCTGACTATCTACAATTAAACTGCTCTTTTGTAGCCTGAGACACGATGGTCTCAGCGGGTGCGGAGGATCTTCCCAATGAGCTTATATGCACAATCTGCTCCTATTTGCCCGCTGTCGACGTCGTGCATTTCCTCTCGACATGCAAGACGTTGCATGCGTTTATGGCTGAAGAAACTATCTGGAGGAACCTCTGCGCTGCCTATGGCGTATACGACCCCACCGAACTGAACGGACGCACGTTCTTTGACGTCTACTCTGGACTCCTCCATGTATATGGACCCCTCCTCGGGCTCTGGGCTAGCGATGCTCCTTACCTAGGATGCATCTTAGAGTTCCGCCTTGATGCAGGAGTCAAGGGTATCCTCGGTGAGCGGTGGTGTACAGGCACGCGAAGCCCCTTCCAGGCTCCTCCAGTTCTCCCAACCTACCACGGACTGCTATCAATCTCTCTTCCTTCCGCTAGACTGAATGCACCACTTAGAACCTCTCGTCAAGAAGAGGTTGATATTCGGTGGAACTCTGAGGAGACAGATCATGAAACAGGCGTCGCAGAGACCGTTTTGCGTCCTCTCATAGAATCAGACGGTACCCCTACATTAACCCTCAAAGTACTCTCGCCAACCGACGCAAGCAGCTATGTCCTAAGCAACACCTCCCACTCGATGCTGCCGGATTTCCCCTCCGACTCGTTTACGGCGTGGTACGACCTTGGTCGTGAGCTACCTCGTTTGCCCCTCGAGCCGTCCCCAGCCGTATATACCGGCTCTCTGGACGAAGCTGTTGGCTTCTTCAAAGATCCTGACTGGGACGATGAGATTGGCGGGCCAAACCCAACTGCCTCTGCTATGATCACTGCGAAGGGGCGGCATATTAAACCAGCAGCCTTTCATATACACCATCGTAGCTTGGTGGGAAACGAGGGGAGAGACAGTCGCTTTCCGGGTCCATTTCTAGGCAGCGCGTGGCTGGCGTTTGTCAGCAACCTGAACGTTCACAAACCCAGTCCATTCAACGCGCGGCTCTATCCTCTGCGGTCAGAATACAGAGTCGGTCAAGATCCAGCCGACCAGCACTGGGATCCCGCAAGTCTTGAGGGCCTGTGGTTAGGCAGCTACGGTATACACGGGACTGAGGTTCTATGGTTCTCTTACGACGCGGGAGAGAGCGTCATCACCGCCCTGAAGCTCACTGGCGACTATAACGTTCCGCGCGGTGCTGCATCGTTCGCCATAGATCTAAAGGAGAAGATCGACATGACGCAGCAAGTGCAGCCAGATGGTTACATAGGGATACCGTTGCATCGAGTGTACCGAAGCCAGGGAATTGTCTCCGCATTTGGATTTGCGTTAGTTACTTCCTATCACATACCTTTTGCCCGCGCTGATCCCTCTATAGTGACGAAAACCGAAAGGTGGTTCAAAATGTGGCGATCGTTATTGGTCCTGATGAAATTGGAATAGAGTGGCTGCGTCTATTACCTGGAGTTGTCGTCAGGTATCGACGTTGCCCTCGTCGTGATCCAGCCACAGAGGAAGAGATGTCTCCATATTGCCGCAGAGCCGTGGTAGATGCACTGTAGTCTATTCACGGCACAATTTAATATGTACATTAGGTTCGCACTGGCACACTGGCGCATGAATATTACTTGAATGCTGAGCACTGCAGATACTAGATACAGGTTCGCCGGCCCTTCCAAGGAGAGTCACTCAGAATACTCAAGTACCCGCTCACAGCTCTACCTAGTATATAAATAGAGAACGTGCTGCAGGTGTGGTTATTGTGCCAGGAGTGAGCTCAAGCCAAGATTACAGTAAATAATGGAGGCAAATGGCCAAGGGAGCCTGAGTGCCGTGCAGTGGGACACATCAATGTCTCCTGTCACGGCACCGTTGGCGCCACCATTTTGATGGCGAGTGGTTGTTTTGAACACAACCGTGACTATAAACGACTTCGACTTCGTTCTTATTCATCTCCTACCAGTACGTGTCTCTAATTGTCACTTTGAGACGTTATTAGGCCCCTACATAAGTGAACTGACTGTCTACAATCAACTCGCTTAGGCTGGTACTTTTCAGAGATGGACCCAGCAGGCCCCGAAGACCTGCCGAACGAGCTCGTATGCACAATCTGCACGTACCTGCCGGCTGTCGACGTTGTGCGTTTTCTCTCAACCTGCAAGACGCTGCATGCGTTCATGGCTGAAGAAACTATTTGGAGGCACTTCTGCGCTACCTATGACGTGCATGACCCTACTGAACTCAATGGCCGCACGTTTTTCGAGGTCTATTCAAGGCTTCTGCATGCCTACGGTCCCCTCATCGGATTATGGGCTAGCGACACTCCCTACCAAGGAGGTATAATAGAGTTTCGTTTTGACGCAGGACTTAAGGCCATCCTCGGTGAGCGTTGGATTACAGTCACTCGAAGACGAGGCACGGCCCCTCCAGCTCCTCCAACATACCAGGCACTGGTATCGATATCTCTTCCTTCTCAGGACGTTTTCAAAGCTGTATCTTTGCGTCCGGGAGGGGTTGACATTCTCTGGGCTTGTGAGGAGTTGGATCCTGAAAGAGGTGGCATGAAGATCGTTTTGCGGCGTCTGACAAAATCAGACGGTACTCCTACAAAGACCCTCAAACGAATATCGCCCACAAATGCAGGCATGTATGTCCTGAGTGGTAGATCCTATTTTTTGCTCCCAGATTTCCCTTCCGACTTGAGCGACGGGTGGTACGAGCCTACTCGCGAGCTCCCCCGCTTGCCTCTCCAACCATCCCCAGTCGCTTACTCAGGCCCTCTGGATGACGCTGTGGCATGGTTCAGAAAACATGACTGGGAGGACCCGGAGGAAGATAATTACGACTTTGCAAGGGATTCCACTGTACTCGCTGTTGCAAAGAGCATGAAGCCTGCAGCATTGTATATACACCTGCACGACGCGATGGCTGATCAAAGGAGCCCCAGCCGCTTTCCGGGGCCATTAAGACACAACACGCATATGTTTTTGGTCAGACACTCAGGGATTCGGTGGGACAGTATTATCGTAGGCGCACGTATATATCCGCTACGGTCCCGATATACAACTGGCCAAAATCCCACGGACGAGCACTGGAATCCTGCGAGCCTCGAGGGCCTTTGGCTAGGCAACTACGGTAGTCATGGCTCTGAGTTCCTATGGCTATCTCACGACGAGGAAGCGCAAATTGTCAAAGCATTGAAGGTTACTGGGGATTATCACGTTCCGAGGGGTGCTATATCTTGGACCATCGATGTAAGCGAGAAGATCGACACGGCACAACAAGCACAGTCGGATGGTTATATCGGCGTGCCATTGCACAGAGTGTACCGAAGCCAGGGTACTAGATCAGCATTCGGATTTATGTCAGTTATCTCTCACTATACGGCTCTTGTCCTGACTTATTATATGGCCACTCAGGGAAGAAGACCGAGATACTGTCCAAAATATAGCGGTCATCATTAGTCGCGATGAGATTGGAATAGAGTGGATGGGGATCGAACCTGGCGTTGTCGTCAGATATCGCCGCTGCCCACGTCGCAATCCTGCAGAGGAAGAAGAGATACGTCCATGGTGCCGCAGGGCTGTGATAGGTGCGTTGTAGTGCATTCAAAGCGCATGTACTGTGTGGGGTCCCGTATGCTACGTATATACGTTAGTAGTGGCTATCACGGCGCCCTGATCTAAGTATGTCTGTAAGTATATCTAACTACAATGAAATCTACTTGCAAAACTGATGAAGGTCAGCAGCCCTCACATCGACGTTGAATGCACTACATATTCAACAACATGGCTATACAAATGGACATCGTACGAGCAGTATTTGCGTGGCTGTGACGGAGCGGACCCGAGTGGTTCTGCAAGTCTGGGAATTTAAGACTGAGCACGAAGCGGGCAAACGTTTACGGTCGGCTTGTGGGAAGTTGTCTGGTTCACCCCTTTTACAGCAGCCATGTTTGAGCTCAAGTCCTCTGACGAATGGGGAATGTGGCCACCACGATGCAATTCGAACTCAGAAAGAACGCCGAAAGCTCGATAACAAATCCGCTCCAAGAAAGTTCCAGCTGAGTTTAAACACACTATCTGGCGGATATCGCCGTTACAATGTTCACAAACAGATAAGTACGAGGATGTAAGCAAGAGTGTTCAGTACTTCCACTAACAGACTTTCATGTACGTGAGTTCACACTTTCAACCAGAACAACACTAAACTGGATGAACTTCTAGCTGCATTCGTCACGAGATGTCCAACACATTCTCGAGTTCGATCCCCGCGGTCGCAAGTCTTACGGACTTGCCAAACGAGCTTGTATGCATGCTCTCTACGTACATGCCTGCCACAGATATCGTTCAGCTCCTCTCAAGCTGCAAGGCGATGCACATTTATATGTCCGAAGAAGCTATCTGGCGCCGGTTCTGCATTCACTATGGTGTTCACGACCCAAGTGATCTAGGCAGCGGCTCGTACTTCGAAATCTATTCTGTGCTGCTACACAAGTACGGTCCTCTCATTGGACTATGGGCTGGCGACCTCCCCTTCTTGGGCTCTATCATCGAGTTTCGGGTCGATGCGAGAGCTCGGGCGATAGTTGGAGAGACCTGGATACTGCTACCTACTTCCGACGCATGGGTACTAGACTCTACTGACAAGAGACGGCCTCCGCTCCCAGAGTACGACTTATTCCTCTCGATTTCACTGCCGTCAGGCGAATCTTCAAAGGCGTCTCTCCCGAAGAAAGCCAGTCTTTCGTGGCGTATGGATGACGGGGATACCGAAGAGATGTCTGTGGTAACAAATGCGTCGCACTTTCCAACGCTACGGGTCTTATCTGAGATCAAAGCAGCGACGTACTTACGTTGCCAAGATCCTCTTCTTCCAGACGGCTTCTGTCTACACCCTCTCTTCCCACAAGACGTAGACGATGCATGGTACGACGCTTCTCGAGAGCTGCCTCGTATCGGAATGGAGCCATCACCACAGCCCCTCGCATCAACTCCAGGGTTATCGTCGCTATTGAGCGAAGGCTCTTTCGCTGAGGCATTGTTCACAGCTGGAGGGGACATCGCTAGGCCAAAAGCGCTGTGTATCAATCCTCCCACCGATGCAACGACCAGCTCAAAAGCCTTACTCCCGAGTGACAGGCATCAAATACAAGGGGCGATCGCAGACCTTAGAGACCGGGACACCGAACCATCTCCCAATGGTGTCGCATGCAGTGTAACGCGATACTACCCTCTTTCGTCTACTCCGACGATAGAGTTGTCTCCAACGGACGCTGAGTGGTCGCCAGCGAGTCTCGACGGGATCTGGCTTGGAGATTATAGCGGGTACGGGACGGAAGTACTCTGGCTGAGCTACAACAGTGCATCGGAGACGATAAACGCGTGGAAGATTACCGGCGATACCAACGTTCCACGAGGATTCGTTTCGTGGAACATTCACTGCGGCGTAGAGCTGAATCTGCACGATCCCCAGATCCGAGCTCCCTTTGGCAGACTTGAACCTGCAAGGCTCTATCGCGGCACAGGGACGATATCTGTCTTCGGCTTCATGTGCGTATTTCTCTTTGTCTACCAGTGCGGCTATTTCTAACGCAGATTGCAGCGCGAATCGCAGGCATTTCATTGATGCTGTTGCAGGAATAATTGGCTCAAATGATATCGCTATAGAATGGCATGGCCTCATGCACGGTTTTGTTTGCAGATATCGTCGTTATGTGGGCCGGAACCCTGCTACTGAAGTCCAGATATCAGAGTTCGTACGCAAAGCCAGAGAATCAGATTGAATTTGTACTAGACTTCCGTACGCTGTTTGTCTGTCGTATTTGTCGTAATAAATATAGATCGATAGCAAATGTGACACTTCATTAGTTGAATCGAGCAGCGTGAAAGGGTTTTCCGTGTTTACTCCAATGTCGGCGGCGGTCTCCCACTGCCCACAATAATCCGCACACCTAGACTCGTCACGTCATCAACTGTCAGAAAGATTGTCGCAGGACCGGGAGGGTAGATGCGCCCATTGGGAGGCGTTGTGAACGTCAGAGACTTGCGGTCTTTAGACACACTAGACTCTAAAAAGACGAGACGTGCGCTAGAGTGAAATGCGTGCGAGGAGAAGCCGAGGTCCATCAACGAAACTGTAAAACGAGGCCATAAGACGTGAGCACGGTACGCCAGTCAGCAATTAATCCATGAGTACTGACCTTGGATGGTAGATCCGTTCAGGTTACTTGGGATGGTGATGGGCACGGTCACAGTCTCCCCGAAAGGCATCTTGGCCGGAAGACTAGCAATAGTCGGCCTCTCCACAAACATAAACGGCGGGTCTAATGTCTCCACCCTAAACTCAGTCGGGAACGTCACGCCTGGCCCAGGAAGCGTCGTGTTCCTATTCGGATTGCTTCCCGCTATGAAGAAGTTGCCCTGCGGAGTCAAAGTCACACTTGAATGGTACAGTCTCGGGATACCAGAGGTCGGCATGCCCGCGTTGCTGATACGCCTTCCTAGGGGCAAGGAAGGTGTGTACAGCGAGGGAGTGAGCGCAGGGTGATCGGCGTTGGATTGGCCTACTGGGTCACGAACTGCAGAAGTACCCGCAAACCCGCTCTGCGCGCCACTGATGATGAGAATTTGTCCATTGGGGAGGTGGAGAAGTTCGGGCATGGTACGCCCCTCGAGCATGTGTTCAACTTCCCAGCCTTTTTTGATACCCTCGGGAGTGAGCTGGATACGACTGCACTGTGACGTTGCAGGCATTTGCGAGGAGAGGTTTTCTGGCTGGATGGCTGGATCGACGGCTTGACCACCGCATACGAGTACTTCGGGCGTGTAGTCTGGAGGGGAGAGGGGGAGTAGAATGGCGGAGCCGTCGATGGGGTTCGTGACGTGGACACCGTTGGGTATGTCTGGTAGAGTTGTTTCGGTCTTCTTTTCGATGTCGTATATGATGGATTGGTTGCTGGCAACAATGAATATGCGACCATCGGGCAAGGCAAAACCGCTGTGAAGCAATATTAGAGTCAACATAACTGAAAGTAGATTTAAGCTACTTACCGAGGAAACAGGTTAGCAGGGAGGCTTCGCTCGAGAAAGGGGGAAGGTCGAACGCCACCAGCGTCTTTGCTTGGGAAGAACTCGAAGGAATTTTCGGGCTGAATATTGTAAAATACTGAGTTCACTTGGGAGCCTATAAACGTTACAGTAAGCGATAAATATACGACGTCTGTCTTCCGGAACATCATGTTTACCTCCCATTATCATCAGACTTCCGTCAAAGACGCGAACGGACGACGGGTACCAGCGAGCTGCAGCCAAATGCACAGTGGCCGGATCTTCAAAAAGGGCACATCCTTCGCCATTGGGAGAATCACAAGGTTCGAAGATACGCAGGGCGTTGTTTCCAGGTTCGATGTCTGGGTTTCCTTCGAAGCCTCTTGGGTCACCACCAATACTGACCTAAACCGACAGGGTCAGCTTAAAGGTAAGCGAAGATAAACCGGCATACCATGGTTCCGTTGCTGAGCAAGGCTCCGCTGGCGCAGAAGGTATTGGTGAGAACGTCGAGGGGTCGAACAGTGCTTGTCTCGAGATCCCATATTGCTCCCCAAGCTGAGTGGTTATTGATCTGGAGGGGGTCATCGCTCGCACCTGAATACAAAAGTCAATCGACGACAAGGGTTAAAGCAAAGTATCTGCTGTATACTCACGATCAAAGATCACGACCAGAGAAGGAGAGACTACTATGGCTTCGAGGGCCAGAACACCTGAGGTGATGTTCTTCACATCGAAACGCCATTGAGGGGCTGACGGCGCCGCGAGGGACGAAGTGGCCAGTACGCTTGAAAGGAGAATGGGATAGAACCGCATCGCGAGCGAGTGCGGGGTAAAGCTGTGGCAAGGGCTGTAAAGTGGTGAAAGCTTAAGTACATACGCGTATTGGTGTCACGGATCGTGAACAGTCCGCTTTAGCACTGCGTGCTCGCACCCTACACGGCGGTGAAGTGCTGTGAGACAGACGTGAGTACTAGATGTGGTGGTACTAATACATCTTTGATCATGGAGCTACCTAATTGAATAGATACGTTAGTACGCTGAGACCAAAAAGCAACCCCTTGACTGAGTAATACATAGTGACACCCACGATGCGTGGAAGTGATCATGTCGACGAAGGTGTTTTATACGGCAGTGGGAACTGGTTTGTAAGATTAGGAACTAACGTCCGTCCAAGTGAATGCGTTACCAGCTCGTTGGTCTCGAGCAACGTTGGTCCACACTATGCACATGGCACGGTACTTACTGTTACTGGCGGTGTGTGGTGCAGAGTCGAAACACACCGTGTATGTAGTAGGCAGTGAGAGGTTAAAACCTGGAAGATGTTCGTGACAACGTAGAATAAGTAATTGGCGTCGGAGGTCCACGTAACTGACTCACAACATGCATAACTGAAGAATTCGAGTTCGCTCGTTCGACGTTCAACATGAACTTTGAAACCTTCGACCCTGCCAGTGAATCCGTTCAGCGTTATACTGGGCGTCTGCATCACGTGCAGCTCTCCCACGATGGGGCATGTGACACTGTTGATCATGAGTTTCCCCTCTTGTCCTCCAACCGTCACAACCTCCGTCACAGCCCCCAGGCCGCCCACCTACGATAGTCACAACCCGGTCACGACATAACTGTACCCATCTCAGCGTCGGGGCCACTCCAGTCGAGCGGAGAGTGTACCTCTCACCACGCGCAATTTAATCCAATTTTTCTCATCAGTGAACGTATGGACGGTACCCCTATGTCGACTCCAGGATCGACACGGAAACGCGCGAGGGAGAACGAGACAGAGAGCCAGAGACATAAGCGGGAGAAGGCCGCTGAACGACAGAGAAGGAAGAGAGAGAGGGATCGACAAGCTGGCCTCAACAATTTATTGATGTCCCAGGTTCAGCAGCAACAACAACAACCACCGCCGATCCAACAACCACCTCCCCCGCCGGAAGACCTTACGAATACGATTAGTGCCCCGGCGGTATTCCATACTCAGGATCCAGACAAGGACGAGCAGCTCTCGCCTGACGAGGCCGCCAAGCGCGAACGAGTAAGGTCAGCCGCACGAGAACGACAAAGGAAGCATCGGGCGTTGGTAAAGCAGAAGAAACTGCGAGAGCTTGGGCTGGACATGGGGAACGAGTTGCTACCAAACATGGACGAGGTGCAATATAGGTTAAACGGGGATGGGCAGTACCAGCCGATGCTGCAGGAGCTGCAGCAGCATGCGCAACACCATCCACAACAGCATATGCACGAACCGCCGTTTCCGCAAGGCCAACCTCTAGGTGGCCAGACGTTTGCTTCAACTCTACTACTCTCATTCTCCTGTGCGCCGCTACTCAAGGCACACCTCCTACGAACGCTCAACATGAGCAATGAGGAGCTCGCGTCGTTAGAGCCAATAATTGCGCAGGCATGGGATCATTGGGACCAACAGGTGAGTATCTATGTATGCGGCCACACTCAATGTATGATATTAACTAAGTGTATGCGCATCTTACAGCGGCGAATGCACTTTGCGCAACATCCAAATAACGCACCGAAGCCCCCTGAGAGCCAACCAGTCCAAGAGGCTTCTGTCTCTGCGCCTTTCAATGGCATTCCTCCCCCTCCTCATCACTCCTACGTTCACGATCCGACGCAAGGTTCGCCAAACGACTTTCGCGCTAGGTTCCATCGGTCGCTAGTCGCTCCCGTACCGCCATTTCGGACAGGGGTCATGAGCACGGAGCCTCAGCAGCCTGTCATGCCGTCGTCGTCTGCGCCGGTCCAGGCTCAGAATCCTAATGCCGCTTCTGGTGGTGAACCGATGGACACTACGAATGCAAATTTGGATCCGCAGCTTGGGCAGGCGAGGGACGAAGCTGTTGGCGTCGCGAAGCAGTTGGAGAGGTCGTGAAAGTGTCGGGGATCAGAAGAGAAAGAAGCTGGGCGAGTGTCGTGCTGTTAGTTGTGAGTTTCCTTACGGTCGTGCGAGTGTATCAGTCCATCCTCATCCATTTTCCTTATTGTTGCATGCATTCTTTCGCTTCGCCTTTCCAAGTCATAGTGTATATGTTGTCGTGAGCTCCTCTTGGACGTGTTCACTTGTAGTCTCAGTAGTGCATTAACTGTTATTCATGATCGTTATCCGGGTCAATGCTGGACTGGTTTGCAAGTACGCCACGGAAGAACGGGACAATCGTAAGTTGAGAATCAGTTTCTGATCGGAGTGAGGTGAGTAGTCTCCGTCGGATGCTGCCGTGCATACAATGCTTACTTGCTCCACAGCTCCTCAGGTCCTCCTGTAGTTCGTCCCGAACAGCCCTGTCTCATAGACCGTCGGCACCGACAGTGCGAAGTGCTGTGACCGCAAAATCCTCGATGATAGTAGGGTCCCACATCGAGAGCAGAACTCATGGGGTCAAGAGCGTTCCCACTCATACTGGTGAGTTTCATGGACGTAGCACTCGTTAGCTTGTAAGAATGAACATTTCAGTTCCTTAGGCGATCTTCTCTCCCTCAATAGATGGATACACGTGTATCTGTGATGTTTCTCCTCTTCTGCTTTTCTGATCCGTTGGCTACCCTCCTCAGGATGTCTCCGCGTACATGTGCTGCTACCGGCATGTTGTGTATCCCAAAAGGTGGCCCACGGACGAACCTGATTACTCGTAAGCGGCCGCCATAACGTATGTCTACTTGATCGGTTTGCTCAGATTTCGTCTTTTAGATGTGCTGTGTTGAATGCACTGCACCCGCTTTGCTGTGAACGGTGTGTGTTCCACAGTATTCGAATCCTTTGATTCCTATCGCAGGCATGCTAACCGGCTACAACTTGGAGTCTCACCAGGTACAGCTATATGCGTCGATCGTCGGTCCGTATTCCCTGTGCGGCTGTGCGTGCGACCCTGAACCTAATACACCTTTACCCCACATACACTACTTACGAACATAGATCAATGACGAACTTCCATCGCAGGTATATCGGGCAAGAACACGACGAAACTCAGGATATAGCATCGCAATGCACCTTCCATCAACCTCACACAGGGCGCACAGTATGTCATAGGATGTCATACCGCAGTGCCTCCGCTCTCAAAGCCCGCGTCGACCATTCATTGACTCTCAGCAACGTGGCAACACAGGCACCGCTTTTAGGTTCCAACCCCGATAACGTCGAGGTGAAGAACACGACGAGCATGCACGATGATGTAACAGAATCTCAGCTGCCCCTCATCTGGGGATCTGAATGTGTGGGTAAGTATTGTGCGCTCCCTGTTATCAGCGTTGACCATCGTACCCGCCAGGAACTCCCGCGCGCTCTACATATACCACGGCTTCAACCATAAGCCACTGAACATTCCCCCTTCTTCATATACAGGGAGGAATACCTCGGGAGCATGGGACTCGCAGCAGAAGTTTACGCCGAGCAGCTTCTTTCCAAGGCTCACGGCCTACCTCTCTGGATTCCTGAACCATCCAAGTTCGGCGAGGTCCTCATCGGCGATGTTGGCTACGTTTACGACGGCTCGTTCTATCGATTGTTCAACGTTACCGTTCCTCACGACCATCCTGCAAACCAGCGAGGTGTTCCTGAGGGGTTCGAAGTGTTGGAATATGATCCGTGCTTGTTGCATAGGGTAGATCAGTATCTGGATGCGGGAGTTATTTGCAGCAAGAGCGTGAAGAGGGCAGACGTCTCTGCCAGCGGTGGGAGGTGTGTCCCGGTCGTCTTTCCTTGGTATTGGAACTGATAATCCTGGATGCAATGAAGCAACACGATCAACGCTGGGATAGGCTACCGCTTCTCCTGTGCGCATGACCAGGGCGCACTCCTCATCCTCAAATCTCCCGCGTCTCAGGAAGTCATTCATCCAAACCGCGCGTTTCGCGATTACATGCGAGCTCACCACGATTCTTGGCACGACTTCGTTCGTCAACGTGGATTGGATATCCAACCTGAACAAATCATTCTCGTGAGAGGGTGGGTGAAAACCAGCGAGTGGGCTGTCGCAGCGTTTACGGACTCGGAGAAGAACCACGAAGTCAATTTCGAAGCGGACGCGGGACCGTTCGCGAAAGCCTCGTTCTCGGTGTCATATTCGAGCGCGGTTTCAATGTCTGTGGAGCACAGGACGGGTCCCGCCAAGCATGTAAAAGAGCCGCAAGCCTTTGCCGACGCAGATCCTGACCTGCCCCAGGACCAATGCGTCTTCTTGTCCTACTATGAAATCAAGTCTCGTGGTTTCTGGGCGAAAAAGAAGATCAGGGCTGCCGCTGAGCCTCGAGATGGACGTAAAGACGACTCTCCGAATGCTGATGGAACAGTGGAGCCTGATTCCGATGGGTCCAGCGACGATTCTGACATCGACGAGGATAGGCCGCGACCAAAGGTGTGTTAGGGTCCAGAAGTTGCTCATGTGTGTTCCTCGCTAATACCAAAGATGTCAGTTTGTTGACTCCCTCAGTCCAGTACTCGACTACATCCTCGAGGTTTGTTAAGTCATCCTGAAGTTGACGTTTGCTAAAGCACCCACGACTCTAGAACTCCGACGCAAAAGCAGCGATTGCCTCAGATGACGATGTTCGTCGGATGCTACCTGTATGCGTGTCACCTCTTGAACATGATTATAATCGCTAAATTTCACATCCGTAGGACGATTCGTGGCCTGAGGATGTCTCCGCTTTCCTGAAGATCAATAAACCGCATATCACCGTGGACGCTAGTATGAGTACGTGCTTTGTACTTGGTTATCCCCATACTGAGCCAGTCACTTGCAGCTGGATATCTCGAACGAGACACAAAGCCATCGGATTGTGCTGACATGGATGGTCCCGATCAGCAGCTACCAAAGTCTCGCGAAATGAAGCCCGACGGTTCAGCTCCCTACGTACCTCCGGAGGTAGCCATATCATCCATGGATGCGAAGGTTCTGAACGCGGCAGTGGTAATGCCGACGCCCCAGGGCAAGGGTGGAGACCCTCCACAAGAAGGTGAAGATGAACGCCAGACACCTGTCGTTCTGCCAGAGCCGACACCTAGTCCTCCGACGACTCCAACTCATGAGGCGCCACGACCCCCTCGACTACGCTTGCGTATCCCAGTGTGGACTGTACCGCCAAAGGTGTTATTAGTCGACGACGATGTCGTGTGTCGTCGATTGAGCAGCAAATTCTTGCAAGTCTTCGGGTGCTTCATCGACGTTGCGGTGGATGGTGTTGGGGCTGTGAATAAAATGAACTTGGAGAAATACGATCTTGTCTTGATGGTGAGTCTGCGGTTGAAGGGATGTATCAAAAGGGCTGATATGTGTCCAGGATATCGTCATGCCGAAGTTGGACGGGGTCTCCGCGACTTCACTCATACGGCAGTTCGACCATCTGACACCTATCATCTCCATGACGAGCAACTCAAAGCCAAACGAAGTCGTGAAGTACTACTCGTCTGGGATGAACGATATTCTGCCAAAACCGTTCACCAAGGACGACCTTCTTCAGAAACTCGAGGTTCGTCACAAAGAGTACTCTTAATTAGTATTACGTTCTGACGTTTCGTGTAGAAGCACCTCATACACCTGAGAGCTGCCCAGGAGCAGTTCCGAAGGTACTCGCGATCACCGAGCGATAATTCATCCCCTTTGATTGGTAACGCAGATCAGCTGGCAGCATTACATGCATCAATGGCGTCTGCTGTTTACCAGGAGGAAGATCCACTCAGACCACTGAAACGTTCTTTGGAAACGGATCCTGCACCTGAGGATGCCCACCCTACGAAGAGAAGAAGGTCAGAAACATCTGCCTAGCTGGCCTCTGAGAATTATGTTCAGCTGTTTCCCGAACCTGTTTCACCACCTCATCACTTTAACGCATTCTAATATTCGAAGTTCTTCAATTCCGACAACATATCATGAATCGACATGGTTAGGTATGCGTTTCTCACTACGGACAAGATAGAATAGTCATACGCGTATGTACAGACCGTAATAATACACCGTGCGTGTCACAAATAATCTAGCAAATGACTGCCCATAGGAACTTCTAGAAGATTGCCATGAATACTGTTGGTCGCTCGTTGACTTAACCACGAAGATAGGTCCCACCACGGACAACGCACGTGGATGAACAACATGAAGGCCACAGAGACCATGAGTTCCCGCCTGTAGCAGGCGTGAGTACTCAACGCCCATGAAATAGGAGTAAAACAAGGTCTCATAAGAACTAGCTGTCTTACGATTTCGTATGTACCTTGACGGTTCGCTCATACACGTTAGGTTCCGACGTACATTCTTCCAACTCACAACCTTAGATAGTCCTAACGTTATTCTATTGAAGTAGCATTTAGTATACACAAGTCCCATAACGTGTAGCACTCCATAGCTCCGTAAATCTGGCCAGACACGCTATACTTTTTGCTACTCTTTGACCAAGATCAACCGCCAGCGTTGGCGACCCAGGAACTTGTCCTTGTAAAGTTGCATTAGCAACAATCGCTCCGGCGCAGGGCACGGCTCCGTGTGTTCTTCAGTTCTTATCGCACCATCTGCTGGAAGTCTGACATCGCCAGGGTTCTAAGTCCAAGATACGTCGCCATAGCACGGTCACCACCATTATCAGAGTCAGTGTTACCGCTCTCAAAGTACTGGCGAGCACAATACTCACTGCCCAAGCTCGCCTGAAGGTCTCCTCGAGCTTGATGGCCAGTTTGCGCTTCGAATAGGGCCTCATCTTCCCGTCTTGAACACGGTCCGCTACCCGCATGCCCCACTCCCACTCTTCATCACTAGATGGAACCTATATTCCGCGTCGTATGCGTACATGGAATGAATAAAAAGAGCGACAGCGAGCAACTTGCGTGATTATAATAGTACTCACTACGAAACGCACACGGATATTCCATCCATCGCCGTCTCGGTAGACCTCCTTAGCTTTGAAGAGATTTATAACGTCATCGTAAGAGTCGTCATCGTCCAACTCGAAGGAGCGAGGATGATCGAGGATGTCGATAAATCTGATGCCCTCATGATGTCCTCCGTACTCGGGGAACTTGCGGGTGAACCGTATGGTGAGAGGAAAAGGTGACATGGATATGGATATGGAGTGTGTTAAAGGGTATTCACGGATGAGCGAATAAGAGGATGAGTGAGTGAGAGGTGTATGGGTATGACGAACACCCGAAGCTTCTGCCATTTATACTCCGGGATATTGGAAGGGAGAGGAGGATCGCTTCCCTACGTGCCTCGAGTAGCGATTCTCATCGTGGAAACGCCACAGTATCCCATGCACTGCAAACCAGCGAGCCAGTGTGTATAAGCCATTCTTGGTAAGATACACGACAGATACTGACTACGCCACACACCAGTATCGCGTACAAAGTCCAATCTAGTACTGCCTGAGCGTCCCCGGCCAAGTGTTCGTGACGAGTAGCTGGTGGTGAATACCACTTTGGGATGAGAGAGCGACGCCGCAGAGGATGCTGCGGTAAAATGCGGTGTTGTGTTATGTGTTGTGTTGTATTCGTACTTGGCCGTGGTGGCACACCTTGTTCTGCAATGTCTAGTGACGCCTCCGAGCCGTAGGAAGTGAAGCCAAGGTGCACCACGGGTCATGCGATGCGGCATTTATCTATCGAACCGCTAGAAAGTATTTGGACATCGTGCTCTGCATCTTTGCCAGTACTGAAGACTTACCAGGGCCTTGAGCTTACCGAGCAGCTGAGGCCGCCTCCCGTCGTTCTGCGAGTCCAGTGTGACTGAGTCAGTAGTAAGTATAGCTTAGCAACCGAGAATCCTTGATATCTGTCTTGCGAGTAGCGTTCGTATGTTTTACGCAAGAGGCGAATGGTCATGAGACATTCGCCACCTGTGCAAAGCGTTCGAGTGGCGAGTGGCAAGCTTGGGCGATATCGACGAACTCCGATCCGAGGTGGGCATGTCTGATGATCCGATGTTTTGATCCGCATGTGTAACGACTCATTCAACCACCAACAATCCTACCATCCCAGCCGCATTCCAACATTCGAAGCTCTTCCAACAACCACAAATCCCTTGTCACGAATCGATATGGATAGGTATACGTTTCTCACTACGGGCAAAATAGAATAGCCTGAGTAATACACGTATGTACAGACTGTAATAATATAGCATGCTCACCACAAATAGTCCATTCAGAGGAATGCTCAGATAAATATCGTCGATCAGTAACTCAATCACGTAGATAGGCCGCAGCATGGACAGCAGCACGAGCATGGACAACACGAAGGCCCGCATCCGACAGTAAGCAGCCAAGTCGGTATGACACCAAAGGCGATCCCACCCGCCACGACCCCGATAATCAGCGCCTTCAAATTGATCTTCTTCTTTCCTTTGCCTTGTTTAGCCTCGTCAGCGAGTATCGTCCTGTCCATGGCGGCGGCGCTCAATACAGCAACTCGAAGGCTGTCGGGTAGCTCGGTCGACTGGGCGAGTTGACGATAGTTGACGTTTGAGGGCAGTGTACCGTGCACAAGGTAGAATGTTTCGATCCCTGAGAGATCCCATTCTGGTACGGCTTCTTCAGCCGCGAGGAATGAAGCGGGATATTCTTGGGAAAGAACAAAGCACGATGCATTCCCCTTGGTTGAGCTGAAGAGCAATGGGCGTGTCTCGTTCAACGATCCCGTACTCCACCTCACGGAGTTTGGTGGCCCGCTCAGAAGACTTCGATTTCGGCCTTGGCTAATGAGTTGAACGCCAGCTTTGGTTTCGACGTCAGCAAGAACTCTATATGCCGTTGGTAATGTTTCGAAATCTTCTGCGCCTGCTAGGTCACACTTCCGGGTTACGGACGAATGAGGGATCGATGACAGGGCCAAGATGGAGTTGTCGTGAATGATACGAAGAGTGCTTGGTGTGTCGACTGTCAAAGAATCGTTAGTGTTATCAAGATGTGTGACCTCACGTTGGGTACTTACGAATCTTAAAGGATATGTCTGTGAATTTAGAAAGCGAAATAGTAGCGGTTAAGTTCGGACATCCGCTGTTGACTTGAAAGAATCCTGCCGTTTCGTTCATACCAGTATTATTCCTACGTTGAGAGTATAAGCAAACACGACGCAGTACCGTGACGGCTTGCATTCCAACCGCTCACCATCCAAATATGTCTACTGTTGGTTCCAACTGCGTACCCACGTTTGCCAAGTTAACAGAGGTAGACGTATTCCCGACATTCTAAGTGTACGACACCCATCAGCAACATGTTGCAGGGTACTATATACCGGAAATACCGGACGATGTACCTTTAGAGGAAATCCATAGGTGAAGTTTACAGCAGATAAAGCTTGGATGTTGAAGTCGAACTGCATGGAGATTTCTGCACTAAACTCAAACAGTCCAGGTATCTGTGGTTGAGAAAAGACATTGAGTAAGAGGAGGCATGCGCCCAAAGGCCTCTGTCAGGGACGTACCTTGTATGTAGGACAGATTGATGTGGCGGGTGCGCTGAGTTCAAAGAATGGCATTAGCACGATTTACTCTCACTTCAAACATACGTCGAGCAATCTGAATACTGACATATATGTCCCGTTATGAAACCCTGTGTCGCTAACAGCGACCTCTATAGCTGACTCATGCCCGCCGAGGCCGGCCGCAGAGAGCTTCTCGGTATAGTTCAGGACGCCATGTTGGATCGTGAATGACGACACGGAAGAGTTATCAAGATCGATAGCAAGATCCAATGTTATCGCAGCGTTCGTGATGTTTTGAGGATTAGTGCAGTTTCTGCAGGTCATGCTGAAGCCTTGCGTTTGTGACCTACTAGGAAAAGGTGTGAGCGCAAAGCAGAAAGTCATGGAGTCACAGACTTACAACTTAGGATCATCTATAGCGAGTGGGCGAAGAGCCTCTGTGGTACGATATTCATACTGGACACGCATCCATCGTGCCATCTCTGCCAGCTTTATCGGCTCGACAGCCAGCAAGATGCTGTTTGAGCTACCTATTGTCTTCTGGTTGGACTCAGACGACAACGAGACAGAGTCAACCCTAACATACGTCTTGTGTCAAGTTAAAGAATGCATGAATGGCATCGAAACACTGACCTCCACGCATGATACTCTTGTTCTCGGTCAACAGACAGCACAGTCGGGTCAAGATCAGAGTTGGTTTCAGACCAACATGCCAACTCAGAAGTAAGTAGAACGAATGTCCCGCGATCCATCCAACCGTCCCGTGCAAGGCGAAAGGAATCTTCATTTGCAAATGTGACGTTCATGATGCTGGCGTTGGTTCCAGGAATGGCAGTCGTGGTGCACGATATGTGTGAGCTGTCTGGAAAAAGCCGTTTGACATGGTCGAGAGAGAGAATCGATCGTCCCGGCTGTGCAACGAAGGTGGTCGTGGCGTTTGCAGAGCCTGGGAAACGCGAGCAACGAGACACGAGAGAAACAGTCAGTTGCAAGTAGGATGTGCTTGTAGGTATCTAGAGGAAGTTTGCGCCTACCAAGTACATAGTCGAGTGTGAGGCTGTCTCTTGGCGCAAAGTCTTGCGATGTCAAACTTGAGCCACCGACCTCAAAATGGGGAGTAGCTGCCTCTAGCGTCGATGCGTAGTTTGCTAGTATGTTTATCGCATCGCCGGAAGTGACGAGAAACATAACTATAAGGAGCAGGAGTAGTCGCATGAGTCGAAGAGATGTATGCATGATTTCGTAGGGAATGAAGGACTTACACATAACTCCATGGCCGTGAGCGAGCTTTTATACTCTCCAGTCAGTGTTGTGAGAGGATGGCGTCTAGTGGACGATACTTGGTGGCGATGGGGACCACGCTGAAGACACGTTCATTGTCAATGCGTAAGAAAATGAGTCCTGCTCTGAAGCTGAATTCATGGACAGACACGAATGGGTGAAGAATACCGAGCTTTGTCGTTCATAAATCAGCAAATACACGCTAGTTGCTACTGCAGATGCTTGCGTACCTCGGTATATCTTGAGTTCGCGTGAACAGAAAGGCAGGGAAGCCTGATATCGCCGTGAAACAAGCTTCGAGATCAGGAAATCGGACATGCCCAACCAGACCATGTACGTCGTGGTGATCATTCGAACCATAGATTTACACAGCAGCTTACGGCCACCTGGCAGTGACTGGCCATGTATCTGACCTAGCGGTACGCACGTGTGAGTCTAGTTATAATGTCGAGATGTAGATGCTTACAGTTAAGTATTGCATGCTCAATGGCAGTGCTCAGTCAGGAGCTTTATGCAGAGTACTGAGTCTGTGAATGATTAACGTCTTACGTGCACGTTTCGAGCAGCTCAACCTGGCCACATGAACGACTCGAAGAAGAACGTTGAGATATGTGCTGGCAGTGTCGAAGAGAGACTGTCTACTCCGAGATGTACGGAGTGGCCATGATTGGATCGGTAATACCCGATAATAGAGTGAGACGCCAAGAAGACCGTCTTCGAAGTTGTTCGCGCCGACTACTCGTACATATGTAGCTTGCACACCCTTATACTTTATGCTACCCGGGGCCACGCCCAAATCGCACAACTTATACTTTAACTCTACATTGAGATTATATGTAGCGAGTAACAATAGAAATCGGCATTCGTAACCTGCGTAGTGACTTGAAGAAAACATAGAAAATCCTTAGCCCTTTCGTTTCCAGTCCGATTAAGTACTACTAGTAGGGCATCTACAATCCTGCCGCACCCTACCTCACCCTACCTCACCCCGCCTTACTCCCTCATGTGCAAGACCAATCGCCAATATTCCGGATTCGGAGATGGATCCACGCGTAGTGCCACCAGGTCGAACTGTCCAGGATCAATGTACTGACCCGCCTAAGTACGATATAGTTGGCCGTAACCCCACCGTCATCATCGTGATATACACTGAGTAGCGAAACACTCGCCTTCTTAGCCCTCTTACGGAAAGACGACACGAGACTAATCGCCAGCATGCGCTTCGTGGGGTACACTGGACGGGAGGCCCCTCTGTGAGTGTAGGTGGGTACGCGTACGTCCCATGTCCATTCCAAGTCGTCTTTGTCAGGAATCGCCTGCACGTATCAGTGTATTTATTTGGTGGTGTCGGCGCATACATATGAAGAAACATGACGTTAATTGTGAACAACGAGCAATCGACCAGTTCTTAAAACTCACTCTACAGATCACAGGAATGTAGTAGTTATCATCGTCGAACCAAACGTTCCAAGAGTTAAACAGATACGCCACGGCTTCCTTAGAGCCTCCATCGTCCAACCAGAAGCTCTTCGGGTAAAGACAAATGTCGGTGAGTCTGATGCCGTGATAACATCTGCCGCCGGAAGTGAAGTGTATGGGGTCCAGACGTGTCAATGAAGCTGAGGACGTGTGGTAAGACATTGAAAAAGATGAGAGGACGAGAGAGTGAGAGGTGTATGGATATGACGAACATTCGCATCTTCTGCTATTTATACTCGATGGGTCTTGGGGAGGGAAGAGGGGATTTCTTCGCTACGAGTCTCAAGTGGTAATGCTCATCGTAGAAACGCCGCCGTGTCCCATACACTACAATTCAGCGAACCAGTGCACATTTTACACCCTTGGACATATTAGTCAAGGTGCGCCACGAATGGTTGTTACGCCACGCACCAGTATCTCGTGCAAAGTCCAATCCAGTACTACTCAACCGCCACAGGTCAAGTGTGCGTGGCTAGTGCTTTGTCGTGGATACCACTTTTGGATGTACGAGAGACACTGCGGAGCGCATTGAGTGCAATGCGGTGTAGTGTTATATTTGTACTCTGTCGTGGTAGCACTTCCTATTCTGTGACATCAAGACGATCATCTGACGACGTGGCGAAGAAAGTACTGTACAGCGATGAAACGCCACATATCATGTCGTATGTCTCTACTACGCTACTGAGGAATGGGTAAGGGCCATTCTCTGCGCAGGAGGTGGGTAGTAATGAGAGACCCGCCACCTATGTAGAACGTCCTAGTGTTCGTAAAGCACCGCGTTTTTGACAAGCAGACAGTGGTCATACCAGAAGTTTCATCCGGGAAATGAATGGCGTCGGAATTCGACGCATGGTATGGGTAGTACAGTACTATGCCCACCGCATACGGTGCAAGTTGAGTCTCAAGAAGTTGACGAAGGAGTCGCGACGTTGGTGGCGAGTGGCAAGAGCGATATTGACGAGCCGCGATCCGAGGCGGGCATGATGATCCGCAACTTTGATCCGCCTAAGTGGCGTAGAGCTGAGTGAGTCTCTCAACGACCACCGCTGACATGTGCACACGAACTGAAATGTTCAAAACTCAGGTCAATTCAAAGGCAAGTACTCAAACGTGGAATGACATGGATCATTGGTCAACAAGATATATACAGATATGTAACAGCGCATGAGTCTTTAGAAATAGCGATCACCCGCAAACCGGGCTCGTCCTTTCCGTACCATCTTAACTTCCTGATCAGTGAGTGTCCCTTTCTTGAGAGGCACATCGGCCACAACCACAACACTCTTGATGGCATTCTCGTCCTCTCCGTACTGAGCCTCCGGATAACCACGACAATGTCTGCGACTGTGCAGTGTGTTCTCCAGCTGAGCAACCGCGAGCTGGAAGCCTTTCTGGCCTTTCAACGCCGCATGGTACCCGTCGTCAAACTCTGGCTCCGGCTTGAAAACAGGCTCTAGCTCCGCCTCGGATCGCGTGCCAGCCAAGGTGATCAGTCGGTGCTCCCTGGGAACGACGTATGGCAGCCAGAACTGGGTCCACCACGGTTCTTGATACCTGGCATTCACGTTGACCATGGCGAAGTCCGTGATATTATCACAATCTCGTATGCGATGGACGGCGTAGTCCCAGTATGCGGGCAGCCAGCCGGCGTATTCCCACCCTGTGATAGCGACGACGTCCCCTTTCGCGTTCACGATGATGTTGTCCGTGGTGAGGTTGCCGTGAGAGAAGCAGAGCGGGAACTCCCAGGGCTTCCACACTTTGAGGTGGTGGCGGTGGTTCAACGTCATGCCAGGCATGGAACTGATAGTGAGGTGATCGTCGGTCTGCGAGCTGGAAGACCCAATTTGGAGATCACACAGTCTCAGTGCATAATGGAACATAAGCGGTGTATAGACCATGTCCATGTCTTCAAGCTTGACGACAGCAGAAAGTCGCTGTGGTACTTTGATCGGCTTGCCATCGACAGTCCGTACGAGTTCGTCAAGTCCAAATGCCTCAGGAGCCGGTGCAGCGTGCAATTCCTCGATAATATCCCTCAAGCGTTGTGCAATCTTCAAGAATGCTTCAGGGCGCAACACAAAGCTCCACGGCGAATTATCCAAACGCGGACAGCCAGGAAGGACCTTTGTCAGAGGAGCCCACCCCGGACGATCGAGGGGTGTTTCGACGGCGTAGGCTTTGATTTCGCCATCTTTTTGTTTCTCCCACCGCATTCCATAGTATGGAATTGGTACCCCACGGCAGTACGTTCTGACGAAATTGAGAGTAGCGGCGAGACCAAGGTCTATCTCTTTGGACGGGGGTTGTGTGTTCTCCATGGCAAGTTCTGATGCGAGTGAAGGCGATCTTGGGGTATTGATACGCTGAGTGAGTGTGAAGCGATGTTGGCGATAGATGAGCGGTGTGTTGGAGAAGGGGCTGCGAAATCTAGCTTGTATATATCGCAGGAGAGGGGCTGTGGCGTGCAGGCCATAGCAATGCGGCCGTAGCCTCATATCGATGTGGCCACAGCTTCACACCAATGCTGTGCGCAAGTGAGTAGGCCAGTGAGTCTGTAATGCACACGGACAACAAGAACAAGAACTCGCCACTTACGCGTCGATCCAAGTATCGAACGGATACCCGCCACATTGACCAGTAGTCGTGGCCGCGTACTGACTGTCGCATAGTCTGAGCTGCACATATGCATCTCGCCCAACGGTCCTTCGCGGGATGTAGCGTGCGATGTTTGTCTATGCTAGGCCGATGTGGCCATAACGGTAGCTTTATGGTAGCGATGCTATGAACGTGTAAGTGAGTGAGTAGACCCACACATTGCACAGCATGAACCAGTACTGCTGGCTCTTGGAAACTAAGTACATAGCACTCGTACACTCAAACAAGCTGTTTTTGCTTCTTGTTCTCCCGTACCAGCGGTCGAGATCGAAAGCGCCAGCGGGTCCAGACAAACCTGGGGCTTTGTGTGTGGCGTACTCAGATGATTAAAGTAAAATGACCGTGACTGAACGAGAGACGTCTGGTATTCATGCTATTTGCAGAGTTCGTGATGTTGATGAGTTCAAAGTTTCGATTAACAACCACCACACACCGACGCATTACACATCCTATCCTACACTCCCCTCCTCTCCTCCAGTAGAGTTAAGAGCATTCTAAATCACAGAGACCACCCACAACCACCTCCTCTCCCCACCCACAACTAATACAAAACCTTACTCAACCGCTGCACAGAGTTCAACAGCACATCTCCCTGCCTCACCACAGTCTCATACTGCGCGTTCTTGATCGCGGGCCGGTTGGTCTCTACTACTCCGTTCACTTTGTCGATGGTGCAGTGGAGACGGGAGGAGGCTATGAAGCGGGATAGTTCGCTATTGTAGAGCGTTAGCGAGTTAGCGATCAGTGGTTAAATCCTGGGTAGGAAGGGGCAGGGAAGACTCACTTATCAACAAACTCAATGCTAACCCCAAACGACCTCGCCAACGAGTCCAGCGTCAAGCTTCGATACGACTGGAGGAGCTGGTTGTATGCGAGGATACGCATCTCGCGGACGTAGAAGCGCGCGTGGGGGGAGAGGAGGCGGGAGGGGAGGAGGAAGGTTTGTTCGAGGGTTGCTAGAGGGGTGAAGTGGGTTAGTTAATGGCTGGAAAGGGAAGTGGGAAGGGGAAAGGAGAGGGAGAGAGGAAGGACGTACCGAGGGCGACGAAGAACTTGTCGTAGTGCGAGTCGTAGAGGTTTTTGATGAGGTCTGCGAAGGTGGGTAGTTCGGGGAGGACTTGGTTCACTTCCGGTGCTCCGATCAACTGTTCCCCGCATAATCAGCCGTTTCGTTATATATGAAAGGTGAGCGCAAGGCATGTAACGCACCTTCTTCTTCAAATCCGGCCGGTTGAGAGTCAATACGTTCGAGATGATGGTGTATGCTACAAAGTCGTTGTACGACACGAGCTCCGTAGCTGTAAAGGTGGAGAGCGCGTCGAGCAGGAGCTCGCCTCCGCGTTTGAACTGTCGGATGGAGAGGAGGTGGAGGCCTCGGTACACTTTGAGTCGGTTCCTCCGGTCCCAATCGCCACCCTTCTCAACCAGCCTACAATAACACCGTGAAAGTCAGCGAAAGATTCAGCAGAGAAGAACAAACCACGCACTCCTCCGCCTTAGCCATATTCTCCGAAATAAACTTATGATCGCTAAAAAAGAAGCCAATCCTAATATTCGTAAGCACGATGTCGATCCGCGAGCCCAACCCCGCCGTCTTCTCCAACACGACCTTCTGCGCCTCCACCGCCCTCTCCTTGTCTCCGATCCGTACGAAGTGGTTCGCCCGTGCTCGGAGGGCGTCGGCGATGTCAGACTCTCCTTCTTGTTTTTGGGCTTCGGAGAGTCGGTCGTCGAGGGCGGCGAGGGTGGCGGCGTTGGAGGCTTCGAGGGAGGAGAGGAGGGTGGGGTCGAGGGGGAGGGCGTTGGTTGATGTTACTATTTTGTAGTATGGGCCCATTTCTGTTATTGAATGTCAGACTACAGTTATGACAGTATGTAATGAGGTAGGACACTCACGATCTGCCTGTATACCGGCGAGTAGGGCTGTACGTGCATCTTCATGAAGATGAGACAAATGCGGCGATGAGAGGACAAAATAGTGCTGCGCGAGCTCGAGGTTGGGAATGGGTGCGACGACTTCCTCTGCCATTGTGTCCTGGTATGTTATTGGATAGAGATAATGGAGAAGTCGGGGAGGAGGAGATCATGGAATGAATTATGGGACGCGACTCTGAACGCGTCAGTGCTTTCCCACGCTCTGAGACGCGTCACCTCGCGTTCACCCCGTGCTTCTGTCTCACTTACTGCACCGACCACCGACCACCAACTCCCGACTCACCGATTACCGCGCATTAACCGAGACGATGTCGAGCACACCGACAATCACAACAGAAGAGCTGCTCGCGCAGGCTGAGGCTGCACACACCTCGGATCCCAAGCGCGCAGAGGCCATCTACACTCAAATCCTCGGTACGCTCAGCCATGTAATCGTATATTCACTGAAGGCTAACGTATGCATTGGTCGATGTAGAGAATGCATCGACGAGCAAGACGGAGAGCAAAGAGTCTCTAAGGCATCAAGAAACTGCATTGATCAAACTGGGAGAGTTGTACCGTGATCAACAGTACGTCTTGTCTTATCCATCTTAATGCATGGAACGAATGGCACTCACAAGAAACGATCTATGTATGCAGTAATGCCCAAGGCGTAGCAGACGTAATCAACAAATCCCGCGCATTCATGTCCTCGACCGCAAAGGCAAAGACCGCAAAACTCAGTAAGCCTTCCCCTCTCGTACCCCTGCAGTGTGAATGTGTTCATTGAGACCTCGCGTATAGTCAGGACGCTCCTCGACTTCTTTGGTCCTATACCGAACAGCAGAGACATCCAGATACAAGTATTGCAAACTAACATCGCGTGGGCTAAACAAGAGAAACGGATATTCCTCAAGCACAGTCTCGAGACCCGTCTCATCGGCCTGCAACTCGACGCCCTCCAATACAAACCCGCCCTAACCCTAATCGACTCCCTGCTCACCGAACTAAAACGGCTCGACGACAAAATGATCCTCACAGAAGTGCACCTCCTCGAATCCCGTGTCTACCGCGGCATCGGCAACTTCCCAAAGGCCAAGGCCGCTCTGACATCCTCCCGTACCGCGGCGAACTCGATTTATTGCCCGCCGCACTTGCAGGCGCAGTTGGATCTACAGAGCGGCGTATTGCATGCGGAGGATAAGGATTATACGACTGCTTATTCGTACTTTTTTGAGACGTTTGAGAATTTGAGTTCGGTGGATGATCCGGCTGCGCTTGGGGCGTTGAAGTATATGCTTTTGTGTAAGGTGATGTTGAATTTGGTGCGTGCGATGTCCCTCCTTTCCACTCCACCAGTACTTATTACCTTCATAACTTAACGTGATGTAGTCGGAAGACGTGAACTCCCTCCTGTCGATCAAGCTCGCGGCGAAGTACGCCCAACTACGAGACGTGGAGAGTATGCGTGCCATCGCGCGTGCGCATCAAGACCGCAACCTCGCAGATTTCGAAAAGGCATTGAGGGACTATCGCGAAGGTTCGTCTTGTCTTCCTCTCTCCTTCTCTCATTTAACCTCCAACTAACAACCCCCCACATAGAACTCTCCTCCGACACAACGATCCGCACACACCTCTCCGCCCTCTACGACACCCTCCTCGAGCAGAACCTCCTGCGCATCGTCGAGCCGTACTCGGTCGTGGAGGTTGAGTATGTCGCGGAGCAGGTGAAGCAGGGGAGGCAGGCTGTTGAGCAGAAGTGCGTTTCTCTTCTCTCCTATTTTGTCTTCTCTCTTCCTCCTTAGTTTATCTCTCCTACTTTCTCTCCTCATTTGGGCTTGGTGCTGACGGATGTTGGGGTGTAGACTATCGCAGATGATCCTAGACAAAGTCTTCCACGGCGTGTTGGACCAGCAGAGAGGCATCTTACTTGTGTTCGACGAGCCTGAGGCTGACGTGCGTCCCATCTAATACCCTCCTGTCTTCCATACATACTGACGGTGCACATTTTCTCACTCTCTATAGAATGCATACGGAACAGCCATCGAGACGCTCGCGGAAGTCGGCAACGTCGTCGATTCGTTGTATGCTAAGGTATGTCCACTTCTCACTTGTTCTTCGAAATATGTTATTGAGTAATGGTGATTGCGTAGACTGTGAAGATTGTATGAGTGTTTATGGAAGTGCAACTATAATGATGATGGTTTCTATGTATATGTTTGAAACACTTGAACTGCCTGTCAGGTCGAAGTCGAAGTGAGGAAGTGAGGAATTAGCAGGTGAAGTCTCTCTATATTAAGTAACATGAACCCAAAGAAGCATATAATTGCTACTGCCTGTATAAAAAAGACCCTTTCACAGGAGATACAGTACGTAGTCGAAACCAAGGAACACGGGAGGCGGTATTCGGCGGGTCACCATGTCACAGGCCCTCATGGGTACACCGACGTTAAAATCCACCAGACCAAGCAACCCACCAAAGCCACCAAACCTGCCCACCAAAATTGAGCCGACCTCCAAGATTGAGCTGATCTAGAGGCGGATGACGGGAACTCCTTGCCTCCAATAAGACGTCCCTGCACATACACCCGTCGTATATTCCTATCATCGCCAGTGAACAAGAACCTCTCCACCATCGCCTCCAGTAGCTGTCTCTCCGTCTTCCCACTCGTCTGCAACACACCGATCTCCCTATCCGAATCCACGCCCCACACGTTCGGATTACCTGCATCACTCCTCACACTCACAACTAGCGCATCGAACGCTTTGCCCGGCACCAGGGAGCCTATCCGTGCGGATAAGTCGCATACATCGGCGCCGCCTTGAGTGGCCAGGTATAATAGGGTCGAGATGGGTAGCTGTTTGGATGCGAAGCCAGTCGCGTGAGGAGGTGGAGGATGCTGCATGGCGACTACCTTTGATGCAATGCTGGCGTTTTGAACGGCATTGAGGATAGAGAGGGAGAAGCCGGCCGAGACGTCCGTGCCCAAACCAACCTATCATAACCGTAACGTCAACACGGAGGAAACTCAAGTGTAAGTACTCGGAAAGGACAAACCTTGATACCTTTATCGAGGAGCTTGCCAACTGGAGCACACCCACTACGCAAGTTAAAGTTACTCGTCGGACAGTGACTTATCCCAGCATTCTTCCTCTTGATAAGCTCCACCTCGTCATCCTCGAGGTGGACCGCGTGTGCAAGGATGGTGTTGTTCCTTAACAGCTTATACGCGTCGTAAACACCAGCGTACGTCGTCTTGTTTTTCTGTGCCGC
This sequence comes from Irpex lacteus, assembly GCA_001986395.2. Taxonomy (NCBI): domain Eukaryota; kingdom Fungi; phylum Basidiomycota; class Agaricomycetes; order Polyporales; family Irpicaceae; genus Irpex; species Irpex lacteus. The sequence goes on along the minus strand of MQVO02000004.1, from coordinate 63,146 downwards.
CTCCGAATCAGGCGGTAGACTACTCGGTGGGAAGAGCTCCTTGGTTTTTGCAATTTCTGCAGGGTTCTCCGAGATATGGGTCTGTATCGTTAGCGCTGGGTCGTCCTCAACCATCTCGCGAAGATAACTGAGAAGGTCGTGGGTGCATGAGATGGCGAAACGTGGAGTGAGGACGGGTTGAACCAGCGCGGTTGACGAGTTGGCTGTTAGTGCTCGTATATGGGATATGAGTGACTTGGTGTCGGCTATAGAGACTGATGCTGAAGGTTCGACATAGTAGTCTGGGGATTGAGATTTTCTGTCCATGTTACATTTCTGGGAAGAGAGCAGAGTCAAGCTCGCACCAAAGAAGCATGGTGGTATGTTTACTTACCCCCACAAAGGCGCGTTGTCCTGAGCACAATACTGTTGAGCATAGTCATTTTGATTCAGCGAATTCTCTTACCAGCCGCATGTACTAAGTCAGCGAGAGTCTTGGTAGCACCAAGGTGGAGAGTGCCGTAGTAGCAGCACGTTGTGGTCTGTCACGGACAATTCAGTCACACTCATACGCGCAATTATTGGAGGGGGACAAGTGAACGTACACCATAGTCGATCATACGCCGTACAGCACTACTATACGCCTTTTTGGCGAAGTCATCGGACGCAAACCTTGCCTCCATGGGAAAGGTGGTATTTGCCAACCAGTCAAGTAGCTCATACTCCTGCCCACTTCACCGTGGCATGACCATTAGCTTGACTGAGACGCATCCGACAACGGAGGTTGTAAGAACTCACCTTCCAATGTTTGGAACCTGTGGTGCATGCTGCGCACACGACCAAGAATTCAGCTACTGAACCCAAATCTCCATAAACGCGTCGAACTCACCGTATGCGTATCGACAAAACCAGGCATCAAGAACTCTCCGTCCTTCAACTCGATGAACTCAACGCCTGGGAACGTAGCCACAATACTATGTTTCGCCAGCACGTTCGGGATCAAGTTCGCTGGCACATCATGCTCTACCCAGTCTATGTTGCCGGTCTGGCGAGACACGCATAGCATTGCGCGAGGAAGCGCATCGTAGGAAGTGTGAGAGATAGGGTTGATGAGTGCGCCGTAGAATATCGTTGACATGGGTGTCGTTTAGGACTTCAAGGAGAGTGATGTGGTAAGACGAGGGTATACGTAGACCCGTGAACTGGCCTTTATATACCTCGTACCTCGGAGGCGAGGCAATGACGATAAGAAGCGCGAACCTTCCATAGGTCGCTAACTAACGGGAGGACATGACCTCCGGCGGTGGTGATGGTGATTTGGCTGAGGCTGTCAGACAGATGTTGTCATTTGACGAGAACAATGACTATGCGAGGAATGTTAGTAGCCGTTTGAGTCTACGCTTGTCGAGCACTTACGTCTCTCGCGGAGAAATTATACAGGCAATGCGGTCATACTGTCAGTCGGCGTCCATACACTCCAGTGAGTGATCTCAGCTAACGTTGCCTTGCTCCCCTTCGCTGAGATACAGCCTATATTCCATTCCTTGCATTTCTATACTGCGACGTCTGTCTTCCATTACTTCGTAGTAGTCGAGGGTCGGAGATTCATGTTGCCGATATCGGAGGGACGAGGAAGAGATGAAAGGCAGAATGGAACAGCGGGAACAGCGGAGCCGCCCGTCTTCCTCCGCGTCCTCAAATCTACGAAAGGACGTCGCTGTGAAAAGACGATTTGGAAGAACATCAATTTGCTGCACACAACCTGCCATTATACACGCAGCCTTGAAGCTTGAAGCTTGACGGTCCGGACGTTGAGATCTGCGAAGGTCAGTCGGTCAGTGAGTTGTCTCGAGCTCCTGATCCTTGAGTTCACAAACTTGACGACGTTGTAGTTCAAGTCTATAACTGAAAGATCGGCTAGTCAGGTCTTGACTCTTGTCCGCCTTGGTTATCTTGAAGCGGATCTTCGTCATTTAACTTGAACGCTTTAACTCTTAAGTTGATGCTAGCTGAACCCGAGGTTGAGGTCTATGAACGAAGAGTCAGCCGGTCAGTACCCTGTGGTCCTTCTGGAATCTTGACGTTTGACGTGTTGGCCGTCGTGGTGTCTTTTAACTGTCTTGAGGTTGAGGTCTATAAGACGTCAGTAGGTATCTTGACGTTCCTCTTGAGCGCTGAGATTTGACGACCGTGGCGACCTCGGCGACCTTGATGCTTGTTGGTCTTGAGGTTGAGGTCTATGAAGGGTCAATAAGTCATCTTGAGGCCTGACGTCTTGAGATTTTGACGATCTTGAGGCCCGACACCTTCAAACTTGATAACCTTGATTCTTGGCTCTTAACCCCTTGACCGTCTTGATGCTTGAGTACCCTTAATACTTGAACGCCTTGATGTTGAGGTCTACGAAAGGTCAGCTCGTCAGTAGGCCGCCTTGCTGCTCAACGTCTTCAGTCTTGACCATGTTGACCCTTGAAAGCTTGACGACTCGACGACTCGATGCTTGACGGAGTTCATGTCTTCAGATTTCGCCACCTGGATTATCGACAACCGTGATGTTGAGGTCTAAGAACTGCCAGAAGGGGTCAGTAGGCCCACGACTATCTTGAGGCCTTGAGCTCTTGGTCCCCAAGCTTGACGGATGCCGCCTTCCGTCTTGAGGTTGAAGCCTCGGCATCTTGAGCCCATGAACTTGACGACATTGCACGCCTTGAGGCCTCGACTATGTTTCATGCCTTGAAGTTGAGGTCTATAAAGGTCAGTGGAGCTGTGGGGAGATGGTAGTCAGTGAGAAAGAACAGTAGACGGGGGCGAGGGGGTTTTATACACAGAGGGCGGGTATTCCAATGTCAACCGCCGTTAGCCGCAGTGCGGCTGACCCGATTCTGCCTTGCCCGACAGACAGAAACGTAAGACAGGTTCAGCTCAGGTGTATGCAGAACTTTTAGACAGTACGAGGCGGGCCATCTGTGTATGGTCTAGTCAGTCTTCAAGGAACGGTTGAGGCCGACGTAGATTCGCTACTTACCTCGTTCAGCTCGACTCAACACTATCAACTAGCGCAGATCAACGAAACGGTTCACAGTCTATAGCGTACCATATGGAGTGCGGATAATTCACAGAGTAAAGATGATGGGTATTGGGTTGTCGTGGTCGACGTCGTGGCGTGACATCTCACAGAGGATGCGACGCGACCTGTCACAATCGTGACAAACGCGTCGCGTCGCGTCACCTGAGTAACAACGGATCCCCAGTTCATACGGTTCAAGAGCTCATAAAATACATGTACGCATACGCATCCATCATAACATTGTTCTTGAACACGACGGGTATACAAAAGTCTATCTGAAAAATGTCCTTCCCCGGAAGAGAGAGCTGCTTGAACGTGAACCTATCGTCGAATCGATGGGGTCACAGTCAAGCAGCCACCTCCACCTCCACCGACCTACGCTTACGTCGTGTAGAATATATCCTGCGGACCAGCCGCAGGTTCGACGCACCCGCAGGTCGGCACTCCTACTCTTCCCTCTCCTCCCCCCCTTTCTAGATTTTTTCTTCCCTCTCTCCTACTCTCCAGAAGCATTCCCCTCGACGCGAAGCCGCCCCACTAACCGAAGGCGAATCCAACGTCGACGAATGCTCCATCCTCACGCGTCAGTTAAGTGATATTAGCACAGCCAGCTACCTCCTTGCCCGGTACTTGCAGCACAAAATGCTCAAGCTCCCGATGAGAGCCTGAAACGAACAGCAGTAGACCTCAACGAAGTCGCAGGTGGTGCGGTCGTTAGCGTTAGCATCAGTACTCGACTCAACCTCAGAGGGCGCGATGATGACGACAAGCGGTATCTCCACCCCCTGTTGTTGTTGGTTGGCATCTACACCCTCAGTGTCAACATTGCTTGCAGGAACGATATTTGATTCGGACACGGCCTCTGCCTGCCCATCGTCCCGCACTTCAGTCGACTGTCGAGTCTTGACATCACGAGTTTTGCTGCTGCTACTTTTCTCCGGAACCGACTTGCGCAAACTCTTCGTACCAGCGTGGTTCACGGTCGATATCGCAATGATGGATTATAAATTAGATCTATAAAGAACGTCGAAGTTTGAAAGTGAAGTCAGTGGGTGCACTCACTAGGGTTAGTTCAAGGTCACTATTTCACTCGGTTAGAGCTTGGAGTTAGATTATGTACACGAGCACTCGTCGTAAGCACTCGTGTTGGTTGTATGTTTTGTGTTTCCCAGTCGTCGTCGTCGATTTTGTTAGAATAATCACTCGAAACAAACGAACGTTAGCGTTTGTGTTAGTGTTTGCACGCGTCAGAGTTGGGGGGTCTCGGCCTTCCCGGCTAAATCCACGCCCGCTTATATACCCAAAATATTCCGAATTTCCTGCATTTTCTATCTTCTAGAACGCGTCTGGATTGGCCTAGGCAAAGGTTTGGGGTTCCGCTTCAATAGATCAAGCGCCCCGGGACAATTAGCGGGGCTGTGCCCTGGGAGTTTGGGGCGCAGATTGAAACTTTGGGGTTGAGTCATGTCGGCGATTTGGCGGAGTCATTGCCCTGCCGGCTCCGAGAGGCAAATCCATTTGATTACGTAATATTGCTCGACTGCGTTTAAGTATTCTTTATTTCAAGTTTGAGCTCAATGGTTCAGACGTTCACGACCAAGCTCAGTGGGACAAGTATAATTACGAAGTACATTTTTAACGGAGGAGTCGTGGTGTTTTAGGTATAAGTACATGCACGAAAGATCGTATTTTTACTCTGGTTCATAGAAACCTTTTCCGCGGTAGCAATTTTGCTTCCCTGTTCAAGCGGGACTACGTCCACCGAGCTCTTCAAACAGGACGTCTCCGTCGCTCTTGTACTGTCGACCCAGCCTCTCGCGCTTGAAGTGGTTAGAGATCAAGAACGCGACGTCCATGGACTGCTCGAAGTTCAATCTAGGATCGCAGAACGACTACACACCGCACACCAATGCGCAATCAGAATTCACTCCAGAAGAGGCGGTCGAAGAAAGGTCACGCACCTGATATCTCAAACCCAGCTCACTCTCACTCAACCCCATACTCCCACCCAAACACTCCGTAACACTGAACCCATCATCCGTCAACTCGCCCGTGAACTCGAGGCTGACGCCGCCGAGACGGGAGTTGTGGGCTGCGTGCGTACGGATGGCGGAGGTGAGCTCGGAGATGATGGTTCCGAAGTGGCGGGTTTTGAGACCGGTTGAGGATGTTAGTGTGCTGTAAGTGTCGTGGTTTGAGCATTAAAAGTGAGTTGGGAGAGAATGAGGACGAAGACGTACTTTCCGTGCATGGGGTCGCAGATCCAGATTGCTGGGTGTCCTGATTTTTGAACCGCGGCAATGTGTCCCGGGAGGAACTGCTCGACCTGCGAACAAAACAGTGTGGTTAGGAATCAGGGTGCAACAGAAAGCCTTCCTACATACCTTCGCTGCGCCATACCGAGTGATCAATGTCACCCGTCCGCTCTCTTTATCGGGATTGACGACTGTCGATGCGAGACGTGTCAGCGCACACTCATCACCTCTGATGGCAACCATATGAAATCGAGCGGAACTTACTATCTAATAACCTCACCAACTCCTCATCCTTCATACTCGGACCGACCTTGACCCCAATCGGGTTCCTAATCCCTCTGAAGTACTCAACGTGGGCGCCGTCCAGCTGCCTCGTACGATCTCCAATCCACAAGAAATGCGCCGAGGTGTTATAGTGCGCCGTCTTCCTCTGCTTTGCCGACGTAGTACCGGAAGAGGCGGAAGCAAGAGGGAACTCTCGCGTCATGGCCTCTTCGTATCCGAGCATCAGCCCCTCATGAGAGGTGTAAAAGTCGACTTCACCGAGTACGCCGCGCGTACCGCCAGCCTCGTAAGGATGGGAGTGGGAGTCGAGGCCGATGGTTTGGGTGAAGCCGAGCGCATCGGAGAGGCCTTCTGTGATGCGCTCGAATTCCTTTCTACGTATGAGAGGAGGAAGTATGAGATGGGATGATAGAGAAAAGGAGTGAGTGGTAGAGGAATACGAACTTGAGCTCTGGGGAACGGACGTGCGAGAGGGACCAGTCTCGCGGGTGGTTTAACGAGGCAAACCCAGAGGTCAGCAGGCTGCGGACGTAGTTCAAGGTTGCGGTTGAGTGGAAATAGGCACTGTCAGACAGATTTTAGCATCAGCATATTCGCTGATAATTTTGATCAACGCCGACCTCAGAAGACGTTCAGGATCGGGTGTACGATCGTTTGGATCCAATCTGTCGATATGGATGGATCAGAGGCGTAAGGACCATAATAGGCTAGATAACCCATACCCGTTGACGTTATCTCCTCTGCGGATGATATAGGTTTCAGTATGCATCAGGTTGTTCGTGGTACACATTGCTCACCGGAAACTCGTAACCTCACGGTCCCCGATCTTTTCCGTCGCTGAGCTACGAGGTTTAGCGTACTGACCTGCAATGCGGCCTATACGGACCTAGAATAATGGAAGAACACATGCCCTGTTAGACGTGTTCAAACGTAGACGAAGGAAGAAAGCTACGTACGATTGGGAGGCGAGCGCCCCAGATCAAGATCAGCGAGAACGAGAGGATGAGTCCGATTTTGTTCGAGATGTTTTCCTAGTCATGTTTGTAAGCAACTTAAAAGCTCTTGTGAGCCCCTGTGCTTGATGCGTACATGCGTGACAGCGTCGAAACTCTCCGCGCAATCGCCGGCGTGGAGGAGGAACGCCTCGTTCCTTTGCACACCGGCAAGTTGATGACGAAGACGTTCAATCTGAGGAGAAACTCTCAGTAAAATGTACGAGGGTCATGATAGAAAACCTTTTCACCTCGGATGGTGTGACAAGAGGAGGTAGATGTTTTATTTTCGTTAACACTCTGGTTAAATGGTGAGTATGGGTACGTCGTTGTCGTAACACCAGCAAGCACCTACCGATCGAGATGCTCGGGGTCTGGATATGCTACATCCTGATAAACATGCATTAGAATACTTGGTAGAGGCGTGCAGTAACATCTTATATTCACCTGTGCGGCTTTCTTCGATTTCCAGGAGGAAGGAGTCCATTCCGAGGCCATACTGTGAACGTGGTCGAATTTCAAGTTTTATTCTAGAGAAATCAATGTCACTGTTGTTCATGAATGCCTAAATGCTAAATGTTGGCAGCATTACCGTTGTGCTCGAGCGATGTACCAGTTTCAGTTTCCGTGAGTCAGCAGTGGTGGTTCGCAGTGAGATTATTCACTTGTGATCGGCGGCGAGCTGAACTTCGGATCAGATTAAATCGGATCAACTCATCTGGACCCGTCATCATCTACTGAGCGTCACTAACTTCAAGTTGAATTCGAACCACCATGAGCACCCGTAGTATGTCGCTACCACTGGTATCGGTTTTCCGTGCACGAACATTCTATTTGTTGTGTACGTACTTTCACGTTCAATTTCTTGGTCTGTACATGCAGTGCCTAGCTGACAATCATCGAGATCAGAATAAGTACGATGTTTTCGAATGTAGTAAGTTCTACCACGCACCGCGTTGGATCATCTGCGAGACCCATGACGAAGAACGTGCACGCCATTTCCAGCCGGCAGAAAGACAATGTAACCCTCCATGAGCTGTGACTAGGATGTCAGGTCGATGGAGCTAGGGATTAAGTTCTAGGGCTCTAACGGAGAGGACTCAGCAAGCGGCTCTCCGAAATACGTCAACGTCTGCTGCTTCACTTCTCCGACCCAGTGGGAGGCTCCCTACTATCGGTTGTAAACCTTTGTGAAGTAACAACATCCCGTTATATTTATGTTACCGTCTCGCTCATCACTTATCACCGGATTCAGCAATAAAGATGGAGCTACTTATTCGTCCAAGCAAGATGTCCAACTGACTTTGACCGGAGTGAGGCAATTGTGCTGGGGTGGTGCTTCTCATGGAAATGTATCAAGGGACTCATGGTAAGTTTGGATCATATGAGATGGTGGCCGTTGTCAGGAGGCGGCTCAGCCTCCGCTCTTACTCCATAATACACGGCAAGAGTTTCAATACTACCTCGTAGGTACTACAAATCTTCGACCACATGCTCAATTTCAGTCACAGGATGCTCACAGACTGACACCTATTTAATTGTGCTGTCAAGGGCCACGTAAATCTGACCATCCTCTGGCGCTAGACGACACGGTACTGACTTGGTGCGTGCATACTATCGAGTCACCGAGGACACATTGTTCACGTTGTTGCAAGACTCGGCACTTGAGTTTCCACTATCACGTATCAACGTAGAGATGGATTCCTCTAGCGAACGATTCAACAACCATTCCAGCGTTAGGATGGCTTGATGGATGCTTCAGTCGGTGCTTTCATCGCCTCGTATGCACGCTTCTGACAACGTATTTTATTTCAGTCGCTCGACCAGCACGTCATAGCTGAGTATGCTGCCAATAGAGACGTCAATTCATTCACTCTTTCCTCGTTGAACGACAGAGGTTCCCTTCACTGCGCGCTATCCAACAAGTTACGAGAACGCGTATAAAAGGCTACACATCCTAACCATATTCTCTCCCCATATCCAACTGCCCCAGTACCATCTCACACGTAGCGTCCATAATCCAACATGCCTCGCGTAGTTATCAGCGGTGCCTCAGGCGGCCTTCAACCCCGCAAAGACATCTACGAATTCGTGACCGACATCAAACAATTCTCTCTCTTCGTCCAAGCGCTTGGTATGCACGTTTACTGATACTAAAACATTGCTCCTCTGCACGTTGCCTGATATCCACTCTGCACTTTGATTTAGCCGACTTGGAGAATATGCCTTGGGAAGAACAGTTGTCTTTCTTTGCGTTGGGCGGGATCCACGGGTATCCTTACGTGCCGTGGGGAGGAGACTCAGGAAAACTTGGTTCGACGGCTGGCACCGAAGAGCAGGAGCAGTGGGAGGGGTACTGTACCCATGGCACCGTCCTCTTCCCTACTTGGCACAGGCCATACGTCGCAGCTGTTGAGGTAAGAACGAGAACTTTTGTACCTGGCAGTCGTAATCATTGAAAAGATCGCTCGCTGAATACTTCTCTAAATCTAGCAATTTATCTACGACCATGCCGTCGAGAAGGCCAAGGAATACACAGGCCCCGACGCCTCTCAGTGGGCTGATGCAGCGAGGACGCTACGCATGCCGTACTGGGATTGGGCGAATCAGGCGTTACCCCCTCCCGAAGTGATTGAGTACCAGACGGTGAACATCGTCAATCCGCAAGGAGAGACGATCAGTGTCCCCAACCCACTGTACCAGTTTGTATTCAAGGAGAGCGTGAAAGACTTTCCGGGACTGTTTAGCCTTTGGCAGAAGACGCTGAGGCACCCGACGAGTCATGACCCGTCTGCTGAGTCAGATGTTGAGGACTTGAAGAAGTAGGCATTTCTTTAGTTGTGTCAGTGGGAACATCTATGTTGACAAGACATATACTTATATAGGACGCTTAATGCTAATTATGAGCAGACTAGAATGTCGATCTACAGATTGCTCACGCTCGTCCACAACTGGCCAGATTTTAGCAATCACACTACTAGTGATAACCCCTACGTCAGCCTGGAAGGAGTACATGATAACATACACAACTTCATCGGTGGACTCGGAGGCGGACACATGGCTAGTGTACCCGTTGCTGGTAGGCCTCTTTCTTATTTTTGCATACCAAGCGAACCGACGTAATCATATCGCACACAGGTTTTGACCCAATATTCTATCTGCACCACTGCAACGTCGATCGTGTCCTGAGTCTTTGGTCCAGCCTGAACCCACAAGTGTGGGTCTCGCCTGGTGACTCTGAAGACGGGACGATCACCATCCCTCCCCATATCGCTGTCGATGAGCACACAGGTACGTCATGAATTCTATGCGACACATCGCTTAAGACTCATAGTGCGACCAAAAGATCTCACACCGTTCGCGAACACCCAGACTTCTTACTGGCCTTCCAGCCAACTGACGTCCACTGACGTCCTTGGATATACCTTCCCCGACGTGATTGTCGAGACTGGGAAGGAGACCGATGCCCGGCGAGAGATTGCAAAAAGGATCGAGACTCTTTACGGCGCCCCTGCGTCTCGCACAAACCACAGCTTCCACGACTGGACTGTGCGCGTGCGGGTCAAAGAGTTTGCGCTAGGAGAGAGCTTCCACGTTCTTGTCTTCCTCGGGGCCGTTCCGCCCGTCGAAGACCATAAAAACTGGATGGCTCACCCGAACTACGTCGGCTGCGTCAGCGCGTTCGTCAATGAAATCCCTGAGGCGTGCGCGAATTGCGCGGCGAGGCCGGACAAGGTCATTCAAGGGATTGTGTACCTCTCCGAGACTATCGCGAAGAGGTCAGGACTTCCGGGGTCGCTTGATCCCGATGTGGTCTCGCCATATCTTGAAGAGAAGCTGAACTGGAGCGTCCAGAAGGTGTGTCTCGTACATCTGACGTTTCACTTCTTTAACTTCCTTGTTTTCAACAATGTGATCAATTGAATCTGGACTGTTCCGTTTGCACGACCGCTCAACTAACCACAAATCTCTTACTCCTAGGTTATGAGCGGTGTCCCAGTCGCAGTGGAAGACGTGCCCTCGCTCGAAGTGACGGTTTTCTCGACTCTTTTGACGAAGCAAGAAGGCGCCACTTTTCCAACGATGGGCGACCATGTTCCTCATCATCGTATCACGCGCGGAAAAATTGGTGGGCACCGTGTCACCGACGAGGAGGCTTGATAGACCAACACGGCCATAAACTTGAACGACGTCTCTTGAGTTCGTGGAATCCGAATGTGCCCTACTATGAAGATAATTACTTACCTTGGTGAAACTGCGGTCTGTCTCTTTAGCTACGTATATGGCAACCTCCCTTTTACGTTCTTCTTGTCGAGCTCGGGATATTTGTTTCCGAGTCGACTCATTCCCGCTTGATTTGTACTTTTACTTGTATTTGTATTTGTATCCGTCTCCAATCCTCCCTCGCAGTGCCCTCACTGAAACAACCAGACTTACTTACGTCTGTCAGTCCGTACTATGCTTCTTGAATGCTGTACAATGTACATAGCTTACTATTCGACGCTTATCCTGCGTTGTAACACTCACTTTTACATTTTGAGCCCTCTTGTGCCACCAACACGTAGCCGTAAGCCTGCCTCCTATGCTGTACTGCCACCATACACCACGCGTCATGGTCAGTGGCGGCGGCTGAATACGTTGAGAACCATGGTACTTACCTCGAGTAATACTCTCATGGTCAAGTAGACTGTAGCTAAGTTGCAAACCGGATCAATGTATCGGATCATCAGGCTCACCTCGGATCGGAGTTCTTCAACTTCAAGTGTTCACTCGCCACCATGGCCAACACGATCGCGACCTTCGTCAACTTGGACCCGACTTCACAAATCTCAACTTTCACCGCGTATCGTGCACATAGTATTCCGATGCCAGTTCTTCGCCCGGATGAAACTTATAGTATGACCACCGTCTGCTTGTCGAAAACGCGGTGCTTTACAAACACTAGGATGTTCTACACAGGTGGTCGTGTTCTCCTGGTCACTTGACTCCTGCGTAGAACATCGTATTGCTTCTCACAAGGCGGACATCATGGAATTTCGGGTGCTGAGATATACCATCGACTCAGTTATACTGCACGCACAGAACGCCGAGAGGTACAACAAGTCTCCAAATACTGGCAAAGTTTAAGGTTTCGGTAAGTCTCTAGTACTCGCAAAAACGCAGAGTACTGTCCTCAACTACTCTCCTGTAGCGTGATAAAGACATACGGCATGATATGTGGCGTTCCAACGCTTTACGGTACTTCCTTCGCCACATCATCTGGCAGAACAAGTAGTGCTAGCACGGCTGAGTACAGATACAACACTACACCGCATTGCACTCAATGCGCTCCGCAGCGTCGCTCTTACATCCCAAAATGGTATTCACGACAAAGCACTAGCCACGAACACTTGACCTGTGGCGATCAAGCAGTACTGGAGTGGACTTTGCACGAGATACTGGTGTGTGGCGTAACAATTATTCGTGGCGCACCCTCACTAATACGACCAAGGGTGTACAATGTACACTGGTTCTCTGAATTTAGTGTATGGGCCACGGTGGCGTTTCTACGATGAGAATCGCCACTTGAGGCTCGTAGGGAAGCAATCCTCTCTTCCCTCCCAAGACCCATCGAATATAAATAGCAGAAGATGCGAATGTTCGTCACATCCATACACCTCTCACTCAGTCATGTTTTCATCCTTTCAAGTGTCTTATCAACGCACTCCGATGCCCTCATTTGCTGCGACATCTCCACCCTCCATAGAGTTCATCTACCACGGCGAGAGAGGCATCAGACTTGTCGACATCTACGATTATCCGAATACCCTCAGCCAGCTGGACGGCGCAGATTCTACGCGTGACACGGCGCAGGTGTTCAACTCTAACGAGGCTTATTGGGAAGACCATGTCTGGTATATTCGTCATGTCTTCTGTACGGTGAGTTCAAAGTATTATCACAATTACGCCCATTGTTCGTTGTTGATGTTTCCACGTTTCTGCATATGTTTGCGATATCAAATACCCGAATACTCGCAGTCACCGTTCAACGGAAGAAAATGGGAATGGACTGACGTACCCGTACCCTTCGGCCCAATGTGCCCCACGAAGCGCGTGCTAGCTGTTAGTCTCGAATCAATTTTCCGTCAGGAATGTGAAGCGGTGAGTGTTTCGCTAGTCCGTTTATATCTATAACGCTGATCATGGCGGTGGAACCATGACCACATATAATGTACTTAGAGGGGAAGGTATGTGCCTATCCAGTTGAAGCTGATGCAGCTACGCAAGGACGCGTCTTCAAACCGTTGGGAGTTGATCTTGGAGTGAGATGAGGGGCGGGAGTGAGGTTGGAGTGCAGATGGGCTGATTGGAGTAGGATTGAACGAACTATGGGTTTACTATGCTTACTGCCAAAGATCGCGAATGCTAACTGTTATTGTTATTCGTTACATATGATCTCATCGATAATTTAAAGTATCCGTTGTGCAATTGGGACATGGCCGCGACCGGTAGGGTCTGTGAATGTTGATTAAGTATCTAAGGCTGTTCATGTCAATTCTATCTACCTATCCTAGAAGGTACATTTCTAGGTGGCCGGCGAGTGGGATTCAACCGTATTGCAACGGCTGTTGATCCTGTGGGTAACGAATGAGGAAATGGACCGCACTCAATGCCCATGTGGCGTTTAGCGCCATTAAGCTTGTTCTGACCTGTCACGATCGGCGGTTCACATTCTAACTTGGGCGTGTAACTTGGGCTAACTTTTCTATTAGTAAAGTAACTTCCAAGTAACTTGCGCTAACTTTCGTGCGAAAAGTTAACAAAGTTGCTTTTGTTAACTTGCAAGTTAGCGGGGTTTGTGATATATTCGCACTCCGAGGGAGAAAAGTGAGCTACTTCATACTCCGCTAACTTGTCGACTCCGCTAACTTGCGGCTAACTTGCAGCGCCTACACGCTAACCTACCGTCGTAAGCAGCCTTATACTAATGCTGTACCATACTTATAGCATAACAAATGCAACGTAGAAACTTACATTGTGCAAGCTCCATGAGCCTTCAACGTCAGGCCCCATATCACCGTTTCCGTCAGATATACGAGCTCGGCACAATTCCAAGGAGGACGGCGACGAGGATGAAGGATACTGCTATAGGATAGTCTTCGCTTCCCGAAATATTCATATCACTCAGAATATCGAACTCTATAGTGTACTGTTCTATCTCCGTGGCAAAGGGTGTCAGTAGATTGCACGAACCGCAACGATGCGTCCAAGTCGACCTTGAGCTCCACTGGCATAACTTCATAAGCGCCAGCGCCGACACCACCGACTCGGGATCTGAGTCGAGCTGCTTAGATCTTTCGGTATATAGAGGCAATCTATCAGAGATCTTACAGAAGTTAATTCAGGTGCGAACCTAATACAACGCAGTTACGGGTTTGCTGGATGGTGTCCTCAGGTTAGACCACAAGTGAGGGTCAAGTTAGCGCGCAAGTTAGCAAGTTAAATGCGCAAGTTAACGAGTTAGACGCGCAAGTTACAGGGGCAAACTTGGCTGGGGAAAAGTTAGAAAAGTTAGGCAAGTTACAGCGCTTCCGGTATATAATGAGAAAAATCGTTTTTTTCGCGCCTGCCTCATTTAGTAATTGCCATAACGGGTAACAGCGTACGCGCGTCGCCGACGCGACTCGGATACTCGACTACAAGCTGCGACCTTTCGCAGCACGTTCCTGCTCGTGCCTGCTATCTGAAAATGCCTGATGAGGTTACTGAATTCTTATTGGCAAAGCTACCAGGGGTAGGGGGTTCCGCAGGTGCGTGATTGTGTCTGAGGTGTGCGGCTGTGTTGCTAACTTGTGGTAGTCCGTGGGTTCAAGCACAACACACCGGTTACGATGCAGAAGGCTTCCAAACGGCAGCGCGAGCTCTCGGAAGACCCTGGATCACAGGGCTCAGACGACGAAGGTCTTTGCGAGGTCGATGCTTCGGCTACCAAGAAGCCGAAGATATCTGCGGACGAGCACATCACTGTACACCCCATCATCCTCAAACCGCGTCCGGCTACTCTGAAAGCACGCAAGCAGATGAAACAGGCTTATGACGAGCTCGTGCAGAGCCCGTTCTTCATGGGTCCGACCACTACAATGGACGACATGCACGATTTGTTAGCTGTGCGGCTCCGCACTGCAGTCGCCAATTTAGACACGGACCGGCTGCAGTGGAGGTTCGAGAAGCCGAAGAATGCTCCCCTGAAGCCACTAGTGGACCTGGACGGATTCTCGGCGATGATGCGGGCTGTGGCCGGTAAGCGAGGCCCTGACCGCATCATCAATCTGTATTTACCACCGCTGAAGGCAGAGGTGGGATATATGCGCAATATCTGCTCTACGTAGCTGCTGATCAGTCATATAGGCCAGCGAAAACGATGAAAATATTGATGCATACCCACAGATTAGCTTACTGCATGCTCAGAAGGTGAGTATATGAGTATTTACTTCGCCCGCAACTTCATCTCTGTTGGCTGACATTTCCGAGGCGAGTATTGATAAAAGCAGCGAGCCGACCGTCCGTCTACTTGAAGACAAGTATCCCGTTGGTAAAAGCGCTCTATTCCCAAGCAAGCGAGTTTACGAGAAAGATGGGCGTGCATGGGAACTCAATCCCCTTCGCTTGCAAGTATGGGCAATTGCTATAGTACGTTGTTTTTGTCTTTGATCGGGGCTATCATTGAGCTTTCTAGTTGGACGGCCGTGCAACGTTGGATGCACCCCCAACATCAAATCATTTTGATATCGACAAATGCTTACGCTCCGGTGAGTACACTCCTTTTCTATGATAATCGTTATCAATTCGCTTCATTAGAACCCTCTGCGCCGATGATGCCATCGCCTCATGCGGCTATGCCTCTGTTTCCAGGCTTCGGCATGCATCCAGGCACCCAGCTGCCGCTCATGCCTGGTTATCCATTCCTACCAGGATATCCATTTCCATTCTATGGTGCTCCACACGCACCTCCTCCTGCGGTTCCAGGTGAACTGTCTTTCCCTCCTTCCGTAGCTTCTATCACTACCCAGATCATTCCACTCCCTCGTCCCATCTCGATCGCAGAGTTTTGCACATATTACAAGATACCGGACAGTGATCGTGATAAACTGGTAAGCCTGGAAATTGAATTGGGTGATCGCAGATGTGAGCAGCTTGGCGAAGATGAGTGGAAGGGTGACGGCAAGTTTACCAAACTGGCTTGGGATCGTTTCAAGGAGAAACATGCCCGCTTCTGTACTGATATCGCAAATGGACTCTGGGATGTGACTGAAAATTAGGATGTATCAAAATAAAGACGCTGTACCGATACTGTATTTCTAAACGTGCAATACCAATGCTCATACAATATAACCTGCATGCCGAAACCATCCAATTGTCATATCACCATTCACACAGCCACAAGCTTCCAGTATTGCATTGATAGGGTCTCCGCGACGCAGGGTAGCACCATGACGACGTAGGTATTGCTTTACTAGATGTAAGATTTAGTCTCAAATATGCACATTAGGTCAGAATAGCTTCAAATACATACATGCACTGAAAGACTCCTCAATTGGATTGAGATCCAGTGAGTACGCTGGTAAGAACAAAAGAATACACCCTTGAACAGCATATTCAGTACGTGGACGGAGTGTATGAGGTGACAACATCATACCGGCTGCTGCCACTAGATTGGCTAGTGTGTCGTTGTGATGTATGCGGCAGTTGTCCAAGACGAGAACACTGCACGCATCAGGCCACGGCTTCATATAGGGCAACTAGACTCTGGTTAGATGGCAGATATTCAAAGGAGATATGATTACGCACGACATCTTCTGCAATAAAACTCAAAAACGCGAGCGAATCGAAGGACCCGGGCAGTGCACGAGCAGCAATATACCCGTCCTTAGAAAGTGCTGCAGCGAGAGAGTATCTGTCGCCTCGAACAAACACATCCTTTAGTTCTGCTCGCTTTCCTCGAGGAGCACGGCCATATCGACGGAAATACGCATGCTCGTTCTTGCTCGTCTCGTCTACAAAGACCCACTGAGAGCCATCATCGAGAAACTCCCCTCGGACCATGTCTCGCCACTCCTGGCGAAGTTGTTCGTCTCGTTCTAGCGCGAGCTTCCGCAGCAGCTTCCGGGTAAGACCTGCCTTCTCTAGATTGGCTTGCAACTGAGATCGCGAGATAGGAATATCATGAGTAATAGCGAGCCACCATACAAGTTCATCGAGATAGGCATCCGGGCTTTCATTGAGCACAAGATGTAGACCAGTTAGAACAGCTCTTGCAATTAGTCTCGGTCGTCCTCGTAGAGGCGATGGTGGCTTGAGTACGTTGTGATAATTCTCATAGTTATCTAGCCAGCGGTAAAGACTAGCCACGGACACTTGGAGGGCTTCGCAAATATCACTTGTATGCCAGCCGGCATCCCAGAGCCGAAGCGAGCATTCCTTCATATCTGTACTGATGCGGCGGTTGACCATAGCCAGACTCAGATGTAAGAGAAGGATTCACGAGTCTGATGCAGCATGCACTGAGTGACGAAATACAATTTACTTTGTACTGTAGGCTGTCCCAGTTGCGTCGGCGACGCGCGTACGCTGTTACCCGTTATGGCAATTACTAAATGAGGCAGGCGCGAAAAAAACGATTTTTCTCATTACAGTGTTTTGCATAATAAATGAGAATCCTAGATTGTTTCGCGCGATTTAGCGCCAGATCAAATTACCTATTATGGCGAGCTTGCGCCTGCATCAGTCACAAAAGGTCACAGCGGGTCACACAGACGTGTCAGGTTATGCGGTACTGACGACGCACATCAGTCGCACTCACTCTTCGCTACTCACTCGACGTCCCCCATGATGACCATGCTCAACGCTTCGGAGCCTCACTATCGTGTGCTCTCAACGGTATCCCTGACTCTCAGTCTTAGCTGCCAAGCATCACTGTAGCTGATAGCACTAGCTTTACTCTTTCCGGACTGGCATCCTACACTATTGTCGCGGACCTGTCGTGTACCTGGAAGGCTTACGGATTCCGTCAACAACTGGCTACACTACGAACACAGCGGCCGTTTCTCGAAAAAAGGTGAGTGTTTCAGCTACCACTAGCTTGCAAAATAAAGCTAATTATGGCCACACCAATCAGCATGCTTCCATGGTCCGTGGCTAGCACGAACGGGCTTGCATGGATTGCTTAGAGGTGGGCCAGTGATGAGTATATAAAGAGCCCGGGCGAAATGGTGAGTTTCTCATCGTGTCCTACTCCGTCACAAGCTTACTATTTCGTTCGCGCTATGCCTCCTGCCTCTCAAGATGGTTCTCACACCTATCGCTTTGTCCCTTACGGTGTGCGAGGGCAAGGTCGCCGCCCGGCCTCTGAAGCTTGGCTGGCCACCCCTGCATGGATAGGTGAGTTCTCATACGACCTGTCCGTGAATCCAATGACTTACATGGATGTTCAGATGGTGGTGTTGATCCGCCGCAGTTCTATCATTCAATCGAGGAGATGAACGACACCCTTGCAGCATATAGGAGGAAGCGTCTTGTGCTTCCTGAAGACCTTCCACCCGTGCCGGATCCGCAGAATGCCCAAGGCCAAGATCCTGGTGCGCAACCTGAGCAGGCTCCTGCGGCGCATCCCGAGCAGGCTCCTGCGGCGCAACCTGAGCAAGTTCCCGTGCTAGGCATGGCTCAGCCGGTGCATGCAGCCGCACAGCCAGGAGTTGATGGTGCAGAGAACGATGCAGATGAACCTGCGGCTGCCGGTAAGTTTAAGCTACATCCTTTTACCGCCTCTTCGCGATGCTTATGCCTTTAATAGCACATCCCGAGATCTTAGTCAATGTCGGAATCTCCTACACCACCAGTGTCAACAAGGCCACTACTCGGGGAAAGCTCCAAGTGCAGACATTGAAGGAACGGAAGCATAAGTCCAAGCGGGTTATTTGCCATGACGCGATGTCTCGTGCCGAGTTCATCGAGAAGGTACTGGACGTACATGGGCTCGCTGAGGTATACACGACAAGTGATGTGTCAGGCCCTCCGTTCACAATCTGGTGGAAGTCAGGACCGTGCGTGTCGTACTTACTTATCGCCTTTGCCTTCGACTGACATGGATACTACTAGATACAACAAAGCCTCGGCTCCGGTCATTGACAAGGATCAGGATTTTGCGGATGTCCTTCGCGAAATCTTGGCGTCGAAGAAGATTGATGGAGTTCATCTGAACATCGACTTCAATTCTGACGAGCTCAACCAGTACCGGAGAAATTAAGTGCGTGTTCTTACTTATATCATGATGCTTAAACTGACGGCTTCATTAATGCAGCCCCTCAATCAGCTCGTCGATCCACAGCTGGAGCTTACAATTGGCACGCAGGTAAACTCTTTCCTATCGTGGACGCAGATCTTGTTTATCTAATATCACCATGCAGGTGCCGCAGGTCTCGCAGTTCAGTGTTCAGGATCAACTCCATGGATACTGGATTCTCGAGCTGCAGAAGACGTGGAAGTGCGAGAATCATCATAACGAGAACGGTGGAGCAGGAGCATGTTATTACACTGATGCGGGTGTGCACTACACATTGAACAACCGCCGTCTCAAGCTCTGGGCGGCCGCTATTGTAAGTTAACCCCCTCGGTTGTCTCGTCATACCTACTAATAATTGGTTCTTAGGCTGCACATAAGGCTACAGTCACGGTACCGCCCCCGGAGTTACTCGACGGTGGAGAAGCAGATGCACGGCTCAAGCAGCGTGGTCTATCTGGTCCACGATCGGCATCCGGCATCCTCACTGCGACCAATAGCGGTAACGATGTTACGGCCTTACTGACGTCGACGATGGTCCCGATGGCGGTCATGTGCATGCAACAAATGATGGACACTGTGACCGCAGGCCGTACTGGGCCCGCCCCCTCCAGCTCTCGTCGAGGTGCTACTGTTGCAAATGCATATCCGTCACGTGGAGTTGTTGCCGTAGGCGACGAGATCCGCCGCTGTCTCCAAGACTTCCTTGCGGAGCATAATATTGATCTAGTTCCTTTCCTTGAGAGTTTATCCGTTCATGACTTCACTCCAGATATTATTCCGCACCTTTCCACTGCCCGTCTGCTGGGTGTCTTTGACGGTGTGGCTGAGGGCTCCGTAGTGAAGTTTCAGCTGTTTGCAAAGGAGTGGAACACTTGGCTTGGTCAAGCTCGGGTTTAGCTACTATTTCCGAATATCTATTCTGAATGTTATTACTCGTAGCCACAGTTTCTAATGAAGCCTAATGCATGTTCCGGTGTTATAGAGAGTACTGCTTGATGAATCAACCACGGTCTAATAGCCGCATTTACTGCCTCAGCCTCATGTCGCCTTAGCCATGCCTTAAGGCTATGAAAGCCTTGCTCGATGGGGTTCATATCTGGAGAGTATGGCGGGAGGTAAATGAGCCGAGCTCCTACACGTCAAGTTATTAATAACCTATTCTTCTAAGCAGTAAGACAAAAACACGAACCACATTCACCCTCAACAATGCGTCGAACCTCTTCGTCATGATGTATTGCACAGTTATCCAGTACAACAACACTGCGCGGGCCAGGGTACAGATTGAGGAGCGGTGCCTGTGATAACAACGAAAGTCAATTTTCCGTTTGTATGTGAGAAAGAGACATGGACAGACGATTTGATTCTCAAGAAAGCTAATGAACCGTTCCTTTGTGACAGAGCCTTCGAAAATGTCCAAAGCCACCATTCCATCTACCGTCAGCGCAGGGAGCACAGAGTATCTCTGGCCACGTAAGAAGATCTCACGTCGCACACATGCCTGTCCCAGCTGACTCCATCCCTGCGTCCGCTGATTTGTTCTGTCGTCTACACTTGATTCATCTAGCCAAACGAAGTATTCCTTTGGGATGTCGGCATATGCGCCACGCCACGTTGCTCGAAGATGTTCGTTCTGCTCTGCTGCGCTTCGGGAGATGGACTTTCGGCTATAAGCAAGACGACAGAGCACTCGCGAAAGAGTTGCAATTGATACGTGGACATCTCGGGCTGCAAATAGCTGCTCTTGTAGCTCGTCTAGATAAATTGCAGGTCGGCTGGTGACGACTGAGTGGATGTAGTTGATGTCATCGGTGGTCAGAGTGCGAGGACGTCCAGCTGACTGTGCGAGCGGATTACTAGTCTGGCCAGTTTCGTTGTAAATCTGGAGGATGCGATAAACCGTGGCACTGGAACAGCCGGCCAGAGCTGCTATGTCGACGACAGGTAGCTGATCAATATGAGCCCATCGAACTATGCTCTCGCGCTGCTCCTGGGACAAATGCGGGTGTCCTGGCATTGTGGTCGAAATCGCTACTGAGTGACTGGTACCACGACTGTCCTTAGTGTGAACGGGTTGCCAGTGGCTAGCCTAGAGCCACAGTACGTGACAGTGTGTATCGGCGTCAAGCCTACTGTGACATCACGAGTGACCATCATTTTCACCATATTAGGCAGTCAAGGCGTCGCACGAAAAAAGTTTGATTCTCATTTATTATGCAAAACACTGTATATACCGGAAGCGCTGTAACCCAGACAAGTAACTTTGCGCGCCCTCGTCACGATCCACTCTCGTACAACGTCGATCTGTCATCATTCACACCGCTCATTCGATCCAACTAGCATGCAGCAGGTTTTAAATTTATATTCCGCCAATTACCATCGTTTTGCCTCTCTCCAACCAGCGGACTCGCTTTTTCGCATGCCAATCGAGCTCTGCGACGAGATAATCAGCTATCTCGTCGACTCTCCCGCCTCCCTTCTTTGCTTAGCACGAACATGCAAAATTGCCTGCGTCTTAACGGGAGGATGTATCAGGCGAGCCTTCAATATCGACAACCACCTGAAACCGTACTTCGACGACCCTCCCGCATTTCGATCCCTCCAAGCACGTACTGCGACTCTCATCTCCGGGTCAAATGCCCTCCAGTTCTTTACCAGAGATTACTACCATGGCTCTGACTTGGATCTGTACGTTCCAAGTCGACATACAGGAGAAGTCGGACGGTGGCTCTCAGATCACGGATACACGTATCAGCCCGTAAGCAGTCAGGACCCCGATTTCGAGGTCGAGGTGGCTGTCGAAAGAGAACAACCGCCATGGTTCCATGAAACGGAGTTGCCAGTGCAATACCGCACGCAAGGTATCTCAAACGTCTTCACATTCACCAAGCCATCACCTCGTGTCGGTGAGCCCGAACGAGAGTTAGAGGTGCAGGTTATAGTAGCCACGACGTCGCCCATGGCCGCTGTCCTCGCATTTCATTCTAGTATGTATTACACACCTCACGCCACCGATATTCGTATCGCACGCTTACATACTCTCCAGCCGTAGTGATGAACGTGATCTCTTGGGACCGCGCATACTGTCTCTACCCCCGCTCCACCCTGACATGGAAAACCGCCTACCTAATCAACGGTGACAACGACGGCCGACGATACACCCTCATCAAACAGAAGTACACAAACCGAGGGTTCCGTATTTTCCTCACCCTCAGACGCAGCGTGGGTGTTTCCCACGACCACGCTCTCACCAACATCCGTCGACAAGTCGGTGACAGCCTCTGCTGGACGTTGCCGCTTTCTACGGTTGGTGTGGTCCCACCACGGCCGTTCGACACTATCTCGGAACCCCTCACTCGCGATCCGTGCTGCTTCACTTGGTGGAGACTCAAGCTAGTTTCAGAGCCAAATGACCCTAAATATGCGACGTTGCATACGGAATTCATGGTCATGAAGAGTAGCAACGTGCTTTACTATGATTATGTCAAACTTGAGGAGCAGCAGCTGATCGTGCGAACGAATCGGACTGCGAGCAACGGCGCAGAGGGCGAAAAGGGGTTGTGAGTCATCATTAAGTAGCTATGTACTCGGAAATACTGACGGATAATCTGGCCGCAGCTTGGACCATTACCTTGTGAAGTATTGTGAAGGGGAGACGGACGAGGGCGTAGCTTGGATTACCTTAGAGTGAGTGTTACAAAGACGAGCTATATATCACAGTGAGACCCGAGTCACGAATGGTGGAACTTCATATTTAACCCATGGTACTAACACAACACAGCTAAGAGAGCGTACCGGAGCGTACAACACAAGGAGCGAGGTAACAACGGCGATAGTCGAGTAAGAAATGAGCGTGAGGATGGGATAATAAGGGATTGTTGAACTTCGCTATTTTAACTACCTAGGCTTCTGATTGCCTTGCACGCTTCGATTCCCGAAAACTTGAAATTATGTCGTCTTGGTTCGTAGCGCGTCGATGCTTGCTCGCGTTCAGCTTTATATTTATGAACGAACGAACAGCGGGTTAGTATGTCACGGTGATCATCGTGTCTTCTGTCTTGCTGCTTACGACATGTCAGCTCATCAATGGGTCAGTGCCGTACGTGTACCACCATCGTCCCATGTCTTGGCATTGACGTCTGCAAACCAACCATATCATTCAGAGAGCCCAGTAAGCAGTCTGCAGCAAACTGACTGCTCACTGTACGCCACCACAAGCCTAACTCGTCAGACACCAGATACGACTAGCGTTAGCGACATCCTTGAAGTCTTGCCGCCTTCGCGTCCTGATGTCATCCGACTTGATGTGTTGATCGCCTTGAACATCTCACGTCCAGACACCTGATACCTCGTTGGCTCTCAACGATCTTGACATTGAGCTCGCCGGTACCTGCTAACGTCAACAAATCACCGCTGGGGAAGGCGTCCGAACACCTCGTGCGACGTGCTCTGGTAAACGGGTGCGCCGGGAGACGATATTAATAACTGTGCTCGTGTGTGACCCTTTTCGTTGTTATCTCATCTCTTCACGTCACATCGCATCTCGTTCTCCCTCCGAGTCCGCTTCTAGTCCCACTATACACCTTGATTTATGTTTCTATCCCTTACGCGCTGCTGTGACTAGGGTACACCTTGCCGACCCCCTCCGAGTGCCCATCAAACACTCAACTTCCATCGCTCGTGACTTCGTAAGCGTCCTTGAGGTATTCCCATTGCAGGACCACCTCAAAGATGCTTATCGGCAATGCAAGCTGGTTCATAGCTTGGGGTTGAAGCTTGACGTCTGACTCTTGAATCCCGACTATTGACACAGCTGCGAACACCTTGCTCCTTAAGACACACTACCAGGTCTTGAAGGTAACGTACTCACTACCTTGTGCGCGACTCCGATGAGGATCAACCTGGGCATGATGCATCTTACCACCTTGTGAGCACGGCAATACCGACATACAGTGTCATCGTCCCAACACGTTTCATGCCTAAGTATCAGTACAATAGACTCAGTAAGCCATCGTACGTCATGCATCCAACTCTGACCTTGTCGACTCTTGATATCTCGGAGCCTTATCTTCCGGTTGATTGTGTTGACTGCCTTGAACATCTTGACTTCCAAATCCTGTCTACCTTGAAGGTAGAGGCCTTGACGGTTGAAGGGCGAAGTCTACGAACTAAGTTAATAAGTTACTAAGTAGATCGACGCCTTACCGCTACTAGAAGGTCTCGATGGTGTCCGCCTTGTTGTCACTTGATGGCCGTCAACGTCTTGCCGACGTCCAATAGGAAGGTTGACGCGTCGCTATCTTCGCGACCGGCCTTAGTGTTAATGTATTACCTCGAAAGTAAAGGCCTCAGCACGCCAGTACCAAGTTAATCATTCAAGTATTACGCAACTTATCATACTAGTATACGCGCCCTCCTACTGGCCCGCACGCCACCCTCGTCAAAGAGCCACCGCAACTGACCGAGTTGGTCTTGAGTCTTGAGTCTGCGAGTTGAGTGATGGTGTGTTGGTTGTTGGTTGTTGACGGCCTTGGCGTCGAAGTCTACGGATGGTCAGTAGGTCGGTATGCTAACGGATCGACGCTGAGTCGGTAGTAGCTTTGAAGGTGTAAGGCGTCAGGCGGCTTGAATTCACGTCTTGACCCTTTTGACGTCTTGAAGGCCCTGAGTGATGTACACCTTCAAGTTCGAGGGTCTTGACGTTGAGGTCGTCTTGAGGACATGTGCATGAGGGCTTGAAGCTTTGAAGCCTTGAGGACTTGAGGGCTTGACTGCCGATTTGACCGCCTCGTCGGCCTCGATGCTCGATCGTCGTGAGCCTTGATGGTCTTGGGATCGAAGTCTACTATATAAACGTCAACAAAGATGTGAGGAGATACTCGTCACCGGTCAACAACAACAAATCAGGAGACACAAAACGACGGGGTTTATACGCTACACAGAGGCGGGTATTTCAATTCCAACCACATTCCTGTCAGCCGGTTACCGTCTGCGACTGCCTTGATCGAACCACCGCCGTCTTCAAACCCTGAGCTCGCCGGCTTAAGTTCAAGTCGAGTAATAGCTGGTGTTGAGGTCCGTAAGTCGCTACGGCGACGGTTGTCTTTAGCAGCGAGTCTTGCCGTCGTCGGTTGTCTTTAAACCTTGAGACTTGCCGTCGTCGGCTGTCTTTCAATCTTGCCGTCTTCTGTCTGTCGTCTTGATGCATATGCTTTACGACCTTGTCAGTAGAGCAATAGGGCAGTAAGCTGGAGGTCCACCTCGAAGCGTCTTGAAGCGTCTGAAGCGTCTCGTGTTGATGTCTTGAACGTGCGTCCGTCTTAATGTGACCGTCTTGAACGCACTACCCTGACGATCTGGACTTGAAGCTCGCGATTTGAAGCTCGCTTGAGGACCTCGAACGGTCACTACACCGCCTTCTTTCCAAGTTTTGAGTCGAAGTCGACGTACCATCTCGAAAGTAAAGGAATCAGTACTTCAGTAACAAAGTGACCATTTTACGCACCTACCATTCACGGCCTCCTACTAACCTGCACGTCACTCTCCTTTAAACCACACCCGACCGAGTTGGAGTCTTGGGAGTCTTGAGTCTTGAGTCTGCGAGTTGACTGATGGCGGCCTTGGTGTTGATCTATGAAGGGTCCCCAGCGTCGTAGGTCGTCCGCTGATGCCTTCTGGCCTTGACGTCGAAGTCTACGAACGGTCAGTCGACAGTATGCTAGTGGGTCGAAGGTCAGTGGTTTGTTTGAAGGTGTAAGACGTAAGACGGCTTGAAGCGTATTTACACTGTTCTGAGGTCTTCGACACCGCGACCTCACCACCTCGACCAAGAAGGTCAAAATGTCAAAGACCGTCTTGAAGGTCAGACGTCTTGATTCTCGATGACCGTACACGCTTGAGATTGACTGTCTTAAAGGACCCACGTTATGTACACCTTGAAGCTTGGAGTTCGATCGTCTTGAGGCTGAGGGCTCGAGGACTTGAGGGCTTGAAGTCTTGGCCGCCTTGCCGGCTGTCGTGAGCCTGCATGATATTCAGGTTAAATTCTACGACACAGGCGGTAAACAAAGCTGTAAAGAAATACTCGTCAGTGGTCAACCACAACAAACCAAGAGACACAAGAGGACGGGGATTCATACCAGAAGCGGGTATTTAATATTAATGCCAACCACCGTCAGCCGTATTCCTGTCAGCCGTTTACTGCCTGCGGCTAGCCCAATCCTGCCTTAACCAACAGACGGAGACGTCAGAGGATTTACGCAGGAGTGTACCGAACGATGTGGGGAGCTGGTTGATTCAGTCTTTATTTGTCATCAAGTTACGACAGCAGTATACAGATAGCGATGAGCGTGTGGCGTAAGAACTGCACGGGCTGTGAGCCAGCTGGCTGAAAAAGTGAGTGTACGCATCTTGACGTTGTTGGCAGTCGCTGACGCTCCCTGAGATGATCACCTTGAGGATCGTCGTCCGTTCCAGACTCTATACACACGATTCAACAAGCTCCTCGCGTTATGTCACGCTTCATGCATCTCCGTCAATTGAGGCCTTCTTGTAGTCGTGAAGCCTGCGGCCTTAGAATCGAGGTCTACGAGCAAAACGGCAGTACGTGAGTAGGTCGACTTGCAGCCTCGTGGTCTTGAAGTCTGAAAGCTTCGAATCCTTCTTGCAGTTCGACGTCTTCTCTTGCTTCTTCAGCTCGCCCGCCTTGAAGCATCTATGCCTTTATCACCTCAATTGTCCTTGAGACTACTTACGAACGATCGCTATATATATAAGCAGGTCAGAAGCGTACGTACACTACCATCCCCTCTCCAGGTAGTATTGAAGCTGACGTACTAGCACTAGAGGGTAAGTAGACGGGTTGCTGATGTCTGAACGTAAGAACATACTGCATGTTCGACTTCAGCCCCCGGTGGTCTTGACATCTTGGCCACCTTGACGGCTGACAGTGTTGGCGTCGAGGTTTACGAACGGTCAGTATGTCGACAGTTGACGGTCGTCCTTCAGAACTTGAGGCCCGAGGAGTTGACTACTCTGCTCGCCTCGACGCCCAGCAAATCTTACCGTCAACACCTACTGATGATCAGACAGCCGGTAGGTAGACGGTCGTCAGTGAAGAGAGGAAGTTGAGAGGAGAGGGGCTTATATGCTGCCCAGAGTCAGCAACCGTCGTCAGTATCATTCCTGTCAGCCTCCCGCGGCTTGCCTGATTTCCTACTTTCCGACAGACGGTGCACGTAGGGATCTTGGACGACAAAAGGCAGTGGTTCATACGGTCTTTGAAGAACTTCAAGTTGTGTGGCCGACGTACCATTGACAGTAGACAGACTCGCCAGTTACCTCATTCACCTCGTTCAACGGCACCCCCCCCCCTCCTTTAGCTTATCAGGATAAGTAGACGGGTTACTGCTGATTGAGTATAAGAGCATGCCATACGTGCGACCTTCACACTGACATACTATCCCTGGTCTACTCCATCTGAACTCTACCGTGGCCTACTCCATCTGAACTCTACCGTGGCCAGCTTCTTGGAGACTCGGACTTGACTGCTTGAATATCTTGGTGGCTGACGGCTTTGGTGTTGGAGTCTACAGATGGTCAGTAGGTCGGTATGCTAGCGGGTCGACTCGGCAGTCCGTAAGACGGCTTGAAGCGTATCGACACTGTTCTGAGGTCTTCGACACCTCGACACCTCGACCAAGACGAGTCAAGGGGTTGACGTGCCGAAAATCCAACGTCTTGACTCTCGATGACCGCGCAGCTTGATGCTTGACCTGACCGTTGGGAAGGCCCCGAGTTATGTACACGTACACCTTGAAGTTCGAGGGTCTTGACGCTGACTCGGAGGTCGTCTTCAATGATCCTCGACGCTCGATTATTTTTAGCCTTGATGGTCTCAACGTTGACGCCACAAGCGATGAACAAAGCTGCGAAGAGATACTCGTCAGCGGTCAAGAACAACAAAGAAGGACGGGCAAGAGTACGGGGACTTACACCATTCTACCAGAGGCGGGTATCTCAATGCCAACAACCGTCGGCGCATTCCTGTCAGCCTTCCGCCGCTATTCTGATTCTACGTTGACCGGTATGCGCACCACGGAGACGTCGGAGGGGATTCCAGTGGGTCTCAGACGACGAAAGGGGGTGGTTGATTTGGTCCTCGAAGAACGTGTGTAGCCAACGTACCATTAACAGCGGACAGACTCGCCACTTACCTCATTCACCTCGTTCACTGCCACTTTCTCTTTGGCTTATTTGGGTGCAGATAACTGGTCAGGGTATATGTCTTGGTCTTAAGTGGCTTGCGTTGAGTCACTCGGACGACGTATCGGAGTCGACAGGTGTTGGTTGTTGACGGCCTTGGTATTGAGGTCTCCGGAGGTGAGATAGCGCCGTATGTCGTCCGTTGATGCTTTCCGGCCTTGACGTCGAAGTCTGTGGACGGACAGTCGTCAGTATGCTAGTGGGTCGACGGTCGGTAGTCCATAAGAAAGCTTGAAGCTGTCTTGATTCTCGATGAACGTGCAAGCTTGATACTTGACCGTTATGCACACATTGCAGTTCGACTGTCGCGACGATGAGGTCGTCTTGAAGTATCGAAGCCTTCAGGCCTTGAACACTTGACCGCGTTGCTCGCCTCGATACCCATCTGCCTCGAGAGTTCTGATAGTCTAAACGTCGACGTCTGTAAACCTGTGGGTAGATGCTCGTCAGTGTTCAAAAACGAAGAAGAAGGAGAGGCGAGAGGATGGGGATTTATACAGAGGCGGGTATTCGAATGTCAACCGCCGTCAGCCGCATTCCGTCTGCGGCTGGCCTAATCCTGCCTTAACCGATGGGTGGAGACGTCAGAGGGTGTACGTAGGAGTTTCAGACGACACAAGGAGGTGGTTGATACAGTCTTCAAGGAATATGTGTGGCCCACTCGCTATGGCCATCTACGCGTACGCCAACTCATGCGAGCATAGGTAAGTGAAAACAGTCAAGTTTTCCGCGCATATGTGTGGCAATAAGAGTCGATGGAGGATTATCATGCTCGTCGTCGTGACTGAGTGGAAGATACACTTGAAGGAACACTTATCGGAGCGCTGGCACATCAGCGGATCATTGGGGTATGTCCCGAACGGGCAGTTGAATTGCGACTTGACTTGAACCCTCTTCGTGAATCGTCATACCAACACGACAGTACACGGTGCGCGATGAACACGGTGTATGATATGGTGCGCGAACATGGACTTTGACTTCACGAGCTGTGAATCAACAAGCTAAACGAGTGGGTGCACGCGTTTTGCCTTTGTTGGCAGTCGCTAATTCTCGTTCCCTGCGATGATCACCTTGCAATTGCGGATCGTCACCCTGTCAAACCCTGCACGCGATCGACGACCTCCTCGCCTCTTGTCACACTTCATGCATCCCGTGTGACGCACGACCCGTAGCTGCAAGACATGTCACCACCCATCGCGTCCTCCCCTAGAGCATCGACCGACGCCTGTGACACAACGCGTCCCGGCCCGCCTCCCAATAACCCCCTTCGTCCTCTGCTCAACACCTCGTCTGTTGTCACCCGGTAGTGACTTCTGCTCACCACCACTGCCATGGCTCCGATATGCATCACAGGCGTCCAAGACACCGGCGTGCATCCGCGCAGAGAGATCCACGAGCTCGTCGCAGACCACCAGCAGTTCTCGCTCTTCGTACAGGCTCTCCGTGCGTCCCCTTCCCTCATTCACTCTTTGCTCGACTCACTTATGCGTTCGACGAGCAGTGCACATACAGGAGATGGACCCCGAGGACCCTACGTCGTACTACGCTATCGCAGGCATCCATGGATACCCATACCAACCTTGGCCTGCCTCCCCCTCTCCCTCTCAAGACGCTGACGCTGACACAGCGAAGAAGAAGACTCAGTGGTTGGGGTACTGCACGCACAGCACGGTTCTCTTCCCCACGTGGCACAGGCCGTACATTCTCGCTCTCGAGGTAAGTCTCCCTCTCTCTCTTCACTCGCTCACTATCTCACTCACGCGACGAGCAGTTCACATGCAGCAGATGGACCCCGAAGACTCCAGGTCGTACTACGCTCTCGCAGGCATCCACGGATATCCATACCAACCCTGGCCTGCCTCCCACTCTCCCTCTGACGACGCTGGTGCTAACATGGAAACGGCGAAGAACAAGTCTCAATGGCTGGGGTACTGTACGCACGTCACGGTCCTCTTCCCCACATGGCACAGACCTTACATCCTCGCCCTCGAGGTAAGTCTCCTTTCCCCTCTCCTCCTCTCTACCTATTCACTCACTACGCATTTAGCAACACATCTAACCCCACGCAACCCACCTCGCCTCCCTCTACACAATCCCCGACGCCCCCTCCTTCCACACCCTGCGCATGACTGGGCTCTCCATCCCCTCCCACCGCCTGAAATCATCGAGTACGAGGCGCTTTGTGTTACTACGTGCAAGGGTAAGAGGGAGGAGGTGCACAACCCGTTGTTTAGTTTCGTGATTTTTAGGGTGTAAGAGGAGAGGGGTTTCCGAGTGGGGGAAGACTGTTAGGTGGCCGACGAGTTGCTAGGAGGACGGCAACTCAGATGTGGAGGCGTTGAAGAGGTGCGTGTGTATGCGTGTGTCGAGGGTTGTGTTGATTCGAGCGATGTGCAGGGCTCTGTCGGGAGGAACGCAGAACAGACGCAAACGGCGGTGTATAGAATGCTCGTAACCGGGCATCCCTAGACGGAATTCAGCAACTACAACTCCCCCGGGCGTCCTCTCACTCCGCTCCTACCTCGTCTCCATCAGACCTATTCAAACTCGTAGGATTTGAAGCCTAAGCATAGTCAGGTAAGCATGAAGAAGGTGGTGGAGGGGGTTATTCAAGGCGGGGAACGTGGAGCGTGCCGAAGGGCGTATGGATCGCGATTCGCGGTCTGGTGCGTATTCCCATAACTTCTGAGTTGACTTAACTTGGCTGAACGGACACGTTGCAGTACGGATAGAGTTGACGCCGTTTTGGCGGTACCCGACTGAAGAGGAGGGGACTCAGACGTCGGACGCGCACAACGACGAGGAAGGGAGAACACAGAAGGCGTGGTATCGTCATTGGACATCGGAGAACGTACGCACCACAGACCCGTTCGGGTACACACATACACAACTTGAGTGACGACGCCTCTACGGCGAAGCTGCGCTCGAAGGAGATGCGCTTGAAGGAACACAAAGAGAGAGGAGAGAGAGAGGAGAGAGAGAGGAGTGTGGGCGATGTATGGTAGGGGTATGCAGGAGTTATCCGAAGTGGCTGGGATGGAGGAGGAGGAGAGGGAGGTTGGCAGCTCTATGCAGAGTGGGCTCAATGAAGAAGAGGAAGAAGAGGAAGAAGAGGAGGAAGAGGAAGAAGAGGAAGAAGAGGAAGAAGAGGAAGAAGAGGAAGAAGAGGATGAGCGCAGTCCCAAGGCGGGCGAAGAAGTGGTAGAGAAGGAGAGGGTGATACTTCCAGACGAAGGCGATCCCCAGCCGCATATCGCGCCTTTCCCACTTCCACTTCCTCATCGTACGCTTGCCCCGCGGCCGTTAACTCGCGAACCCAGAGCGCATCACGCTGAGAATGAGAACGCTGGATCTGCATCTACAGAAGCGACAGCGAGGAGGAAGAAGGTCTGGGTGTGGATGTGGGACCAGAAAATACGCTTGAGAGTACGCGAGACAGAAGGAGACGCGAGTGTGGTTGTGGGATTGGAAAGTGCGTTAAATCGAAGTTGCAGGTGGGGTAAACGTCGAGGTGAAGGTGTTCCTCCTCCCTGGTCGGGAGTTGAACGAGGATAGCTATGGGGAGGAGCCGGTGTTGAGTCATTCGAGGACAAACACCAAGACTCGAGATGCATCGCCGACATCGATGTTGCCACAGACAGGCTCGCTTTCCACACTCCCAAACACGACATCCTCCAATCACACGTCTACGTCCTCCAATATGTGCACCTCCTCCACTCCCACCCCCTCCTCTATATCTACCATCTCCTCTAATAGCGTGTCCAAGCCCGCACGCTGACACAAACGTAAGTCAATCAACGACAGCTTCGAGCAAAGACTAGGAGTACGACTACAACCATCCGGGATACGTAGGTTGCATGGGGACATTCGTCGACGAGCTGGAGACGGGGGAAGTGTAGTGCTCGGAGAAGCTTGAATTAGGCGTTACATGGAGGGTAAGTTAGCTGAGAGCGGAGCCGGCCGAGGGGCAGGAAGTTGAGGGTGACCAAGGCTGTGAGGAGGAAGGACGAGCAAGAGGAGGGGGGGAAAGGTGGTGCAAGTGACTGTGTACCTGAGCGAGCGGATCGTAGAGGAGATGAGGAAAGAGCCAAATGAGAGAGGATGAGGAGATGCAGCGAGAGAGAAGATGAGGGGACTAGAGAGTGTTGTACTCCCGTTTTGAGGGAACGGTCGAGGTTAGGTATGTAGAAGGTACGTACACGGTCATTCATTTTGATGCTCAAATTCAAGTCATATTGACTTAGAGTGGTTAGGTCTCGGATAACGCCCCTCCCTGTTGAGTTGCTCACTCCTGGTGCAGCTGAGGTCGACATGTGCGACGCGGTTGCTTTTGCCTGCGAGTAGTTTGCGCGGGAAGGGAGAGAGAGAAGCAGGCGGCGGTGGGTTCTCAGATGTGGGTGAGACGGTATGGTATACACTGTGAGTACGTCCCGATGTATGTGCGTAAGGGACGATTAGGGATACGGTTACGCTGTACAGCCTTTCCTGCTGTTGACTCGGCCTTGTACATGCACCTCAGAGTGCAATGCCCGCGCAGAGCCATAGTGTGGTGCGTACACATTCTCCAAACTGCAATCATGATCACCATGATACAGCATAAAAATCCAACATTATTGCAGCAATCGTAACCAGTCCTATAATACAACGTATTCCATAAAAACTTCCAACATATAGTATAACGCCCCAACGTCCCATCCCTTCCAAAGTCCCACCATGGTCACCAATCCTTATAAACCCCTCCGTACGCAGCATCCCTCCTTTCACGCCTCATACCTCGGCCCTTTCAAGCCTCATACCTCGGCGGCTGCTCCTCCTCCTGCTCCTGATGTACCCGCTGAGCCTGACCCTGCCCCGGCAACCCCGACGCAATAACAGTATCCAACCGCTGCACAAGCCTCTCAAACGACGCCAAATTCACCGTCACCTGCTGTCCCCCTCCCCCCGTCGCGCTCGCGTTCGAGTCCGAGTTAGGAACCGGGCTGCTAACGGTAGTCCGATCGCTCGTCTCAGGCTCAGACGGCGCAGGAACCGGGCTAGCTGCAGACGGCCTCGTGACTACAGACTCTGTCCTATCATGTGTCGGACGCTTCTCATTTCGAGTACCTCCGAGTCCGAGTCTGGGGAGGACTTGAAGTGTTGGCGTGGACCCGTCTTCGAGGGGTTTGACGTGTAGGTATGGGTCTGCTGAGGTCTCTTTTGTTGATGCGGAGGTGTGGGTTCTTCGTCTGCGCCATAGGAGGAAGATGCCGGCTAGGAGGAGGAATAGGAAGATGATGACGCCGACTACTATGCCGGCTATTGCGCCTGGGGAGATTCGGCGGTGGCTGTTTGTGGCGGTGTCGTTTGAGGCGGCGGGGGTAGTAGACGGTGAAGGCGCGCTGGATGACGATATACCACACGTCAGAAGAGGGTATAAATGAATAGAGCATACGCCGCACCTAGATGAAGAGGCGGATGACGAGCTAGTATCCTCGTCTCCAACTAGGCCTACGGCAGAGTTCAGGACGTCTATCGCTGTCAGTTGTCCGGTAGGGTTCAAGTTCGGTATGGGAGGACCCTGCCATCGAGGCGAGTATACGTTACTCCCTGGTGTTGACGCCAGATCCAACAGTGCATTGAACTGCACAAAATCCCCCACACAGAGTCAGACAATAAAGCGGCCGTATGCACAGCAACAAGTACCTGAACGGTTAAGTAGCTCCGTATGAGACCAGCTTCGGATGAGTTGGATGGGAGTCGTCTGTACGCTTCATATAGACCTCGCACGTAGATTCCTAGGGAATACAAATGAGTAGGTATAGATGTCTGACTTCGATGCCACGCACCTTTGAGAGTATACGTGAAATCGCTTCCAGTGGGAGCGGCTGATTCCGAGGGACCTATGGAGTATCAGCATATGGCTTGATAGGTAGGCTGGTTGTGGCGTCCTCACCCTCCGTTATAATCCCATTAGACGAGTTGGTCCACCCGGGAAAAGGTATTACCGTCGAGATCAAACTTGAGAGGCTACGAAAGCGCAGCATTAGCGAGCAAATACTGGACAACGTTCAGATGAGCACGTACAATGGCGCATATGAACTGTTTGAAGCAGCCAGTGCACTCAATCCATCGATTGTCAACCCAGAATCGTACGTGAATGGTCCGAGTCCAACAGTGCAAGTCCCCAAGTTGATCCCGTCCTGGATGATAACACCATTGTAGAGCTGGTTCTTGATGAAGTCGGCGGAGAGCGTTGCAGTGTCGAGGTATGACGAGTTGGAGGTTTCTTCATATAGATGAGCTGAAAGACTGGAAATTTGTAACGCAGTGAGATTAGATGGTTGGGGAGTCGTGTGAAGGGGACCCACGCCATGTAAGTTCTGTGAAAGTTGGTTGTTAGAAGTATGAAATGGGAGCAAGCAACTGATACGACATACTCTACTGTCACTCCGGCAACATCCAGAGCACTCGAATTGGTGGAAAACTGTTGTGTGATGTAATTAAAGTTATCGTCAACACCACAGGTTCACTACCACCACAAACTCGACCAACGCACCGAGAAGACAGCACCAGCGGTGGTTGCTACAGACGCAAGAATGAGATGTTGGTCGCAGGATGGGACAAAATCGCACTTACCACCGTTGCATGTCGACGAGATCTTCACGGTCCTCGATGAGTGGTTACCAGAGGCGGCATCCTCGGGTCGGACAAGAAATGCGCTCAGCTGCGCCCACATGGACTCCGCGTATCCGAGTACTGACGGGTCCTTGTACGCTCTGTAAGCTGTTATCGCGGCGAGACCCCATGTTCTAGAAATAACGATAGTCCATTACAACGTCAGTCCTGGATTTGAAAATCGGGCTCCGTCGGTGATGCAAAGAACGTACGCAGGATCCCTATTCTCTTTGATCGGATTTGCACTATGAAACAGTCAGCTCACGCGCAAAGCACTGGTTACTTTGTAGAGCGGCGCGACTTACAACGACGTTATATTGGGTATGTTCGTGAACATCGTATTGAGACTCTTGAGAACTACGTCCTTGTTCGTCGTCGACCCGTTGATAATGTCCCCAGTCGATAGCGCGCTCAGCATGCTCGCCGACTCCGATATTTGGAACGAATCCAGTCCTACATGTTAATTCGCCGTTGAGATTCTGAATCCAAACCGGAGTAGAGGTGCATAGACTCACCGCTGAATATCCCCGTGTCGGGGTTCAGCGTTCTTGATATGGTGTTCAGGATGCCATTGACCAGCGAGAGCCTATCCTGGCGGGTTAAATTGGATGTTGGTTTCTACATGCCACGAGAGAGTTGGGTCTTCAAATCAGCAATGATGTGACGGTACTGAGCACGACCAGGCAGACTTACCCTCCAATTCGACGGCACTGCAAAGTCTTGAGCTTCCACTACAGAAACAAACGAAACAACAATTCCAGCAAATGCCGTCAAACGACCACAAGGAACGCGCATTGCGATGCGGAGGGTGCCACTGGCACGAGAACAGAGAGAAGGGAGTCGAAGGATCGCGCGTGCAGGCGAGAGCACGTTTTCTTTTATACCGTGTTTTTGTTTGCGTTCGACGACGGATCAGTATCATGATATTACGAACCTTCCTTCGTGAGACCTCTTGCAGATCAAAGTCAGGGTTCTTGCATTTGTATACTGACACCGGGCGGCCGTGTAACCCGGACAATGACGACACCCTGAGATGACCTGTAGAGTTGGAGACGAGACGACCAGGCTATAGTTCAGGTGTAAGTATGTTTAAATCTACTTCATTCGAGTCACTTACATAGACTACCAGAGTATGAACGGCTGGTAAAGTGGTCACTTACTCTCCGCGGGCCTTCCACACTTTGACGGGCGGGAAGGGTCTTATGTAGCGGCAATCAAGATCATACCAAGACATTGGCAGTAGTGATAATCCGCGGAGGATACTGTATCCGTTCGTGTTTCGTCTCGACAGGAACGAACATGCTGAGGACCCTGGGGCTAGCAACTTGCGAATAATCAGTCCAACTCCCCGCTCAAGCCTCGAGCTGGTCGTTCAAACCAAAGCTGAATAACTCATAGTAGCACTCGGCAGAAGCAATCAGGTCATACGTTACGACTCGAGAAGCTTACATAGCGAATTGAAAACGTCTGAAATAATGAGCTCGACCACCTTTGAGTTTGGAGGACGTGCTGTCGCTGCTGTGATCAGCTTCCATGCAACAGTACGATCGTATCTAGCCGACATAGGATTCGTCAAACTTCGCACAGAGATGCAATGATAGAAAAACGCACTTCAATTACATATGTCTTAGGTGTGATAGTCAGAGAACAGCCACAAACGTTACGCGACAGTGGCGATACAACCTGGATGTAGGTACCTTTGTCGTCGTGGACCAGATCTTCTCGTTATGTATAAAGACCCCTGTTGACGCAGTGAGTAACCAGTAACGAGTGGGTTAGACGACATGCGCAAAGTCGTTGCGCAGGCAGGCGCAGGCCGCCCAAAGTCTCAGAGCGCATCACTGGCCTCTCCGGCGCTCATTGCCACGTGGAAGTTTCAGCGTCAACGATAAATAGGGCCAACTTCAACTCGACCATCTTCAACTGCTGCCCAACATTCGATGCTAGTCTGCCCCTGTAACACTCAATTTTAGGTGACCGTCAATGTGTTTTCCAGCTCTGCTCGCCATCTTGCAACCAATGGACGCAACGAATATTTACCTCTCGGACACGTATAGCCTGAGTGCCCACACCTTGTATCCATGGTGCTTCGCCATGTGAATGCTTGCACAGACGAAGAATCGAGTTTGATTGTCAACGGATAAGGAAGGTTGCTGCCGTCATCGTATATGGTGCGTACACATCCTCCTCTTTTCAAAAGGGTTCTCACCTGTTACATGCTCACGAATCTAGAGCAATACGAATTACAATGACGTATTCACAGTCAGTCGTCCTGTAAACCACAAGACGTAACACTTGAGAAACGGCGAGCCCTGTACTTGTACTCGACCTGTGACCCGGAAGTCCCCCTTGCATTGATGAGCAAATACTGCCCACAACTCGTCGTTCATGTACCCCATAAAGTCTTGCTCTGGCGGCTCTTCGCGCATCCCCTACGTTTCTTCAGCAAACGTTCAGATGATCACGAGAGGAGGTCGGCTTCAATCTACGTGTCATAGATGGCTGTACTCACTACGATGCACTCGTGTGCGTGATCTACGATGTCGGTACTGCTTTAGGCAAGCATAATCATGGGATTGGCCAATTACTCACTTCTTGGTACGTGCATCAGTTGAATTCGAAGACCCGTATCGTGGCGCTGACTGGGAGCGTTTGTTTCGACGAATAGGTTACTGCAGATCATGCGTTCGGAGCTATGTAAGGAACCGCACATCAATCTTCAATCAATACTTCTGACTTGCGGACCACACATGCCTTTACAGTGCAAGGATGGCTGCATTCTGACGAATGGTTTTACGATACAGAAGACGTGGTCCTCTCTCGTTGTTCATATTCTAGCAATAGAACATTCACGCATGAAGCAAAGAGCCAAGCGAGGACACATCGATAACAGCAGAACGTCTGGATCCTCCACTCGCCACTGTCGAGCTAAATCATGACTTACGACTCATTTGTTTAGAAGCATCAAATATTCCGTATCTGTCGTAACTGAATAGCTTCGAAGGAACAGCCACCCCCTCTCTTGCGTAAAGTCCAGGGCGACCACGCCTCGTATCAATAAAACACTGATGCCCATCCGCTCTAACAGCCCGTTTTAGATCGTATTAAATGGTCCTCTACGTTTTGGACGCAGTTTTCCTCCATCCGGGTCGCATTCGATAACATGTAGGCTGTTCACTTTCCTCTTTATTCGATCTTCTATCATTCGCCATCTATGAGCGTCCCCCTCATGCCCGACAAACATACTCGATTCCATTCAATCCGGGCCCTTCTACACTTGAGGCTGGACAAGGAAAATGTGCAGCAGCGTTAGTGCGACGCCTCGCTATATATACCAAGTACGATTCACTCTGTAGCGGTAGCAAGGTCATGTTCTCTCCAACCGGTCGTTTCGTGGCTACGTGCATTGCACTCGCATCTGCCGTCTGCGCCACAACACTGCCCCGTCTCGTACCTTCTCGGCGTGCGGGCCACTTAGTCAGTCGTGGGCTCGACCTTCTCGTACCGAAGCAAGAGGCCATCTTGAGCTACTCTACTGGTGAGTTTATTGTGTTTCTACGTGTACGTACCCTGTCTAATGCGCTTTTATTGCAGCGCCACATCACCCACCCGCAGCCAATGTGGCGTTCATTGCTCATCCCGGCATACCGATTCTCCTGCTCGAGGACATTGAGTTCGTGTTAGAGGAGATTGTATGCTCCTCGTCACAACAAAATGGCCGTAATCTCGCCGTTCGCTTCGCGGTTGAAGATGCTTTTCAGGCCGCCTTGGACAGTTGGTCCACACTCGACGAGTTCATCGTTCTCACGGCCCATCATGGGTGCAACTCTTATGGTGACCGCGGCTCATGGAGGTAATGTCTCTTCTCTTGCGAAGAGTTTCATATTATATTGATCAGCTCCGTTCTCATAGGACTGCAGCCGTTGTGGCTGATGCCCCAAGCCTGACTATCACCTTGACCGTCGAGCCCATCTCGATGCGGGAAGTTGGCCGTTCGTTCAGCGTACGTTACGATCACACTGGCGGCTCGCATGACCTACTTTCCCGTAATGAGATGGCGAAGCGAGACGTCCATTCGTTCGACCGCGTCTTTACTTACGCATACAACCCTACCATCGACGAACGTCTCCAACTTTTCCCATTCCAGGATCTTCAAGTTGCCGAATCACTTCTCCAGTACGTACTACATCATCATCCGCAAACAATATCTTACGAGTCTACCGGTTACACCACGTCAATAGGCAGCTGGACAACGCCAATCTCAACCTTACGTGTGTCGGCTGCTCGTTGAACACCAACGTCTCGCTCGGACTGCACTTTGACGTGGACATTGGCGATGCCTCGTGCACCGTCACCAATCAGAGCTGCTTCACGCTCAACCAAGCGGCGATGAACTTTACAGTGCAGAATATGAATCTCACGGCAGCTTTGGAAGTTGCGCTCGGGAAGGAGCTATCTGCGGCGGCGAATTACAGGTCAGCGCATTGTGTTAGACAATTATTAGCACACCTAACGGCTTTTCTACTTCTAGCATTATACGGGTTCCCGTTGCCCCAGCACTTTCGGTGCGTCGTTTTGTCCGTGGATGCCTGTGTGAGGACATGTTTACTAACACGACCCCAATCCTCAGATTCCAAATCTCATACAACTCAGTCCTGCCATCGGACTTGGCGTTGAGTTTAGTTTGGATGTCGCTGCTGGTATTAATTTTACTTATGGCGCAAGCGGATCCGTGAGTATGCTCCTGCTATTCCGATATAAATTTCCATCAACCGCCCATTTTTGAGTAGATTCCCAGCGGCGCGTTTGCTTCGGTCAGCCTCATTGACTCGAGTGGGCAGTTTAATCCTACTGTGCGTGCTGATGGGTGGTAAGTGCACGTGTGACTTGATATAATTGGATTGGTCTGACCACTGAGTGATAGGGATGGTAGTGGTGTCGACCAGATCCCTTTCCGTGTCAATGATGGTCAGTTCACCGTCACCACAGGCTTGTCATTCGCACCATTTGCTGAGGTACCTTTCACAATCCGTAAGTCATGGCTCCTCCGTAAAAGCACATCGAATGCTGATTCGCATGTCGTTTAGTGGACACTGGTGCTGTACTACGTATCAACCAAAATCTCCCTCTAGTCAGCGCTACTGCCTCTCTCCATACCTCCGTCACTCGCACATGCGACACAGTAGGACCCGATGACTTCGAATTCTTCGGTACAGCCTTTCTCGTTGGTGCCGGCATGGAAATCAGCACCGTTGCAGAGCTACTGCTTGAGAAAGGTCTCTTCTCAGACCAAAATATTCCCGACTCCTGGGGCATCAAGGTGTTCTCGCACGATCTTCCACTTGCACCTACGCTCGGGATGAACACATCGACGTGTTTTGTTCTTAGCGATGACGGCCTTCACACCAACACGACGGTGAACACTACTTCTGCGCAAGTGCTGGACCAGGTCCTTCCCGGTGTGCCGGCACCTACGGGGACGATGTACCCAGCTGCGATCGCGGTGCCTACTTGGGATATGGCGAAGATCGAGTCGTATTACAGTGCTAACGGACATCTTCCGACGAACGTGAACTATGATCAGATGGTACAGGCTACGACAGTGCCTACAGTAATCCAGGCAGCGATATCGAGCGCTGCATCTGAGCAGGCTGCATCAGCTACTGCCAGTGCAAAGTCCAGTGCACCAGCTAGCATTGTCGGCGGTACAGGTATTAGTGTCGCCATCGCCGCCTTTGCTGTAGGCTTGGGTGCAGTGCTCATTTGGGTCTAGCTAACATTACAGGGGACTCACACTATTTATACAAGAACTCGGTGGGATTGTACTATTTATTTCGGTCGAGTCGTACGCATTTGGTAACTTGGCCGCTGGGTGTTGTGTGTTCCTCCCTTGGCTCGTTTTGTGTTGTACTGGGACATAAATTAAGCTTCGCGTGTAATTTATAAGACTGACTTGGGTTGCGTACAGCTAGCAAAAATGTTTGTAATTTATGACGATCAACGATTTATTACATTACAACTATTCCTCTTCCTCTTTGGAATACTGAACACGCACATTGAACAGTGTGCATAAGTGAACGTTAAGATCATCAGGTTTGGCTCGTCAAGCCGTGCGTACTTGAAGGCTAGCGTTGTGTCCAGCCACAATGATGAACACGCAAAGCGTGAGTCACTGCCCTCAATAATGGCCGCGGAGGGGTAAGAGAATCAACACTAACCTTCCCGACCGCTTGGTGCACCGAATTTGCGCGCCACACGATGTGGTAATAACGTCAATGGGGGTTAAAATAGGGCAATGAACACCTTAAAGGATCCCGGTGACATCTTTCGACGTCCAGGGGTTGTGTAGCCTCCAACAGATCACGAACGCCAACTCCTGCCAGTCACATGCATTGCCAGACGTTGATGTTGCATCAAAATGCTCTGTGTGATCGAGAAATGAGTGCATTTTCGCTCAGTCGCTGTAAATGAAATGTGTCGCATGAGAGAGATGCGTCACGGTGTAGATCATTCGCACGACGGATGGAAACGTTTTGATCCATGGAGTTAGCGGTGAGCACCGAAGGCAGATGTCGTATACTTAGTGTGATGGCCGTAACACGACGATAGACCCGCGCAACGAATCGTTCACATTGACAGCTGATGTTTGATAGGGTCGTTTTTGCGGGGTAAGTGATGACGCCTTCAAGCCTGAAGTGCTCGACAAGAAACACAAATTGCCGTGTGCGAGAAAACTGGAACGATATGATTGGACGTCGATCCGTTGTTTGCTTTGTATCGCGCCGGGATACGGAAGGCGAAAGAGGTGGTCCGCGGGAGACCGGTAAGGACAGGAATATTCCCTGAGTAACTTGACCATCCCCGACCTCCATATGGAAGCCTTGTAAAACTGGCACGATCAACCTAAGCGGCGTGAAAATAGGGCTCGTAAGTCATAAAATTACTTACACGTAGGCAATACTCGAACGACGACTGCACACACCATTCACCGCTGAAGAAACTCGCCCTTCACCTTCTTCAAATAGCAAGAGGTTTGGTCCGAGACATGATTATACCCTCGGCCATGGAACGAGCCGCACCTACGGTACTTATCAGCAGTAGAGCACAGCGAGGGCTGATGTAACCGTTTGTCGATGATAAATGATGCCCTCACCTCACTCTGCCACCGTAACCAGGACTCCGACTTTCATGGAGATGAAACTTGAGATAGGGATTTGATTCGACCTCTATGTCGGTGATGGTATACTGACGGATCAAAGAATCAGTCCAGTCGTAGTAAGCTGTGCTCTGGGTTGCGATAAGGACTCGTCTGCAACGATTACGAAGCCTGTAAGCGAGAATAGGACATCGTAGCATATATACATACTGTGAATTCGACATGGAAAACAGCTCACCACTGCTTTCGGAATCATGACTAGAACGGCCACTCTCCAAAGTCGAACCTAAATCGACTTCAGCAGGGGACCGTTCGTCGCCAATGATACAGAACATCTTTCACCCATGGCAAATGACACGACGCCTACTTTCCAAAGTTGTTTGACGTCTGTGCACAGCGAGGGTTGATGATATGGATGAACGCTCGATGTCTACTGTTTAATTGATACCGTCTCGAAAGTCGCAATCGTGGCGTGCGACCGGAGGGCTAACCTCCGAGGACGTTAGATCTTCAGAAGTACCAGTCTTCGGCCTCAGGTGAGTCGTACAAACCTCGTAATTTGACTACCTAGCACCTAGAGAAGCAACGTGACTCCCGACATCCCCGTTTATATGCTATGGTCCCTGGTGTAATCACGTCCTGACGTGTTGTGTCGTTTCTGATATGACCGCCAAGTATGCCTTCAAACCAAAGAGACTAGAAGTAAAACAATCAGCGTACGGGGAAGGGATACCCGCATGAAGCCGGGAGTATACGTACGCACGTGAAGTCGTTGTTCTCAGACGTTGCCAAAGGGTATCTTAGTGCTCGACATTGCCGGAGATGGCAAGGATATCATACACACAAATAGAGCGAGCACTTTCTAGCCGTAGCTCGCCGTGTTCAGAGTCATGCTTCTGTGTCTATCACCGCGTGCATAAGCAAAACTTTGAGAGTTTGAACGCTTACTGAGTCTATATATCAGGATAGAAGAGCTTGACGATACGAGGACATCTTCGCAAAGCTTCGAATCATCTGAAGTTTTGATCGATAGTTCATGAGCGGCGGGTCTTATCGCACATACTCACTCACCCGTGAGAAGCTTCTAACACAGTAATTATGATTAGATCGAGGTCAGGTCCTAAGGAAGGATCCTCCACATGGATTTTCGGGCGTTCGAAGCGCGTGCCAACGTGAATATCCATGAACTCTGTCATGGGCGTACTCTGGGGTGAAGACGGTGAGCCGGACGCCCGGAAGGCCTGAGTCTTGACGACGCTATTCTTCGATCCTTCAGATCTGGAAGCTGCATAATTGGGCTATCTCGACCTCGAGTCTATGTGAGCAATGTTGTGAGTGTTCGGAAGAAGGCCGAAGCTTGTGATCATCCGTACTATTCGACATGGTGCATCGTGTGAGGGACCTAAACGGGTTTGCTA
This sequence comes from Irpex lacteus, assembly GCA_001986395.2. Classification (NCBI taxonomy): domain Eukaryota; kingdom Fungi; phylum Basidiomycota; class Agaricomycetes; order Polyporales; family Irpicaceae; genus Irpex; species Irpex lacteus. The sequence goes on along the minus strand of MQVO02000004.1, from coordinate 19,760 downwards.
GGCTGTGTCGAGACCGTCATACCAAAAGGCAGCGCATGGTGGAAGGTCAGAGGTAACGTTATTATTTCAGAGCAGAGGCGTGGACATCGCCTTCTAGCGCAAATACGAGTTCAATATTTGACGCGCCCGTCGAGAACACCAAAATGACTCGCCTTCACGATACTCATTGTCCCCGAAACGTCCACCCTGGTTCTTCCAGGCATGACCTCGTTTGTCTCGGACACGTGTAAGGGGCGGGCACTCAAAGTGACGGTGCATGATATGAGAGGAGCTCATGTGGGCGGACCACAAGATCCTGCATTTGCAAGCGTCATGTACTCGTGGTATCGGTCGATCTAACTTTCTTAATCAATAGCTTATTCCATCAGTCAACGTCTGAGATTCCGCTTACGCGTAACGTACTTTACACTTTCTTCTTTTGGCTATACCCCGATGTTTCTTCGCAGACGCAACTCATCTTGAACGGCCTCGTACGGAAGCGTGACCGAGATACTACTCCTCCCGAGACCGTGACGACGTCTTGACGCTTCGGCGCGATACATCCATCAAGCACTCCGTTGCACGTTTTTCGTCACGTCCAGCTCCTAATTCCGACAAACCTGCGGGACCGTAGTAGCGTGACCAGCTGACAATTCACTGCTCCGGCTGCGCAAAGTCCTGTCACGCTCTTGCTGCGTACGCAGGTTCGAAGTTGGGTGTTGTGGATGATTGAAGCAACTGAGATGGAAGGGCTGATGAATGATTGTCAACGTCGGAAGTTGAGCACGACCGACTACCCGATGTGGGTATACTTGCCTGTTCAGTTGGTGTGCCGTAGCTTGTGGCGTTTGTGGTCGTCTGTTATGAAGAAGGCGCATCACTGCCTCATCGGGATAAAGTCGGTCCGGCATTTCCCATTCGGATCGTGCCGAACTTGTGTGGGTGCAGTGTGGCGTGGATTGACTGTGGTATGCACCAGCCCCATACTTGTGGTGAACGTCCCCGTCAAGCTACGCAACCGCGCTATAAACAAAGAGTACACTGTACATGAGTGCGTCATCGTCGATCGATTATTTCTGCTGCGTACCGCGAAGTGCAAGAGTTGAATGCCGCACGCCGCAGCCGCAGCGCACCCACAAACCCACAGTTTGAAGAACCCACCTCAGCCCCTTTGCAAAGAATCATAGAATCGCCGGCGGTTCCAACAAAGCGTGCCTTCTCGAGAGTCGTTCCATCGCAAATCCTCCGGTGACTTTCACAAAGCGACTACCGTGCACCGTCTCCCGAGCACCGCCAACGGTTGATCTGACTGTAAGTTGACCGGTGCCGGTTGTACTAGAACGCCTACGCTCCACAGCTCCTGAACGTTGAGCTCCTGTATCGTAAAGTATGTTAAGGCTCCGAGATGTGGTGGTACATACTCTCAAAGAGATCGAGGTCGGCTCGGAAGAAGCAGTAGTCGTCACCGCCGTCCCGAGGCCGACAAACCCCTGTCGACATGACTTCCTGTATATCGCGTTCTCCAGTGGCGATGAACGACGGAGAGCTGAATTTTCGAGTCAGCTCGTAAATTCCTGCAGTAATGTCGGATGTGAAGCTTCTACGAAATGAAACATACAACGCGTGACCGGGAATCTGACGACACGAGAGCTAGCATTCTCACGAATTTTGGAAATGTTCGGTGAATTCTTCGTGTTCGTGCCTTCACTTTACTGCAATACCGGAGGCTTCGAAGCATTGTTGGTGGGAGGCGTGTTTGATGAGACGTCATACGACAAAACGTGTCGTACCTAGCCATCGTATGCAGTCGCAGAAGCCCCGCCGGGCGAGTCGTCGAGAGCTTTGGAGAGGAAGACGAAGCAGCTGAGATCCAAGTTGCACAGGAGACTCGGTGTATGAAAGGAGATTGAGCTCGATGCATAGTAACAGTGTTAGAGTCCTGTGTTAGAGTAGAACTATATGTGAAGCTCATACTGTTGATACGTACCTTGCAATATGACTGGGCATATGACGACATGAGACTCACCTTCTCACACCCTTTGAAAATGTCCGGCCAATTCTTTGTGTTCGTGCCTTCACTTCACTTCAGTGCCGTGAGCTTCGATGGGCTGGGCGGGTTCTAAAGTGCGTCATGCGACGGAACGTGCTGGGCCTAGCTATAGAGTCGTAGAAGCCACGTCGGGCGAGTCGTTGAGATGTGCGGAGCGGAAGGCCATAATGAAAGAAAACGGCTCTGTCATGACTCGGATACCACGACCTTCTGAGCCAGGCGGTTTGACTATCGTAACGTCATACAATGAAATGTACAGTGCCTGGCTTGAGGGTACCAGGGAAGCCTCGTCGGGGGTGTCGTCGAGAGCTTTGGAGCGGAAGGGCGAAGTGAAAGAGGGCTGGACGGTTCGCTCGGCGTGAACAGCAGGAGAAGAGAGGTGTAATATCACCATAACGACCACAGACGGACGTATCACCTTTCCAAACGAAAGTCGAGTTAGTAAAGCGGTAAATGCTGTTTTGATTATACGCAAGTAGAAGAACCGCATATAATCACGTACCTGTATACTGATTGCTCGGGAGACAAGAACCACGTCAAAGTACATACCGGCCGTTTATTTGACGTTGCGAGAACTGAGACCACGGCCGAACGATGGTCAGGAGGCGGCACTCCAGTTGATAAACAACTACTCGGCGGAACAGGACGAGGAGAGGAGAGGGAAGATAACAGACAGAGATAAGCATTACTTTTTCGAATCCGTATGATTGGTTGTGTGGCGGGCGATGAACCTAGGGTCGTCAATGACATGTTGCGATAAGGTGATTGAGCGGTTCTGATGGTTCAATATTCAATTGCGTCCTAGTTTGGAGGGAGAGTGCATACATGACACACCGATGCTATTTGAAGAGTAAAGTGGTTAGTATAAGGACGTACCGATTGAAAGCTGGTGCCAGTAAACTCCTGAGACATGAGACGGAGAGGAGAAAGCGAGTGAGTATATGCGCACAGATATCGTTGAAAATGCGCAACTACCCACGGGATACTTCCATAATCACAGCTACGGCTCTCCGTCCGACGCTCGCACACTCCTCAAGTCCAAATTGTCGCGTATCCCAGAATTGCAAACCTAAGATAGTTCGCATCTGTCGAGGACAACAGTAACGGAGGAGATTCACGTTTTAGGTTCCTCGATGCGTGATGCGTGCCGTCGACTCACAACCAGCAGTTGCTTGACAGCCCCGACTAGTAGGTGTTTGATAACCACGACCAATAACTAGTAGCTGTTTGATAGCCACGACTCGCAACTAGTAACTAGTGACTAGTAGATGTTTGATAGCCACGAGGTGATGGTCTCGCAGCAGAACTGGGAGATACGAGGTTTAGAGTGAGTGATGTGTGATTTGATGTGATGGTGAGGGATCGACGGGGTGACGTACGGGATGCGTTATTGAAGATGATATGGTGTGATTGTGTCTGTGCCCTGGTGTGCATGGAGGTGTGTAGGGTCAGTGGACTTGAGGGCGTATTTACGCGCATATACTCGAGCTCGAAGTACAGTCGGGTGTCGAGAAGTCGAGGTGGAGGCAGACGACGAAGTTCCACGAGCACTGAGTGCTCAAGGAATCCCGACGTCCGCATTCCATCCCAACCCCAATTGCTCGTCCACGAGCCACCGTCGCCGCCGACACAGGATAATCGATAAGTATCCAGACGAGCTCGAGCTACTATCCAGACAACTCGACTGTACTGCAGCAGAAGAGTCAAGAACTCGGGACGAATTGTCGAATTGGCACGTACTACGTCGGGCGTCGGGACGTCGAGTACCCGGTGACTCGGTGGCGTTCTTCTAGCTATCAAACCGGGGACGGACCGACGACGCCACCAAGGCGCAGCATCCCGAACGTCGAAGGTCGAGCTCGAGTTATCGAGTGATTGACAGGGTCTGTTCATCAGGCGGGCTGTCAGTGAGTGAATATCGAGTTGAAAAATGAGAAAAGGCGAGAAAATTGCAAGAGGGAGGAGGCGCGAGCCAACGAGACGATGGCGCAAGCTCATCTCGACATGTCGACGCGTACGCTCGCTGGGTGTCTGGAGTTGAATACTCTGGCGGGATCTGAGTTCAGGTGGTCACGTCAGTTCGGGTTTGAGTTGCGACTCGTGCAAGTGCGTAAATATCAGGACGTGAAAAAAACGAGAAGGGAAGTGAGGAGGAAGAGGGTGACATGGCGACGATGAGCGGGATTGCCTCGTGTGCGGTCGTAGCCAAGTAGACAGGTTGGTAAGATCTTCACGCGTACGGCGGATCGTAAGGCGAACGCGTACGTGAATTATTGGGTGTATTGTATACGGCACAGATCTAGAATTGTAAGGTGTAATTGCAGTACTTACGGAAGGAGAAGGAGGATCCGGGGGATCTACGTAGATACGAGAGGAGACGGATTGTGACAAGTGGAAGACACGAATGAATGATGGATGATCACTGAATGTTGAATATTGAATATGGGTGGATCTTTAGCTCAGATTCAGATGCCAGGGCAGGAGAGAAGAGGGCGACGAGAACTGTCGATATCTGTGTGGCTGATTGGCCATGGGTGTTTATCTGGCGGTTGGTTGGACCGGAGTCTTTCTAAGGGTGACGCGCACAAATGACTGGAATTCGGATATGTATGTATACGAGACTTGGACAAGTATGTAGGAGCAAGAAGATTGTAAGGCGGAAGTCAGCTGGACGAGAAGATGGAAGTGACGAAACTTTGGGAGGGAGGAGGAACTGTATCCGTACGGTTGCCCAGCAGGGTCAGGTCTAATGTTCAGCTCCCAAGGTCAAGTTCTTCGTTTGTTTTCATCAGTTTCACCTTGTCCGAGCCCCGTCCGACCTCTAAGCGAACCAGATTGCAGCCAGGATCTGCTTACGTAATCATCCCGATGCGTCTGGTACCTAGATCAAGCGCTCGATAACTGTAGATAACGGTGCTCGTCGTGTTCGACGATGAGCGCGGCTTGTGAGTATATCCCTCCGTTCCGCCTCGTTTCTTTTGATTCTTTTGTATGGTAAAAGTATTAGTATCTATAGAATATGACTATCTAGCCTGATCAATAAAATAGTGACTCAATCTTGTATGGGGCTTTCGATCTCGTCCTCCTCCCCAAGTATCAACTCGCTGGCCACATACAATGCAGACGCTGCGGCCCCATTTCAATGTCTGAATAATATAGTATACATATTCATGTAACTGTGTATATATTTCTACGTCACCGCTACCTCTGTACACTATGCTATGGGGTCGACAACGTCTGCAGAGCGAAGAAATAACAAGTTTACTACCTAGTCACCCGCGGTGTTCTACAAGTCCCTACATGAAAGAGCGACAAAAAGGTAAGCTCGAAATCGTAGTCAGCGCCATAAAAATACTCTACCTGAGGCCTTATATGGAGACGAGATGAGCTGCACGTAGCTACAGGAATATGATAATGCACTTAGGTTAGGCCGGTACAACGGTGAGCAACTCATGTCAGTTCACTCACTTCTGGTCATCCACTGCGTCTGTGCAGTTGGATGCTTCATCTACTCTCAATCTATCCTCTATATTAAGGTCATATAAGTGCAATTATCATGACTCTGAGCTTACCTTTTGTGCCCCATGCGTGCGGGGGCTGTAGAGCACTTAGGTTAGTAGTAAATGAACCCATGTTTCCACCCATAGATCATGCTCTTGTGCACGATCGAGTCACTATTTTATTGATCAGGCTAAATAGTAGTATGCTACAGATACTAATACTCTACTATACAAAAGAATCAAGAGAAACTAAGCGGAACGGAGGGGTATACTCACAAGCCGCGCTCATCGTCGAACACGACGAGCACCGTTGTCTACAGTTATCGAGCGCTTGATCTAGGTACCAGACGCATCGGGATGATTACGTAAGCAGATCCTGGCTGCAATCTGGTTCGCTTAGAGGTCGGACGGGGCTCGGACAAGGTGAAACTGATGAAAACAAACGAAGAACTTGACCTTGGGAGCTGAACATTAGACCTGGCCCTGCTGGGCAACCGTAATCCGGGGACGACTCGGGCAAAGTACAGTGATGATGGCGAAAGTCAATCGAAAGTAGACTGGGATTGCAGGGACGAATGGGAGATCGAAGAGAGGTGTGGACTCGCTTGGGATCATTGCGTGTTGATGAGCTTCGGACGACGAGCAGAGCCACAACACTGGCAGTTGTCTCATCGTCAGTATCTTGTCGTCGTCGTCGTTGTCGTTGTGGTTAGTGGCCACGGGACTAGTCAGCGAGCTTACGCGGCTACGAGTGACAACGGAGATGGCCAGTGTCGGGAGAAAAGGGGGATGGAAGCGTCAGGCCCTGGGTCATCTGTCTCATGATTTCCAACATAGACGCACGGCCCTCTCCATCGTCACGCCGCCGTCGCTCCCACTCCGCCCACCGTGCCCTCCATTGCTCGCAGAGAAGGGCGTTGCGGGGAGAAGAAGCTCGGGACCGTCTGGGACAGCGGAGGCCCCGAGCTCGAGAGAGGAGAGCTGGGAGCGAGATCGACCGAGAGGGCCGGTACGACGGCGTGACGGTGACAGGGGTGACCATCAGGGATGGGGGCATTTGATGGGGTTGTTCGATTACGAATATTGCCTGATAAGGGGGGGTGTGACCTTCCATACTGGGAGTTGTTTTTATCTGTGCGAGTGTTGTCGCCTGGCTGGCTTTCACCCCCCGTTCCTCCTCCCAACTGTACATGGTCCTCGGTCTCTGACGGAGTAGCCTCACTCCCCGCCCCCTCCCCTCCCCCCCACTCTTCTTGCACCTCCCTCCCGCCAACCCCTCGCCGTCAACAAGGATACCGCCTGGAGTGCGTCGTCTCAATTTTCTGCTAATTATTGCTCTTTTTCTGACGCTGTGGCCCCCGTCGAGCAGATCTCGCGACCCTTGCCGGCACACACCCTTTCCGCCCCATCCACGACCTGCAAGTAAAGATATCCGCACAACCAACCAACCCATCTCTCCTCAGCAGACACAACCACCCCACCAACAACAACTCCAACAGCCGTACGCTTGAGTCTCGACTCGCGACTGGCCTTATCACACCCGCCTTCTCCTCACACGACCTCTCTCTCCAACCAAATCTCGGACCCCGCTGAACCTTCTAGGATCGCGACCCGACTTTTGCACCTCCCGTCTACACGCAAAACCCCTTCTGTAGATCTCTCAAGCTCACACGCACCCACTCACGCACCCTCACCCTTATCATTATATTCTTTTCCTAACCCGCATACACCCTGTACAATGGCAATGTCCATCCCCGCCGCTTCTCCCTCTTCCTCCCCTGCTCCCCAGTCCCCCCAGTCCTCCGCAGACGGGTCCAACGGCCCCTCCACCCCTATCTCGCCGTCCCAGGTCCAGACCCTGTCTCTCCCGCCCCCGACCGAATCTATGAACACGCAGCCAGACGCCGCCTCCGCACCCGCCAACTCCAACACCAGCTCTGCTGCCGGCCAGGCCCAGAAGCGCAAGCCCAGCCGTCGCGCCAACACCGCCGAGCGCAGGGCCACACACAACGCCGTCGAGAGAGCCCGTCGGGAGACCTTGAACGGTCGTTTCTTGGTGAGTCCATCATGCGCTTATTGCCGTGGGACAAGTAGAGTTAATGTATCCTTGTTCTACGCAGGACCTGGCCGCCCTGCTCCCTAACCTCTCCCAGATCAGACGTCCCAGCAAGTCCTCTATCGTCAACAGCTCCATCGCCCACATCCACGCCTCGCGCCGTCATCGTCTCCTTGCCGCCCGCGAGCTCCGTCTCCTCAAGCTCGAATCCGACGCCCTCCGTCGTGAACTCAACGAGTGGCGCGACCGTGCTGGTCTCCCCCGCATCGACGAGCCCGTCCGTGGCGAAGGCTTCCAGATGATCATGAGCGGCGAAGTCGAGATCCTCAGCGCTGGACCGATCGAGGAGGAGGGCGAAGACGAATACGGCGACGAGGACGGTGGTCCCGTCAACGCTGCCTACGGCAACAGCATGCCTCCTGCCCACCCCATGCAAGAGGAGCCGCCCTTCGCGCACAACGTCCATCACGCTCACCAGCACCCCCACCACATCGCCCCTCAGCACCACCAGCACCCCGGCCACGGCTTGCACCTCCAGACTATGATCCCCCGCGGCGCCGCCGGCAACGGTATCCCCAGCCCAATGATCGTGCAGAGCCCCCAGGCCGTCAGCTTCGAGAACCCAGCGATGGCGAGCATGTACGACCCCCCGCACATGACACAGTACTTCCCCTCCGCCGTGCACGACAGCCCTTCCCAGCAGCAGAAGTGGGGCGCCGCACAGGGCGCGTACGCCCAGCAGCAGTTCACCCCGCCCCAGAGCAGCCACGGGGCCCCGCAGGGGTACGGCATGTACTCCCGTGGTGGGTACCCTCCTCAGCAGCAGCAAAGGGGTCCGGCGATGTACGGCCACCAACAAGACGACGACGCGAGTAGTGTGGGGAGCGCGGGGCAGTCGCCTGTGCCTGCTGGTGTTGGGATGGCTATGGGAGGAGGTATGCCGAAGAGGGAGAGAAGTGGGAGTATGGGGAGTGTGGGGAGTAGTGGACAGGAGATGCCGAGTGTGTTGAATGGCGCGGGGCCGATGGGTAGGAGACAGCAGTGGGCGGACGAGTATGCGATGGGCATGGGCGGTGGAAGTTTGAGCGGGATGGGCATGGGTGGACGCGGTGCGAGTGCTGCGCTTGCAGTGGGCGGCGGGAACGCGTTTGGCTCGATGATGCTCTAGATCTGAGCGTCGTCCCAGTGTTCCCGTATGACCTGTCATCTCGTATACCTCCTGTTCCGTCTCGTCTCGACTTTTTCGTTATTCCGCTGGTCTTCGGTTCGCGCCCCCACCCGCCTTCGCCTAATACGTCCTCGTCTCTTCGCTCTACTCGTCTTCTTCGTAACCATGGTAATCATCCATCCGCCCCCTCGTCGAGCTCGAGAACTCAACACGGACTCTCGCTCGATCGATAGATGCGCCCTGCCCTGCCCTGCTCCTCCAGGCCTCTTCCTTCCTGTTCTTTTCGCTTCTCCTTTCCCTTTCGTCTGCTTGATGCTCCTGCTCCCATATACCACACCCCTCACTCCACCACCCCCTCCTCTCTCCACTCCTACCCTCCCTTCACACCCTCCGCACCCCCTGTACTCTGTCCTGTTCTGTCTGTCTTGTGATGTCTTGTCTTGCCTTGCCAAACCTGTCTTACTACCCACTCCCACTCTCGTTATCTATTGCCGTACCCTAAACTCCCCTCATACATCCGCACACATACATACGCTCTCATCCATCCGCACATCCGCACATACGTACCTCTACCTCTACCTCTACCGAACCGACTTACCTACTTGCCGTCGACTGTTGTCGTTACTCGCTCACCGCCCATACATACATACCGTCCGTTGTCTGTCAATGCTAAGCACTTGAACCTCCGCTTGTACACTTGTGCTGTCTGCTGTCTGCTGTCATCTCCTTGTCCGCCCACGTCGTCAACTCGACTGCTCGACTGTCGGTAGAGAGTCTGACTACTTGGACTCGATCGTAGATACGCAACTCCGCGGCTTAGCTGGACACTCCAGCCTCACGCTCGTTTCTTGCTCGACTGTCGCCGTTATTACTTCGCTCCTTGAGCTGTACGCTTCGTGCCTGTGTTGTGTTAGTACTACGGGTTAAATGTTATACATTGGTCGTTTGTATTCTCGGAGTGAGTGGTGCAAAAATTGGTCATGTCGGTCACTCCGTATCGGTAAGCTTATACAATGCACATCCTTCACCTCTGTCTCTAGTGGAAAGTACGTGTCACCTGCGATCAGACAGCCTTCTACGGTACTGGCTATGCTCAATGTCTGCACGACACAACGCGCAGGTCGCAGCCTGAGCAGGTATGGTCCGCGAGTGGAGATGCGATGTAGTCCGGAGGACTGTCGTTATCCCTGCTCATCGTCTTAGTCGATTCGGCCTATACGGTATTCGTCCTCGTTCGACATCAGTACTATACTGTTAAGTATAGGATGACGGTATGTGTATACACGAATAGATCCACTTAGTAAACATTTACGGCACTGTTCCATGCGTCAGAATGACGAGAGAAGGCAGTGGTGAAGCTTGTGAAGGGCTGCTTACCTTGTACGTATCCGAGTCCTCCCAAACTCAACGGCTCTCCGTGAGTGTGTAATTGCCTACACCTCTCTCCTCTCCTACCCCCTCAGCTCCTCTCTCATGTCGCTCCAGGATCTCGTTGCAGACCTCAATATGCGGCTGCGAGATTTCGCGCCAGAGAGCGTCACCGTAATAGTCCCAGTGAAGCCAACCGTCCAGACGGGCCTTGAGAGCGTCTCGGGAGTCGATAAGGGTAAAGTTCCTCGTTAGACGAGCGATCCATCAACGGTTGAGGAATGCCTTGTACCCGATGAGCGGTGTGTCAGGTGGGTATGGCAGTTGGCCGCGGTGAGACGTTCGAGGTCGGCTGTGTTGAGTTGAACGTTCGGAGGGTTTGAAGCGGTGGCCGTGCGGACGTTGGGAGGTCGCAATGGATTGGATGTGCTCGAAGGGTGATGATGGTGGATGTAAAAGCGGATGAGCAGGGCACGTACGCGGCTTTCAAGGGCAGCTTTATTGATGCATAACTTGTATGCGATCATGACCGTGTAGCTGTAAGAAAACTTGTTAGTATAGTCTGAGAACATGTTCATTTCATCACAATCTAACGTATGAGATACACAGAGGTCAGGTTTTGACGAGAAACGGCTACGGGGACATACCAGCGTGACAACTCCTGGCACCGAAGTGAATATTTCGGAATTCGATGACTTCTTGTTCCTCAAGTTTCGTGTTCGATGGACATACCGAAGAACATAACATACGTGGTAAAGACTGAGCACACGCCACGGTGTTACCACCTGTCGAATATATTGCATTTCTCGCATTGTGTCGTCAATCCCATGTATAACAAACCTGCTCCTGATCTGCTTTCTTTTCGCAACTGTCCACAAGATCCTGGTCCAAGCTGAAGACAGAGCGTCAGTGCTCAGCCTGTGACTCGGAATATTGCTCCGCACAACACAAAGTACGGTGTGAACTCACAATTCGCTTTCTTCTTCCCCTTGCGGCCCTATACGCCTCTTTCTATTCGGGTGAATCAGCGTGATTCTTTGGTCCTCAAGCTTCACGTAGTCATAATACAGTAAATCTCCGCTCTTCATGATGTTGAACTTCATCTCCAGCTGTGCGTACCCAGGATGGTGCGGAAACGGCGTCGGTTCAAGTATCCACATGGTGAAGCAACACGGATCGCGCGTAAGTGCTCGAGAGACGGCGTTGAACGCCGGTGGAGGTGTCACACCGTCGATGGAGAGAGGTAGCGTCCAACAGTGCCCATCTCCTAGCTGCCGGGGAAGGCCAGTAAAGGCGGGATCATCGTACGCAACACCCCCCGGCTCTTGCTTGAGGTCTCCATAGAACTCGAAGCCGCGATCGATGTACTTATTTTTGATTTTGTTGTATCGGCCACCGCTACGATCGCGGTTGACGATGAACGCCGTTTTGAATGTCAGAGTGACACGGGGGTACATCGAGTATGCACGGTCCCAGGAAATTACATTCTGCACAACAGCTATAAAACGGCCGCATGAGAGACGTTAAATGATTGTCAAAGAAATGCGACGTACTGGAGTGAAATGCTAGGACGGCGGCCATAGGCGACGTCGTTGCGACTATGAGCTGCACCTGCTTCCGCTTCAGCTGAGTTACGGAGGTCGATGGCTTAGTAAACGTAAAGACAGCAGAGATGCCTTGCGTGTTATAAGGCCCGGCAATCCACTCCGCATGATCTCTCGGGATCGCCACCTCAACCTCAAAGTCGGGGTTTTGACTGCTGTGTGGCTCGTAAGTGTATCCACGAGCCAGGAGCCATCGCCCGACTTCCTGTCTGTGTCTCGATGGGACGTACAGGTCCAGGTCTGAATAATCGTAGTAGACTTTAGTGAAGGATTGGAGAGCATTGGATCCGGAAATGAGAGTCGCAGTGCGGGCCTGCAGGGATCGAAACTCCAACGGGGCGTCGAAGTAAGGCCGGAGGTGTTTATTTATGTTGTACGCTCCCGAGAGGTATTCATGTACGACAGAATGCGCAGTCTTGCAAGTCTTAGCAAGCCGGAGTAGGGAAGCAGGTGAGTCCAGGAGGTATTTGAAGATCTCCCCGTAAACTACTAGGTCGTCCATGCCAGTGCGGGAGGCGAAAAGTGAGGTTGCTGGTTGGAGAGAAGTGGACTGCAGCTGCTCTGCGATATCCATGGTAGAGTCTGACGCGACATGCATGCTATCGACTAGTTAGATAGAGTAACTGGTATGAGTGAGAACAGACCGACGTGGTACGAAAGTCGATCGTGGCTGATCAGAACAAATCTTGTGGCGCTAAACGCCTCATGGCGTTGAGTTCGGTTCATTTCCTTATTCGTGCACCGTGACCTTGCTTGTAATCTGACCTTGCGTCTTGTTATCTGTACCTCATCTAGTCGAGCTTCTTACTGAACTCAGACACGCGACATTGCCCTGTCACTAAGGCGCTGCTCTTCCGTTAAATCATGCTGGGATTGTGATAAGTATGTTCAAATACGTACGTACTGCTTTATTATTGTTGTGTCCATGGTAAAACGTTACGATGAATGCAACTCCGAGGGAGATTCACAGCTTATACCACACGGTCTCTCCCACTTCCGGGAGCACACCGCTCCCGCACAGACTCCTCGCAGGCGAACTCAAACGCGTCGCACACACGTCAACCTCCACTGCTCCAGGTGCGAGAGACGCGTACGGGATCAGAGCGTTATTCGAGACCTGAACGAGTCCGCGTCAAAGCGAAGTCGAAGATCAAAGTGGATATGAGCATTATATGACTGGGGTAAGGACACAATGAAAAGTACGTACCGTCCACACACCCCATCTCAGCCGCTCCCGCAAGAATGGCAACACGACGTCCGGCTCTAGCCCCCTCATCCCCTGCCTCTCTCCATCGCCCCCTTCAATAGCGAAGTCCTTGTGAATCTCTTCGACGATGCGCTCACTCAGATACACAGTCCCCTGCACCACTGACACCTCTCGCCTCTCCTCCTCTTCCCTACTCTCCTTACAGCTTTCGTAGCCCTCCGGTCGGTCGCTAGACTCACCCAAACGCCTCCGAGCAACACAGTTTCCGCACATCTCCGCCGTCTCCAGCTCGTTCACGAACGTCCCCACACAACCTACGTATCCCGGGTGGTCGTAGCCGTAATCCCAAGCCAAGTTCGGAGGCGTCGATGGTTCGCTTACGTTGGTGGTCGGCGTGCTAGCAGCAGCGAGCGTGGACACGCTATTAGAGGAGAGAGTTGTGGATGTAGAGGGAGTGGCCGCGGAGGGAGTAGGTGCGGAGGAGGTGAACATATTAGAGGACGTAGACGTACGATTGGAGGATGCCGTGTTTGGGAGCGTGAAAAGCGAGCCCATTCGTATCGACGTCGGAGATGCATCTCGAGGCTTGGTATTTGTTCGCAAAGGGCTCAACACCGACTCCTCATGCTCGTACAGCTCGCGAGCGGGTACGAGGAACACCCTCACCACAACGCCCTCCCCACCTCCAACTTCGAATTCACGAATCAGCACGCGGGCTTTCCAGTCCCACACCCACACCCATGTCTCTTTCTCCATCCCTTTCATTGCTGTAGATGTAGATCCAGCATTCCCATTGTGATGCGCTCTGGGTTCGCGAGGTGACGGGCGGGAGCTAGAGATAGGAAGTGAACGAGGGAGCGGTCGAGGAAGAGGGAGAGGCGCGAGGTGTGGTTGGGGGTCGACGTCGCCTGATAGCATCACGCCCTCCTCTGCCGCCTCTTCCTGTCCCTCATAATCTCGCTCACTCTCCTCCCCTTCCACTTCGTCACCCGAACTCTCCCGATCCTCCACACCCTCCACTTCCTCCTCCACCGCCCCAGCCATCGCAAACAACCCCTGCATACCCTCACCATACATCGCGCACACTCTCCTCTCCAGCTCCTCTCTCTTCTCTCTCTCCCATTCCTCCGAGTTCCCTATGTCCATTTTGCTACGTTGGAGATCTTCGTCGCTCGAGGTGAGATGCAGATCTTGAAGGTCAGGATACGTATATCCGAACGATTCGATGTCGCGTACGTCTTCTGAGGTCCAATATCGATATCGTGTTCGAGCTGGACGTCTTGTGCTCTCGATCCCTTTCGTCTCTTCGCGCTGATTGTCGTCGTTCTCTGCATCCCTGCTCTCCGAACCATCCGCCTCTTCATCCTCCGCATCTATACATCTCCCGAAAGGCGTCAACTCTATCCATGCAGCGCAGACCATCAGAGCTTATCCTCAGAACACAGAACGCGTACGCACCCGTCCGGGAATCGATCCATACACCCTTCGACACGCTCCACGTCCCCCTCCTCGACCATCCACCTGCTCTGTGTGCCTCAACGTCGCCACTGCCTCCCTCTCCCTTCTTAGCACCACTGCCGCCGCCGCCGCCGCCGTCGCCAGCACCAATTCCGTTACCATTATCATCTCCCTTCTCGCCTCCTTTATTCCCCTTACTTTCCCTTCGTCCAACCCACACATCCGGATTCAGCCGCGCCCAAATAGCGAGCAGCCTATCGACGTTCGTGTGATGCAAGTAGAATATTGGGTCGTAGGCTATAATGAGTGAGTAGCCAGTGTGTGGGTGAATGGAGTGCGAGGTTCGAGTTGGCGTTCGAGGTCGTAGTTGATTTGTAAGGTCGTGGTTCGGTTTCGAGTACGCGGTGAGTTTGCGTTCGAGGTCGTAGTCGAGTTTCGGGGGCGGTGGCGAGTTAGAACGCGAATGTGAGGGTTGATCGAAGGTTTCAGAGATTTGAATCCTTCGTCAGCGCGTGAGCAAAAGAGCGAAGAGCCTCAGTACGCACCAGCGACAGCAGGGCTCGCCATATGCCCCTTCCCCGCCTTTCCTCCACCGCCTAGCAGGTTGTGTAGCGTGTCGTGGATGCCTTCGAGGCTCGCTTCTGACCGTGACGAGCAGTGACAGCGGCACTTCCTTTTCTTCTTGCGCTGCTCGTCATCTGCGTGTACGTTATTGATATCGTTGGCGTCGTCACCGTCGCGTTTACCGACATAGTGGACCGGATCTGTAGCCATGGGTGTCGCTTCTTGTGTACGGGAGTAGGAGGGAGAGGACGATGACGAGGACAAAGGCTGGGATGTGGACGAAGACCAGGGTGAAGTTGCGGAAGGGGGCGATGACAAGGCGGCGGAGGACGGGGAGAAGGTACGATGGCATGAGCACGGGCACGATGGGGCGTTGTGATTGCTGAATTCCGTCCAGGTGTGTACGTTCACGAGCATCCTATACACCGCTGCTTGAGTCTGTTGTGCGTTCCGTCCCGACAGAGCTCTGCACCCCAACGCTCGAATCAGCTCATTTATGCACATCAGTACACCCGCATACACACGCACCTCTTCAATGCATCCACATCGGACTTCGCATCCGTCTCGCAACTCGTCGGCCACCTAACAGTCCTCCCCCACCCCCTGAACTTCTTCGGAAACCCCTCCCCCCTTACACCCTCAGGAAAAACAAAGCTAAACAGCGGGTTCCGCACCTCCTCCCTCTTACCCCTGCACGTTGTAACCCATAGCGTTTCGTACTCGATAACCTCTGGTGGTGGGAGGGGGTGGAGGGCCCAGTCCCAGTAGGGCATGCGGAGGGATTGGGCGGCTAGGCGCCAGGAGGGGGCATCGGGGGTTGTGTAGAGCGAGGCGAGGCGGGTTGCGTGAATTTGGATGTGTTGCTATATGCGCTGTGAGTGAGTGGATGAGTGAGTGAGAGAGGAAAGGAGACTTACTTCGAGGGCGAGGATGTACGGTCTGTGCCACGTGGGGAAGAGAACCGTGCCGTGAGTGCAGTATCCGAGCCACTGAGTCTTGTTTTTCGTCGTGTCCGCGTTAGTATCGTGCGAGGGAGAGTGGGAGGCAGGCCAGGGTTGGTATGGGTAGCCGTGGATGCCTGCGAGGGCGTAGTACGACGTAGGGTCTTCGGGATCCATCTCTTGCATATGCACTGCCCATCGCGTTCATTCGTGAGCGAGTCGAGTCAGTGAGTGAGTTAGGAGAGAGAGACGCACCGAGAGCCTGGACGAAAAGCGAGAACTGCCGAGGGTCTGCAACGAGTTCGTGGATCTCTCTGCGTGGGTGTACGCCTGTGCCTTGGACGCCTGTGATGCATACTGGGGCCATGGCAGTGGTGGTAAGCAGAGGCCAGTGACAGGTGACAACAGACGAGATCGTGAGCAGAGGACGAAGGGGTTATTGGGAGGCGGGCCGGGATGCATTGTGTCACAGATGTCGGTCGATGCTCCAAGGGAAGGTCGCGATCGGTGGTGACATGTCTTGCAGCTACGGGTTATGCGTCACGCGTGTCTCATCGACTGAGATGCATGAAGCGTGACGCAATGCGAAGTAGTCGTCGATCGAGTGCAGAGTCGGGACGGGCGCGAACTGCAATTGCAAGCATCGTCAGCGACTGCCAACAAAGACGAAACGCACTCACTTACTCGTTCAGCCAGATGGTTCACAGAACGTGCAGTCAAGCCCCATGTTCGTACGCATCACATATAGCACCCTGCACTGCGGGCCACGAATCCGGTTGTCAGAAGTGGTGAGCCCACTGATGTGCTCGAGGTCAGTGGGAAACCCACTGAAAAAGCGCCCACGTAAAATCAGTGGTTTTCCGATCAGTGGTATTCCCACTTGTAAGATCAGTGGTTTCCCGTTCAGTGGGTTTGTCAGTGGGGTTCCCACTGTGAAAGCGTGATGGTCTTCAAACTACTGAACAATGTGATTAAATGCAATTGGTAGCAATCAGCGTAAATACCGAGGGAACGAAGTGGGAATCCCACTGATACGACCGAAATCAGCGGATATTCCGCTGATTTCGGTAGCTAAGGGCCTGATCGGCGGCAATTTCTGAGTGCGATCCCAGTTTCTAAAACCAGCGCTAGTGTAACGTTGTGACTGCTGTAAAAGGAAATTCAATCAAATCTCATCACGCCTGACATACTCGCGCGACGAGACCTTCGTCGTACTGCTGTTTTCACTCGGTATACCCTCGGATGGCACATCTTACTGAGGCTCAGCGTCACGCTGTTGCTGCTGCAGTATTGGCAGCGGCGGCAGCAGCTATCTCTCAGGAAAATAGATACAATCCCGAACCATATCACGATTCCGAATATACTGGCCGCCAATGGGTAGAGGACTTGATCAGTGGACATCCGCAGAGGATGAAGGATGCTTTGGGGGTTGAGAGCCACATTTTCCGAGAGCTATGTCACCAGTTGTTTTTGATATCTGGACTGGCTGATTCGAGAGACCTCGATTTGGAGGAGAAAGTGGCTATGTTTTTGTATCTCGGTGTACATAACAATGGCCATCGTGACATTGCAGAGCGGTTTCAACGCAGCACTGCCACAGTATCAGGGTATGTGGGTGTTTTCCTTCTGAACCACCACTCACAGTCAAGTCAGTGTCATCAACAATGTACTGGACGCAATTACAAACCCAGCCTTTCTAGCCACGGTCATACGCCTCCCTGACGCTACAACTCCTCTTTCGCCACTCATCCGCAACAACCCAAAATTCTACCCATTCTTTAAGCACGCCAAGGGTGCAATAGATGGTACGCATGTGCTAGCGCATGTTCCTGCTCAAATCCGAGCTGGTTATCGTGACCGGGATGGCAATATATCTCATAACTTCCTTGCCGCCTGCTCGTTCGAGATGTTATTCATCTATCTCTTTGTAGGCTGGGAAGGAAGTGCTGCAGATAGCTTTCTGTTTGAAAAAGCACGCGCAACATCCTTTGCAGTTCCCGAGGGGTGTTACTATCTGGCAGATGCTGGGTTTCCATCTTGTGATGTTCTTCTGGTATCGTACAGAGGTGTGCGGTATCATTTGCGGGAATGGGGAGCTGCACAACAACGGTACGCAAGTTATGCTTCAGTTCCTCTAAATAAATTGATTTGCGTGGCTAGTCCTCAAAACCATGAAGAGCTTTTCAACTTACGACACGCACAAGCTCGAAATGTCGTAGAGCGTATCTTCGGTGCTTGCAAAAGGCAGTTTCCCATTCTCAGACAATCATGCGAGTATGATCTCCGAACTCAGAACCGAATTTGGGTTGCATTTGCTGCTATCTTCACCTTCAACCAGATCCATGATCATGATAGCGTTTACAATAACTCTGCGACTGCCACATTGGACAACGATAATGATGACGAACTGGAGGTAGGAGGGCAGGGAGACATAGACCGAGAAGGGCAAAACGATGTGGAAATGCTGCTTGGTGGACAAATCGGTGATGAGGAACGTGCACGTGCAGAGGAACGCAGAGATCGTATTGCAATGGCGATGTGGGAAAGTTATCAGGCGGAGTTGGAGAGGCGAGCACATATTAATTGAAAGGATCGTAAAACATTGTCTAGTTAACCACGGAAAGCTCATCTTGAACCCAAATATCTCGAGCTGGTCGCATGTCTGGCGTGAAACTCAGGTACTCCTCTGCAAGCTCCGGCTTATTCCTCCAAATCCTCGGTATCTTCGCCAGCTGACTCGGTGGGAGGTCCTTCTCTTCGGCGACTACAACTGCCCATGCACGCTTGCGACGAGGTGTAGTTGGAGCTGCACCAGGGACAGGTGTCGGTGGAGGCCGTAACGCTTCAGCCATCCGGTTCAGCGACTGTGCAAGAGGCAGAAAACCGTTTGCACGAGATCGCTTGGACTGGGGCTTACTACCAGAGAAGCTAGCACTACGCTAGTCGGTCTCGTCAGCAATGCAAGCTTCGGTTCGAGAACCGGATGCTGCAGGTACTGCTGATTGCGTCGATGATACTGACGGGACTGTCAGCTCAGCAATAGATGGCTGTGGAGACCATAAGCGGTTGGATACATGTGACAAAACTGCACACGCACCTGTGGTACTGCCACTTCAGCATCCTCATCGTCCTCGTCCTCATCACTAGCCTGCGTCTCACCAGCTCCACCAGCACCAATAGGTGTAGCGTCCAATCCCTGAGATACAGGTGGTGCACCTACAGCAAACGCATGTTCGCCAACGGCAAAGGTGTTCTCACAGAGAGTGGCGAGGTCGTTATGGAGAGGAAAGGGATGAGTGCGGAACCACGTGTACTTCTTGTGTCTCTGTGCAAGGTAATCAGACATGAAGTTACCAATTTGCTGTACACGTACCGCTAGAACATCCTCCCATACCTGATCCGTAGCCGTGACCATGTAACGATCCTCATTCCAGCCGAATCCAGACATCTTCTTCAGCTCAACAAGCAGCTTGTACCTTTTGCGAAGCTACAAGAGATTCAGAACGCATTAGCAGAGATCATGAAGTGCATAGAAACATACCCTAGCCCAATGAGCCTTTATTTGTGACTCTGCCAGTTTGACCTGAAGCTCTGTCTGTAGTGCAGTAGCAGCAGTGGTCCAACATACTGGCTTGAAGCGATTCTCTACCATACGGCCCTCAGCTTTCTCCTTAAGAAGAGTCTTGATAAGAAGCAGAGACTGCCCCGGGAGCCACTCGGCTCGAGGCTTGGCTTTCGTCATCAAAGAAGCGAGGGAATAAGGCAAACAAGTGGATTAGGTTAGGTTAGGTTAGGTTAGGTTAGGTTAGGTTAGTTAGGTTAGGTTAGGTTAGGTTAGGTTAGGTTAGTTAGGTTAGGTTAGGTT